>VDFB02281492.1:233627357-233720798 GCA_007258455.2 Sequoia sempervirens | reverse complement strand
ATGAAATATGCATAATCTATAGAATTTGAATAAGATATTTAAAAAGTGACATCGAACAAACATATATAATGTACATCAAGAAGTTTAATGTACAACTATATAACATGATGAAACATATATGTGCATGTAGATACAATTAACGCTTATCAACTTTTAGGTGAATACCAAAAATTGATATTTACATAGTCTCCAGATAAAATAGTTTTTCAGTTCAACAATCACATTGTAGACCGACTTGATGAGAACTTGCAAAAATAATTAATGTAAGTAACTACAATTTTTATGAGTCATTTAAGTAAAAAATACATGCAAGAAAAGAACTGCATATAGTAAATTCCATACAAATTCAAATGATGTTAGCCATAGGATGGATTAAGGGGACCTAAGAGGTTGGATTAAGGGGATGCAAGAGGGTGGATTAAGGGGAGTTGATAGAATGAGTTAAAGTGATGTAAAGAGGGTGGATTAAGGAGTTGAGAGAATGAGCTGAAAGGATGTAAGAGAGTGGATTAAGGGATGCAAGAGGGTAGATTAAGGAGTCGATAGGAATGAGTTGAAGGGATGCAAGAGGGTGGATGAAGTTGGTCTATAAAATGAGTTAAAGCTGATGTAAGAGAGTGGATTAAGGGATGCAAGAGGGTGGATTAAGGGAGTTGATAAATGAGTTAAAGTGATGTAAGAGGGTGGATTAAGGGGTTGAGAGAATGAGCTGAAAGGATGTAAGGAAAGAGTGGATTAAGGGATGCAAGAGGGTAGATTAAGGGGAGCTGAAAGAATGAGTTGAAGGGATGCAAGAGGTGGATTAAGGGGAGTTCATAAAATGAGTTAAAGCGACATAAGAGAGTGGATTAAGGGGAGTTGATAAAATGAGTTAAAGTGATGTAAGAGGATGGATTAATGGGGAGTTGAGAGAATGAGTTGAAAGGATGTAAGAGAGTGGATTTAAGGATGCAAGAGGGTAGATTAAGGGGAGCCTATGAGAATGAGGCTAAACCTTAAACCCTAAACCCTAAAATGAGTTAAAGTGATGTAAGAGGGTGGATTAAGGAGTTGATAGAATGAGTTAAAGTGATGTAAGAGGGTGGATTAAGGGGGAGTTGAGAGAATGAGTTGAAAGGATGTAAGAGAGTGGATTAAGGGGATGCAATAGGGTAGATTAAGGGGAGCTGATAGAATGAGTTGAAGGGATGCAAGAGGGTGGATTAAGGGGAGTTCATAAAATGAGTTAAAGCGACGTAAGAGAGTGGATTAAGGGGAGTTGATAAAATGAGTTAAAGTGATGTAAGAGGGTGGATTAAGGGGGAGATGAGAGAATGAGTTGAAAGGATGTAAGAGAGTGGATTAAGGGGATGCAAGAGGGTAGATTAAGGGGAGCTGATAGAATGAGTTGAAGGGATGCAAGAGGGTGGATTAAGGGGAGTTCATAAAATGAGCTAAAGCGATGTAAGAGAGTGGATTAAGGGGATGCAAGAGGGTGGATTAAGGAGAGTTGAGAGAATGAGTTAAAGTGATGTAAGAGGGTGGATTAAGGGGATGCAAGAGCGTGGATTAAGGGGATTTGATTAAGGGGACTTGAAGGGATGCAAGAGGGTGGATTAAGGGGAGTTGATAGAATGAGTTTAAAGGATGTAAGAGGGTGGATTAAGGGGAGTTGAGAGAATGAGTTGAAGGGATGTAAGAGGGTGGATTAAGGGAGTTGAGAGAATGAGTTAAAGTGATGCAAGAGGGTGGATTAAGGGAGTTGATAGAATGAGTTAAACCCTAAACCCTACGAGTTAAAGTGATGTAAGAGGGTGATTAAGGGGAGTTGATAGAATGAGTTAAAGTGATGCAAGAGGGTGGATTGCTGGGATGCAAGAGGGTGGATTAAGGAGTTGATAGAATGAGTTAAACCTAAACCCTAAACCCCAAAATGAGTTAAAGGATGTAAGAGGGTGGATTAAGGATGCAAGAGGGTGGGATTAAGGGGAGTTGAGAGAATGAGTTGAAGGGATGTAAGAGGGTGGATTAAGGGGAGTTGATAGAATGAGTTAAAGTGATGTAAGAGGGTGGATTAAGGGGAGTTGATAGAATGAGTTAAGGGGCTGCAAAAGGATGGATTAATGGTAGTTGATAGAATGACTTAAGGGGCTGCAAAAGGATGGATTAATGGTACATAAGAGGATGAATTAAGGGGTTTTAAGAGAATGGCTTGAGGGGATATGAAATCAATTAAAAATTATCAATTAAATGTATCTATAACTATATATAGTTACCTGTCTCTAGATTGAAATTCCATTGTAATATATGTGCATCTCCTCTCTTTTTTGTAAAGCATCTAATTTTGGGAGACCTGAAACAAAAAATGATATAAAACTTTAATTAGGAAATGATTAAAGACAAATATATATATATCAATTAAATATATATATGACTAGATATGCTTACCAATATTTATTTACTCTATTGTACCATCTGCATCCTCTCTTTTTTTTAATGAATCTATGATTGTCTCATGATCATCCATTGAAATTGTCCATAAAACTTTATTAGCAGGCCTCCCTTGATATCTAACTAGTTTTATATTGGTTTCCAAAATCAAATGTGAATAATGCATAATATTCTTGTGTCTTTCATAATCTTCAAATGAAGGCAAGCCATTCTTTCTCATCAAATATTTTTGAAGCCAGGTGCCAACAACAACCACTGAACCAGTTGGATACTCAAAGTTGTCATCATCCACTCTAGTATGTACCAACTTATGTTTTCTCTCAACACATCTAGCCAACTAGTACTCTGTCTGCTCTTCATTCCCTTGAGGTGCAACAATAGCATACACATGTCTTGCAAAAATAAATACAAAATTCAATAAAAAGTGGCTTATATTTAACTCATATAAACATGCATACATACAAAATTCAACTCAATAAATAATGTACCTTCTTGTACAAGATCTGAAACACGATCATAATCATCTGATGCGAACACTTGATTATCTTCAATTGTCATTTCATGTTGAACATGTGTCGATGTAGGCGTTAAAGCTCTTTGTTGCCATTGTTCGACCCATTCCATATTTTCACATGCCTGCCAATCACCTACAATACAAAATTGACAATAGCATGCCAACTCCCTTGTCCATATTGTCCATGTGTTTGCATTCGAACTCTTAAATGAATGCCATTTTGCACTTCCATTAATTGTTTCACAATCCTGTCGAGAAAAAATATCATTTTCTTCAACTAACCAAAAGAAGCATCGAATTATTGATTTCTCACTTGTTCTTGTAGATAATTTGGTATTGCACCAATCTACAATTGCACGTGCATTTCTAAATTTTGCAGCATCCTCAAATTTTAGTTGCTCTCTAGCAAGAGCTCTTTTTACACATGCACCTGCTCCATCGTGTTCTCCCTTACCATGACCAACTTCAAAAAAACTCCATATGTGTTGGATATTATTTTCCTTATGAACTCTACATAGCCAATAAAACATTCTAGCATTTTTGAATTGACCCGTGCAATTATCTGACCATATGAGATGTTCTAGCATTTGAATTCCTCTCTCTTTTAAATTTTTATTAAATATATCAAAACAATATTGTACAAACTCAGATGAATGTAATCGATTATCACTTACATAAAAATGGTACTCTTTCAAAAAAATTCTATTATCTTCTGTACTATCTTCAGCATGTCTATAAACAATGTGAACAAATATAGCTACTTGCACTGAATTATAATATTGTGATTGAATTTCTTCTTGTGGAGCAAGAGTATAATTTTCAGCAAAATCAACAATTGACAATATAGTTCCAATTGGAAATGTGTTTTTACATAAACGAAATTGATTATCAAGCCAATGAGCATTCTGAGAGTGTTGAACATATTTAGGTACAAACTTATCTTTAAATTCAGTAATAAAAGCATGCACACTAACTTTTTCCACAATTAGCTCAACACGTTTCCAATTTTACCATCTTTTAAAGAATACTCAATATTTTTAATTTTTTTACATCCACTAATTGTTTTCCAAATTCATCTAAACTACTTTCATGCATACATTCTCCTAATAATGAAAAGTTACCACATCTATCGCATTCTCCAGAAATGCATCCTTTTAAAAAAAATGAGTTTCCATTTAAAGAGGGATTACAAAACAAACCTGCTATAAAATCTTTGATTCTTTCAGGTGGCATAGTAATACCACAAATGTCCTGCATAATTTGGTTAGCATGCAAAGTGCATCGTATATATCGAAATATATCATAATAATAATGAAATTGTACATGAGTCTTACAACAACAAGAGATTCGCTGCTTATTAATTCTAACATACCAAGGTTTACACTTTTCGAATGATCTTTGACTTATGCTAATATTCAATGGTAAGATTGAAGCATCTAAATTTTTTTTATATAATTCAGTTTGAGTCATATCTAAGAGATGATTTGGATGAGGTTCACGAATTTTGGAACCCACCCTTAATTTTAAGACATCTCTAATGTTAGGTGATACTCTTGTATTATCATACCAAAATTTTTCGATTAAAGATTTAATTTCATTAGTTAATTTTATGTCTGATCTTGGGAGTCTACCACTAAAACTCCAACATTGATTAATAGGATCTTTTTCAATACTTTCTCTTCTTTTAGCAGCTCTTATCAAAGTTCTAGGATTTAAGTTTATACATTTACTAATCTTACTTAACATTCTTTTATTTGAAGCTGTTTTATCAACTAGAGCAGTTGTTATTGCACGGACGAGCCGCATTCTTATCTTTTGATCGACTTTTCTTACCAATAACATCAATAGCATTAGCAACACTAGATATGACTTGTTCTACTGAATCATCTTTCTTTTTTGGTTTTACAAAAACACCTAATTTTTCATCACTTTTCTCATTTTAAACATTCTCATCAATTGCACCATGAGTTGACATTGGAATCCTAATTTCTTTCTATAAAAAAACATTTTATATATTTTATTTCCATAATTTCTAATTTGTCTTGAAGAAACTTTACCACGAAGGTTATTTAGCACATTTGTTTCAATTGTTAAAAAAACATTTTCACCTTCATCCATAGATGGAGTTTCATTTTCATTCACACAAGGGGTTTCATTTTCATTTTCAAATGTAAAAGGGATTTCATTCTCATTTTCATCAATATTAGGGATTTCATTCTCATTTACATTCTCATAAGATATAATTTCATCATTTTCTTGTTTCTGTATTGTTTCAACCCTAGTATTATTAATCTCATCAATTGTGTATCCAGCTTCTTCTAAACAAGCAATATCAATATTATAAAAACTTGGGTTTGAAGACATACCTGGATAGATTGTTTGAATAGGTACATTTTCCATATCATTGGGAGGTGGATTTGAAGACACACCCGAAGTTATTTGCATATCATTCAAAGTTGAAGTTGAAGGCACATTTGGGTTTGTCTCCATAGTTGCATTTTCTTCCATATTCACCATCTCCACATTTGCATCATCTACATTGATTTCATCATTCATGGCTTCCTCTTCGACATTCTTAGAACTAGATGCTTCCAAATCTTTCATTTGATGAATCCTTTGTCTCCTTTCCCTTTGTCTTTTTGCCTCCTTATCTTTATTTGCTTGAATTTCTTCGGGTGTCATTACCTTCCTACATCTTTTTCTTTGTCTTTTCTTATCACCCATGGTTACCAAACCCTCTTTGATGACAAAAACAATAATTCAAGAAACCTATTTTAAAATTGCCACCTCCTTCAAATATTCAAATAAAACTATGTACTATGAAGATTATTTTTTCTATAAACTCTGAAGTACAAAATCATCATGAGTACATCCAAAAATTCACTTTTTCCAAATCTTCTTGTAAAAAGTTCTTGCACTTGATTCCACTTCAGAAAATTTAACTTGCACTTTTACTCTTCCAACAATTTGAATAGAATATGCCCTGCACAAGACAAATTTGCAATAAAAAACGTAGAAAATGACACTTTCGGTCCGTACTGCAGAAAAAGAATGTTGCAGGAAAATCGTGTTTTAACAGTATTTTTCAAATTAGGAAAAAACGGCTATTATACAAAACGCGTACGCGTTATATTTTTAAAACGCGTACGCGTTGCTTTCTGCCAACGGGCAAAACATAACGCGTATGCGTTATGAAACGTGTACGCGTTTTCATTTAAATAACGCGTACGCGTTTCTATAACGCATACGCGTTATTTAAAAGTTGATCTCCCAAACCAAATCTAGCCCCGGTTTTAGGCTTGGGAAAGGCTTGGCAATCCGAGCCTTAGCTTTTGACCTGCAACTAAAAAACTAAGGCAAACTGAAAAAAAATGTCCAACTTTGACAACATAGATGATGAACTTTTTTTCTGAATTAGTCTATAAAATTAAAACCCATTAGAGAACACAATGTCTACTTTCTAGATATATAATTTTTGTTAAAATTGGATTAAGTTTGTTATTTTTAAATTAATTTCTAAGCAAACTAGGCCTTAAACTTGAAAGATCAGGTTTTTTTGGTTTTTTAATAACTTTGTATTGGTTAAGTTTCTTGTAAAAAAAATTATATGGTCCCAAACTTCAGACAATTCTCTACACAATGAAAAAAAAAAGAGTCAAAAAATATTTTGTTTAGGTCCAATTATGTTGTCCGTACACGTTGATTTGAAAAAACATCAATTAAGGCCAATAAAAAATTAATTAAAAAAAAAATATTCAACCAAAAATTACAAAAAAAAATCCAGCCCAAACTTCATGTTGTCAGCTATCTTTTCCTAAAAGTAATTAGCAAAATAATTTTATTTGGGTCAAAAAGTGTTGTCTGTACACCTGCTTGGTATGGTTAAAAAACACGGACTTTTAAAAAGTGGTTTTTATAGATCTTTATCAAAATTTAATTTCTATAAACTGGGTATTTTAATAATTTACATATTTGAAAACTAGATTCAAAATTATAAATTTCATAGTACTGAATTTTTTTAAGATTCATTGTGGAAGTGCCTCAAATTTTTAGTCCAAGTGTGACAAATTCTGAAAAACAGCAAAAACATTTCCACTTTTTGATTTTTTTGTGTACCCAACTTCTTGCATCAACCCATGTGTGTGACTTCAGTCCTCTAAGAGAAGCCATTTAAGGTTTGGTGAGTTGTAGAAAGCAAGTTTCCATTCATCATTCCTTCTATTTATCAATTTTCATTATCATTCTATCAAGGTTTACTTACCAAACATGGGGTTTAAATGAGGAAAAACCCATTCAAAACAAACAAATTTTCCTCTTTGTATGTGTAGATTATATGTGAATGAATGATTGAAGAGATCTCAAAGAGTAATTTTATAACATTTCATAAAGTGTCACCATTTTTTTCAAGCCACAAAAACTCAATTGCAAATTTAATTTTTGACTTTACGATAGTGGGAACTATGCCTTGAATTGAATCTAAGATCTAGTACTTGAGGATTGTCAAAGTTTTTTCTTGATATCCTATCTAGGGCCAATTTTTACTAGGGTGAACCTATCCTTTAGCAATGCTTAGAACCTAATTTTTATGCCAGGAACATGTGTCCACACCCTTCTCAAATCTTCCTACAAATTATGTTTTTAGTTTCTTTAGCTTTGGGATCTTCCATTTTATCATCTAGGTCATATTATTCATTAGGTTTAGTTGTATCAAATCATTTCTATTTAGCTCCAAATCTCGCTATCCTAAGAAACCTAGAGATTCAGGTCTGATTGACTCACATTAAGGTTGTAAGTCAATATCTATACCTTGCAATGTCTTAGTGTCAATAATTTTTTCGTAAATGGGACACCCTTAGTTCTAAAGTTATTTATACGAAGGACCTATGAAGCCTGATTTTAATCATTTCCCCTTTTCCCAACATCTCATTTTCGTGAACCAAACATTAAACAACATCTTTTTTGGTTTGGAGATCATTACAACCCTAGATCTAGCTTTTGCATTATCTAGTTTTGCGTTGCATTTAGGGTTACAAATTACATAATTGCATCATTTAAATTCATAAAAAGATCCAAAAATATTGCATACATCCTTCATATTAGGTTTCATAAAAGTGTGTTTTAGACATCTAGATCAAAATTACATTAAAAATGACATTCAAAAAGTTAACATTTTCTTCATACATTGTCACAAAGTTGCATTTTCATTTCATATTAATTTTTCAAAATTTTGTCACTAAAGAATCTATTTGTAACTAGGAACAATGGGCTTACATACTAAATTAAACACTTAAAATTTGATTTCTCACACCCCTATCCAAGGACACATTCACCCTAGGGAAACCGTACCCTTGTAAATGCAATTTTCTAAATTTCTTCACATTTATTAGCGTTTGTTTGCTTCACTTTGTTATACCTGTAGATCTTTGTTTCAGTTTTAAAGATTGCATTTTTATATAATTCTTTGCATTTAGTTCACTTAGTGACAAAAAGTGCATTATTTAAACCCAAAATTGGCATTCAAAACTTATCATTTTCAAGTCCTTGCATTTAAAATCAATAAACTATCATTTTTAGATCTAAAATTTTTAAATATCTTCTTCAATAATTGCATTGTGCTTCCTAGTTCTAAGTGTTTAAAAAATCTATTTAGTGTTTTTTATCCTTTTTGGGCACACTTTTGTTTTGGTGAAACTTGTATGAGTATTAAAACATGTTGTCTTATTTTCAATACTTCAGTGAGACATAGTTTGAGACTCATGGCATCTCATGCTGGTACATCCACTTTGGATCCTAGTTCGTCCAACTCTTTCACTCATAATGTTGACACTAGTCAACCCATGTTGGATCCCATCCCTGATATAACCATGTCCTATGGCCTCCAATTATACTAATATTGAAACCATTATTTCTCATGTCCCCCAAGAAAAAAATTAATATTTTGTATGTATAGACTATATTGTTTTTATTTCATTTCTTAGCATAGATAACATGAGAAATTTTTTTGATAATGGACATTGAATAGAGATTGTGCATAGCCTAGCTCACATTATTGATAACCATATTCTTACAATGAATAGTTGTTCTCAAACTTTCTATTGTACCCAAAGACAAGGAGGAAATCAAATTACTCACCCTACAAACATAACCTCTATTCCTACATACGCTCATTCAACTTTTACTACAATAATGCAACCAACCAACAATATCAATCCAATTTTGAGTATGCCCACTGGGAATCCTTTTAGCTTTAAAAATTTAAACATCATATCTCCATACCTTATTTGTCTCATAAACTTGCAATTCACTTATCCTCCTAAAACATTTACAGCTCCACCATATTCCCCTCCATCTCAAAACACACCCAATGATTCAGTCATAAACCAACTTTTGCAAAATTTCACAACCCTCCAATAGGAAATAACAACACTGAACCAAAATCAAAATGGACAACCTTCACAATATGTCAAAATAAACCCGTTATCATTGGAGATATTGAGAACAAAAATACCACATTTGAGAAATACAGTGGTAAAGGAGATCCTAACAGCCATGTTTTAGCATACATAGCCTTATGTAGTTACTTCATTTTTAAAGATAAACTATTGGCTAAACTTTTCTCTAGGTCTTTGAAACATATAGCTTTGAAATGGTTTTTTTCCTTACCGAATAACTCAATCAACTCATTCAATGATCTTTTTGATGACTTTATAAACCATTTTCAAGTGTACATTGGTCTTGAGATGGCTTTACATAATCTAATGCGATGTAAACAAAAATTAGATGAAAATATCACTATTTTTTTAGCTCACTATCAACTGCTTTAGTCACAAATCAACATTTAGCTTCATGATGTTGATCTTCAATGGATGTTCATTGATAAATTACAAAAAAATATTCAAGAGAAGCTTGGGATGATGAAATTTCCTTCTTTTACACACTTATGTATAGCTCTCTACGATTGTCAAAACTCAGTCAACATGTAGAGAAAACTCCTTCAACCCATCTTGAAAATTTTGAAACTGTGCATCATAATAATTTACAACCATTCAAGAAACCAAAATACAGATTTATTTAGATAAGTCAACCTCAACCAATCCATTGTGTTGAACCTCAAGTGGCTGCCATAAAAACAACTCCATACCAAAAGAATAGGTAACCTTTACCTCCGAACTATAATCCAAATGCATTTTTCCAATATAACTCTCATAATAAACATGATATAGAATGCCTCATTATTTGTAATCACATCTATATTGGTATTGTTAATGATCAAGGAAATAAATCTATTTCCCCACTTAATAAAAATTTGTAAATGTTTACCAATCCAATGCTAAACCAATCCATCTCTTTTGTTAAATCTAGTGATACCAAGAATGATGTGATGAATGTGGACACCATACAAGATACAACTGATGGTGAAAATAGTGATAATGAGGATGATCTACATACCATGATTAGATTCATTGGCATTAAACCTTGTAAGGCTCGTGTTGGAATTTTTTAAAAACCAAGCTAATCTCACAAATAACCTATGGATTTTCCATTTCCAATGGTTAGTTACTTGGAGTGATCTACTAACGAATAGGTGAAAGTTGTAGTAACTTTACCTCTACACTTTGGGCTCTGCAAAACTGGAGAGGGTGATCCCATGCAATGCAATTAAGATACTCTTGTTCCATTTTATCTCATATATTATAAATAATTGATATATTCTAAAGTAAGATAATATGGAACTATATGAAGCTTCCATGAATTAAACTTCAACTGAAATGAAATTTTTTATTTATTCTTTTAGAGTGTGAAAGATCCAAGAACTTGTAACTTTAGACATAGATTCTAGACCAATCCCTTAACCTAGGGTATGGAGTCAAATTGATGCAAATCATGATATGTAACAAAATTTTAATCCTAAGATTATAGAGCTTTACAATATTGTATTACAACATTGCACTCAATATCCTAAACTAATTCTTCTTACCAAATCCCTAGAAACAAATAAACAAATCTTTTTTTTTATCAAAGTAATTTAACCAATTATTTGAATCAAAACATTTAAAAAAGCATACATCCAATAGAACAACAATGGAGATCAAATGAAATGTTCTTGATAATTTTAATTAATAATTCATGAAGAGTGTATAATAGGAGACAATTGACTGAGAATTATTCCAATTCTCATATTCAAATGTTGGTATTCTTATAACATAAAATATAGAAAAATATAAATTCAATAACCTAAAAACAGACTCAACTTCTATTCTATCTACTTCATATTATAAAATTATTTGGGAGATCAATCATCCTATGCAAATGACCTTGAATTCCCTTTTATAAAACAATGGACAAGCAAGCTTCAGGTCATTACACATTTCATGTTTTTATAGTGTCAAAAAATGAAGCTGGTGATATTTTCACACTTGTTTGGGCCCTCCTTATAAAATAGATCTTAATGATGCCTTGACTTAGTGTTGTAATGTATTTCACATGCTCACATTAGGTCTTGAGCCCTTGTATACTAAATAAATATAATCATAGCTTATTTACAGTGTTATAAAGTGTTGTAACACACTCTCATGCTTTTCTAGGGTTTTGTTAAATAACTGGGCTTCTTTATGATTTAGTTGGCCTTATTTTGCATCCACAAGCCTTACTTAATACATATTTTTGAGGATAATCCTAAAATGAATGAACATCCAATCATAATTTAGGTGTTTTTAGGTTGTGTGGCCCATATTTAGTGATTTGGGACTCATATGCCACCTTGGTTGTATGAGTCGTACCTATGGTTTTGGGTCCTAGTCTATATTTTACACCTTTCTAAGTAGTTTTGAAAATGGTCCCATAATTTATGCTTAGTGGGATTCATATGCCACCTTGGGCATATGAGTCCTGTGTAGCCCAAAATTAAAATTAATTCAAATTCTTGGCAATATTTTATCCTCCTATATCTGATGTCGACTTGTAGTGTTGTAATTTTGGGAAATTTGGCATAAATAAGTATAAATATAAGGTTGTTTCACTCATTTTCACCTAATCATTCAAGAGATCATCCTAATCCATCAAGTATTCATGCATTATAGTGAATTGGAGTTTACAAGAGCATTCAAGTGTTTGCAAGAGAATTCAAGAGTCTTGAAGGGCTAATTATCAAGTTTTTTAGAGCATTATTCAAGCATCAAACATCATGTCAAAGTATTCATGCATCATTTTTTTTTTTGAGCTAACAATTGTGATGTAGGGTTTCATGATTCATTCTAGTATTCAATTCAAGATCTAGCACATTCAAGCAAGAGTCAAGATCTATAGCTATATTGGAGCCATTTCATACATGTTTGCAACACCTTATTGCTATATATTTTGGTGAGTTGCAACATTTCATTTTTTTCATTCATCATTCTCTTTTCCTATTTCATTTAATTTCAAGGTTTGATTACCAAAATGGGGTTCGAGCAAGGAAAACCCCTTTGTACTAACAAAACAACATTTTTCCTTCTCTTTAGTGTGTGATTTGCACATTTAGGTTGAAGACTTATTGAAGTGAAAGTTTGGAGAAAGTTTTTAAAGTGTTAAAAGTTTTCAAAGTTGTCACCTTGCATTGAAAATCTTTGGAGAACACCTATAGGTTGCAAATTGAAGATTCAAATCTAGAAATTAGGTAAAAAGGATAGAGAAAATATAGAAGAGAAGAATCAAAGTTTGAATTTTTAGAAAACACTTACTGTGCTAGTATGCCACTTTTGGAATATGAGTCCAAGTATCAGTCAATTTCCAAAATTTTGTAGATCTAGAATATACACTGTAGAAAACTTGGTTTTACCCATAAACCCTAATCTGGGACTAAATCACCTAGACTGGTGTATGAGTCCCAAGAGGCTTTAAAATTATATTTTTCAACATTTCGGACCTTCATCTAGCCTTCTTCAAGTTTTCAGGTGCACACCTTTCATCTCTCAGCTTTCTGTTTTGTTTTACATGTATTTTTAGGTCATTTAGTGAAGAATTACATCATATTAAGGTTAAGCATTAGATCCTTCATTTCATTTGTCTTTCCAAGCCCTATCTTGGTGGTGAACCCATCCCTAGACTATAATCAAACCCTAGGACAACCCTATTGCAAGATCTCTTTCTCCTTTGCATATCTTATATTGAGATCTCCATGGTTTTCCTTAAATGAGAGAGTGTGAAGATTATTATTCTATCTCCCAAGAATAGAAGCAAAATAAATTCACCTTTTATTTTTCATTTGAAATTCATTTACATTTCAAAATATGATCATGTTTGTAAACCCATAGGTGGAATATGCCCACAACAAAAATAATTATACTTACTCTTTAGTAACCAATTGTCCCTCCAAAAGTGCCTTTGATGCAAATTGCAGATATTTGTTTCTCCTTTTCTCCATTCTTCATAATGTGGACCTAGGAAGGATGAGTTGGAAATTAATGTAAAACCTTGTTGTGCAAGATGATAAAACTCCTTTTTTGTTGCTTTTGAAAACCTTTTGAGATGTTGATTATACAAAAAATATTAAAATATGTCTACCTCACCAAGATGCACTATAGGTTAGGTATATGATTATATTTATGGTCCCAAGCATCATAATCCTCTTTATATGGCCAACTAAATGCCATGAATTCATCTAATTTAGTTCTATATGGGTCATACTTCTTCACTACCTGATTAGCATCTTTATCAAATTCCTCCAAAAATGCACTAGTGATGGACAATTTATGCATGCTATTCTTCAACATTTCTATCATGACATTTCCTCCCTCACAAATCAAATTATCCTTTGCAAAAATATTGATGTCAATTTGAGCTCTTCACTATTCATATATTTTTACTACTCCATTGCCATCTAGTATGTCTAGAAAGAGGCCAAGATCATTGTCCTCAAATTGCTGGAAAAAATCTCTAATTCTCTTCTCAAGTGGATCCATTAACCCTTGGAAATCAAAAATTTCCTTTACAAGTTTGTAAGTGGGAATAATTTTGTAGTGGTTTATTAGGCTCATTAGTTGATACTACAACCATGATATTCAATACAATAAGCCTAGGTGCCTATATCTTCATCAATGGGATAGCTATTGGTCTATCCCCTTCAAACATCCTTATTGAATCAAATATTAAAGAATAGTTTGAGTGAACATTGTTCATCATTTTTGTTGCTTTCCTTAAACAATGCTCAATAACATTATAAATAATAAGAATGGTATTCTCATCAAATGATGTGAATATCTCATCATATGCCCTCATTTGTTTGATAGAATACCTTCTTCTTGTTCTTTCCTTGGGAGGAGGTATAGCTTGTGTACTTAAAGTGATTTATGCAAGTGATCTATTTTCATTATAGACAACTATTTTTGTAGATGGTGGAGGAGGTGAAGGAACTAGAGGTGGTGGTGGAGAAGAGGAAGATGGATAAGTGACTTGAACTAGTGGCATTAATTATAATGGTTGTTGATTCTTCAACATTTCATTCTCCAATTCCAACTCTACCATCCTCTGCTTGTCTTTATTGAAGGAAATCAATAAACCATTGTATTTTTTGGTTTGTATATCACATTTCTCTTGCAAAGACTCAATGTTTTCCTTAGTTAACTAAGAAACATTGAAATTCAATGTAGCAACCTCAACTGCTGAGGTATTTGAATTATTTTTTTATTATTAGACCTCCTCTAATGTTTACTATAGGCTCTACCACTTTAGTTTAATTGTTGTTAGGGATGAAGGCCCAAATTTCCAATGTATCCCATTGTGTATTAAATATGGATCCTTTTAGTTCACGTACACCCTCTTCATAAGTTGCATACACTTGTGAACTCTACCTCCTTATAGTGACAAAAGTAATGGCCGAGGCTAGGTTTTGTTAGAACTGTAAAAATATGATGTTTTTACATTTGATTTCACTCATAAATTTCCTGATTTGGTCCTACCGTATGCTTATTTCATCTATATTTTTCCCATATTGCCACATTAAACCCATCAGGTTGTGCATTTTGTACATTCTAGTTCCTATCAGCATAGGTCCATGACTGTCTCCCCGACCCATTATATTTTTCTGCTAAAATCTTCCGCTACAGGTGGTCGGTAGGACTTTCTCATTGTCACGACGATTGGCATTTGTCTATGGTTGGCTATCAGTGTAGCATCCATGTTGTTCTGATGATAGTGGAGGCATCTTTCGGTAGAGGTTTCATTGTCGGGGAAATATCTTATCGAACTCAATCTGTCTCCCCAACTTTGTGCATATGGTAGTCTTTGGTGAGAGTTGATTATCAGCGGAAGGTCTTGGCAATTTCATTTTGTCTCACCGACTGGCAAGTTTGGGATGCATATCGGTATAGGTTGGGGGGATCGCCTTAAGGTCTCAGTGAGTGACCTTCCGTCTCATCGATGGAAAGTTTGGAGGATTCTTATCAGAAGGAGTGTGATCTTATCTCGGCGACTCAGAGTGCATGGTGACTTTTGGTAAAGCAAAGAGCTCTCTACGTGAGGTCTCCCCGATGGATGAAAGTCACAGCAATGAGGGATACTCTTTGACTTCGGTGTAACAAGAAAGAAGTCATAGCAAAATTCAAGATAGATAAGGATTTTCGGTGAAGCAATGTGAAGTCTGCGAGAGGTCTTCCCGACATCACAAAGCTACAGGGACAGTGAATAAAACAAGAGGAATGCATCGGTGAGAGATATGCTTGTGTCTCAGTGACTAGTAAGCACATTAAGGAAATACATATCGATAGAACGTAATGCAATCTATGAGATTTCTCATCGACAGCACAGGGTCACGGTGAAGCACAGTGAACACGGGATGATTAGCGTTTGAATTGCCTTCGACATACCTTCTATGTGTCTCACCGGTTGTTCACCGGTGAATAATGAAATACAAATCTTGTGGCCGACATGTATAATGCTTGGGAGCCATTGCATGCTAGCTCAATTGGGGCCCGAATTCTATGGAAGGCTGACATATGATTTCAACATATTTTATTTTCTCATGCTAGTGTATAAATATGCACTCCCATTTGTAATTGAGAGTGCAGATTTGATCATGCAATTATAGATAGATATAGTAGATTAGGAATGGGCACAGTAGAATAAAGTTCTCATTCTGGAGATTATGTTGCATTTTTTCACATGGCGAATTCGGTGAAAATCAGCTGGTGTGGCAGGTTATTTCTGGTGTCAATTGTATGTTGAACTTATTGAAAAGTATTGCTGAAGCTATCTCCAAGTTGATTCTTTCTGGTTGTTTAAATTGATGTAACAAGTTTACTTTTGGTTTATTAATGCACATTTGTTGTATTTGTGTGATTAATTGACTAGTTCTCTTAGGTAGAGATTAAATCCTTTTCATTGATCACAGTAATCAGGAAGATTCATCTGGATTATTAAAGAAGAGCTCAGTGGTCATAGCCTTGCATTGTTTATACAAGTTATGAACAGATCATATGCCTGCAATTTGATTTTCTACCAGAATAAGTTTCCCACTTCTCTTTCATTTGACTCCACATACCCAATAAGGCACTGGTCTCTACAATTTCATCATTTGCATTCATTCAATTTCTTTACATCTGTTTTACATCTGTTAATTAAGCATATTAGGTTTTAGATCAGAAGATTGTTATCAAGTTTGATTTCATTTGTTCACTCTCATCTGCCCTTGTGGACAAAGCATTTCAGAAGGATAAATCATAAGTTAAGTCTGCTTCATTCAGATAGGTACACCCGCCTAGGTTTGGCAGCACCTAAAGAGTAGAAGGTTGAATTCTTTTGACCTTGTATGTTACCCTAAAGTGTATCAAGAGATTGGCAGCCTCTTGAGGCATTCTGCTTGCGTTTTTGAGAGCTAATAAATTGGTGACTCTACTGGAGATTACATCAGAAAATTCGGTTGAAGACCATATTATAGAGTCATTGAAGAAAATATTTGAGAAGTTTCAGAAGAGGTGATTTCGCTGGGAAAAAGATCAAAAATAATGATTTTCCTACTTTTGGAAAAGTAGGTGGCGACTCTGAAAGAATTTTTGCAGCTGTTCAAACATGAATAAAGGAGGATCTCAGTTCTGGAGAGGTCATGCTGGAGCTCCTCATAGTTAGCAGTATATGCCATATCATTATACACAACACTATGGTCTGATGTACCAGCATCAGTACCCACCTGGCACTCCCCCTCATCAGTACACAACAATGATCAGACAGTTTGATTTGGCAGGGATTCAATTATCCCCTTATCCAATGGATGGTAGTTGGAGAGGTCTTATTCCAAATTTTATAGGGAGTGATGTAATCACTACTGAGGAGCATCTAAGAAGTTTCAATGCTTTCATCCAAGATTTGGGTGTGCCACATGAAGATTTACACATGAGGCTATTCATGATATCACTAGTTGAAGATGCTAGGGATTGGTTCAATAGCCTACCAGTAGTTTCTATTGATTCTCTCCAAGGGTTTCAAGTTCAATTCCTCGAGCAATTTGAGAATCTAGGTGTACTAGATGTTGCTCTTCGTGAATTAATGCACATTTAGAAAGATCAAAGTGATACAATTTATGATTTCAATCAGAGATTCAATAAGTTGCAGAATAAGATACCTCTTGGGTCAAAGTTACTAGATTATGTAGCACTGAGTATTTATTCGAATGCTTTTGATCCAAAGACAGGGTATGAGTTGAGAAATAAATTCCCAAGAAGTTTGGCTAAAGCACAGAAGATGACACAAAGAATTGAAAACAATAGGAGGGCTGTAGGGATAACGGATAAGAGAGACAATCCTAAGGTTCGTCAGCAAAGTAGCAGTTTTCAATACTGAAAGGAGAATACTTACAGGAATGAAAGGTCGAGGTTGCATGACATGCCTTATAATATAGACTAAAAGGATGAGAAACCTATAACAGCTAGGCCTGGAAACAAGGAAGCTCCTGATCCATTGACAAAGGGAACCTATATGGTAAGTAACAATTACTTTTGTGAATTTTGTGATATGCCACATTCCCCAGATTATTGTGTTGTAGCCCAAAGAATACAAGAAGAGGGAATGCAGATGGAAAACAATGAAGAAGATCACACAATATATCTAGCTTCAAATACTTTTCACCATGTTGAGGAAGATGAAGGTGCAAGGCATCTTCCTTGCACAACAAATTGTGACAGGGAAAGCAATGCATGTTGTGAGGAATCTAGTGAATATTCTGATTCTTATGATGAACTTGAAGATTTTGATCTGCAGTCAAGGGATTCTTCTACCTACTATGAAGATACGTTTGATCATGATGAGGTTTTTACATTTGAAAATGATTTCCAAACTTTTTCAAACTCATTGTATGATGAAGATTTAAATGATGATCAGATGAGTTTTTGCCAAGGTGTGTCAATGAGTAAGTTTCAAATAATTTTCAAATCCATTCTATGAAAAGGAGGAAATAATTTTAGACAAACAAAATGATGGAATAAATAACTGCACTGATGATGTTTATGATTTTCCATTCTCTGATGTTATTGGATTTATGTTTGATGATGACAAAAATGAAGAATGCAACTGTAGTGATGAAAATGTTGAGACTTGTTCACTTGTCAGTGAATAGATTCCAGATTTGTTAACTCCTAAATACCAGGGATGTGCACATGAAAATGATCTTGAAGACTTGTGTCTAGCTAATATTTGTTTCGATAGTGAGAGATCTTTGTGTAAAGATTTTTATGATTCCCTGTGTATTTCTTGGAATGATGGAAATACCTTTGATGTTGACCAAAGGCATGTGTTTGTTCAAGAAGAGGTATGTGATTTCAAAATTTCTAATCCATGTGAAGAAGACATTTGTTTACATACCAAGGATGATAGAAGTTCATATTTTATTTCACATATGCATGATATTGAGAATATTAGTCATGATCCAGTGTTGTCTCCGAATAGAGATACTAAAGAGGTGCAAAAGGTTTCAGATTTGCTTGTTTCAGATAATGTTGGTCTAACAGAGTTTTTTGTTTTTCAAGAGAAGCACTTGGATTGTGAAATTTTTATACAGTTGGGAGAATGCTTTATAATACATAACAATGAGAAAGATAATGATAAATATTGTATTAAATATACATGCATTTTTTATATTGAAAATAATAGGGGTTTGTCTAATAATGAAGAATTTAAACTACAGCCTGATGTAGGGATTTTGGGCAAGGCTGAGAATAGTGATTCTTTAAAAAAAATTAGTGACAAGGAAGATCACATTTGTGTCTTCAAGAGGAATCTGATGAACTCAAGACAAAACCAGGTGTTTGATAGGGGAAAATGGTTTGAGTTTCAGATTGTAACAGCTCGGACATGAGAAATTAAAACACAGAGGATTGAGGGTTACCAGTGCATGGACAACTCTTGCTTATTCTCTTTAAAATGCTTTTCCATGCACAATAATTTTAGGGTTTTGGTTCATCTCCATCTTGCATTCATTTTGTATTCATTCCATCTTGCTTTCTGTCCATTTCTAGTTTGCTCATTTTGTGTCTGGTTTGTTCACCCAAAGATTATGGATCCTTGCAATGATCTCATTATCATTCATCCCCAGATGGAGCCACTGTTAGAATTGTAAAAATCTGATGTTTTTACATTTGATTTCACTCATAAAATTCCTAATTTGGTCCTACCGTATGCTTATTTTATCTATATTTTTTCCATATTGCCCCATTAAATCCATCGAGTTGTGCATTTTGTACATTTTGGTTCCTATCGGGATAGGTTCGTGACTATCTCCCCGACCCATTATATTTTTCTGCTAAAATATTCTGCTATAGGTGGTTGGCAAGACTTTCTCATTGTCACAGTGACTGGTGTTTGTCTATGGTTAGCTATCGGTGTAGCATCCATGTTGTTCTAGCGATAGTGGAGGCATCTTTCGTCAGAGGTTTCATTGTCAGGGCAATGTCTTATCGAACTCATTTTGTCTCCCCGACTTTGTGCATATGGTAGTCTTCGATGAGAGTTGGGTTATTGGTGGAAGGTCTTCACGATTTCATTTTGTCTCACCGACCAAAAATTTTGGGATGCATATCGGTATAGGTTGGGGTGATCACCATAAGGTCTCGGCGAGTGACCTTTGGTCTTGCTGATGGAAAGTTTAGAGGATTCTTATCAGCAGGAGTGTGATCTTATCTCGGCAACTTAGAGTGCATGGTGACTTTCCGTAAAGCAAAGAGCTCTCTAGGTGAGGTCTCCCTGATGGATGAAAGTCATAGCGATGAGGGATACTCTTTGACTTCGGTGTAACAAGCAAGAAGTCATGGTGACATTCAAGATAGATAAGGATTTTTAGTGAAGCAATGTGAAGTCTACGAGAGGTCTTCTCGACATCACAAAGCTACAGCGACAATGAATAAAACAAGAGGAATGCATCGGTGAGAGATATGCTTGTGTCTCAGCAACTGGTAAGCACATTAAGGAAATACATATCAATAGAATGTAATGCAATCTGTGAGATGTCTCATTGATATCACAGGGTCACGGTGAAGCACAATGAACATGGGATGATTAGCATTTGAATTGTCTTCGACATACCTTCTATGTGTCTCGTTGGCTGTTCACTGGTGAATAACGAAATACAAATCTTGTGGCCGACATGCATAATTCTTGGGAGCCATTGCATGCCAACTCGATTGGGGCCCGAATTCTATGGAAGGCTGACATACAATTTCAACATATTTTATTTTATCATGCTAGTGTATAAATATGCACTCCCATTTGTAATTGAGAGGGGATATTTGATCATGTCATTGTAGATAGATACAATAGATTAGGAATGAGCATAGTAGAATAAATTTCTCATTCTAGAGACTATGTTGCATGCTTTCAAATGGAAAATTCAATAAAAATCAACTGGTGTGGCAGGTTATTTCTGGTGTCAATTGTATGTTGAGCTTACTAAAAAGTATTGCTGAAGCTGTCTCCAAGTTGATTCTTTCTGGTTGTTTAAATTGATGTAACAAGTTTACTTTTGGTTTATCAATGCACATTTATTGTATTTGTGTGATTAATTGAATGGTTCTCTCAAGTAGAGATTAAATCCTTTTCGTTGATCATAGTAATCAGGAAGATTCATCTAGATTATTAAAGAAGAGCTCAGTGGTCATAGCCTTGCATTGTTTATACATGTTATGAACAGATCATATGCCTAAAATTTTATTTTCTACTAGAATAAGTTGCCCACTTCTCTTTCATTTGACTCCACATACCCAATAAGGCACTGATCTCGGCAATTTCATCATTTGGATTCATTCAATTTCTTTACATCTATTTTTCATCTGTTAATTCAGCATTTTAGGTTTTAGATTAGAAGATTGCTATCAAGTTTGATTTCATTTGTTCACTCTCATCTGCCCTTGTGGACAAAGCATTTTAGAAGGATAAATCATAAGTTAAGTCTACTTCATTCAGATAGGTACACCCACCTAGGTTTGGCAGCACCTGAAGAGTAGAAGGTTGAATTCTTTTGACCTTGTCTGTTACCCTAAAGTGTATCAAGAGATTGGAAGCCTCTTGAGGCATTCTGCCTACATTTTTTAGAGCTAACAGGTCCCATTCTAGTAAGAGAAGTATAGAATCTCTCTTACAGGATTCCTTCCCTCCTTAGGTGTCATCTCTTTCTATTTATCTTTCATTTCTACAAACACCCATTATGATATAACTATTGTAGGTAGTTTAGGGGATTTAGCCATTTCATCCTTCATCTTATTCTCATACTCATCCTTCCTAGTCCTTTATACATGTTCATTGAATGCATCTGCCTTGACAAATGCATCAACAATCATGAAATTTGTGCTATCTTTCTCCTTAACATCATCTACATTATCCAATCTATTTAACAATTCCATTGTAACTCTTCCTTGTGGAGCTAAAAACTCTACCTCCCTTACCAGTGATGACATATTTTGAATTATATCATTAGAGGTTACAATAACCTCATCATAAAAATTCATTAGATAGTCCACAAGCCTAGATAACCACTCAATTTTTATCTTGTTTGGAGAATAATCTCTTTGGGGTGAATCAAGGTCAATGACTTGATAAAAAAGAGATGGAGGTGCATGTTATATAGGGGATTGTTGTCTAGACTCCTCTAATTGAGTAGCAGTATCCCTTATTTGTTCTATTCTCACAACTTCCTATTGTATTCTTCTTCAAAAGGCATACTGTGTTCTTGATGGCTAGTATGTATGCCTCTCGTTAGTCATGGGGGCCTTCACCTTATCCTATTCTTCAATATTTTCCTCAAGATTCCTTACAACTCTATCAAAGTTTTGCAAGATGGTTTCAATTATTAGGATTGGATGTTCAATATAAATAATTTATTTTCCTTGAACTTAGGATCCATTTATTTCATTTCTTTCTCCAATAAATGGAAAATGGAAACGACTTTATATTTTTCTCCTCTTCCTTTTGCAAATCAAATTCATTCTTGATGATATCTTCAATATAGTCAAACTGTTAGAATATTGTTGTCATTGATGTCAAAAGGGGAAATCATGCAAGGGAGATTGTTGGAATGATGAAAGAGGATCAGAGGTGAGATGGACTTGATCTGGTAAAGGAGAATGTTGGAATTAATGTAAAAGTTTCATATGTGTCAAAGGTTGAAGTTGTGTTGTAGATTTTGTGCAAGTGTTGAATAGATTGCATAAGTTTGGGCCTTAGGTCTCTAGCTTACCATATATAACATGTTGAAGAAAGAAGGTGTAAAAGATAGTCAATTTTTTGCTAACTTTGTAGGTTTTTGACATCACACCTTGGTCATACCTCTTATCAAGTACCTCAAAGTGATGAAGTAAAATATATTGTCTGGTGTATTTCAAACCTCAGGCATCATGTATACACCTTACCTTTTTGTTTGAAGGAATGGAGTATCATGTATGAAGGATGTGTGTAAGCCAACACCCTAAAATCCAATTTTTGATGACATGTTTGTAAGTTTGGCATCAACAACGATGGATCCCCACAACGTTGTAATAGTCCGTGAGGGGGATCTACAATATGGTGGTATAGAACCTACTAGCTCATGATAGTTTGATGAAGGATCAATGGTATGGTGGTTGGAAGTATGGTGATGCATCGCATCACTGTAGAGGTTTAAAATTGTGTTGGTAGTATTGTACTATGTAACCCACAATCTTGTAATAGTTCATGTTGGGGGTCTGAGGCATAGCGATATTTGAACACTATGATGGATATTTGGATGGATAGTGGTAGGGTGGTATCATATGGTATAGTGGTTAAGTGCAACATTGCAACTACTCAAGTTGGTTTTAGTGGTATTGTGATAAAAAAAAATGATTAGTTTTGTGGACGATTAACTAGTATGGAAGTTGGATCAATGGTGTAGATAGTTTGAAGGTTGATTGGATGGTGTGGATGTGAAGGAATCACATCCAAGAGATAGATGAAAATTGGTGAGATTAGATGTTTTTTCCCTTTGACACTATGATGGAAACAAATGAAGTTAGTGGAAGATGATGTCACATTGATAGGTGGCAACATATGATCACATGGTACATACCAATTCATATCTTTGTTGTGAATTTTGTGGAAATAATGTGACTAGTGTAGATTCAAAGGCTCTTCATAAGGGAGACATATGAATATTGGTGAAACAAGATAGTCGGTCTCTTCAACATTTAGATAGAACTTCATAGAAGAGACTTCACCATATCAAAGATATTTTCTTTGGTTTCCCTTCGACATAGTGATGGAATATTAAAGAAGATCTAAAAATTCCTGCTAGCTCACGAAACCTATAGTGGGACCCCCATCCATGCCTTGTGGGGGAGTGAGGAATGGTGGAGATCAAACAAAATTTTGATCGAATGGCGAATAAATATTTGGTGGGTCCAACAAACATGTACGGTGACATATCACTATTGTGAAGCAAAGAGATAGAATGGTTCTCACAATGAGTAATGAACAAAAGAAGGTGATGTCAGCATATCTAGATGTCAATATATGATTGCATCGCATGTGTTCTTCACATCACGATTATGAATTCAGAGGAATTCAAGCCTTGTAAGATGGACAATGAATGATCGACATTGGTGGAAGGTGACATCAAAGGTGAATAGGTGGCAACAACCTACTAGCCTACTAGGATTATGTGGGGCCATATCCTTTATGAGCAATATAGCAAGGGACAGTTAGATTGGTTGACGATTGATCTAACAATGGTCATTGCATCAATTCAAATCATTGTTATGAATTAAATGATATATGAAGAATAGCGATAAGCAATAGGTCAAGCATTAAAGCTCTTTGATAGAGATTTAAAGTGATCAAATCCAATGGTGATGATTTAAAAATTACAAGATGAATGGAGAATCATAGGATTGTAGCATGAAGAGACAGATCAATTGTCTAGGTTAAAGTGAGAATAAGGTTTTGACTGGTAGCTGGTATAGTAAATGTGTTCAATTTGTCTACTTGCTTCAATGACCAATACTAATGGTGATTTGATGCATAGGTTGGCATCACAGATAGCCATGCCAATGAAGATCAAAATAAGGTTACATAAATAAAGAATGAATTAAATAAAAATATGTTCCTAGGGTATTGTAGTTTTCTATTCATAGAAAATTCCATGTGATAAAATTTAATGTTGTTTGGCTCCATGTAGAGGAAGTGTGATGATGAAGATATCAGATAACCCTATCTAATGTTTTCATGTTGAGATAGAAAATAGTAATTGGGTTGAGATGAATTGATAGCTTGCAGGTGAAGTCTATAGATGAAGGAAACCCTAAAAATAAGTTTGAGATGATTTGGACAATGGAGCAGATCTCAAGGTATTGACTACAAGTCAATGAAGGAAAATAGAAAGAGACAATCAAGATATTGTCTAGTTGCAATCAACCATATGTGAGTGGATTATAATAGTTTTTAGGGAAAGAAAATATTTGAATAGAGTTATTTCTTGTTGAATATGCAATTGATACAGAGAGAAAGAGAGAGAAATAGAGTAGATAAAGAATGTATTGATACTATATGAGTAGATCCCAAACAAAAAGATCCAGATCTAGGTTAATATTCAGAGAGATAGAATAGATAATGTTCTAAGTGTAGAGGAGAAGAGAGTTTAGAGTAGAGGGATGTGTTTTTGAGAGTGCAACATCAGTAGCAGAGAGTGAATTGCAGAAATTGCAACAAAATAGTGTGTAGTTGCAAAGTAAGTTGCAACAATGAATTTTAATAAAAAATTGTAATAATATTTTGTGAATTTGATTGGTTGGTGCTATCACATAACTTATTTGGTGTTTAGTTTATGATATTCTAGTGTCTCCTTGAAGTTGGTGCTTCCTTGGGTTAGTGCCCTAGAACATTGTAACAAAATATTTCCTTGTGAGGTTGGATTAGGACAGTAGATCCTAGCAACATCACTGTGGTTTTTCCCATATTGGTTTTCTATGTATATCATGTGTTATGTGATGTTTATATCTATGCATGTTTAGTAATATTCATAATGAGCCAAAAGGAATTAATATGTAGTACTAATTAAGGGTTAAGTCTACACAAAGGTTTTAAGGGATAAATTTTTATATCCACTTATTCACCCCCTCTCTATAGATTGTTTTTTTTCAACAATGGATATCAGAGCCCTAGGTTCCCTAGGAGAAGATTAATCAGCTCAGGTAGATCTTGGAAAATTGAACAAAAAAATGGTTAATCAAGAAGGGTCATCTATAGAAGAAGTACCTCCCTTTGATGGATCAGACTATAAGTCTTGCAGTAATAAAATGAAAGCATGTCTAAAATATTTAGGGTCTGATGTGTGGATTTCAGTTGAGAAGGGATACAAGGTTCTTACTACACTTCCAACTAATGAGGCTAGAAAGAATGTGTTTCAATATTATGCTAAACAAAGGTTTTCCATTATGATCAGGTTGTTGAGATTTGTGCATGGAAAGGCCATGCATTATAAAACTGCACATGAAAAATGGAAGGATTTAAGGAGGGTGTGTGAAGGTGATGACGACAAGGTGCAGATGTGTGGAGGAAAAATTGAAAATCTGAAGACATGTGTAGATGAGAATATTTCAAACACATCCATGAGAGATGTTGTAGCTAGAAAGGAAGAGGAAGAAGCATCTACATCTGGATTTGAGAAGTTTGATAAAGAGGAGGCTAATTCTATCAGAAGACTAAGGAGAGGCTCCAAAAAATGTAAAGGTAAAACTGTTTATCTTGCTTCTAAATGCATTCATGATGAAAAATATCTCAAAGCAATAAAATAGTAAAGAGGAAAATAAGAAAGAACTAGACACAAATGATGAAAGTAGGTTATCAGATGTTTTTGGTAGCTTAGATGATGAACATGAAAGTATTTGGGATATTAAGGGGAATGAATCCCTATTCATGGATTTTGGTACAACATCTAATGAAGAAGAAGAACTGGACTTAGAAGGTAAACTCATCTATGCCCAAGATGATATTGGTAAGTTAAAGAAGGAAAATGAAGAACATAAAATGAATGCATAAAAAGAAATAGTGAGACTAACTAAAAATCTTAAAGATTTTGATCAAATGATAATTAATCTAAAAACACAAGTTGATGAAGCAAAAAGGATAAAAGATGTAGTTAAATCTAAAATACATTCTAAAGTAGAAGTGTGCATGAATTCAGAAGCATAAATAGTTTCTTTGAGAAGAGAGTTAGATAACGTTAAGGAGAAAATTGATAAAAGTACAAAGTTGAAAGGTGGCTCTAAGATTTTAGATGAGTTGATCCGATCACAAAATCCATCAAAAAAAAGATCAGGACAAAGAGTGAAGATTGAACTTGATTGTGAGAAAGGGAAGAGTCCTACTTCTGGAAGATTATTTGATAGATTTAGAGTAGAAGAAAGATGTTGCACAAAGGAAGAGAAATTTTGCAAAAATTGTACCAAGGAAAATGTATCTAAAAATGAAAAATTAGAAAAAGGAACTACTGAGGTGAAGAAAGCTAAAGAAGAAAAGAAGACTCCTATTGATGAGGATAATGTTGAAGAAGAAAAGAGACCTGCTATAGACAAGTGGAAGAACAAACATTCAGTTCTTGATTACCTAAAGAAGAAGCAACATATAAAGGGAGTTGATGCAGACAGTTTCACAAGGATGAGATATGTGAAGAAGCAAAAAAAAGAAGTCCATCTCATCTTATACAAGGAAAAGATATGACCAGGTGCTCCTCATGTTTCGATGGATATTGTTATACCTGTAATCAGTTTGTTCATAGGGCTTGTAAATGTACAGATGCACCTAAAAGGAGCATCAAATGTGTAAATAGGAATTCATTTTCTCTTGTAGTAAACATGAATGTAATGTTGTAAAATTGTAATAATTTTGTTCACATAGCTAAATATTTTAGAAAAATTCATGTAAGACCAAAAGCACATAGTAAGAAAAGGAATATGTCCCCCAAAGTGAAAATGGTTCACATATTCCTAAGAAGAAAGATGACAAGATAGAAAAGAAGCTAAAGCAGTTTTGGAGAGTGAAAGATCAGTAGGCAACACTTAATGTGATGGTCCTACTTTACACCACTAATTTGTAGCAATAGGGCATGAGTCCAGGGGGAGCTAAATTGGTACCTATTCATACCTGGAAATGAAAAGATAGATCAAGTTTGGTAAATTTTTGTAATAAATTTCTAATGACTTGATGATTGCAGATTTATGGTTACACATTTTCTCCTTGTATGCCTTGTGAAAAGGTAAAACATTTGTAGCTGAAGGAGAAGGTGGTTGTGGAAGTTCTCTTCTAAGAAAATTAAATGTATAAATTTTATTTTCCTACAAGTTGAGGAGATATGTCTTAGGGGGAGTTGTTCTATAAAATCACTCACATTTACTTCTGTTCACAATTGGTATAAAGTGGTTCCAATCAGTGTCAGACCATTGTGAATTGGTTCAGAACAATCTAGTTGGTACAGTGCCCAAAGTGAAGTAGGTGTTCAAGTATGAAAGAGGAGAGAATGGAGCGAGGTCTAAGGGAGAGATTCTATTGGTATCAAACAAATGTTATACTTTATACAATGTAGTTTCAAATGTTAATTAGTACCAAGGTATGGCATCATCAATTGGTGTCAAGAATATGATTTAATTACTACAAAGCATAAATCAAAATATCTACAGTTGGTATTGGACCTTGATAGTTTAGAATATTAATGAAACTTCAACTATCATCAAATAGTGTTAATTGGTATAGAGTAGTCAGAGGATACGATTTTTCCATTTTAGTCAAAGAATGAGAGAAACAATTAGTATGAGAGCATAAATGGGTATCAGTTGGTATTATTCAAAGGGGGAGAAAAATTTCTTTACTTTTTTTTCTATTTCCAAGGAGAATTAGAAACTATAGAAATATGGTGACTTGAGAAAATACACTCAGGTGTGTGACCCTTTTCCATTGATGTCAAAGGGGGAGAAAGTTGTGCAAATGCTCAAGCAATTGAGTATGGGAGAAAAGTATGCAATTCTCATAAAGAGGAGTAAAGGAGAAGTGAACTCAAATTATTATCCACCATTAGTATTAGACCAATGAAAATAAGTTGAGCATTTGGTTTTTCCATCAATGACAAAGGGGGAGATTTCTGGCATATTGTTTCCATTGATGTCAAAATGAGAAATCATGCAAGGGATATTTTTGGCATGATAAAAGATGATCAAAGGTGATTTGGACCTGATTTGGTAAAGGAGAATGTTCGGGCCTTGATTCTCAAGATTACCATATATCACTTGATAAAGAAATAATGTGTAAAAGACTTAGTCAACTATGTACTAAATTTGTAGGTTTCATACATTCAGCCTTAGTCATACCTCTTATCGAGTTCCTTAGAGTGATGAAGTAAAATCCACTATGTCTAGTGTATTTCAGACTTTAAACTTCATGTATACACCTTACCTTTATGTTTGAAGGAATGAAGTATGGTGTATGAACGATGTGAGAAAGCCGACACCTAACAATCCAATGTTTGATGGCATGTTTGTTGGTTTGGTATGAAGAATGAGGGATCCCCACAACCCCATAACAATTTGTGATGGGGATCTTTGATATGGCACTATAGCACCCATTAGCCTATAATAGCTTGATGAAGGATCAATAGTATGGGAGCTAGTGGTACATCACAACATAGTGGAGGCTTAAACTTGTGTTGATAGTATGACATGTAACACACAATCCTGTGACAATTCATCTAGGGGGTCTACAACATAATGGTAACCCTTGAATATTACAATGGTTATTTGGATGGATAGCGGTAGGGAAATATCATGCAGTATGGTGGTTAAGTACAAAACCACAATTACTCAAGTTGGTTTCAACAGTATTACAGTAAATAAAATGGTTAAGTTTGTGACCACTCAATTAGTATGGAAGTTGGATCAATAGTGTAGATCATTTGAAGGTTGATCATATGGTGCATATGTGAAGACATCATATTGAAGAGACAAATGAACATTAGTGAGACTAGATGATTTGTCCCTTCAACACTATGATGGTAGCAAATGAAGTTAGTGGAAGATTATGTCATGTTGAAAGGTGGCAACATACGATCGTTCGGTATAGAAATTCAATGTATCCTTGTTGTGAATTGTGTGGTGATGATGTAGACAATGTAGATTTGAAGGCTCTTCATTAGGGAGACATATGAAGATTGACCAAACTGGATAGTCGGTCTCTTTGATATTCTGATAGAATTTCATAGAAGAGACTTCACCATATTGAAGAGAGTTTCTTTGGTGTCCCTTTGACACAACGATGGAAGATTAAAGAATATTTGATGCTTCTTGCTAGCATGTAGCACTAATGCTAGGACACCATCCATGCCTCACAAGAGAGTGGATAATGGTGGATATAAAACACAATTTTGATCGGATGTAGGATAGAGATTTGGTGGGTCCAATAGACACATGGTGACATATCGCTTGGTCACTTCACATCACTATTGTGAAGTGAAGCGATAGAATGGTTCTCGTGATGGGTGATGAATGGAAGAAGGTGATGTTGAAGCATAGCTATATGTTAGGATATGATTACATCGCATGTGTTCTTCACATCACAATTATGAATTCAAAGCAAATGAAGCTTTGCACAATGAGCGATAAATGACCAGCATTGGTGGAAGGTGACATCAAAGGTGAATAGGTTGCAACAACATGCTAGACTTCTAGGATTTTATGGGAACATGTTATTTTCTAGCGATATAGTGGGGGATGGTGCTAATTAGTTAGTGATTGATCTAACGTTGATCGTTGCATCAATTCACATCACTGTTGTGAATTGAATGATAGATGAAGAATAATGATAAGCAATAAGTTAGACATTCAATATCTACAATTGAGATTTAAGGTGATCAAATTTGACAATAATGATTTTAACATGTTGAGATGAATAGAGAATCATAGCATTGTAGTGTAAAGATATAGATCGATAGTCTAGGTTCAAGTGAGAATAAGTTTTTGACATGTTGGTATAGTAAATGCACTCGATTTCTCTACATACTTCAATGACCAATACTAATGGAGATTTGATGCATAGGTCAATGACACTGATAACCATGTCAATGAGGATCAAAGGTACATCAAATAAGCAAAGAATGAAGTAAGTGGACATTTGTTCCTAGGATTTTGCAAATTTCAATTCTTAACGAATTCCCTATGACAAAATTTAATGTTGTGTGACTTAATGTAGAGGTAGTGTGATGATGAAGATATATAATAACCCTATTTAATGTTTTCATGTTGAGCTAGATAATGGCATTTGGATCAAGAAGAACTTATAGCTTGTTGGTGAAGTTTGCAAATGAAGGAAACCCTAGCAGTATGTTTGAGATGATCTAGATGGTGGAGCAGATATCGTGTTATTGACTATAGGTTGGTGAAAGGAGATAAAAATAGATAATTAGGAAATTATCTAGTTGTTGCAATCACCCATTTTTGAATGAATGAGAATAGTGTGTAAGGGAAAAAAAAGATGAAAAGAGTTATTTCTTTCTAACTATGCAGCTAAGACAGAGAGAAAGAGAGAAAGCAACAAAGCAGACATATAATGCATTGATATTCAAAGAGATAAAACAAAGAATTTTCTTAGTGCAAAGGAGAAGATAGTGTAGAGTAGAGGGAGATGTTGCTGATAGTGCAACATCAATAGGAAAGAGCGAGTTGCAAAAATTACAATAAAGTAGTGTGCAATTGTGAAGTATGTTGCAACAATGAATTGTAATAAAAAAATTTAATACTATTTTGTGAATCAGATTGGTTGGTTCCATCAGATAACCAAATTGGTGCTCAATATAGGGGATTGGTGTCTCCTTGGAGTTGGTGCCCCTAAATCAGGGAGTTGGTGCTTCCTTTGGTTACTTCCCTCAAAACATTATAACAACATATTTCTTTGTGAGGCTAGATTAGGATAGTAGATCTTAGCAACATCTCTCACTGTGGTTTTTCCCATAGTTGGGTTTTCCACATATATCATGTTTTATGTGATGTTTTGTGGTTTTTTATGTCTATCTCTTTGGATGTTTGGTAAATATGCATAAAGAGCCAAAAGGAGTTAATTTGTAATATTAGTTAAGGGTTAAAATTTCACAATGGTTTTAAGGGATAAATTTAGATTTCTATTGATTCACCCCCCTCTCAATAGACTCTTGTTTTCCAACAAAAATTTATTCCATAATTTACCCACCTTGATTCTTGGTTTCAATGCCACAATGGAACCCTTAGGGTCATGGCCTCTTTCTATACAATTAAATTCATCTTTGAAGGTTTAATCATGCTGAGGATATTCCTCCATCCTTCCTTGATCATCACAAAGTCTGAAAACACAATATATATAGGGAAAAAAGTTTCCTTCTTTTTTCCTATAAAAAAAATGTCGTCAAATTGTTCAAGCTACCACTCAACCTCTAGGAAACCTATTTTGCACAAATCTTGGTAACACATGTGGAGCTACATTTGTACCATATACCCTCAAAATAGTTCAACTAGCATGAGGAATGACATCCTCCTAGTTATGATCAATGCCTAAATGAGGCCTTCTTTCGTTGGGTCTCAAAAAATCATGCAATTCCTTGGGAATTATTGGGAGATACCTCACAAAAAATCCCTTCAAATTTGTAGAAAAAATATTTGAGAAATCAACAAAACATGAACTATGACAATGCATATCTAAATGATGAGTCTAGAATTGGATTGGAAGGAGTTCATTATTCTCATCCCTAAAATATAATAGCATATCTTGGAAAAACTCCTTAACTCATCTGGCTAGAAACATATGGCACAATAATTAATACCACCAGAACCTTATTCTAGTTTCACCATTCTTCATGGCTACTAGTTCCTTGTGAATTGCATTAGACAAGTATGTAGCCAAGTCATACAATTTGTTTACCCATTATATCTTGTATGTTAGCAACCATGTACATGAAATCCATTGGAATTCTTTAAGGAGGTTCAAACCCTAGAAATTAACACACTATTTGGTAGGTTCTAACAAAATAATATTGAAACATTTCAATTGAAAAGGGTTTCTTGTCAAAAGATGTAAGATTCATTTTTCTCCATCCCTTTCCCTTTACCATGAAATTAGGAAATATTTTTACTCTAAAGGTATTTATGAAGGTATTTATGATTGTCTCGTATTACTTTCTTAATGATTGCAAGTTGTTTTGTTCATTTGAATCAAGGTTAAGATTGATAACCTCAATAAATACTTCTTGGGTTAGCTTAACCATTTCAACCCCCATATTTGACCTTACAACTCTAACATTGGGGTCATAATTTGAAGCTATGGCCTTGAGAAAATCAAAATCCATATAGATATTTGGAACTGCAAGTTTTCCCATATCCAATCTCAAACCATTATAGGTAAGAACATTCAAATTTCTTTTTCTGAATGAGTACTTGAACAGTTCCTAGCCATAAACATGTTTTTGTTTAACATCCCTAAGAGCATAATTTCTATCAATTATTCCCTTGTATGATCCTATACCTTGGAATATTAATTTTCCCTTAATTTTTTCCATTACCACACCAAGTAATTGAGCCAAAAAGTCCTCATGAAGGCTTCTTTTACAGGTAGAACAAGAGGTTTGGGCCTTTGAGGGTTCCATTTTTATCAATAATGTGACCTAGGGTTTTCTATAAATGCAACTTAGGGTTTCTTGTAAGGTGGTTTAGGTTTACTTACATAGAAACAATAAAACTAAGATAAATTCAAATCAATTTAGTAACAATTGATGAATGCCAAACCTTAAAAGAAATCTAGCAAGAACTTTTAAAATATAGAGTAGGAAAATGCACACAAATTTACTAAAAATTGGACATAGAGAAGGAAAATTTCACTTACTAGTGTGCAAAAGAAACCCTAGCTATGAGACACAAGAAGCTTTAAAAAATGTTGCAATAAATCTCTAGATTCTTTAGAAAACTTTGGTAATTTTGAATTATGCTTTAATTTGTACTCTTATGGTGAAGAAGCTCTTTAATTTGATAACAAAGCATGTCATGTCCACCATTACTTCTCTCTCACATGAACTAGAATGACTCAATCCATTCAATTTTGCAACTTTGAATCTTATCTATCGATTTCTTAGTAACTTAGATCATTGGATGGATCATAAAAAGTAAAATAAGTTTGAAAAACATGACCTAGCCAGACTATGACATCAAACAAGTGAAAATATTCCATCTTGAATAGCTCTTTGAACATCACCACAAGCCCTACCACCCTCGATAAGCTTTAAAAGTGTTGGCATGTGACTTCCTTGCAATATTGCATGTATCTACTAGGAAGTAGATCAAGGGTTACATGATATTAGGGAGATTCACCAGATGCTCCATGTGTCCTAGCTTGAGCACCCATTAAGCTCTTATGTGGTCACCCACTCTTAGGGGAATTTTTCCATGAACCTAAATCTTTGAAATACAAATGGCCAGGATCAAAACATCTCCAAGACCACTCTACTAAGAGACTCCACATGTAATCAAATTTATACTATTTAACCCTCAAGATCTACCTTAATATTTTATCAAAATATTTTTGTTGCTTCCATAGTCCCTTAGATGGTTAGGATCATGTGACCTGTCAACCTATCACAACTGCAACTCCTTTGAGATATTTTGTAGTAGCCCTGATGGGATAATGGGGCTTGGTTCAAATCTCATCCATTTGGCATCATATGAGGCCTTGATTTATGGACCCACCACTAGCACCTTTTAACAACCTGTAGGGCCCATCATGAAGACTGGACATGTGACATTATCTTGCAATCCCACACAATTTTTTCCATTAATATTTTATTCATATGGGAGGGCTAGGAACAAATGGATGTTAAAAATATATTATGAATGGGTCTAGGCTAAGCCTCTTAAAGATATTTAATGCACATGCTTCAATTTTACAACTTAAAGTGGGGCCATTCACTACGTTATCTTAGACTTAGACTTAAAATATTTTCAAAACTGGGATGTCAAACATGAGACATAATATATAAAGATTACATGACCCATGAGACATAAGTTTTGACTAAATATTTAAAATGGACACAACCAGCTAGAATAGGATACAAGGGTTAGTTATCAAGTGATGCCAATAACTTAGGTTGTTTCATAACAAACTGGGAATAGGTGACATTAGGTCAATGAGTGATTAAAAGAAAAGGATAAGATTTAGCACTGCTAGGGTATTAGGAGGGCTTTATCCATATAGGTGAATCCTAATTAATGAAATTTGAAAACCTAGCCTTCAAATAATCAATGAAAATTTAAATTTTTTAAATGTAACTCATGGAACCACAAAAAATTCAAATTCCTCTAAATGTCTCCAATTGGGGATGTTTATTCTTCTAGAACAAAGTGAGATCCTAAGAATATCATTGTGAAGTAGACCAAGCATAGAGAACCAAAACAATTACATGTCCAAACAAGTCAAATAGACCAAACCAAAACCAAGGAAAACCATACCTATATACAAATATATACATATAATGCAATGTACATGGAAAACATCATACCTTGTGAAAAGTATGTTTTCAAGAACTGTCCATCTACTAGAAGCACCAAAAATTCACCTGTTAGGCTCTGCAAGTAGTATGAGTCTTCTCCATGGGTGTTTATTACCAAATAAGGTCCTAACCACAATGCTTCAAATTTTCCATGCTAACCCTTTGCTTGGGATCTGGCATTCCACATCAGTACCAAACTTCCTATCTTAAATTTCCCTTGGAGATGACCTTTTATCATACAAATGTTTCACTTGCAACCACATCTTAGTATTTTTCTATTTTGTTTCTTGTCTCATTTAGTTTGGTCAAAATTATTATTTTGTGTTACATCTTCATAAGGTTACTCATTGGTAATCTTGCTTCAATGCCATACACAAAAAAAATGGAGATTGTATTGTAGCCTTCTTCATAGTAACCCTCTCTTTCCAAAGAGTTGGTTTCAATTTAGAGTCCTAATATTTCTTATTATTATTAGTTACCCTCTTAACGATCTTCATAAAAATTTTGTTTCTTGATTCATCCTATCAATTCCCTTGTTGGTGATAAGGGGAAGAGTAGGATATTTTCATCCCATACTTTTCATAGAAACTTGTGAATTCATCGAATTTGAAGTACATAACATTGTATGACATTATTTTTTTTGGTAATCCAAATCTAATCAAGATATTGTTTAACAAGAAGTTGACCACTACTTTGCTCGTAGATTTTTTTGGGGGATTTCTTTAGCCCACTTGGTAAAATAATCACTGACCACTAATATCTAGGAGTATCCTCCACTAGAATTTTCTATGATTTCTCTAATAATGTCTATCCCCCATTGCTAGAATGGTGATTGGATTGTAATCAATCTAATGGGTAGATTCCTTAAAAAAATTAGTTTTCTTGAAAACCTTTGGCATGCATCACATGCCTTGACCAGTTTATGTGCATCCTTGAACAAAGGAGGCCACCAAAACCCTACTCTTAAGAATTTTTGAGTAGTGGTATTAACAATATAGTGGCCACCACAAACACCACTATGTGCATGTATGTCAATATTTTGAAGGCTCTTTTCTCATCAATACATTTCAACAAAACTCCATAAAAAATTCTTTACCACAACTCGTTATGCATAATCACATACTTGATAGCTTTCAATTTGAATGATCTTTTCTCATTATCCGTTATTCCTTCAAGACATGACATGTTTCACAAGTAACATACAATGTGTGTATACCATTTTGATTTCTGCATATAACATATAGGAGAAACATAATACAATCAGAAGTGTTTACCTAATTTGCTTTTAGGTTCAATTCTGCCAGCAATTTATCCAGTCCTTGACCTTTGACCAATTTGGTGATCTAAAGATAAATGTTAAATTATTGAATCTTTTTCATCCATCTAGCCCTCCTTGTAACTTCTTATTGGGTGAAGGTGTATTTTGCAACAATATTAGGAATATATTCAGTGACTATGGCACCAACCAAATATTTTATAAAGTTTTTAACTATCTTCAGTAAAGCATATGCCTTCTTTTCAATCATATCATATTATAATTCAGTGGAATGCAATGATTTGTTGAAAAAGAGAACGTTTGTTCAAATCCTCCATCATTCTTCTACACAAGAACTACAAAAATAGTGTGTAATGAAGTAATAGAAAATAATTCGAAAGGTTTATAGAAATTAGTAGACTTTAAAACTAGAGCCTCTTTAATAGATTTCTTTATTTCATTGAAACCCTTTCTTGGTTCTTCACTCCAAGCTATCTGATGCAGGAGCATCCAACGGTGTAGGGAAATATTGCATCACCCAAAAAAAAATTGTTTTCTTTATTTTCTTTAGATGTTCTGAGTCCCAGGATGGTACGTAGGGGATATAATACTTTCAAGCATAAAAAATAGTGAAAAATGAGCACTTAATGTTTTTATTAAGTTGGAAGAAATAGGCTCATATGGATGTGAAAACTTACCCCAAGGAGTAGAGTAGGAAAAAATTTCCAATTGCAAAAGAATCACCTCAATGCCCTGCACGGTTTAGGAGAAATTAAAGTTTTCGTCTTGGGAAATTTCTCCAATGTAGCTTAAAATTCATATATAAAACTTTGGAGGCCCTGAAATGACTTAGAAAGTGGTCAAACCAACCTACAGTGGGTTCTCACATTGTAGACCTCGTCGAGAGGTTTCCAACGATATGAAAAATAGCAAGTTGGACACCTAGATCAAAAGTTATGGCCATGTGAAGTTGGTCATCTAAAAAGTGAATTTCATTAAATTTTCTTCCTAGGCCAAAAATCAAATGGAGAGACTTTTGGTGCCAAAGAAGAAAAGGGAAATTTTTACTTTCTAGAACAGTCTAAGGTAGTTATTGGGGAAAATAAAAGTGGTTAGGTGGGGTTGTAGAAAGTGGCCCTAATAGTGCAGATTGTGGCTCCAAATAGTAGATTTTTCTTTTCATAGTTGATTGTGTTGTAATGAATCAAGCCTATGAGGCTGTAGCATGTAAGCTTTGAATCTATAATTGCATTTTATGAAAATAATTGAAAGTAAGTCAATTTTTTGTCTCACATATTTTGCATTGGTATCTGTTGTTGTGATTTCTATGGGATTTGGCCATTGTGGCCCTCATAAAGTGGTATCAGAGTAGGAGTTCCTAAACCTATAACAGAGTGTCGAACATGAGGTAGTTGCAGCAGGACCTATGAGTGGGTTGAATTCAAGATGCCTTCAAAACTTTCCTAGCATTGTAGAGGTAGAGGCCGAGGTGGAGGAGGTCCACCTAGAGATGAAATCAGAGCCCTTAAAATTCAATTAGAAACCTTGCAACAAGAGGTTCGAAGAAGAGATGTGCAATGCAACAAAGATGACAATGAAGATGAAACGAAAGAGGAAGTGGAAGAGGAAGAGTAGGATCCAATGGATCCTAGAGAAAGAAGATTGTTGCGAGCAATATGAAGCATTGGGAAGAGACTTAAAATGGAGGTTTCAACTTTTAGTGGAAATCTGAATCCTATAGAATTGGTTGATTGGATCAATGACATGGAGGAATTTTTTGAGTTTGAGGAGATTGAAGATCCTCACAAAGTGAGGTTTGCAGAGACAAAATTGAAAGGTCATTCTAGTACATGGTGGAAAGAGGTCTAGTTAGAAAGAGGAAGACAAGGGAAATATAAGATTCTAGATGGGATAGAATGGTGTCAAAATTGAAGAAACAATTTATTCTAGTCGATTATGAATTGGAGTTGCTCAAGAAGATTAAGAGCTTGAGGTAAGGGACAAGGACTGTGAAAGAATACATAAACGAATGTCACAAGTTCTTGATTCAAACATGTCATTCTAAGGCAAATAAAGGGAAATTTTCTTGTTATATTAACGGGTTGAAGCCAAGCATACATGAAGAATTGGCACTGGTAAGAATGACCACCATTGAGGATGCTTACCAGTTTTCTTTGAAGGTTGAAGAATGATTGAACAAGAGGTTTGAGAACAAACAATGAGGTGGAGGCCATGGAGGATAGACCGGTGGATGGTCATATGGAGGTCAAGAATGAAGATCAAAAAAAGGGTGAAGGATCCAGTAGTAGCTAGAACCAGAAAGGAGATAACACCTACCATCCTTGTGATCAAAATAATGGAGACCAAAGAGGATAAGGAAGATCTAGATGGGGACAGGGAGGAGGAGGCTTTCGTGGAACCTGTTCCCAGTGTGGAGAAGAAGTACATAGGGCCTATGAGTGTCCTCAACATCAAGGAAGGACAAATAGAAGACCTGAGGGTAATGCATGAGTTGCACATGTTGATGAAGATGCTAACTCTTCACATTCTGAGGATGTAGAAAGAGGAGAGGTTCTTGTTACTAGAATAACATTGTTGAATGAGGAGAATGAGACAACTCAAAGGAATAATTTGTTTTGCACTAGATGTAAGTGTGCAGGTAAAGTTTGCAATGTTATTATTGATGGAGGTGGGTATGTGCAGGATCATCATGAAAAAAAAAGTCCCTTAAGTGGCAAAAAAATCAGAAAAATCAGAGTTAGGCAACTTGACATAAATATTTAAATAAGTTATCTATATTATTTCAAAAATATGTAAGAATAGAATCTATAGCAAATTGAATTTAGTTTCTAAACTACTAGATTTGTTAAAAAAAATAAAAATCTATTTGGTGAAAATTTGAAATTTCAATGCTTGATTTTAAATTTTAGGGAAAAAATAAAGTAGGTGTATGACCTAACCACAATAAAATGATAATATTTTTTATAAGATTTTAGATATAAGTAGAGGATGCATGTCTGATGTGATGCATATTTTTTTGTAATTTTTCCAAGTAAATAATTAATTATGAATTTTTATTACAAATTTTAAAAATATAAAAAACTCGTATGTCGAAACCTTAACTTGGTCAAAACTTCATGAAATTTATTTTTTTATTCTTTTAATCCTATAGTATGTGAAGCATAGAATGTGATACCGTTTGAAAGATATAGATTTTTTTCAATCAGTCTATCAATCAGGACTTTAGTCGTAATTTGAATAGAAAATGAATAATAATTACTTATTAAATTCAAAATAAAGCATAATTTATATTGGTGGAAAGCTAAGAATCTCCTTTAAAAACCCTTTTCATTTCATCAATTTTGGGTTAAAAAAAAGTTGTTAGCCACACACCGATCATATTGCTACTTTTTGGCCCATCATGATCCTGCACATACCCAGGTACTACTAATAACCTTGTTTCAAAAGATATGGTTAGTAAGTTGTGGTTGGAGAGAAGAAGGCATTTAAACCCACACCAGATTGCTTGGTTGCAAAAGGACCATAAATCCTTGGTAAATGAACAATGTCTGGTAAATTTCAAGATTGGAAATTACCGTGATGAGGTATTATGTGATATTATTCCTATGGATTTTTGTCATATGTTGTTAGGTAGGCTGTGGAAGTTTGATTGACGAGAAATACATGATGGACATGCTAATACCTATTCTTTGACAAAGGATGGAGTTTTTCATAAGTTGAAGCCCTTGAAGGAGGTAGAGGAAAAGGTATGTAGTAATGCAATAATTTGCTTGGTTGATGGAAGAAAGTTCCTAGAAGGTATGAAGCATGATCATATGTGTTTTGCATTGATCCCTAGAGTTGATAAAGAAGATACTATTGAGATACCTGTAGAGGTTTCGGATTTGTTGAATGAGTTTCAAGCTATTATTTCTAATATCATACTTGAAGGTTTTCCTCTTGTAAGAAAGATTAGTCATCAAATGGATTTGATTCCTGGAGCTAGTTTTCTGAATAAGGAAACTCATTGTATGACAAATCTGCAAGAGTTGTTGTGGAAGGGATTAACCAGAGAGATTTTGAGTCCATGTACAGTACCTGTAGTACTAGCACCAAAGAAGGATAGGGAATGGCAGATGTGTACATATTCTAGAGCCATCAGCAAGATCACCATAAAGTATAGATTTCCCTTGCTAAGAATGGATGACATTATGGATTGTTTGAGTCGAGCTGAGTACTTCACAAAGATAGATCTGGAGAGTGGATATCACCAAATGTAGATTAGACAAGGAGATGAATGGAATACAACCTTGAAAACCAAGGATGGCTTGTATGAGTGGTTAGTCTTTCCTTTTGGGCTAACCAATACACCAAGCACATTTATGTGTCTTATGAATGAGGTATTAAAAGAATTTTTAGGAAAATGTGCTATTGTTTATTTGGATGATATTCTGATTTTCAATAAGAAATTCAAGGAGCAGATGATGCATATACAAGGAGATTTTGAGAAGTTAAGGGGGAGAAGTTGTTGATTAATTTGAAGAAATGTAGTTTTGTGAAGAGAGACTTGGTGTTGTCTCAGAATATGGTCTCAAAATGGATCCAAAGAAGGTGAAAGCTATCATTGAATGGCCTAATCCAAGGAGTGTTATAGAGGTAAGATCATTTCATTGTCTAATAATCTTTTACAAAATGTTTATTAAGAATTTTAGTAGTATTTGTGCACCTATGACTAAAGCAATGAGAGGGGATAGAAAAAAGTTTAAGTGGACTACAAGAGCAGCCAAAATTTTTGACATGCTGAAGAAGAAAGTTACTAAGCAACTTGTTTTGGAACTTCCAGATTCCAATAAGGTTTTTAGGTAGATTGTGATGCTAGTGGCACTGCCATAGGAGCTATTTTGAGTCAATAAGGTAAGCTTGTTTCCTATTTTAGTGATAAGTTAAATGATACTAAGAAGAAATATTTTGTCTATGATCAAGAGTTTTATGCTATAGTTCAAGCTTTGAAGAAATGTAGACAAGATTTGTTTCCAAAAGAATTTGTTTCATATACTGATCACTGGGGTTTGTAGTATCTCAATAGTCAGGGAAATTTGAATCAACGGAACTTAAAATGGGTTGAGTTTTTGTAGAGTTATACTTTTTTTTTAAGCACAAGAGTGAAAGGACAAATAAAGGTGCAAATTCCTTGAGAAGAAGGAAAATTTTGTTGATAGAAATGAGTATAGAGGTTGTTGGGTTCAATGAACTCAGGAGTTTGTATCCAAAAGATCCAGACTTTGTAGAAGCTTGCAAGGCTTGTTTGGAACCTATTACATTGGATCTAGGATGAGATGGTTGGATTTCTTAATCCAAGATGGGATGTTGTCTAGAGGAAGCCAATTGTGCATTCCAACGAGTTCTGTGAGAGGGAATTTAATCAAGGAGAAGCATAGTGGACTCGGATGGACATTTTGGTTGAGATAAGACCATTGCTCTTGTCAATGAGAATTATTATTGGCCATAGTTATAGCAAGATGTGAATAAGTTTGTACAAAGTTGAAAAGTATGTCAGATGGAAAAAGGAACAAGTCAGAATATTTGATTGCATCAGCCATTATCTATACATGAGAGGCCATGGGAGGATATTAGCATGTATTTTGTTCTTGGATTTCCAAGGACACAAAGAGGGCATGCTTCCATATTTGTGGTGGTGGATATATTTTAAAAGATGACACATTCCATTCTGTTTCATAAGACCAGTGATGTAGTTCATGTTGCAGAGTTGTTTTTCAAAGAGGTGGTGAGACTACATGTTTTACCAAGAAGTATAGTTTCACAAAAAGATATCAATTTGTTGGTTATTTCTAGAAAAAATTATCGAAGAAGTTGAAGCAAAATTTGAAGTTAAGTTCTGCACACCATCCACAAATTGATGGACAAAAAGAGGTGGTGAATAGGAGTTTGGGAAACCCACTAAGATGCTTAGTTGGAGATAATCCCAATGGATGGGATTTAATTATACCACAGGAAAAAATTTCCTACAAAAATTCTATCAATAGTAGCACTGGTAAATCACCATTCCAAATTGTATATGGGAGTATTCCAAGAACTGCTTCTAAATTGAGAAACATGGATAGGGGGCAGAAGAGTAGTGCTGAGGCTGAATATTTTGCTAAGCACCTAAAAATTTTGCATAGAGACGTAAAGAAACATATCAATAAGATGAACCCACACCATAAGGCTCAGGAAAATCATAAAAGGAGGCATAAGTAGTTCTAGGTAGGAGATGAAGTCATTGTTCATTTGTGAAAGGAAATGTTTCTAGTTGGTACATACAACAAGTTAAAGATTAAGAAATTTGGACCATGCAAGATCCTAAAGAAGTATGATTCAAGAAATGCTTATGAGGTAGAGTTGTCTAGTGGACTAAATATTTCTCCTATGTTCAACATTGTTGATTTGACAAAGTTTCATGAAGGTGATATAGAGGAGGGTCTACTAAATGAACAATTGAAAATTCTAGCACCTACTTCAGAGACGGAAGAGATAGAAGAAATCTTGGATAGCCATGTGGGTAGAAGCACAAGAAATAGGAAATATGCAGAGTACTTGGTGAAATGGAGAGGAAGGCCTACTGAAGATTCATCATGGTTATTTGAGGCTGAGGTCAACCATTCTGGTTTCCCTCTAACTCCTAAGAAGTGACAGGGTCACTTTTCAAATTATCCTAGGTGTCTGATGCAGGAGCCTCGAGTGCTGTAGGGAAATCTTGTATCACCAAAAAAAAATCCTTCATTTTCTTTAGTTGTTTTGAGTCCCATGATGACACTTAAGGGATATAAAACTATCATGCATCAAAAATGGTGAAAAAGGAGCACTTCCTATTTTTAGTAAGTCGACCAAATTGGGCTCATATGGATGTGAAAATTTACCCCAAGGAGCAGAGTAGAAAATAAATTCTCGGTCGTGAAAGAATTCCCTCAATAACTTGCATAGTTTGAGAGAAATTCAAGTTTCTATCCTAGGAAATTTCTCCAATGCAACTTCAAATTTAGATATAAAACTTTGGAGGCCCCGAAACAACTCAAAAAGTGACCAAACTGACCTATAGTGGTTCGTGCATTGTAGATCTCATCAAGAGCTTTCTGATGATATGCAAAATAGAAAATCGAACACCCAGATCAAAATTTATGGCCCCTCGAAGTTCGTCCTCTAAAAATTGAATTTCATAAAAATTTCTTCCTAGGCTAGAAATCAAATGGCGGGACTTTTGGTGCCAAAGAAGAAAAAGGAAATTTTTACTCTCTAGAACATTCTAAGGCAGTTATTGGGGAAAATAAAAGGGGTTAAGTGGGGGTTTTAGAAGGTGGCCCTGATAACGTAGATTGTGGCTCCAAATAGTAGATTTTTCTTTTCATAGTTGATTTTGTTGTAATGAATCAAGCCCATGAGGCTGTAGCATGTAATCTTTGAATATGTAATTGCATTTTCTGAAAATAATTGAAAGTAAGTCAACATTTTGTCTTACATATTTTGTGTTGGTATCTATTTTTGTGATTTTTATGGGATTTGGGTGGTGTGGCCCTAATCACTATCTTCTCCCCTTTATTCAATATTATGGAGATTGACCTAGTTGTCTCTTCAAAATTTATGACAAATCTCCTCAAAAAGTTGATTTTTCCCAAAGAAATATTAAATTCATTTAATACCCTTTGGTTGAGGAATCTTATCAATGGAATTCACTCTTTTAGGATCTATTCTAACTCCCTCTTTGGACACTATATTCCCAAATAATTTTTCTTGCTTGACACCAAAAGCACACTATTTGGCATTAAGAGATATCCCATATTCTACAACTCTAGCAAAGATTTTTTCTAGGTACACCTAGTGATCTTCCTCCTTTGAATATGTTGTCAAATCATCCTAAGACACCACCATGAAGATGTCTACAAGATTTGAGAAGGTGACATCTATAGCCCTCTGATAATTGGAAGTAACATTATTTAAGAAAATGGCATTCTAACATAGACTTAGGTGCCCCAAAGAGTGGTAAATGTAGTCTTATACTACTCTTACTCCTTGAATTTAACCTAGTTATACATAGAAAAAATCATCCCTCATGGACAATAACTCAATGTCTATTACCTTCTGTAACATTGCTTCCATATTAAGTAATAAAGAGCTGTGTTTGAAAGATGACACATTCAAATTTCTAAAATCAACACATAATCTAATGTCACCATTCTCCTTCCTTACTGGCACCAAATTTAAGACCCTAATGGACTTAATAATTCCCCCCTCAACTTCATAAGATCTTCTTGCATCTTTAGTCCCAAAGTTGGGTTGATAGGCCTCTATTTTTTCCTAGAAGTCTTAGCATTTGTTTTGATAGGTATCTCATGCTAAAAATTATCCTCTCTATAGGCCTTCAAATAAACATATGACCAGGAAAATACATGCCTATATTTTCTCAATAAATCAATCAACATTACTTTAATCTAGGGCTTCATCTTCTTGCCCACATATACCATTTTCAGAGTATTTTTTGTTTCTAGATTTAATTCATCCAAGTCTTCTTGATGAGTTGACTTCTTAAGAACACCTTTATTATGTCTATCAAAGACCCTCTCTAACACAACTATGCCTTTAGGAATTTCATTTGTCTTTAGTTGGAATACTTCATTGCCAAATATAATTTCTTATACATCCACAACCTCAACAAATGCTAGAAAATCAATTTCTTAGATCTCATAATGATTGAAACATTGAAAAAATTACTCTTGGTCTCATAATAATTATTATGATCAAACATTCTTTCTAGTGCCATAAGACCTCTTTGAATGGTACTTGTTTAAGCTATATAACTTCATTTTTTAGGGTAATCTCCTTAAACTTTCCATTTTCTTCCATCACACATTACTAATATATCATCTAATTGTCACAATGATTAATATAAGTCAAGCGCTCATATATCTAAGTGTTGTCATTGAAGACATGTCAACTGTAAATTTTATTAGGAATGTTGGGCCTAGTCAAAGTTGTAACACTATACTTATAGTAAGGGGATGCCATGGAAGTCTCAAAATTTGAATTTAATACAAAAATGATATTAGTTATTTCATTATTTTCTCTTTAAATCAATTAAATGTAAAAAGCATCAAACATTGTGATAGTATTTTATATAAAATTCCTATACCTCTTCAATATATTGTCTTTTATAGTATATGTGCCTCAAACTTGATGACATCATATTATATGTTTTTAAATTATTGTGATCCTACTTCCACTAATAACAATATTTTTTTATTTATATTTAATTTATATAATATTATACTATATATACACATTTTTTCTTTAAATATTTATATTTACGAAAAGATTATGTGAATACAAAATTCACCATGCTCCCTTCAGGTTTTGCTTTTGCTAAGTACCATCCCATGCCTTCAATGAATATCAATGGCCATTTTTTATAATCATTGCGGCCTCTGCCACATGTCTGCTTAGTGCTTGTCAAAGGAATTCTCTCCTTTGTTCTTCTATCGACCCCTAGTATGCTCCCATGTGTCTTCACCACATATTATTTTACTTGCTTCCCTTCACTTCCTCATCAGGCCCCACCTGTGTGCCACATAGCTCTCATTACAATAAAATTTTGTGCACCCCACATGTGGCATCTATAATAAACATTGTCACTACATGTCATTTCATTGCAAGGTTTCAACGAAGGAAGGAAAAATTCAACCGTAGGTAGCAAAATGTTGCCGCGTGTCTCTTCAGCGCACACTTCTTCAACACAAAGGATGAAGCGAACTATGGGTTGTGATATGCTGCCACGTGTTCTAACTTCCTATACAAGGAGGTGACACTTGTTTGCATAGGACTTTACCAAGACCACTGCCATCATTCGTAGGGGATGCACCTTGATGCGAGGTGACCAAATGCTATGGCCTGAACCTTTTCTATTACAACAATTGAGGGTAATCATTGTTGTGACATCACTGCTCAGGATTCTGAATCTTTTTAGTTGTTACTCACCAGGCAGTGAGAGGCTCACTATATATACTACTCTTTATTTCTAAAGAGGGGTTTGAAGATTACATGCTACATGTTTTTCAAGTTCCATTCATTTAAGAATTATAGGAGTTTTGGAGAGATGCCAGACCTTTTTATTGTTTAGATTATTGCAAGAACTCATTGACTATGCCATTATTCAACCTCTTTGTTTTCTTATGCTATTGATAAACTGTACATTGTGCCATTATTGTTTTTCATGGTTTATTTTTCGTACTTCTATAATTTGAATGCAAGTCTATTGGTTTAGATCATGTCTTTTAACTCTTCTTTTTTTTAAATGGGTGTGAAAATTATTTTATGTCATTGAATGAGCTGTGCATGCTGCACTTTTTAATTTTTGTTATTCTAGGACATGGTAAATTGCTAAGCAAGCCCTTAGATCATACCCAAAAGATAGGTTTATTGTTCCTTTTATCTAAATTCTAGCGCATCACCTTAGTTAGATTATTTATTTTTATATTTGCTTCCTTTTCCCATTTAGAAACCCCAATTATACAAGAAGTTAGTTTCTTTAAACATCTGAAGGTCACTCAATTTAGCACAATAAGTCCCCCATAAACCAAGTTTCCCACGAAGGGTTGTTACCTTGCCAACTTTTGGGATCAACAGTTTTTCTTTTTCCTAGCACACCCGATGGGATAGAGCTTCAATGAACCTAATTTTTAGAAGGGTGTATGAGCCATTGACCTCTTACTAGGTCCCAAACAAAAAATAATCTTGGTTTATTAGTATCACCATTAGGGATAGTACAACACATGACCCAATCAGGGAATGTTCTACTTCCTTCACCCTTTCTGCTAGCCATGTTTCCTATTACTAACAAAAAATATGTGGCATGGGATGTCAGAATCCCTCTTGTTGTACCAATAGTGCCTATCATTTGGGTTGTTATCCCAGTTTCTAGCCTAAAAGCTATACCTAAATTCACTAGAGATGGCTCAAGAACACCATCCGAACATCTGCAAGATGTTGCGGATGTATGTTTGGTACATGGCATTACAAAACAAAATATAGCCCTAAGGTTGCTCGCCACCTCTTTTAGAGGCAAGTCACTAGATTGATACTAGACGCTGCAAGAAAACACTATCAGTACCTAGGAAAAGCTTGAATATCCTTTTTACCAGAAATTCTTAAATGAAGGAGACCGATCCTCACTATATTATTAGCTTTCAATCATAAATCGGACCTTGAATGAAGCCATGACTGACTTCAATGCATGGTTTCATACCAGTTGGCAGAGGATTCAAGTTGATATCTACCCACCACTTGATCTAGCATTTATGTTCTATTTGAAATCTATCAACCTTGAAATTTCCATGATGATCCAATCTCTTGGCGGAACCACACTACCAACCGCACATAGCATCATTGTCGAGGAAGAGAATAATTTGATAGACATCGGGAAATTTCCACCTCAGCCCATCATTCCTATATTCCTAGAAATATCGGTTCTTGCTTAGGAGATGCCTTCTACCAGCACACTAGCTCCTAAGCATGCCGCAAAATTTTTCTTCAACATCTAGTTCTTCCAAGGAGGATATGAGTGACGTTAAGGAAATCTTACAACATATGTCCAATGAGATAACTGTTATCAAGCACAACCAAGCCATACCATCGAAGCCAACCTACTAGAATTATCAAGGTAGAAGGTCCTCTTACCAACAAAACTAGTTCCAAGGAGGCACTCGCACAAATCTATAGGCACAAACAACAAATCAGATAGTGTTGATATCCATTCCACTATGAAGTGCCAATCTAAGCTCAAGTAGAGAGTTGACCATGGTGAAATTTTTTTTTGTGGATGACACCAACCCCTGGTGCTTCCCTTTCCAAAATTCACACATGGCCCAAAACTATCCATGTGGCAACCTACAACAAAAGGTAGCAGAGCAGTGTAGCCAAGGCACAACATCAAATCCAAGAAGCTATGTGTACACCTCTTCGTATATGGACAACGTGGTGCTCACGATAGAAATGAAAGGGATGTCACTAGAGGAAGAAGTGGACATCGCTCCTGATCACACACTCTTCTCATGGATGGAAGAAGAAGAAGCTGTGTTTTCCAATGATGCATGTACATCTAAAACACCTTAGGTGCAGTCTGATTACACCACCTATGCGAAAAGAAGATTCACGGGTGAACCAATTTTCCTCCAACTAGTCAGTCTACAACCTAAAAGTGCTTCCGACCAAGCACCTAGCACCTCCATAGTGATGCCACAATGTCAGCCACAAAGGGAAGTTATCATAACAAGAGCAAAGGAGTAGAAATCATTGACTACGCCACTCTTCAACCTGGTGGAACAGTTAAAGAAATCATCTGTTAATGTGTCCCTTTGGCATATATTAGCTATCCCAAAACATAAGACATTAATGCAAAAGGAACTTAAGGAGGATTTAATCATTGAACCAAAGGAGAAATTACTCAAAGGAAAGGTTCTTGATCACTCACCTCTGGCCAAATTTGTCACAAATCCCATAGTGGAAGCTCTCGCTGATGTAATAGATAACCTACAACCCAAACCCTTCTTCATAATGCTTATTGTGGGAGAGAAGTTATTACACAATTCCATGATTGACTCTAGTGCTAGCAGCACAGTTATGCCTAAATACATAGTTGAAGCTTTAGGGCTCATTTCTGAACCTTTAAAAAAGGGAGTGATATAGTTTTATGGAAATAGAGTTGAAACTCTTTGTCTCATCAAGGATCTTCCCTTGACTCTATGAAGCCTAGTGTTTTCACCTATCCTAAAGGTGCAAAATAACTATTATGCAATAAATAAAAACACAAGGAACACTTCAAAGCCTAAGGAATGATAACACAAAGAAAGAAGATGAAAATGAAATGAAGAGAAACTTAATTATACCTTCTTTATGTTGCAATCCCTTGATTGGCCCTTGATATTTGAATTCTTGTATACTCCTTGGATTGCTATGAAAATGGTATATGCAAGATGAACAATGTGATAAATGTTGATTCTAGTGACTAAGTGGCTTGACTAAATGGCTAAGATAATGCTTGAAATTGAGTAATCAAATTCATAGGATAAGGGTGCAAATGGCTAAGTGTTGTTAAATGCATTAGAAGAGAGGGTATTTATAGAAGAATTTGAATTCTCTAGAGTATTCAATGGTTGAGATTAAGCCACCAAGGCCAAGATGAAGGGCTATGGTGAGTTGAGGACTCACAAGCCCTCACATCTTGACATGTTGAGGATGAAGTGGCCTTGGATGTGATGATGTGTACAAGTGAGGAGGAATAAGGACAAGTGATGTGGAGGAAGGACAAGTACCTTACAAGTACCTTGGGGGATGAGAAGTTTTCCTCAAAAAGGAACTTCTTGTCTCCAAGTGAGATTGAAAGCGACATTTGAATAATTTTAGAATTCCTCAAAAATCTTCATGGGGAAGAGGAGAGTAGTTGGAGAAATAAATGTGACTTAAAAATTCACATGCTTAGAAGAATCTAGTGGATAAGAGAGGGTTTCCAAAAAGGTGGGAATTTTCCATATGTTAGTGGTGTGACAAGTCAAATGTAGAAGTTGCATGAGGATAAGGTAAGCCTTGGAAGGATAAAATGTGAATTAAAAATTCACATGGGGAAGAGACGAACCTAGGGTGAATAAATGTGAATTAAAAATTCACATGGGAAAGAGAGTCAATGATAATTATGAAATATGTGAAGGGTGACTAAAAATATATATGCTAAATGGGGTAGTCTGATTAGATTAAGGTTGTGCAAATACATGATTAAGGAAATTAATGAAGGATTAGAGGCAAGTGGTAAAATATGAAGGATGTGACATTAATCCCGGATTAAGGGTGTGCACATCATAATCATGAATTAATTACATTAATCCAGATTAGGGGAGGATTATGGAGGATGTGACAAGGAGAGAGAAAAAGAAGAAAATAAAAAATTGGTCTAAAAAGACCTAATGACTAAATTAAATAAATTGATATATTTATTAATTTAGAGAAGCAAAGGGGATAAGGTAAAGTATTTAATTTTTCAATTAAATACTCTAGGAACCTTAGGCAGAAAATAAAATATTAACTAAATCAATTATTCAATTAATATCAATGAAATAGATGAATAAAGTAGATAAATTTGACCATATGGAAGTGGTCAAATTTAGATGTCTACATTTTTCCCCTCTTTGAAATATTGTTAGAATAATATTGTTTCAAAGCAAAGAAAATATAGATGACTCTATAGAGGAAGTGACTAGAAAATGATACCCTAGCATGGGGAGAGATGCGTGAGGTGACCAAATGGAGGGGGAATGAATGAAGATGCCCCAATCTTGTGAGGGGATGACCATGATAGTGGAAACGGAGAAAGCGGTAAGGTATGCACCCTTGAGAGGGTGATTGGGGAAGAAAATGGAGGGAATGGTTGGAAAGAGCTCAAAAAATTGAGCAAGTTTTCCTTTTGAATGAATTCAAACAGATGTACAGTTTATGAATGGCGGCTCCAGGAAGTTAGGCACTTAGTTGGAGGATAAAAAGGTTAAATAAAAGGTAAAAAATACCCTTTATTTTAAAAAAGTTAAAAAAATGGGGGAAAAGTAATACAAGGTAATTTTAGAAATTACCTCACCTCATTTTCATTGTAGTAGTTGAGAGAAGTGGAGAGGAGAGGAAGAAGACGAGGAGGAACAATGCCAGAAGACTATGGCTAAGACATCATCCACTATGCAAATGAGGTGCGAAGATTTTGCTATGAGTGTACAGTGCCTTGCCAAGCTAGCAACAAAACCCCTCTTGTATATTTTAAGCATTTTTAATATGTTTTTAAAGTTTTTACGCAAATTTTAAGAGATGGGTTTTGTTATCAGGATAGGGTAGGAAAATAGGTAGGGGCTAAAATTTTATTTTTTGTTGGGTAGATCAGAAAAATGGGTTTTTGAGGATTTGGGGGGGGGGGGTTGGAATTGTCTTGGAAGGGGCGAGTCTACCCCATTGTGGGGTGGCATTGCCCTAGATTGGGGTGGGTCTACCCCATTACAGGGAAGGTTCACCCTAACTCGGGGTGAGTCTTCCCCACATTGGGGCAGGTCTGCCCTAACCTAGAGTGCGTCAGGTTTGCCACATCCCAAGTCAGGTCTACCCCTGGCTTAGGGCATGTTTGCCCCAACTGGAAACAAGTATGTCTGATGGTAGAGGGTTTGTCTGCCCCAGCCCGAGGTGAGGCCGCCTCACAGTGGGACATGTTAGCCCTGGTCCCTGGGCATATCCACCCCACTGCGGGGTGGGTCTGCCTTGGCCCAAGGTGGGTCTACCCCACTATAGGGGGTGTTCATCCCTATCCAGGGGGAAGCGAGGAGGGAGGAGGAAAATAAATGAAGGAAGAAAAAGAGATGAAAATGATGTCACGAGGCCAAGGATAAAGTGAACTGATAGTCGAGTTAATATGGATGCAGAGTTTTGACTAATTATGGACACATGAGCCACAATTGAAGGTATTGGTGGTGACTATTATGACTATGACTGGAGCAGACTATGCAACACTAGACTAGGCAGGATTATTACATTTTCTACACTTTTTGACGATGAGACCTCATTGAGAAATGTTGATGACATTGATAGAGAGATGGAGTTACACGACATCAACCTTCCATCTTCCTACAAGGGAGATGACAGTGACACTTGAGGATGTATGGTGCATCTTGAGGATGCCCATAGTAGGGCGGTTAGTGAGTGAGGTGGTATCTAGAGGGGTGGAGTTAGACGACACCATCTTGGTGCTATTTGGATGAAATGATATTCCCATAGAGAGGGGGTAGTTGGATGTGGATAGATGCTTATCAGTGGGGTGCCGCACTTACCACTATTTCTATGTGATTTGATTAGTGGGATATTTCCTTTAGACCAAATTAGGTGATTCTACAATCTATGGTTCATGGAGGTGGTTTGACATAGCGTCGAGGGGCAAGAGGGATAGTTATCTTGGGGCACATGTCTATTAGCATAGTTATACAGAGATATGCATCTAATATGCTATCAGGAGTCACTAAGTGTGACACACATGACTCTATTATAGGTTTGGGCGTGGACGCCTATTATGGTTACAAGGCCACTAGTGGTGAGGAGACAACGAGAGGATGATAGAGAGCCTATTGACTAGGATTACGCAGAGGCTAGGGGCTATGTTTTGCATTACAAGATGTAGAGAGATATGGACAGATTGAGAGGAGTGTTTGATGGCTTGCCGAAGGTGGACATAGTATGGCATCCATATATGGTTTGACAATTTAGGGGATAGAGGGATGAGGAGGAGAGACATCAGGGCTATTTTATGAGCATATGCGTCCTGATTAGGAGCCAGCCGCACATAGTGGAAGCTCATTAGCTAGACAGAGTGTCGAGGTAGTTTGGACTGAGAGAGGATATTCTGGCAGCTCCCATCATGTTTCATTAGATCACTAGAGAGTGTCCACGGGGAGGCCTTATGTTTCCTAGGGATGCTAGAGAGGCGTGGGTGGCAACATATCAGGTGCACTACCAAGGGAGGGATGTTGGGGCTGATGATGCAGGGGTGAAAGTAAGGTATGTCTGGGGGTTCTGTAACCGCCGGTGGGATAGGATTACACCTGGGGTTTCTATTGTGGGAACCTTAGGGTTTGGATTGGAGGATGAGCACTGGTTGGCTAGGGAGGAAAGAGTGAGATAGGAGAAGAGGTGATAGGAGGCATGCAGGGTCAGGGGGTAGTAGGGGGATGTGGAGGGTACTGGATAGTAGGGTGGAGGAGAGGATGAGGTTGAGGCCATAGGATGGCTAGAGAGGATGAGGAGGAGGAGACAATGGAGGAGGGATAGAGTGAGGATGGATGTGGGGGAGAAGATGGATGTAGTAGGGCTAGGTAGTGGGAGAGGGCCATAGATAAATGCAACACAACAAGAGGATGAGAATGGGCTAGAGGTGGAGATGGTGTGTGAGGTGGAGTGAGGAGTTTTACATTAGATGGGCATAGGTAGTAGAGTATGACAGAGGTGAGTTTAGGTCAGGGATCAGTAGGAGGATGTGGGGGTCATGGGAAAGTAGGATGGAGCATAGGGTGAGACTAAGGCCAGAGGATAGCCAGAGAGGATGACAAGGAGTAGAAGAGGGAGGAGTGTCCAAACAAATATCAGGGTGGAATAGGAGCCCCACATGCTACAGATAAGGATGAGTGAGGAAGGAGAGGATCCTGAGGGGGAGGCGAGAGTTGTAGGATAGCTAAGGAGGTAGATGAGGGTGGGGAGGAGATGACAGCCCATAGTGATTCAGGTGACAAGCAGGGTTGAGCAGGTGTAGGATGAGGCAGAGATCAATGTGATAGATGTGGAGGTTCATGTGGTGGAGCCATTAGCAGTAGTACTAGCTACACTAGTTAAGGATCCTATTGTTTTATTGAGGGGGGCCTAGGCAAGACTACGAATGATGGAGGAGGAGTTGAGGAGTGCAGAGGCTAAGGTGCAGAGTGTGGGGGTAGCAGGATAGAGAGAGTTTGATGTCATCATGGGTCATCTAACTACAAAGATACGTGGTGTGGAGAGGGAGAGGGATGAGGTGTGAGCATAGATGGAGGGAGTACAAGGTGAGATAGCCAAGGTGACCTGGGATTGGGATAGGCTATAGGAAGCAATGACTGTAGCATAGGCACAAAAATGGCTAGAGTCTGGAGGGGTAGCAGAGCAGGTCTAAAGAGAGTGTCTTCAGCAGGCTGAGAGGGAGATGGAGACATTGAGGTTACAAATGGTAGGACTACTATGGGAGAGGATAAAGCTTTAGGATAGGGTTTCTACTACAAAGATAGATCTAGAGGAGGCGAGATTAAGGGTGGAGGTAGTAGAGGCCCAGCTAGAGACTTTGAAGAGAGAGAGGGATATAGTGTATATAGATGTACATGCCCTTTAGGAGGAGAGAGATACAATAGAGGGACAGGTTCAGGTGATCTAGGAGGAGAGAGATGGTGCATGGAGACAGGTGTAGATCTTATAGGAGGAGAGGGATGTGACAGTGGCTTGAGCAGAGATTGCTAAGAGAAATGCAGCACAAAGTCAGTCATAGGTAGTGCAGGGTGGTGGGGATATTTTGGGAATAGTTACAAAGAATGGAGTCTTAGATGTAAACTGAGAGGGATAGGGCTACAAAGTAGATTTCATGAGTGGCAACGGAGAGAGATCAGTTGAGATTGGCATAGGATGCCTAGACTCAGGAGAGGAGGGTCATTACCAGAGATCAGGACAAGTATAGGTATGAGCATAATACCACTCGACAGTAGGTTTCTGAGAGTGTTGAGTACATGAGGGAGGTGAACTACTAGATGATTGCCTATCGACATGCAGTTCTAGATCCTACATAGTGCACATTTCACTATGTTTGATCGGCTCCATAGATGCCCACACTGTCCCAGTCAATAGGGACATAGACTTGAGGATTCAGTGAGACACAAGGGACCCCTCCTCATGGAAGGCTGGTGCCTGATTCTCCATAGAGATCAAACGTGGGTAGATCATTTGGTAGATGATAGGTTACTAGACTTTGGCAAGTACAGGATGGACAAACAGTAAAGAGTATCCATGATTACATTTGATGTTGATCATTTTACTTGTACCTTATTTTGTGATTATGATGTATATGTACTTTTTAATGACATTACTATGGACTATATGATGGATATTCGATAGAAATTATTATGTCTCATGTTATTATTTTGATATTTATATGATATGTGACCTCCCTTATTGACACCATGCTATGTATATGATGGATGGTTCTATTGATGCATATGTGTATGTGTATGGCTACATAATTATGATGTTATGATTTTTGCATGGTTATGATTATAATGATGTGCATGTTTGTGATGCTATGAGGATTTTACATGGATACCACTAACGTGTGTAATGAAAGATGTGATGTATGTTCTATGATGGATATAGACCTAATGCGATGCATGGTTTATGATTCTATGTATGGTAAATATGGACCTAATGTGATGCATGGTTTATGATCCTATGTATGATGGATGTGCATGATTTATGATTCTATGTTTGATATATGTGCATGATTTATGATGGATATGGACTTATGTGATGCATGATGGTTTATGATTTTACGTAGTATGATGCATGATTTATGATTGCATGAATATGGGCCTATTTTGATGTGTAATTCATGATATAAATGAATGAGGAAATGTATGGGTATGCACTGATCATGATTAATCAAAAAAATGTAATGCAATGGTCTTATAATGCGTCATGTAATGAACCTAAGTGTCAATAAATAATAACATGGAAATGGATAAGTGGTGGGAAATTGTACCTACCAAAATCATTGATAGCCTAAGAAGAGAAGAATAAGGAAAGTTAAATATTTGCACAACCAAAATCATAGGTTAATAGGTAGTGGTGAATGGAATGGAAGGAATTATGAAATGCAATCCCATTTTTAAATTAGCCATCTTCGAAGCACTAATTTTTACTATATCATAGGATACTAGATTGCCCTGGAGTATATGAAACCAAGGTGAGTTGGCATCAAATACATAAAACAAACACATCAAAAGAGGTTATCCCAACACCCCAAAGTCATGTGGACCTTGGTTGGGCCAGGTATTGGAATAACCATAGGCACAAAGAGATGTCCCAACATAACATAGGATCTTGGAGATCCTAGTGGGTACTACATGGGGACAAACCAACATATAGAAACAATAAATGATCAAGAGATGCCCCTATGTTAACCCATCAAAAAACACCATAATATGATAGATTATGCTGACCTTGAATAGTTGTAATAAGGAGCTCAAACAATAAACAAGAGCCAAAAGCATTAAAAGATCACAATAAAATTCAAACATCCTTTTCCATAGGATCACAAGGATGAATGGAGTTGATGAGGTCTATTAGGAAGGATGCATCTTGTTGAGACTGATGATGGATACTAAACTAAGATGAACCAGGTGACACAAGATTTTTGTCATTAACCAAATCTTCTGACACTATAGGATCCCATTTGTAAAGAACTAGTGGGATAAGGGCACTCTTGACAACACAACACAAGAGACCAAACAAAAGACCAACACAAGATTGACACACCATAAAGAGCTAGGGGCTCGGGGGATGATCATAGATTAGCCTTGCCTATATGAAAGCACAAAACCCTCATAGTTAAATAAAAGACCATGGATAAAAGTGGGAAGAGGACCAATGGAGACCAATGAGATGATGACAAAAAAATTCCTCGAGGGGGGATCAACAAATTGACCTTGCCTATGTTAAAGCATAGGGGCAATGTAGTTCGAAAAAGACAAATGACAACCAACCATGGATAAAAGTGAAAATGGGATGATGAATACAGATGATGGATGACCATCACAGGATGGTCAAAATGCCCCAGGGGCAGATCAAATGATCATCCTTTCCTATGTGAAAGCATAGGAGCAACGTAGTTTGACAATGGGGAAAAAGACCAATGTGACAGGATGAGACCTAGATGGAGAACGACACAATGGATGATCCTAGATGATGACACAAACCGACCAATGAACGGACAAATGACACAAGCTCAGGATAACAGGTAGTGTATAATAATTCAATGCTCAATCAAAAGATACCAAGTGGCCAAGGTTAAAATGGGGATGAAGTGATAGGATAAGATAGGATGGAGACATGCAGTAACTAGGAAACAAGGTAGATAATGATTAAGCTCTCTACGGATGATGTCTATTACCAAGTTTTCACCACCCGTACATATATGAGGTGCCACCAAGGGTGCTTTTCACCATAGGATGAATTTATTTCTCCTTACAATGTTTTTGGAATTTTTGGATTTTGTGAAGATAGGATCACTAAGCGGACTTAGGTATAAAACCTTTTCAGATGCATGATGTTAATAGGCTCTTCTAGGGGCTCTCCTTCAAGGGTGGTGAGTTTGTATGCCCTAGATCCATACTTTGCGGTGATGATATAGGGACCCAACTAGTTTTCATCAAACTTTCCTTACTTATCTCGGTCCTGTTGGGTGCATTGGTTCTCTTTAAGGACAAGGTCGCCAACATGGAACTAAAAAGGATGAACCTTCTTGTTGTGGCTACATTTGAGATGGTTTTGATAAGCTTGAAGGTGATCATAGGCTTTGATATTTCTTTCATCAATTAATTCTAGTTGGGAAATCCTTACAACGTAGGTGTCTTTCTCACTAATAAGGTTCTTCAGAGAAATTCTTAGTGATGGGATCTCGACTTCGATCAGAAAGATGGCCTCAGCACCATATATGAGGGTATATGGGGTGGCACCGGTAGGGGTATAGATGGAAGTATGATACGCACAAAGGGTGTGATGAATGTGGAGGTGCCAATCTTGACCAGTGTTATTGATGACCTTTTTGAGGATTCAAATCAGAGTCTTGTTGGTAGCTTCTTCTTGACCATTACCTTGGGGGTAATAAGGCATTGATCAATGATGTTGAATATGAAAGGTGTCACAAAGGTGTTTTATGGCCTAGTTTTTGAAAGGCTTTTTGTTATCTGAGAGGATGGTGATGGGATACCATATCTACATAGAATATGGTAGAGGATGAATTTTGAAATCTAAGTACTAGTGATTTGTGAGAGTGGCATTATTTCCACCCATTTGGTGAAGTACTCAGTGGCGGTAATAATGAAGGTGTGGCCATCAAAGGATGGTAGGTATATCTTGTCGATCAAGTTGAAACCCCACTGAGAGAAGGGCCATGGTCCGAGAAGGGGCTAGAGGTCATGTGCCAAAGCATGAATCAAATTTGCATGTTACTGACATGGGAGGCATATATTCACAAAATAATAGGCATCATGTTCTAGCGTAGGCCACTAATATCCAGCTCAAAGAATCCTTTTAACTAAGTCCATACCATTTGAATGGGCCCCACAAACACCAATGTGTACTTCCATTAGTACAGTATGGGCTTTGATCTCTCTAGACACCTAAGGAGGGTTCCATCATACCGACAATGGTAAAGAGTATCACCAATGATGATGTATCATGATGAACATTGGATAAGAGATTTGCATTGGTTTCATGTAAGGTCTAGGGGTAGAATGTTATCATGTAGGTAAGCATAGATGTTTTGGTACCAAGGGGAAGTGAGACCTACGATGTCACACACCATTTCTGTCTTAGGGATATCATATGCTGGGATTAAGAGTTGTTCAATGAGGAACTCAAATTTTGTTCGATCCTTCGGCATATCAATCAAGGAGCCAATATTAGCAATGGCATCAATGACTTTTTTTGTACTCTAGGAATTTGATAAAATTGTATGGAGGTGAAATACTTCTTGAAGTCATCCACCATGCATTTGTTGGGTAGAAATTTGTCATCCTTTATTAGGAACTCATCATTAACCTACGTAATGACCAACAAGGAATCATCAAAGAATTTTAAGTGAGTTATGTGCTACTTTTTGGAAATTCTAAGGCCTGTGAGGAGGGATTCATACTCAGCTATATTGTTGGTGCATGAGAATGCCAACCTGAATGACTTCAGGATGTAATCACTTTAAGGGGTAATAAAGAGAATTGCTGCCCCTGATCCATTATGAGTGTAGGATCTGTCGAAGTACAATATCTAGGTGGTTTCTTTTGCTACTATAAATACTTCTTCATTTGGAAATTTAGTGACCAAAGGGTAAGCATCTACTAGGGGTGCATCAGCCAACTAATCTTCTATAACTTGTCCTTTTATGGCTTTTCAATCCACGTATTCTATGTCAAATTTGTTCATGAGCATGACCCACTTAGCCATGCAACCAATTAAGGTGGTTTTAGACAATAGATATTTCAATGGATCAATTTTTGCTATTAGTCTAACAGGATGGCTGAGCATATAATGTCCAAGTTTCTGCATACCAAAGACAACTACGAGGCAAGCTTTCTCCATTGGTGAATAATTCAATTCATAACCAACCAATATATGACTAATGTAATAGATTTATCATCATTTTGCAGACTTGTCATGTTGTTCCAGTAATACCCCTAGTGTGACTGAAGTGGCAGAGATGTATAGTAGGAGGGGTTTTCCTAGAATAGGTGGGATCAGGATTGGAGGGTGGTCCAAGTACTCTTTGATCTTATCAAAACCCACCTGACACTATTGATTCCATTTGAAGGTGGTGTCTTTCTTTAGGTGGGCGAATGACTGACACTTATCTACGAGTTGGGCTATAAAGCGATGAATAGATTGTAGTTTTCCCTGAAGGCTTCATAACTATTTCAGGTTTTTAGGTGGAGGCATATCCATGATAGCTTTTACTTGGTGGGATCAACCTCGATGCCCCTTTGGGAGACTATGAAGCCCAAAAATTTCCCTGACGTGATACCAAACACACACCTTTTTAGATTCAGTCTTAGTTTGTATTCTTACAACCGCTCAAAGATCTTTTTCAGAATGGCAGGGTGCTCTGCTCTAGTTCTGGACTTTCCCAACAAGTCATCAACATAATCTCCCTTGATAATGTGGATGAGGTCATGGAAGATAATAGTCATTGCTCATTGATATGTTTCCCCCACATTCTTAAGACCAAAGGGCATAACATTGTAGCAAAAGGTACCCCAAGGGGTTGTAAAATTAGTCTTGTGCAAGTCTTCAGGCACAATTTGAATCTGATTGTATCTAGAGAAGTTGTCCATGAGGGACAAAATCTCATGTCCTATAGTGAGGTCGACCAACATGTTGATATTGGGCCATGGGAAGTCATACTTTAGACAAGCTTTGTTTAGATCATGGAAATTTGTACAAATTCTAACGTCTCCATTAGGTTTAGTGATAGGCACTATGTTGGAGATCCAGTCAAAATACTTGATGGGTCTAATGAAGCCAACACCCTATAATTTCTCCAATTCTTTCTTGACTAATAGTGCTATCTGCGGATGCATTTTTCTGAGTTTCTGCTTGATAGGCTTGGCGTTTGGCCGAATATCTAGATGGTGAACTACTAAAGCTGGGTCTAGAGCTAGCATGTTTGAGTACGACCAAGCAAAGTTGATGATTCTATCTTTAAGCAGCTAGACAGTGATGGGATATTCTTGTTCTAATAATGATTTGGCTACATAGGTGATCTTCAAGGTTTCTGTAGTACCCAATTTGACTTCTTGAGTTTCCTCAATCAGGATGGATGATCATGTAGATAATTGGGTTGCCACAATGGGAAGATGAACATTTCCATCCTCCAATGCCTCATTGATGATTTCACTAGCGGATGCATCCTTTAGTTTTATTTTTTCTAGGTCAAGAAGCACCTCAGGGAGGTTTTCACTAGATGACTATTTTTTATTTTTATTTTTTTTAGTTTTATGACTAGAGTGTTCATCTTCCCCCAATCCCATAAGGTTGACATATGCATCCAGGGAGATGTTGACAGGTGTGCTACCACATAGGTTCTAGTCAATAAGTTTGGGATGGCATAGGGAAAGGCTAATGGTAAAGATGGATAGACAATCAAACATGGATGAAATGCCCATGCCATACACATCACCGTACGCATGTATGATGGAATATTCCTTAGGTATGTATTCTAAGGGACCATTTTCCACACTAACACTATTGGAAGTGTTGTATGATGTTGTAGGGACTTTCTAATAATTTTTATATCCTAGGCCTAAATTTTGCAGAAGCTTTGGTACATCAATAGGTTGTAGCCACCCTTGTTCTTCTTTACCTATACCCCCACCTTGAAAATTATGCTTCTTTGTGAACTTAGAAAACCAAGGGTACACTTCCTAAAAATATTCCTTAAGGGGAGGATCTGGTTGGCACTTTTCAGGATATATCCACTGACTGATATCATCTTCTGGTGCATCTATCCTTAAAATAGGGGAGCAAAAAGTGCTAGTAGGGATTTTTTTGGCAATGAAAGTAATGGTCTTGTATTCTTCCTTTCATATAGACTACGGAGGTTGATAGTATGTGTGTGGTGATGGTGGCATGGTTGCCACATTTAGACCTATATGCATTTCATATTTACCACAACCCTTGTCGATGATCTAGACCTTAGTGATGGTGGAATTGGGGGTGGAAGATGGACTAGCTAATGTGGCAGATGATGGATTGGAGGATGACGACTGAGGTTCCCCCATTTCAACTCTAGGACAATAATCCAAATGGGGAAATGAAGCTTCTAGGGCATGACAGTACTCAAATGGTTGTGGGTCAGCGTAAATGGTGACCTCTTATCCATTAACTAGGAATTTTAGGCATTGATGGTATGTGGAGGGGACGGGTTGAATGGTGTAGAGCCATAGGCGACCGAGGAGAAGATTGTACAATGTTGGTCATTTTTTTGTTTGGGAAACAACTAACTAGCAGGTCTGTGCAAACACTTATGAGCTAGCCAAGTTCAATGCCTGAATGTTCGCTAGACAGATGGCCAACAGACGAGATGCAACACTTGTGGCTACAATCTCCTTCACTTCAAGCTCTGCAAGACCCAGGGGGTAATCCCTTGAACAAAACATATTCAATCTCCTTATAGTAGATATACCAGGGTTCACTCAGAGATGGCTTCCTTTGAGCAAACAATGTATATCCTACTGAGAATGATAAAATAGATATAGTATAACATGAAACCGAATTGATTAATTAAAATATTTGTTATCTGATTGAACAACTAGGCTAGTGAAGATATAAAAAACCATCACAAGATCAGTGCCAATATCCTTGGGCAAGGAGTCATGAAAATATGCAACAGAAGGGGTATTTAACTCTAGAAATCTAAGTCTTTATGAAGTTAACCTTATTAACCCATAAACCAGTGATTGAATCTATCAAACTTCTTATCTGATCCCTTAATAATGCATACAAAACTCTAGATTGATAAATGCAATTTAACTCATTCCTTAAACAAGAGCATCAACCAGAACCAGAAAATGAAATGATCCTTGATCATTTAGTTTAATTAAAATTTCATACACACCATTACAAGGAGAGATTTTTAAATTCAATTAGTCATATTCATGATTTCATTTACATCCAGAAACCCTACATTTAGTGAAATATGCCCTAGATCCTAAAGATTGACAATAATTTGATTTTCCCTAAGTGTTCTTGCTTCAAATCAAGCCCTAGCTACCCAACCAGAGATAAATGGTTCCCTTTACAATTTTTTCAAACTGCCATCAAACCCTTACAAAGTGGAAAGAAATTACATTTATATAGCCAGGGTCACCAGTCAGCATGAGTCTATGTGGACACCAACAAAAACCCTAACAGCCTTAGAAAATATCAAGCAACTCGGCCACAAACCTCCACCAGCCAATCTATATCATCTTGAAAGCTCTTGTCAGGTGGACCCGAGAGAATGTCACACCACCAGGTCGAAATGAGCAAGTATAGGAATGGGCAGCCATGGCAATCAAACTAGGAAGGTACACAGACCATGCTGTCCAAGAAATCTGCAGGTGTGATCATCACAAATCCAGAGGCCACAAATGCAGAAGCCATCCGTCCCAACCACCTATCCACCTCAGAGAACCTGTTGCCTTGGTTCTGTAATTAATTTCACCCTCTACCACACTAACTCACACTAGCAATCGAGGTTCAGGACTGAAATGGATTCACCATGTTGATCCCAAGTGAGATCCTCATTGTAATTCTTGAGCCCAAACAGGTGACCAACCGCATTGAATACATCCTAAAATTGATCCACATTGGTCACCTCCCCAATGGACCAGTCGACCAGACATAGCCCAGTTGGCTAGACATCATAGTGAGAATCTATGTGTTTGATCGAATAGTTGAGTTGGTGAGACCAGGTGCACATCATCATGAGATTTCACCTTAGATTTGTGCCCCATCGGTGAGAGAAAGCTCACTCGACAAGAGGTCATGGTGACACCCGAATAGACACATAATCAGCAAGAGAAGATGGAATCGAGAAGACATCAGGGCGATAGTGAGCAAAGGGCACGAAGTCACGCCGAGGAGCTCATCGTATCGTCAAGACATCATCAGGTCAGGAAGACATCTCATAGAGCATTCTGTGTCTTTCCAAAAGTCTTCATTCACTTGTGTGTCGCTGAGACAATCAAAACCTCTCACTGAAAGTCCCTCTTAGTCATAATTTCCAAGAATTGACGGGTTCACTGAGACTTTACAACGAAACCATGAGTCGTATCAAAATGTTTTATCCATTCATCTGATGTCACTGAAACAACTCAATGCTTATGTTCACGAAGACCCTTTATGTTCCATCGGCGAGACCGAAGGTCACTCGCCAAGACCTCTCGAATTCGGCAAGACATTATATCGATAGCCACAACTCACATCGAGAGACTTCAATATGCTCTTGTCAGTGGGAACAAGAGGAGTTCACTGAGATGTTACACCAAAAGCTCTAAGTCTAGCCCAAGTGAATTCCATATGTTATGTCAGCGAGACAAAGACACTTCACCGAGACCTATTCTGAAAACCTAGACTCTTGCCGATATGTTTCCATCCACCATTGGTCATTGTGACCTTGCAAATTCATAGTGACTTCACATTGATGGCGTTACACTTTGCCCAAATGCTCATTCAAGTCAGTCGGTGTGACATTTCAATTTTGATAAGACCTTATCCTGACTATATACCATAAGCTGATAGAGAATACTTTCTATCGCTGAAATACAATAGAAGTCTTGCCAATTGCATCCTGAATGATAAATTCAATTGCCAAGACTTCTAAAATGTCTTGCTGATAGGCAACTCAGACATTTCAAATTGGATCAGGAAGACTCTTCAAACAACCAAAACCTGTGATGTGCAAGGAGAACCATTCTGAGACAGATCAACAATGAGAACATACTGAAAAGGATTTTGACATCAAGGGCAAACCATATCATCACAACTGAGATCCAACAAACCCTTGGCACACTGAGATCAACCCTTGTGGGAGCCCACTTAACCCACGTGTAAAATAAAGGAAAAACTCCTGCCTAGGACATAACAAGAAAATCAAAGGCACTCAACCAGAGAATGAAAGACAACCTAAAAAGTCACTAACATAGGCTCCAGTTGGGGGATGCAAGCCCCTAGTGGGCATAGAAAGAATCAAGATCACTGGGAGAGCAGACCAGATAGAAAAGACAAAAACCAACCAGGAACTGGTCTGGACAGAGCCAGTATACACAAACAAGAAAACAAAATGAAAAGAAAACCCTAAGCTACTGTTCATGGAAAAGAGATACCTCAAGAGAAGTACAACTTCAAGAATTGTCCATGAACTGGTAGGTCAAGAATTTTGCCTATCATAGTTTGGAGAAAATATGAATCTTCTCCCCATTTATGGCTAATCACGAACAGGCCTAACCAAATGGCATCAAACTTGCCATGTTTTCCCTTATCTTCCAATTTGGCATTCCATAATAAGACCAAATCTCTTTTCTCAAAATTCCTTGTAGTTGTCCTTTTGTCATACAGATTCTTCACTTGCATTTGCAACTTGGCATTTCTCCTTTGAGCATTTGTTCTAGTCTCATCCAACTCTATGAGAGCATCCATTCTCAGTTGCATCTCACTGTCAATTTCATCATAAAAAACCTAGATAAACTTGTACATCTCTGTCAGGTTGTTTTGGGGCAATCTAGCAACTATCCCATAAACTAAGTCAAATGGGGCACAACCTATTGCCCTCTTCACAGTTACCCTGCCTACCCAGAGTGCCAATTTCAACTTAGAATCCAAGGCTCTCTTATTCTAATCGAAGGTTCTCTTGATAATCCTTATCAGGCTCTTATTGCTTGATTCAGCTTGTCCATTTCCTTGTGGGTGATATGGTGATGAATAAGAAATTTGGATACCATATTTTTCACAAAACTCAGTATATTCTTCAGACCTAAAACACATAGCATTGTCTGATACAATTCTTTCTGGGCATCCAAACCTTTTCAGTATATTGTTTATCAAGAAATCAATCACCATCTTGCTAGTTGCTTTCTTTGTTGGGAATGCTTCCACCAACTTTGTAAAATAATTAGTGGCTACTAATATCCAGTAGTGGCCTCCACTAGATTTGCATCTTATTTGCCCTATAAAATCAATGCCCTGAATCTAAAATGGAGATTGCACAATAACCGGTCTAAGGGGAAGGTTACCAGAAAATTTTAACTTACCAAAAAAATGTTGACAAGCATCACATGTCTTCACAAACTAATGTGCATCTTTAAATATAGTAGGCCACCAAAAACCAGCCCTCATCACCTTGTGTGCAGTTGTCTTGGCCATGTAATGTCCGCCACAGACTCCACCATGCATCTCCCTTAGAAGTTCTAATGCCTGATTCTGATCAACGCATTTCAGCATGACTCCTCTACTTCTCCACCACAAATTTCCTTGTATGATAACATATCTAATAGCATGTAACTTCAATTTACTCTTCTAATTTTCATTTAGGTCATCAGGGCACTTCATCCTTTGTAGATAGATCACATTCTTATACCACTCAGAGTGTTCCATATCACATATGTTTGATATGTTTTCTTCTTCCAATGAGTTTATTTGATTTGCTTCCAAATTGTTCCAGGCCATAAGCTTGGCCAATCCTTGTCCCCTCACAAACTTAGTGATTTGGACCTCAATGTTAAACTATTTAATTCTATTAATCCATCTGCATCTCCTTCCTGACACTTCCTACTATGTGAAAATGTCTTTGACAGCTACACTAGGCACATACACAATTATGACAACTCCCATTAAGTAAGGCCTGAAAGCTTTGACAGCCTTGACTACTGCATATGCCTATTTCTCATTTATGTCATATTTCAATTCTGCAGCTTGTAAAGACTTACTAAAGAAGGCTATGGGCTGCTCGAAACCATTATCATTCTTCTGTAACAACACCCATGCTATAGTGTGAAAAGAGGCAAACATGAACAACTAGAAAGGTTTTGAATAGTCGGGTGTCTTCAACATAGGAGCATCTTTTATTGCTTCTTTAATGGCTTGAAAAGCCCTTAAGGGCTCTTCTGACTAGACTATCCTCTCACTCTTCTTCAACATTTTGGAGATAGGTCTACTGATTTCTACAAAGTTAGTGACAAACCTTCTCAAGAAGTTTATTTGACCAAAGAAAGATTGTACTCCCTTGACATTCTTTGGTGGATGGATCTTATCAATGGTTGCTATCCTTTCTGGATCAATTATGATGCCATCTTTTGAGACAATGTGCCCCAGTAACTTTCCCTCCTTAACCCCAAAGGTACATTTTTTGGGATTAAGAGAATACCATACTCTAAGGCTCTGACAAAGATTTTCTCCAAATGCGAGCAGTGGTCTTCTTCCTTCCTGCTATGAGCAGTCAGATCATCTTGATAAATGGCTAGGAAAAGGTCTAGGAACTTAGCAAAAGCCACGTCCATGGCTCTCTGAAAAGTGGCACCAACATTTATTAAGCCAAAAGGCATTCTCACATAGACATAGGTTCCCCATGGTGTAGTGAACGTTGTCTTGTACTGCTCTAACTCTTTAACCATAACCTAATTGTAACCAGAGAATCCATCCATCATGGACATCAATTCACACCTAGTCACCTTCTGTAGCATCACCTCCATGTTTGGAAGATGATAATTATCCTTCAACAATGCAATATTTAATTTTCTAAAATCCACGCACAACCTGAGATCACCATTCTTTTTTCTAACAGGAACCAGGTTTGATACCCATGAAGAATTCCTTATAGGCTTAATAATCCCTACATCACTTAATTTTGTTAGTTCTTCCTGCATCTTGAATCTCAAGATTGGATTGATAGGCCTTTGCTTCTGCCTGAATGGTCTCACATCAGGCTTCAAGGGAATTTCATGCTGGAACAAATCTTCCCTATAAGCCTTCAATTCATCATAGGACCAGGCAAACACATGCCTATATTTTTTTAACAAGGTAATCAACATATCCCTCACATGTGGCTTCATATTCTTGCCTATGTATACCTTCTTTGGTACACCATCAGTTCCTAGGTTAATCTCCTCAAAATATTTTGTGTGGGTAGCTGCTTGTCTTGTATTGGACTTGTCTGGTCCTTCAAAAATTCTTTCTAGTGCTACCAGTCCTTTTGGGATTTTATTGGTCTTCAATTGAATTACTTCATTCCTGAACAAGGTTTCTTTACCATTCTCTTCTACCACATATGAGCCAAAACTGATCTCTTGATGTTCATATTGGTCTACACAGTGCAAGAATTTCAAGATATCATGCTCATTTTCAAACACCTACCAATTGCAAATATTATCAGGCACTGCAGGCCTGGTTTGTACCTCAATACCATAAATGCCATTAAAGGTCACTTCATCGAGTTTAATAGCAATATTGGCCAGCAAGTCAGCCTTAGCATTTTGCTCCCTTTCTACCCAATCTATTCCAAAGGCATCAAATGCCTCAATGGTATCCCACACTTCATTCCTATATTGCCTCAAGCACTTATCTTTAGTGACAAATCTATATCTGAATTGAGAAACAATCAGCTCTGAGTCACCAAATACCCTTAACAGTTTTATCCCATGCTTAGAGGAAATTTTTAGGCCAAGTAGCAAAGCTTCATACTCAGCCACATTGTTTGTACATGCAAATTGGAGTAGAAAGGAATACTTGAAGGTCTTACCTTGTGGGGATACTAGCAAGACACTAGCACCCGATCCATCCTTGGAACAAGCTCCATCAAAGTACATGATCCAAACTGACTCTTCGAAGGTAGTCTGCATGACTTCTTTGACTATTGGTACTGACTTGGTTTCTCCATCCTCTTGTTCTGCTCCATCTACTCGATAGGTATCCATATCAGTGTCAACAAAGTTGATGAGTGGAGGTTCTTCTATTTTATCAATAGATTCAATCATATGCTTGCACCTTGACTCCCAGGCAATCTTAACATCCTTTTGATCGATGGAAAAGGTATCAAAGGATAAATCACATTGTATACTTCCTCCCATAGAAGCACACCATTTCCTTGAGAGCAGCATTCCATATGCTCGAGGGATATCAGCTACTATGACACTCATGACAAGTTTCTTCTCAGGGCAAGCTACCAGTCTATATGATACTTCATTTATGATCCCAATCATAGGGATCTCCCTTAAGTCCATAGCATAGAATTTTCCATAAGTGTTATCCACCTTTAAGCCCATTTCCTCCATGATTTTGACAGGCATCACATTATTTGAGGCACCTAAATCAATCATACAATGTCTGAACAAGTTTCCATTGATAATCAGGCTCAGAAAGAAAGGGTTGACCAGATCAGGGTTAGCAGTGATTGTAGTTCCTAGATAGACTTCAGGATTCTCATCTGCATTCAGTCCAGCTACATCATCCTTCACCTAGCCTGCACTTGTTTCAGGTATTTGAGCTTCCATTTTGTGTTGATTGTTCCCAGCAATGCTCTTGATGATTGCCACTATTTTATGCTTATGGTCATCAATCCTCATCATCTCGAGGAGTGGGATTGTGACCTTTATCTGAGATAGGACCTGAAACATGTCAACTGGTGAATAACTTGGAATCTCTGGGAATATAACTTCATGAGAAGTCAGTGCATTTGTTTTCTTACCATCACTTTGATTTGCAGGCCCCAATTCTTTCATCCTTGTATTTGATGAACTAGCTTCATTGGTTATCTTAGCTTTTTCATTCTTTTTAGCCCAAATTATTGGCTCTTTGACTTCCTTAGCTTTGGTACTAGTTTTTGTGTTTTAGCTCTAGTCCCTTTAGGATCAGTATCACTTTCTTTAATGAATATTCCCCCTCGGTGACCTGGATTAGCCTTTACCACCTTATTTCTGAGGTGAATATCATTTCTAGCTTGAGCTCTGGTGGCCAATGCAACTGCATATCTTTCTATCTCTTCATTAGAAGGTCTCCTCAAAGAAATGCCATAGGTTTCAAGGTTGTAAGTAGTAAACTGATCATCTTCTTCTCCATCAGAAAATACTTGTTGCTGATGAAGAAGACCTTCTTGTCTTTGCATATCTGTCTCACTTGTATCATCACCATAGTTGGAGGAATATTCCTCATACTCCAAATTTGACTTGGTCATGTACACATTCAAAGTCTCATTAGGGTTGCTAGGATAATCACCTTCCTTATAACTACCTTGCTTTTCTTCCACTGCCTTGGCCGCAACAACACACTGATGTGAGGAGTGTGGCATTTCACAGGCATCACACCATGGTAGATCATCTGCCATGTTTGAGGTATTCTTTTGTAGCAGATTAGGCACTCCATGGAAGTTCCTTTGATTATTTTGGATAGGCCTCCCATTATTCCAGTTGGTGTGGTATGGGTAATCTTGTAGCCTTAGGGGGCCTTTCATTTCTCTAAAATTGGGGCCTTTCAGACTTTGCTTGCTTCTTTAGTAGGTTCAAAACTTGATCCCATTTGTCATCTAGTGCTGCATCTTTGACCCCTTTCTCATTTGAAGGCTTAGAAGCTTTGGTAAGCCTGGGATCATCTCTTCTACCCATCTTACCAGATGCTCTTCTATTATTTTCAATATTTACAGCCATCTTGTAAGCCTGTTGCAGGGATTGTGGGTCTTTGTCTCTGAACAAGTAGCACATCTTGCTGTCATAGGCATTACAGTAAGTAAACAGACATGATCTTTCATTAGGTCAGAGAGAAACAGGGACCTTAGCCATTGCTTTCTTTAATCTTGCATTAAATTCAGTAGCCATTTCATTATGTCCCTTTGTGATATTATTGAAATCATGCAGCCTGAACCTTGGGTCAGTCTGGTCACCATACTGCTCTTTGAAAATTATGAAGAAAGAATTCTTAGAATCAATGTTTAAATCAGGTAGACTTTTGTACCAATCCCTAGCATCTTCTATAAGAGACTGCACAAAGTACTTCATGGCTACATCCTCCTCCCATAACTCAAAGTCCTCCAAAAACCTTTGAAAAGATTTAAGGTGATCCTCACCACTGATAGCATTATTGCCTACAAACTTTGGCACATGTTTCCTAGCATTATCAAGTACAGGGTTTGGGTAACTAGGGATATTATCAAAACATAACTACCTGTATCTGTCAGTATGAGTCACTCCTCTTCTCACAGGTCTTCTTCCTTCACCTTGGCTATCAGTGTCTCTCCATCTTTCATCTTCATGACCTGATTGTCGACCTTGAGGCTCTTGTAGATCAACAAAATGGACAGCTTTTTCATGACAACTAGGGGGTGGATGGGAGCTAGAAGGATTATCCTTGGGTGAGCTTCTATCACCATTGTTAGGGTTTGAATAAATAGAATGACCACATGTGTTTTTAGCATCAGGGACAAGGTCCTTCAAAGTAGATTATAGGAAACTAAGCTTCCTTTTCATCTCTTTTTTTGCTGCAAGTAATTCCATCTCCCTTGTTTTTCTCTCCAACTCCTCATTTTCTCTCATTAGCTTATCAAAAGGTGAGGCAGTGTTATTTTGATCTGTGTTCTTCTCAGCACCTCCTTCATTTATCCTTACTCCATTTCCTCTCTTTTACTGCATAGGACGCTTAACTTTGTCCACATTTTGAGGTTGTTTACTGGTATTCCTAGGAGGAGGAACAACATGTTCCTCAACCCTATGACTTTGAGGTTTATTTGTGATCTTATTAACTAGGGGGTCAGAGGGATACTTCTGGAAGTTTCTAACAATACTAGGGTATCCTCCTCATTTTGTTGGGCTGCCAATCTATCCATGGTTTCCATCTCTTTAACTCTTCTACACAACTCATCCCTCTGATCCATAGCATCTCTTATCTTTTTCTCTTTTGCTACTTCTCTCTGTTTCCTACTCTCATTTAGTGCAGCAATTTGTTGACTAAGTCTTTTTATATCATCAGAGATCTCATCCTCATCAGGTAATGTAGACTCTCTATCAGAAGTTGTACTAGCAATTTGGTATAGATGCGAGTTGTGGGAATATTCATCCCCAGTGGATGAATCATTTGGGACAAAGGTAGCCCTAAGAGGTGTGGGAGTGGGGCATTCTATAGTTCTAGCATGCCGGATATTCCTATTATTCCTTTGGAATCTACCCCTTCCCCTTTGTTGTATGGCATTTTGGCCATGATCTGATGAATATTCATTTATAATATTTTTCATATGCACTTCCCCTCTCTCATTGGATACATTATCATCTAAATCTACAAAATCTCTTTCACTTTGTGAACCGAAATGAGAAGAAACTTGATGTTTAGGGGTGGGATGCAGTGTAGACATACCTTTTTGTGTTGGTTTTGCCTTCACCCATTTGCCTTTGTTTCTAGGCAACTCTTCTTCTAGCTCCTGCTCTGGATGGTTTCTGTAATAACCTCGTGTTCTCCTCATTTGAACTAGGATTCCTTCAGCCTTCTTGACTCTCTTTGAAATTTTGCTCTGAACTTCTTCTATATCTTTAAATATTGGTTTGCACTGGTACAAAGACTTCAGAGTTGCCACCCAAGCTTCTTTGGATAGATCAGTAACAATGGTGTTACTTTTTGGAATACAATTAAGACTTTCAAAGCTTGGTAACTAGAACTTGACAACAATAAGACTAGGAATCACTCAGGAATATAAACACAAAGGGAGAGACATAAGCTATACTCAACCAATGTTCTCAAATGACCGACTCTATGAACAAATTGTGGGATAAAACACCTTGGAGATTCTATTCAATATGAAACATAGGTTCCCAGCGGAGTCACCATCTTGTTCGTCATTTTTTTTGTTTGGGAAACAATGAACTAGTAGATCTATGCAAACACCTATGAGCTAGCCAAGCCCAATGACTAAATGTTCGCTAGACAGATGGCCAAAAGATGAGATGCAACACTTGTGGCTGCAATCTCCTTCACTTTGGGCTCTACAAGACCTAGGGGGTAATCCCTTAAACAAAGCAGATTCAATCTCCTTATAGTAGATATACCAGGGTTCACTCAAAGATGGCTTCCTTTGAGCAAACAATGTATATCTTGCTAAGAATGATAAAACAAATATAGCATAACATGAAACATAATTGATTAATTAAAATATTTGTTATCTGATTGAACAACCAGGCTAGTGAAGATATAAAAAATTGTCACCAGATCAGTGCCATTATCCTTGGGCAAGGAGTCATGAAAATGTGCAACAGAAGGCGTATTTAACTCTGGAAATCTAAGTCTTTATGAAGTTAACCTTATTAACCCATAAACCAGTGATCGAATCTATCAAACTTCTTATCTGATCCCTTAATAATGTATAGAAAACTCTAGATTGATTAATGCAATTTAACTCATTCCTTAAACAAGAGCATCAACTAGAACCAGAAAATGAAATGATCCTTGATCATTTAGTTTCATTAAAATTTCATAAACACCATTACAAGGAGATATTTCTAAATTCAATCAGTCATATTCATGATTCCATTTACATCCATAAACCCTACATTCAGTGAAATATGCCCTAGATCCTAAATATTGACAATAATTTAATTTTCCCTAAGTGTTCTTGCTTCAAATCGAGCCCTAGCTACCCAACCAGAGATAACTGTTTCCCTTTACAATTTTTTCAAACTGCCATCGAACCCTTACAAAGTGGAAAGAAATTACATTTATACAGCCAGGGTCACTAGTTAGCATGAGTCTACGTGGACACCAATAGAAACCCTAACAGCGTCAGAAAACATCAAGCAACTTAGCCATGAACCTCCACCAACCAATCTGAATCATCTTGAAATCTCTTGTCAAGTGGAACTAGGAGAATGTCACACCACTAGGTCGAAACAAGAAAGTACAAGAATGGGTAGCCATGGCAATCAAACCAGGAAGGTACATAGACCATGCCGTCCAGGAAATCCATGGGTGTGATCATCACAAATCCAAAGGCCAAAAATGCAGAAGCCATCTATCCCAACCACCTTTCCACCTCAAAGAACCCATTGCCCTGGTTCTGTAATTAATTTCATCCTCTACTACACCAACCCGCACCAGCAATCGAGGTTCAAGACTAAAATGGAGTCACCATGTTGATCCCAAGTGAGATCCTCATTGTCATTCTCGAGCCCAAATAGGTGACCAAGCACATTGAATACATCCTATAATCAATCCACATCGGTCACCTCCCCAGCAGACCAGTCAGCTAGACATAGCCCAGTCGGTCAGACATTATAGCGAGAATCTATGTGTTTGATCGAACAGTTGAGTCGGTGAGACCGGGTGCACATCACATGAGATTTCAACTTAGAATAGTGCCCCATCGGTGAGAGAAATCTCACTCGACAAGAGGTCATGGCGACACCTGAATAGACACATAATCGGCAAGAGAAGATGGACTCGGGAAGACATCAGGGCGATAGCGAGCAAAGGGTACAAAGTCACGCCAAGGAGCTCATCATATCGGCAAGACATCATCAGGTCGGGGAGACATCTCATAGAACATTCTGTGTCTTTCTGAAAGTCTTCATTCACTTGTGTGTCACTGAGACAATCAAAACCTCTCACCGAAAGTCCCTCTTAGTCATAATCCCCAAGACTTGATGGGCTCGCTGAGACTCTACAACGAAACCATGAGTCTTATCAAAATGTTTTATCCATTCATCTGATGTTGCTGAAACAACTCAAAGCTTATACCAACAAAGACCCTTTATGTTCCATCGGCGAGATCGAAGGTCACTCGCTGAGACCTCTCGAATTCTGCAAGATGTTATATCGATAGCCACAACTCATGCCGAGAGACTTCCATATGCTCTTGTCGGTGGGACCAAGAGGAGTTCACTGAGATGTTACACCGAAAGCTCCAAGTCTGGCTGAAGTGAATTCCATATGTTATGTCGGCGAGACAAAGACACTTCACCGAGACCTATTCTGAAAACCCAGACTCTAGCCGATACACTTCCATCCACCATCGATCGGTGTGACCTTGCAAATTCGCAGTGAATTCACATCGATGGCGTTACACTTTGCTGAAATGCTCATTCAACTCAGTCAGTGTGACATTTTAATTTTGATAAGACGTTATCCCGACTGTATACCATAGGCTAATAGAGAATACTTTCTATCGCCGAAATATAATATAAGTCTTGCCGACTATAGCCTGAATGATAAATTCAATTGCCAAGACTTCTGAAATGTCTTGTTGATAGGCAAGTTAGACATTTCAAATTAGATTAGGAAGACTCTTCAAACAACCAAAACCTGTGATGTGCAAGGAGAACCATTCTGAGGCAGATCAACAATGAGAGCATACTGAAAAGGATTTTGACATCAAGGGAAAACCATATGATCACAACTGAGATCCAACAAACCCTTGCCCACGCTGAGCTCAACCCTTGTGGGAGCCCACTTAACCCACGTGTAAAATAAAGGAAAAACTCGCAGCCTAGGACATAATGGGAAAATCAAAGGCACTCAACCAGAGAATGAAAGACAACCTAAAAAGGTACTAACATACGGTAAGTCCAAATCAAGGGCATGACATGTAGTGTACTAAGTCACGGGTACAACCTAGATAGGAAGACTAATAATTCCCTCAGAATATATTTCTGCATTATCATAAGCCTTGATCATAATGATTTGATTACTGTGGTCCATTTGAGTTTACCCTAACTGCTTTACAAACTTTAGAGTGCATAGATTAAGGGAAGAGCCACTATCTACCATGAACCTTTTTACTTTATGATGGGAAACCAATAATTCTATGTGTAGGGGACGGTTATGGTTGGCATCAATGTTAAGCATGTCATTTTGGTTCAAGTGTAATGGGTAGGATACAGCCAAATGTATCACTAAAGCTTGGAATTGCATCAGATCAATGTCATTAGGAACTTGGGTTTCTTGTAAAGCTTGGTTCAGGATCTCTTGATGCACGGGAGAAGATTTAAGCAGATCCAAAATTGAGATGTCATTAGAAGTCTTTCCTAAGTGATCAAGAATGCTGTATTGAGAATTCATAGGATTTTTCTAGGCGAATGCAGAGGCTACAAGGAAATTAATGTTGGTTCTTCAGGTAGCAACAACACATTGGGGATATTTAGCTTTTACATGTATCATGGATACGCAGGGTTCTACCTGCTCAATGTAATGGACAATTCCATCGTAATTGAGGGGAACATTCTTATAACTTATGTTATTTGTACTATTTTTTTGGGGATTGTTATTTGATGTTCTTATTCCTTGATTATGGTTAGGGAAGGCATTTTGGTAAATTTGTAATTGAGCATTGGATGATGAGGCTTGATTGGTGTCGACTTGGATATATCCTTGATGAATAAGATCTTGGACGTATGTTTTGAGACCTTGACACTTATTGGCAGAGTTCCCTTTTATTTTTTGAAAGTCACAATATTCATTATCTTTAAACCAGTTGGGTTTTGGTTTGGAATCATCAAAGGGCTTGGTCATGGGGTAGACAATTGAATAGTTCTCTTGTAGGAGTACGTTGAAGATGGTACTTAAGGTGAACTGGCATTTGTTGTTACCTTGCTTGTTCTAGTTTGACTGTTGAGGGGGATGAGGTGCCCCCTGTGCTACTGATATGATGTTTTGGGCAGATGGTTGGTTAAAAGCAGGTTGTCTCCTCTGAGAGGTACTATCCACTTGAACATGTTTAGTGTCAGTGACACCATCATTCACAACATTCTTGTTCTTGTTCTAGTAGTGTGACTTATCTGCAGATGTCCGTTCTTTGTCATGATTGTATATCTTGACACACCATTTAGGAATAAGGGCCCGTTCAAGGATGGGTCCTTTCTCCACTATCTCAGTGAAGGGGTGATCCCATAATAGTGGTTTACAATTTTTGGCCAAACTGGACACTAAATTTTTTTTTTTAACTAAATCTTCACTTTTGGGCACCTATAGCGGCTAAACCGTGAGGAATTTGAAGATGAGGCAAACTAGAGTTTCATGAAATTTTGTCTATAGATTCTAAATATATTTTTTTCAAAAATTTTGGAATTAGATTGCACTTCTTTTTCCATCTCCCTCAAAAACTAGTTTTTTTGAGAAAACAACATTTTTAAAAAGTGACGCTCACCGTATAACGCATAATTTTTTTTTCGTTAAGGATAAAATTATAATTCTTTCGAATTTAGATTTGTAACTCTGATATCTAGTGCTTCCACTTAGTTAGATAGTTTTATATTGAATATTTTTTCTGTAATCAAGTTTCGAATTCAAAACAATTATAATTCATGCATAGCATGACTATATAATGCGTAACTTTTTTTGTATGTATCGAAATTCAATTTATTTTTCTTTGTTGGATCAAGGACTTAAATAGTTGGTGCACTAATATTTTAATTTTTTTTTTAATAATTTTCTATTTTTATACATGTGTAGAACAGAGAGCTTGATTTTCAGTGAAAAACTACATTCACGAGAAATAAAAAATAAATATAATAATTAAAGTAAATTTATTTAAAATTATACTTTTTGGGAAGCTTATAATAAGCACTACAAACTTGCAAAAAAAAATTTTAAATTAATTCATCTGATCCCCCAAAAGGCAAATCAAAAGTGGTTTTTTATCAGCATTTTGATAGGTGTAAAGGAGACTCTGTTATAGGTATGGTTTAGAACTAGCGGGGTTCTATCCAATGGGGTTTGATTTAATGTAGTTTGATCAAACCATATTCAATTGGAATTATTTAAATGGAGCATTTTAAGTCTTAAATCATTATATTTTCTAAAAATATGTGACTTCAGCAAAAATTAGTTCCTCCCAGAAATTGTACACCAGGTTTGTGGGATGACCCTTTAGGTGGTGACACAATGCAACCTCAAATTATGGGTCATTTCGGGATGTAAGTTCTCAAAAAAATGAGTGACCATGTCCTTCTCTTTGAGAGGGGTTTTCATTTAGCTTGCCAAAACACACCACCTTTGGAGGGCTAGCAAAGGTTTTGCCTTCATGTTGCTTCTCTTTGAGGAGATCCAAGGTATCAGTGTCCTCTATATTGAAAGAGAAGTAGGAAAGAAATTTCTCTAAAAGACTTGTGAAGGATTTTATGGACCCCCTCTCTAGACCCACGAACCACTCTAGGGCATTCCCCATCAGGCTCCGCAGGAACAAACACAACAGGTAGTTGTTGTTGTGCATAAATTTCTGACACTGGGAGTAAAACTCTTGTAGGTGGGATTTAGCATCCTTGTTTCCCTTGTATTTGTTGAATTTTGGTATCTCAAAGTGTTTTGGGAAGGGAATCAATGAGATGCAAGGGTTGAATGGATAGGGACATATACTTCAAATTTGAAGGATTGCTTTCTAGTTTCTACTTCGAGATCTTTCAAAGCAGCTTTGATTTCCAAAAGATCAGCATTGACTGGTGGTGTAGGAGTTGAGGAAAATGGGTTGGATGGATATGGGTGGTAGGATGATGGAGGATCCTATTGAGCTACTATTTGAAGGTTGATATATGGATTTTGATGTCCTTGCTAGTATGCTGAGGGTTTTTTTTGGTATGGGGGATGCTATTGCGAAGTATAGTATGGATTGGTCTGATATGGATATGCGACATAATGTTGAGGAGCATGAATGGAGTGTTGTGGATTTGTCTGCTAGTACTAGGGGTACTACTGTAATTGTTGGGAGGCCAAATAGGGTCATTGTTGCTAGAATTATTGCTAGTTATGATAGAAATAGTGTTGGGGAGGTTGTTGATGTGACATCAACTATTGCATGGGCCAAGATGGGATGTTGTGTTGCAATTGTGCTTGTGGTCATAAAATAGATGCGAGCAACAAGGATATGTTCAGTATGGGAGGTCGAGATGGATTTTCTTGCGATTGGTGCAGTAGTTGTTATGATGGAATCAGAGGATTATTTGGGGGTTGTTGCTGATGAGGTGGATGAGATGACATGGAGGTGTTTTGCAAGGGAGGTTGTTGGGTGACATTGGGAATATTTGGTTGGGATGTAACTTACAGAGGTAATTGAGAAGGTATGCTAAATTAAGGAGGATGTTGAGATGTGAATGGAGGTGGTGGTATATTTCTATCCCTAGGAGGTGGAGGCAAGGTGGTGAAAGGGTTGCCCCAAGTGTTCATTGGCGGTTGATTCAAAAGGGGTGGTGCAGTCAACAATAATGGCAGATGCTACGAAACATTTTGTGGCATGCCATAGGCAAAAGGGTTACTAGGATTAAATACTTGGGAAGCCCCCATGACTGAGATTGGGGCACATGGGGGATTGTTGACTTGATAAAGGATGACATTTCCAGATTCAGGTTGATGCCAACCCTCCACTAGAGGAAAATTGGGGATGTATGAATGACCTGGTGCATTATGTGAACCTTGGGGTATGTTAGTTGTGGAATTGCCTTATTTGGATAGGTTGACACCTGATGGGGGTTTGAAAACTTTTTAAATTAGGTGTGCCAAGATCTCTTCCCCATGTTGTTCGAGCAGGCGATATGTCATTGGCGCATTGGTGGGGTTAGTCAAATATTCCTCTAGTGTGAGTTCAAGCTAGTTGACCATACTCTCTTCACCATGTAGTGAGTTGTTATGATCTTTGGTGTTAGATTGTAATGAAGTACCATTATGAGGGTCTTTGGGGATGTTCACACTATTGTTAGGATCTTGAGAGGCATTCACACCATTAGTGGGATTTTGGGAGATTTTTTCCCTGTTGTTAGGGTCTTGAGGAATGCTCAACTAGGAAGTTTGACCTTGTTGTTGTGCCATTTTATTTTTGGCTTGTGATCTAGTTTGAATGGGGATACAAAAGAACTATGGGTTGATTATAATGAGACTAGATGCAAGGATGTTCTCAGTGGACAATTGTTTGGATTTGATAGAGATCAATTGATTGGACGATAGGATTAGATAGGATTAATTGGATGATTGGATCAAGATTGAAATTGGATGATTGGATTTAGATTGGATGATTGGATTCTCATTGGATGATTGAATTTTCATTGGATTATTGGGTAGGATAGATTGGATAGTTGGATGATTGGATGAGATTGTTTAGATAGATTCGATTGGATTGTTTGGATCAATTAGATAAGTTTGATTTGGATTAGATGATGAATTAGGATTGGTTGATGGAAGGGATTCTAAACCCAATTTGGGAATCACACTAGCTAACTTAAGGCATTGGTTGATGGGATTAAAGGATGGATTGCAACACCGAATCCACCTCAAGATGGGAATGGATTGATTTGGGCTGATGATGTTGACTTTCAACACCAAATCCACCTTAGAATAGAAGCAGATTGATTGGGTTGAAGACAATGATTGATATGTAGGATAATGATCAAAGTTAAATTCCTTGGTCAATTTGGGTAATAACTTCTAAACAAGGTTTAAGGGATTTGAATTGAACGCGGATGATGAAGGATGGAAACTAAATACGTTCTAAAGGCTCCTATATGATGGGGGTGATGTCTAAGTGATTTTTTTTTAAAGTGAAAATATTTAGATCACAACAAATGACAAGGTTTTAGGCTCCCAATTGGTTTTTGTTTAAATCAAGCAAATGAGTTTAACAAATGGTGAAATAGTTGAATGGATTCCCCAAATGGTGAATTGAGTAATCATAATGGGAAATGAAAGTTTGGAAAAGGTGAATGAACGTTCAGAATGGGTGGACAGATAAACGTAACAGGTGAACAGATACATGGAATGATCAAACAAAGGCTTGGAATGATCAAACAGAGGCTTGGAATTGTTAAATGAAGGCTTGGAATGGTTAAAATGACTAAAATTGACTATTTAGGGGGTAGGTTCACCCCTTTGCAAGGCAGGTTTTCCCCTCTACAAAGTAGGTCAGGGTAGGTCCTCCCCACTATAGAGCAAGTCAAGGCAGGTCCACCCCACTACAGAGCAGGTCAGGCCAGGTCTGCCCCAATACAAAGTAGGTTAGGGAAGGTTCGCCCCTCTGCGGAAAATAGGGACTTGGTTTGGATGGAAACGAATATGGAAAAAACTTAAAATGACAACAATGAGGCTAAATTTTCAAAAAAATTATTGGTTTCTCACATGAAGACACTTCAAACAAGCAAAATCCTATGGTTAGTGTTAAGGGTATGGTCAACAATAGTCTTAATCTATTATGCACAAGGTTTCTAGGGAGTCTTTGATTTACTCTTAGTACGTGAGGCCCAAACTGTGAATATTAGCATGTCACAAGCATGAGTCAGGAACCCCCAACGAGTACTGAAGGGCTCATACAAACTCTTCACATTTATCTAGGAATCACCCTAGCTTTGATGCTCTGCCAGACACGATGTGACTGGATTGGGGTACAACTTTGGCTCTCCCCCCTTTCTATACCCTATCAGTACAAGTGGTTGGGATCGTCCCTTGGGGTGATGAAATCCCCAAGCAAGTCACTCTAGAAAGAAGACACTAATTGTTTCTAGCTAATTCCCAAGTTCACACGAAGTGCAAGGGGAAAGTGAAAACAAACTAATTCCCCCTTGGGTGACACAAAAACAAACACAACAATCAATAAATTTTACTTCCCCTATAATTAAACTATGTACCTAGATTAAAATGACAAGGAAAACTTTTAAAATTTAAACAAATGGATGGCCCTACAAGTAAGTGTTAGCTATTTTAACCTTTTTTCTTTATTAATTATTAAAATATGCTACAAAATATTACCAAGAAATCCAAATAAACCCAAAAATAAAGAAGGTTAGGGTTTAGAACTTGCAAAAAAAAAAAATCAAACAAAAATAAAGAAGGTTAGGGTTTAGAACTTGCAAAAAAAAAAAATCAAACAAAAATAAAGCTAAAATGACTATTTTTATCTTCTAGAATGTTTTGTTTAGGGCAGGTTTTCCCCTCTATGGTAAACTGTCAAAAAACAGAGTCAAAACTAGGGCAGGTCTACCCTTATGCAGCAAACTATTAGAAACAAAGTAAAAAATAGGGGAGGTCTACCCCTCTGTGATAAAATGTCACAAAATAGAGTGAAAACTAGGGCAAGTCTGCCCCTCTACAATCAAATGTTAGAAAATAGAGTGAAGAACAAGGCAGGTTAGGTCAGCCCCTCTATAGTCAAATGTCAGAAAATAGAGTGAAAACCAGGGAAGGTCCGCCCCTTTACAGTCAAATGTTAGAAAATAGAGTGAAAGCTAGGGTAGGTCCACCCCTCTGCAGTAAAATGTTAGAAAACAGTGTTAAAACTAGGGCAGGTTCACCATTTTGTAGTCAAATGTTAGAAAATAGTGTTAAAACCAAGGCAGGTTCTCCCCTCTATAGTCAAATGTTAGAGAATAGTGTTAAAACCAGGGTAGGTTCTCCCCTCTACAAAAAACTAGAGGAAAAGCCCACCCCTCTGTAGTAAACTAGAGGGAATGTCCACTCCTCTTCAGGGCAAGTTCACCAATCTATGACCTAAACCTGGAAACAAACTTAACAACAAACATGAAATGAAGGAACCCATTTGTGGGGCTCATCGGGCATGCCAAAAATGTGAAGCCTAGTGTTTTAACCTATCCTAAAGGTGCAAAATAACTATTATGCAATAAAGAAAAACACAAGGGACACTTCAAAGATTAGTCTAAAGAATGATAGCACAAAGAAAGAAGATGAAAATGAAATGAAGATAAACTTGATTATACCTTATTTATGCTACAATCCCTTGGTTGGCCCTTGATATTTGAATGCTTGTATTCTCCTTGGATGCCTATGAAAATGGTTTATGCAAGATGAACAATGTGATAAATGCTAATGCTAGTGACTAAGTTGCTTGACTAAATGGCTAAGATAATCTAGCATATTGAGTAATCAAATTGATAGCATAAGGGTGCAAATGGCTAAGTGTTGTTAAATGCATTAGAAAAGCAAGGTATTTATAGAAGAATTTGAATTCTCTAGAGAATTCAATGGTTGAGATTAAGCCACCAAGGCTAAGATGAAGGGCTATGGTGACTTGAAAACTCAAAAGCCCTCACATCTTGATGTGTGGAGGGTGAAGTGGCCTAGAATGTGATGATGTATAGTGAGGTAGAATAAAGACAAGTGATGTAGAGGAAGGACATGTACTATGCAAGTACCTTGGGGGATGAGAAGATTTCCTAAAAAAGGAACTTCTTGTCCCCATGTGAGAGTGAAAGTGACATTTGAGAAATTTTAGAATTCCTCAAAAATATCCATGAGGAAGAGGAAAGTAGTTGAATAAATAAATGTGAATTAAAAATTCACATGGTTGGAAGAATCTAGTGCATAAAAGAGGGTTTCCAAAAATGCAAAAAAAATTTACATGTGAGTGATGTGACAAGTAAAATGTTCTAGAAGTTGCATGGGGATAAGGTAAGACTTGGAAGGATAAAATGTGAATTAAAAATTCACATGGTGAAGAGAGGAACCTAAGGTGAATAAATGTGAATTAAAAATTCACATAGGAAAGAGAGTCAATGCTAATTATGGAATATGTGAAGGTTGACTAAAAAGATATACTAAATGGGGTAGTTTAATTAGATTAAGGTTATCCAAATACATGATTAAGGAAATTAATGAAAGATTAGAGGAAAGTGGAAAAATATGGAGGATGTTACATTAATCCTAGATTAAAGGTGTGCACATCATAATCATGAATCAATTACATTAATCCAGATTAGGGGAGAATTATGGAGGATGTGACAAGGAGAGAGAAAATGAATTGATATATTTATTTAATTTACAGAAGCAAAGGGGATGAGATAAAGTATTTTATTTTTCAATTAAATACTCTAGGAACTTTGGGCAGAAAATGAAATATTAATTAAATCAATTATTTAATTAATATTCATGAAACAGATGAATAAAGTAGAAAAAATTGACCATATGGAAGTGGTCAAATTTAGATGTCTACAGACTCTATTCGCCTACCCTAACATCATGGTATTGCAAGATACAGGTATGTGCAGGATCATCATGGAAAAACAAGCCCTTAAGTGGGAAAAAATTTAGAAAAATTAGAGTTAGGAAACTTGACGTAAAAATTTGAATAAGTTATCTATATTATTTAAAAAATATGTAAAAATAGAATCTATAGAAAATTGAATGTAGTTTAAACTACTAGGTTTATTTTAAAAATAAAATTATTTATGAAAATTTGAAATTTCAATGCAAAAGAGTGCTTAAATTTCAGTGGAAAAATAAGAAGTAGGTGTGTCTAACCAACCTAACAACAATAAAATGATAATATTTTCTTATAATATTTTAGACATAAGTAGAGGACTCATGTCCCGATGTGATGCATATTTTTTTTTTACTTTTTTCCAATTAAATAATTAATTATGAATTTCTTATTACAATTTTAAAAATATATAAAAAATCATGTCTGACCACCTTAGCTTGGTCAAAACTTCATGAAATTCATTTTTTTTTTAATCTGATAGTATGTGAATCGTAGAATCTAATGCATGTTTTGGATTCAAAAAATGTGATACCGTTTGAAAGCTATAGATGTTTCTAAATCAACCTATCAATCAGGGCTTTCATCATAATTCAAATAGAAAATTAATAATAATTATTTATTAAACTCAAAGTAAAGCATAATTTATATTGGTGGAAAGTTGAGAATCTCCTTTTAAAACCCTTTTTGTTTCATCGATTTTGGATTAAAAAAAGTCGTCAACCACATACCCTACACATACCCATCATATCACTACTTTTTGGCCCATCATGATCCTGTACATACCCATACTATGATCATTGATATTATCCCCATGTTTGGCCTCTATCTATTGTGAGAATTTACTTCAAAAGTAGGCAAATATCTATCCATGGATTGGTCACATAGGATTCTCAGGACCAAGCACGGTGTGAAAATGAAGATAGAATCTAAAGCTCTACATTTGGAACATTTGGCCAATGAGGCCATGATCAACTTTTAGGCTGATCATACTTCTATCACAAAGAAAGAAATGTATTGCAATGAGCTATTGGAAGATGAAAATGTGACCAAAGATCAGACTGATCAAGAAGATGCTCTATTCAACAGACATATGGATACCAATCTTTTCAGAAATTACCATGCCACCGATTTGTGCACCTATGTCATCTATGATGAAGACTTAGTGCTCCTAAAGGCTGTTGGAAAACTAGAGAATGACCAAGCCTCAGATTTATGGACACTAGATTTCGACAGAGCAAGATGAAAGAATGGCGTAGTAGCTGGGATATGTTTGATGTCCCCACATAATGAAAATACACTAAGGTCTTTCCACTTCCAGCTCACTTGCTCAAAGAATGAAGCTAAATATTAAGGAGTAGTGCAATCTATCATCCTTGTAGAACGTATGGGCATAAAGCAATTAATGGTGTTCAAAGATTTTGAACTAGTAGTCAATCAAGTCTGAGGAATTTCTGTGGCTAAGAATGTCCACATGCAATCCTATAGACACCGAGTTTGGGACCTAATTAAGGATTTTGAAGCCTTCAACATTTAGATGGCACCCCAAGAACATAATACAAATGTGGATCGCATGGAATCAATCAGATCTTAGTTTGATCCCACCTTTCATCTCATTAACAACAAACACTCTGTATGAGTGATAGTTCAACCAATGATTCTAGACAATGACTAAAGTTGGAAAGTGTTTAACAATGATGAACACATTTCCTCATTCATCTAGCAGTTAGGAGAATTTGTTGACCAGCTCCAACTGAAGATTATCAAAGCTTATGAAGGAAAAATTATTCAGTTGAAATCCAACAAGCTTCCAAAAGGATTGGTCACTCTCAAGAATTTTGTAGAAGACAAAAGTGACTATGCAGACCTTCAATTTAGAGATGGAAGAAAGCTCAAAGTTGAGAAGGATGTCACACATCATGATAAAGAAAGGCTTATCAAATTTTGCAAAAAATATGGAGTGGTGGCCTGGTTATAGAATGAGCTCAAGGGATATGATCCTGATATCATTCAACATACAATAGAGTTGGAAAAAAGTGCAAAATTGGTCCACCAAAAACAAAGTCCAGTTAATCCCAAGATTGAAGCACTAATGGTGTAAGAATTAACAAAGCTAATCTAGTCATGGATTATCTTCTCAATCAATCATAGCACGTGGGTATCCAATTTGGTCCCGGTCCAAAAGAAGAATGAAGATATTTTCCTATGTGTGGAATTTTGAGACATGAATAGAGCATCCCTGAAGGATCATTACCCACTACCTTCAATGGATTCAGTCCTACAAATGATGGCAGGATCAAATATGTTCTCCTTGTTGGATGGCTTCTCTAGTTACAATCAGATCTGGGTCAAAGAAGAGGATCAACATAATACAATGTTCACTACCAAGTGGGGAACGTTTGCATACACTAAGATGTCATTCAACCTCTCATATGTAGGAGCCACCTTCCAGTGGGAAATGGACATTGCTTTTAGTGAACTAATCAACAATATTATCCTAATCTATTTAGATGATTTGACGATGTTGTCCAAATCTAACGATGATCATTTTGATCACCTTGAGATGGTTTTCAAGAAATGTTAGGAGTTTGGGATATTCCTGAACCCAAAAAAATGTGACTTCAGCATTTTGCAAGGAAAGCTATTAGGGCATGTGTTGTCCAAATAAATAACTTCAATTGATCCTAAGCAAGAGAAAGTAATCAAAGAGCTTCCCCTTCTGGTCAACAAGAAAGGCATCTAGTCCTTCTTGGGAAAGGTGAATTTTGTTAGCAAATTTATTTATGATTTTGTATGAATAATTAGGCCAATTACCCTGATGCTAAAAAAGGATCAAACATTTAAATGGACAAAGGAAGCTAGAGAAGCCTTTGAGAGAGTCATGGATGCTATTTCCTCCTCTCCTATCCTGGTCAATCCAGACTTATCAAAGGACTTCATAATATATGGATTTAATAGCAAGTCAAAAATTGCTATTGTATTAACTAAGAAAGATGATGAGGGCAAGGGAGAACATCCAATAGCATTTCACTCCTGAACCCTGATGGAATATCAAAAAAACTACAACTTTGTAGAGAGGAAGGTGTTTGCAATAGTTAAGGGGCTCAAGAAATTCTGACACTTAATATATTGCAATAAGGTGATTGTCTATGTTGTGCATTCTACCATGTGCGAATACATCATGGAAGGGGAAATCACCAAGAAAAAAGCCAATTAGATCCCCAAGATCCTTGAATATAACATTTAGGTTAAGCCTACAAAGACCATTTGGGGAAGAGGGCTATGCAAATACCTTGTGCATGATGAAGAAATGGCCACTAAAGAATGGCAGCTAGAGTTAGTCCTAATGAATGAGTCAAAGTCCAAAGGTTGTTGGCTAGTGGATAGAGTAAAATTTATGCATACAGGTAAGTATCCACAAGTCCTTCCTTCTCAAAAGAGGAGATTCTATCGACTGCAAAACAATGGATACACACTCATTGAAGGGATCCTATTCAAGAGAAATTTTAACGACATTCTATTGTGGTGTGTTACCACAAAGCAAGTAAAAAGGATCCTTGGCACTTGCCATAGCTCCGTAGGTGGGAATTTATCCATAAATACAACTGCCATCAAAATCATGTGCACGAGATACAAATGGCCGACGCTATTCAGTCATTCTTACTCCTTGGTTAAAGGTTGTAAATAATGTCAGTTCTTCCTTGGAAGAAGAAAGAATTCTGCAATTCCTCTCAATCCAATAGTCGTTGATGAACCATTCGTGCAATGGGGTTTTGACAGTTTCATTAGAATGATAAACCCAGCCTCCAATGTAGGACATAAATGGATCTTGATGGCCACAAACTACTTCATGAGATGGACCGAAGTTGTGCCACTAAAGAATGTGAAAGAGGTAGAGATAGTGAATTTTGTAGAAGAATTGGTGACAAAATTTGGCCTACCCAAAATCTAGTCATATCTAACAATGCCAAAGCTTTCCTAGGCTCTATGGTAAGCCAATTTGCACTTACGCATGGCATATTCCTTAAAAAATCATCAAACTACTACCCATAGGGGAACGACTTAGCCGAGTCAACAAACAAGAATTTTGTTCAACTCCTCAAAAGAATCACTCCATTATACAAAAGAGAATGGCATAAAAACCTTTGAATAGTGGTCTAGGAACACCGCATCACTCCTAAGAAAGTCCTTAATACTTCACCGTATGAGCTAGTATATGGAAAAGATGTACTATTTCCTATCTCTATGGACATTCCAGTGTTGCAATTGTTAAAATCTCTTGAGGTGGAACAAAATGGCACAATGGAGGTGTGGTTAGTCGAGTTGCTAGAAGTATAAGAAAAAATAGAAAATTCCCTAATAGCCATGACTAACTTCCAACAAGTGGTTAAAAGGTGGTTTAACGAGAAAGCATCTGACCAGGGTCTAAAACGCGAAGATCTAGTGCTGAAATTTATTGAAATTTCTGCAAATCCAAGTCATCATGGGAAGTTTGACAACCTTTGGGAAGGCTGATTCAAAATAATTCAATGCACATAGCATAATGCATATGAGTTAGAAACTATGGAAAAAGAAGTGCTCGAAATTCCAATCAATGGAATTCACCTTAAATTTTTTAATTAAGCTTGCTACCCTACCGATGTAAATATGTCTATAATGTTTTTCCCTTCTTTCCCCTTTTGTTTTGTTGGCCAGTATTTTTATTTATTCTTTGGTTCAAGATAGAAAAGAGTAGGTAACCCATTAATTACAGAGAGCAAGGAAATCAACTCATAGCTGAAAAAAGAAAAAAATTAAACACCCACAAATTGAATTGATACATGTTGAAAAGGAAAATATGACCCACTTGAAAAATCGAAAAGTAGACAACAAGATGGCTATATACAGATATATTTTCATTATATATGTACTTTGTATTTACATTGTCAAAATCACTCAAAGGCCATGCTTCTAAAAACATATAGTTCTATTATAATTCTTTCATATATTTTATGAAAATCCTTTTTGAGGTATATATACAAAAAATAGACTAGTTGCTATGAATTTTTAAAAGGAAAAAAACAAAAAAACAAAATTCTTCAGTCCATAGCATGAGCAGCAGTGATGGACGCATCAATAGTAGCATCCACAACTTAAAACAACACCATGTTGTAGATGCAAAAAGGGAAATGGTAGGCTCAAGTGAGCCTCTGGCAGTGCTCATCTTGCGATTGGAGGAAGAAGCCACTCAAAAATGGTAGCCATGACACAACCACGTCCTCTTCTATGAACCTCTGTAGGTCACTCACGGTCAGTATGCCTCTGCCATGTGTAGAATTTTTGACTACCTCCCCGAGGTCATTCAGGTATTTCTTGGGAAAAACTTCCTTTACCAAATGAAAAATCAACGACTTAGGAATTCCTATATCCAACATGGAGGCAACAAAGTGCAAGAACACATCACTATTAACTTGATACTTGTCCTCATATTCAAAGGAATCCTATACTAGAACCCATTTTATACCTATGATAGCCAACAAATGCTTATTCTTCGTCATCCTTTTTAAGCACCTAGTAGAAATCTCACCTAAGAAAGCAGTCTGTGACTTATGTGACACTAGCCTAATTGGGGTGTTCATACTATTAGAATATCTGTAAATACCTTGAAACTCTCTCTACAAAGTTCCTAAGTCTAGCCTATGAAAATGCTATCCACTTCCAATGCTAAACTGCTAAACCAATTACCTATAACCAATTTTTCTCTAATCACTAAGTGTGATTTCGCTACTGCTTAGATGCCTATTTATAGAAAAAGTGAGAAAATACGTGGTAATTTTCTTACCATAAACGTGATGCTAATTGAGTACCAACTTAAAAGATGTGCCTCAGCTTGCTCGAATTTCTCACCCAGTTGTGTCGATTGAGTACGATTTTCTATATGAAAAACTAACAAGGGATAATTAATTAGCCTTAGCTGGTGGCAACAATCAACAATGTTATGCACGACCAAGGTCTAAGGATTCATTCTCTAGGTGTTTTTCTTATTCTAAGTAAAATCTAATATCTTTTTAAATGTTGATCACATCTTTGGCTTAATCATTCCTTTTGGGATATTAATTTCCAATGCATATGAATTCTTAAGCCGCTATCAAATAATTGGCTCAAGTTCCAAGAATATCACGTTGTACAATATGGTTGCTAATTGCAATTATGAATTCTTGTCACATCAAAATGGTAAGTGATTCATCTTGCACAAGCCAAGGGTTGGTGGTACACGCCAAATTAAATGCAAAAAGGTAACTCCCATCTACCACCTTGAGAAAAGATAGCAAAATATTGCATGTAAAATCTTTAATGCACTTAAAAGGTTTTTTCAAGAAAGCTACTCAAAGCCAAAAGAAAAAAGTTTCTAGTGCAGAGCTAGAGCCACGGTAAAATTGTAGAAAAATTCAAGCTAAGTAAGAGCTTCCCACAAATTAAAAATGACAGAAGGTTTAAGCCAAGGATTATAGGGAGGGGCAACAAAAAGCTTATTTAAAGCTATACGAGCAACACCAATCATTAATATATTTGAATAAATTTCCTAAGCAACACTAGGTATTCCTCACAAGCCAAAGTGGGAAAACACAAAAGAGATGGACAAGCCCAAAGGATACATAGACTAGAACTCAATTCATGAGGACTGGGATAATATTAATGATCCCTTTCTTGCAAAAACCCCTAAAGGATTGAGGGAAGCAACCTACAAAAGAATGAAGGTGTCCAAAAATACAATGTTGATGGTAGATAAATTATGGTTCACTGGGCTTCCTCAATATATGGTCCTAGTTGTGCTCTAATGCCCATAATTGGTTGATGCATCCATTAAGCATTTCAACTCAAGCACCAACACTATCGAGGGTAGGACACTGTCGGTTAACACCACTTTAGGAGCCATCTGAAATATGCTATGTATTCCTAAATATAAAAAAGAGGGATGAAAATGGATGCATTCACTCCTAAACATGGGGATCATAAATGGAGCACCAGGAATAAGGCTATGGAATTTTAATATGAAGAAACCCAAAGGATTGAAGCAAGGCAAGGGAAGCCACCAAGAATTCTAGCGTAGTATGATGCTTTCACAGAAGACTTGCAAGATGCCTTTTCAATAATGGAATTTTTTTTTGGTCTAGAAACTGACAAGGAGGTGCACACATTTCAATTGGTCCCAGGTTTCCAGTTTTAGAGGCAACAATCTTATTTCTGGTATGACTTTGCAGAGTACCTCACAAAGAAAAGGATAGATAAAATTAACAAATACCAAGCTGAACGGAAGTTCATATTTCCTTCTTATCTCGCCCATATGTTTTTACATCATGACCCTGATTTCACTGATAATTTGGTGAAGTTGTCTATTGTTGACGAAAGGAAATAAAACATAGATTTTAGGACCCAATGGACTCTCTAACTCTTATAGGGTTTTTCACCCAAAAGGAGAGAGATTAGACCCTAAAATGCTTATGTGACATTCAAATTAGGAAATATGTGATATGATATGATGTAAATTAACTAAAATAAATGAAATTAACTAATTAAAATGATCTAGGATGAATGCAAAAGTGCAATTTAAGGTATGTTTGAAAACACACTGTGATATGCAAACAACTATGAAATATGAAGAAATTGAAAGAAATATGTAGAACAAAAGTATAGGGTCAAATATGAGTGCACCTAGATGTTGAGTGAGATTTCTAGAATGTATGTATTGTTGATGATTTTTTATTATTTTTCACTGTGGGACTCATTCACCAACGGTGGTGAACCAGTCGTATTGTTGAAAAAGTGTTGGGAACTGATTTTTGACACCCGAGAGTTGATTTCAGACAAAATGAAGATTTTCAGATTTGAAATGGGACTCATTCACCAAGGGTGACGAATCAGTCCTCCCCAATATTTATGGAAAGTCAGAAGACAATACTGCTACTCCAAATCTTGCAAAATTTGAATATTAGATTGTCGGGGTCAACTCTACAAAAAATGGGTTGAAAATACTCAGAATGCTTGAAAGGATGATAAATAGACTTGAAGAGCCTCGTTGACTTGAATTTCACTTTTCAACACCTTTAAACCTATCAAATCTATAAAACAAGGGCTGCAAAGACACATGCAAAAGGGAAAAATGTTGGGGGGTTAGTGAATAGGGGTTTTCCTTGGTAAAACCCCACTATTGTAATTAAACCCAATATAAATGAATGACATGCAAGGAAAATGATAAATTAATAACATGAAAGTATTATAAAGTTACCAAATCCTTGAATATGCAAATCTAAAGTGATTTCAATGTCTACTCCAAAGTGCTTGAATTGAAGATGCAAAATGCTTGATTGCTTGAGTGAATAGGTGAATAAGTGAACTTGATGAATAGGTGATTGTAGGAGATGTAGAATGAGGTTAAAATCACATGTTTATACAAATATTGTACCTTAGTATCCATTCATACCTCATCATAGGCCAACATGAAGTGAATTTGAGTAAAATCTCGAAAGAAATTTTAAAATATTTTGAATTTACAGTTAAGGGGGACTCATTCACCACCCTTGGCGAATGAGTCCCACTTGGGACCCAAAACAATTTTTCAAGAAAAATGTTATGTTTACTATTGTTTGTTGGGATAGGACCCAAAAATACACTTAATATAAGCATATGAGGGCATAAAGAGACAAAATAAAGTGTGAGAAGGGTGTAAATAGGGAAAATATTCCTAGAAAAGTGTGAAATCTTGTTACAGGACTTTACAACACTTCAAAATAGGACTTGTTGATGAGTGAAAAGGTGGTTTCTAGGTGAATTGCATTAAATAGAGTTTAGAATAATATAGAAATGTCTTACAACACTTTACAACACCTTCACAAGAAGTCATTCTTTGAATTTTTGCACCAAAAAAAGCATGTTCAAGCCAAGATACATCATAAAATTAAAGCAACATAGCTCCAACACTATAAAACAAGGTCACGTAAAATTCCATGAAAATGGGAGGGGTCCATTTTTGAATTGTGCATGAACAAAAGGAAAGCATTCTTTATCTGGACTCCTCTCCTCTCTTCCACTTTTGATTATTATACATTTTTTATTATTTCTTGACTACAATTTTGCAAGATTTGCAAGGAGAAGATAGTATTAGGAGAGTATATTTAGAAACTCATTCCCATATTTGATTGGTTCTTTAGAGAAGATTTCACATTCATCCAAATGCGAAGCTTCAATGAGGAACCATTTTTCCTTTTGATATGTGTTACAAATCAAGTGTTGACCCTTAAATTGTTTTTGTAGGTGTGCATTATTGGCATTACCTTTTGTAGTAGGAAAAATTCCAAGAGGAAGGGATTCTTCACCTATATGCAAAGCTTCAAAATAGTGACCATGAAAAAGAAGCGGACGCACCCGTTGTTGTAGGATATGTTGGCTCATTTAGGGTTGGTAATGATCTGCGAGAAATGGGATTATAACCCTTTCAATGATCTACCATATGAGCATATCAAGGTAGCTCACAACCCTCGACCTTATTGGGAAAAGAGACACAAGCTACTAGAGGATGAAGATGAATTATTGGTTGACCTGATCCATATCCCCATTGAAGACAATAGGCCGCCATGGAATAGGCTCTATTTCATTGAGGCGGATTATTATGAGAACTACAAAATGGGAAAACTTATGTTCAATAGGTTGAGAAATGAAGAAGAATGGACTATAGAAAGGATCAAAGCCTTTTGGGTGTATCACCAAGAGAAAAAATAGCTTGACGTACCTTATGAAAGTGTGTCAGATGATGAAGATTTTGACAAGTTATAGGATGATGAGCATCCTACTTTCGACTCAAGTGCTAGCAGAGGAAATGATCCTAATGAAGGAGAAGAGTAGGCAAGGGAGGAAGCAAATACATCGACATCCTCTACTCAACATAGGAAGAATTCCACTAGGAATCCTACGTATGTTGCTTCAAATATGTGACTAAATATATCAAGAGCCTCATGGACGCTCACCTAGGCCTCAAAAGTAACAAGAGCATCCTAGTAGCAATAGCTGGAGATTGTGGAGATCATAAACACCCTACCCACTAAACAACAACACACAAAAGATATACTGGGAGAAGGTTCACATGAGCCTACCACAAGACAAATGCTTGCAACGAACTAGGAGTGTGAAGTAAGTGAGGAGCCAACAACAAGTAGAGCACCACCAACATCTAGTCGCCAGGTAAGGTTCATTCCTTCTCTCACTTCTCAATATTGAGTATCCACTTCTCTTCTCTACCCCTACCACAATGTTTGTGGGAGGTTTCTCTCAATTTTCTTAGACAAGACCCTCTATCTTAACACCTTTGCAAACCTTAACACTAGCTTTCATTGCTCAATATCTTCTCA
>VDFB02281492.1:233537520-233624100 GCA_007258455.2 Sequoia sempervirens | reverse complement strand
TTTTAGTTTCATTGGACTTCTAGACATTCTGTATGTATTTAGATGAGTGATGATATGCACCAGCGATGAATTTTGATGATGTGTTGTATTTTTTATATGATGGCTTGATATGGTTATGCATTTATTTCCTTGTTCCATGATATAGATATTGATATGTAATTTTGATGATGTATTGACTAACATGATTTGCAGGATGATTTGATGATGATATGATGATGATGAAATATGATGTGTACTAATGATATTATGCAGGTGGATGAGAATGATAAAAATGTGATGTGTTGAAATCATGTATGATATGAATATATGCTTTGTTAATGATGTGGAAATGTAATGTTTGTATGAAATTCTTGTGTGTGAATTTTTCAAATGCCATAAATGATGATGATGTGATGTTGTGTTTATGAACTGCATCGTGAATTTGTAGGATGAAAATGAATGAGGAAATGATATGAAGTGATATGAATCAAATGTTGTATAAAAAAAGATAAATAAATGATATTGAAAATGAGAAAAGATGTGAATGATAAATGATGTGAAAGGATTAATAATGATGAAATGTATGATATAAAATGTAATGAATACAAAAAATATTGATGAGATGATAAAATGAAATGAGATGGAATGATAAAAATAAATGAAATGTAATGATATGAAATGATGAAATGAGATGATAAAATGATATGATCTAATGAGATGATAAATGATAAATGATAATTATATGAATAATAAGGATATGAAAATGATAATGATGAGAAAATTATATGATGAATATGAAAAATGATTAAATAATGATATGATATAAAATGTAATGAGATTGAATGATAAAATGAAATGAAATTGTAATGATGTGAAATGATGAAATGAAATGAAATGAGATGATAAAGTGTAATGAAATGAGATGTAATTTAATGATATGAAAATTTAATAAAATGAGATGATATGTAAAATGTAATGATAAGATGAAAATGTAATGGAGATGGAAAATGGAAAACAATGATGTAAAATGAAAATGACATGGACATGAAAATGATGGATGAGATGATAATGAAAGTGATATGGAAAAGCTTAATGAATGAATGAATGATATGAAATGATAAAGGATCATAATGATATGAGAATGAAACAAAGATGATAAAAATGATAATGCTCAATGATATGCAATGAAATGATATGAAATATAATAAATGAAATGATAATGCAACATGAACGATAAATAAATGAGAAAGGATCTAAATTTTATTAAAATGAATGATAAATGCTAAACTATATGATATGTACAAGACCTAGATGAAATGATAATGATAATGAAAAAAATGTTCGAATGTCCACCACAAATAGTCTAAAGATACATGACAATCGCTGATGTGTTTGTTCAGCCTTGCAAAACTCTAATGTGAATCCAATATGTAGATATGTACATTGATCTAAATGAAATGCAACTAAACAAAACCAACCATTTGTTGAGCATTTTGTTAGCTTTCTCGAATCATCATAGAGTGTTTTAAAATGTTGGAAGTATGTATAAGCATCAGAGGGGAAATTAGCACGAATGATGACTTGAGTACAACTTTCATGATTTTTGATATAGCAAGTGAACACAAGCATCGAGGTATAATTGGACCGAGATGACCTGAGCATTTCTTGCATAAACAGACAAAGACTAACCACCTTTTGATGCAAATGTGGAACGGTCGTCAATGATATGCTTTGGAAATCATGTCTCACTACATATTTGCACCAAATCGATAGTTAACCTCAAGACAACAGACAAAGGAAAATATCATTGAGTGTGCTCCAAAGAGATATCAAAAAATCAAACAGCCATTGTTCAAAATGTAAAATTGATATTCCAATCATTATTCAGATTTTAGATCATCCAGATATGAGTCATGATATGGTATTTTTTTGAAAAACCATTGTGATATGGATCAATGGTTCGATAGTTGTTCATGTGATTTTTTTTTGTTCGCATGATTGGATTTGATGTCATTGTATAGTTGTTTCGGTAAAACCTGAAAGTTGATTTCCCCCAGTATGTCAATGTTTTCCCCCAGTATTGACACAACTTGGCGAAATGGATATGTACAATAATCAATCCATGGTAAGACGTTATCACTCTAGGAAAATGATGGTAGCATGATGCTAGTACGACCCTAAGATGATAGAAAGATGCATGAAATGAAGACTAAAAAGCTAAGTGCAAAACATGAACTAATAGATGGAGAACTACAAATAGCGTATGTTTGCTAGATTTTCACTATTTGTATTTATGTTCTGATTTTTTTTTTGTTTTTTTTTTGTCGCTACTGAGATGCCTATTTGCCAGGTTTTCACCAGGGTAACCATTTTTTCAGGACTTTTTTTGATGTTTGGTATGTTTTTCAGGACTATTTCTAATGTTTGTGTATTTCTTCAGGACTTTTTCTGATGTTTTTGTATTTCTTTAGGACTTTTTCTAATGTTTTTGTATTTATTCAAGACTTTTTCTGATTTTTTTGTATTTCTTCAAGACTTTTTCTCATGTTTTTGTATTTCTTAAGAACTTTTATGGATGATTTTGTATTTCTTCAGGACTTTTTCTGATTTTTTTGTATTTCTTCAAGACTTTTATGGATAATGATAACTGCTTCAGACATAATACTTTTTCAGGTGCATGTTGTTGATGGGTTCGTCAAACAGGTCCCCTTTTGATGTTGACAGCTTGTATGCTCCTAAACCGTATACTGCTATAACCACATACGGACCCAACCAATTAGGTTCAAACTTTCCTTTCTCCTATCTTTCTTGTTGATTGCATGGATTCTCTTTTAGAACAAGATCACCAACCTGAAAGGTATGCGGTTTGACTCTATGATTATACCTGTGAGACATCATTTGTTGATATTCTTTCAAATGATCAACTGCTCATTGTCTCTTTTCATCAAGAAGTTCCACTTTTTGCAGTCAGGAAACTCTGTATTCCTCATCTATTATGAGAACTTTCAGTGATACTCTAAGTGATGGGATCTCAACTTCTAGTGGCAAAATGGCTTTTTCTCCATAGACAAGTGCAAATGGTGTTGCTCCTATTGGCATTTAGATACCAGTTCGGTAGGCCCATAAGGCAAGATTAAGTTGAATGTGCCAATATTTCCCTGCATCATTCACAATCTTCTTCAAAAAATTTAATATTGTTTTATTTGAGGCCTCTACTTGGCCATTCCCTTGTGGATAATAAGGTGTTGAGTATCTGTGTTGGATATGGAATCTCTCACAAAGTTCATCAACATCTTGATTCTTGAATGGTCATCCATTATCTATGATGATGGAGTTGGGAATTCCATATCGACAAATGAGATAGTTGAGTATGAATGATGAGATTTGTTTGTCAGTGACCTTAGTGAGAGGGACTGCCTCAATCCACTTGGTAAAATAATTTGTTGCTGTGATGATGAACTTGTATCCGCTCGAGAATGAAGGATTAATCTTTCCAACTAAATCCAAACCCCATTGAGAGAATGGCCAGGTTGGTAGGAATGGTTGTAGTTCTTGTGTTTGTGCATGAATCAAATTTCCATGTATCTGGCATTTAGAGCTCTTCATTACAAAAGTGAATGATTCCCTCTCAATTGTAGGCTAGCAGTAACCCATTCTAATCAATTTCATGGATAAGGTTAGTTGACATGAATGAGTACCACAATGCCACCATGAACTTCATGTAAAGCCTTATCAGATTTGTCACATTCAAGACATCAAAGTAAAGTACCATCAAGACCGCGATGATACAGAGTGTCAACAATAAGGGTATAGCGAGAGGATTGGCAGATAAAGTTGCGCTTTTGGTTCTGTGAAAAGTGAATTGGTAAGTGTTGATGTGTTTTTTATGCACTTCTCAACATAGGTAGTGTGTAGGTGCACTACCTCTCTTGAAAGACAATCTTCCACAATCAGATTGCAGAACACTATCGCAAGGTCTCAAATGTTAGGTCTTGACAATGCTTGGAATATCTTAGTTGTTTGATTTGATTTGCTGGAATCACAAGGCGGTCTTATGGATGAGTTACAAAGTGTGGAAAGTTGGGTTTGCAAAGGCAGTTTCAATGTTCTAGAAGTGAATGAACAGTGGATGTCCACTCAAAACAACAAGCTAAAACTCATCAAGTTCATCTAATTTAGCTTCATGGTGATGCTTGACATCCTACTCTAACCAAGGACTAAAAGAAATAGCAAAAGGAGAAGGGTTAAGAAAGTTGTTCTAATCTTAAGCTACGAATGAATAGTGACAATGGTGGCTGCTACAGTAGACAAACTATCTAAAACTAAGTTTTGTTTGACCAAGAGAACCTATAGCTACACAAAACTAGTGCAATCTTCTAAGGACTACAGATTTTTAGATTACACACACACATCATGCACATGTAATTGAACTAAGTTGCAACAATGAAGTAAAGAGCTCAAACTAGCTTTGCAAAGTGAATCATCATCAATGAACCACAAAAGCATGAGCTAGAAATCCATCAAATACTGAAACAACAATCACCATCACCACTTCCATTCAAGAAACTAACACCTAAACTAATAGGGAAGTTGAATCATGCATACATAAAGAGAAAACTCAAAAGGAACACCCATAAATCATGCAATGTTTCTTTCTATTGTTGCAGAATGTCTTCACATTAGTTCTCCAACCCTTACAAATAAGGGGCAAGCCCCTATTTATAGTTTTCCAAAGCCCAAATGAATGGCTAAGATTGAATTATATTGAATGGCCCATAGTCAATTACATTAGGGTTTCATCTACCCCACAATATTCAGCGATTTTAAAACACATCATTTGTCCTTTCCCTATTTTGTCATCTAGTGCCCAGGTGTTGTAGTAGTTTTGTCATTTATTTGATTACCCTTCTATAGCTAAAACTACCTGAAAGATTCCTTCTTACTTGATGTGTTTGCAGTGTTCTTCCTTGGATCAAACGATCCTGTCGATGATTGGCATCAATTGATTTCTTGCCCCTGATTTGGGCAGACAACTCATCATAATCTATTAAAAATTAGAACAACTCCTTCATGCCTTCTTCAAGACCACCCCCTTGCATTTTTTTCATTGACTTCCTTGCCATAGTCCTTCTTCTAATGCTGACCCTGTTGGTGTGTGCTAGCTAGCGAGGTGAATATGAAATCAATGGTGATAGGAGCAATGTGTTTTTCCTTGTTCAGCTTTCTCAATGGTTCTCCTAGCAGACCGGTAGTAAGCTTCTTGAATCTTGCACACATGAAATGTCGTAAGTGCTTCCATACACAAGTCAAGGAAAATGTTAGTCAAATCTTGCAAAATCCTTGTTAAATCCATCCATGCATCAACAAAAGATCATAATATTCATATTTGGAGCTCATTTGGATAGTAAACATTAATGTGGGCCCAAGGGGGCAAGCAGCGAATGGGGGACAACAAACCGGAAGTGAAGTTCCCAGACCTCACAAAACATGGCAAAACAAAGATTTTTAAATTATAGCTCATGGGAAAAGGGGAATGAAGAGTGCCCAGAAAAACTTCCTCAAGATTGGACTCATTTCAAAAAAAGGAGAAGTTCAAAATGGCCACGAAGTGGCGGAGTCCCGAAAATGGCCATGGAGGGGCAGATTCCAAGAAACGGGCACAAAGGGGATGGGCTACAGAGGCCGAGCCGCCGAGGCTCCATGGATGTTGAAAATGGCCATAGAGGGACGGAGTCTCAGAAAGGGCCATGGAGGGGCCGGGCTCCAGAGGCCAGGTCATCGGGGCCTCATGGATGTTCAAAATGGCCAGGGAGGGACGGAGTCCTGGAAACAGCCACGGAGGGGCCGAGCTCCGGAGACCGGGTTGTCGGGGCCTCACAGATGTTCAAATCAATCACAGAGGGATGGAGTCCTGGAAATGGCCACGGAGGGGCAAGCTCTAGAGGCCAGGCCATCGGGGCTCCATGGATGTTCAAAACATCCAAAGAGGGACAGAGTCCTAGAAATAGCCAAGGAGGGGCCGGGCTCCGGAGGCTGGGCCGCCAGGGCTCCATGGATGTTCCAAAATAGCTAAAGGGGGATGAAGCTCTGAAACCATTGAAACTTAATGGAACATTGACAAAACTTTGGCAATTCACTTAGGCACCTCAAACACATCCCAGATCCACCAAAAAGTTGTCCCCAAAGTCAAAAATGTGGAAACTAGACTGAGAGGGGTCCATGGATGTTTCCAAAACAACCAAAGAGGAAGGGAGTTCTAGAGGGAAAGTTCTGAAGCCACCGAAACTTTACGAAACTTTGGCAGTTCACTTAGGGACCCCAAACACATCCCAAATCCAAAAAAATTTTTTCCCCAAAGTCAAAAAATGTAGACAAAAGCAAATCGAGTGATCAGGGACCAAGTTAATAGAAACAAAAAAATGGGCAGAAAAGGGACGGGGGAATTCATTTCTCTGCAGATTTGAATACCCTAAGTAGGTGAATTTGGTTAGGGGGATTTGATCATTTGAAGGAACATGACCAATTTGGGCTTGGAAAATAGGGCAAGCAAAACAAGACAAGAGCAAAGCAGCCTGTCAAGGGTGAAAAAATGGGGTCCTTGCCTACGGCGAGGCATGTGTGAAAAACATGCACAACAAATGGTGACTCACTGGGGAAATTCTCCAGAGCATTTTGATGACAAACTAGAATCATGAACCCATAATCTCTGGTTCTAACCTTCACACTAGGGAAAATAAACCAGATGCCCAGCTAAAGGATCAAAACCATTAAATCCAAGAGCGTGCAATTGCATTAATTCCCATCCTTGGGTTGGTATAGGAACCCAAGCTCCATCAATTTAAGCTACGTACTTTATTCTAACTCCAAAAGCATCCAGGACATTGCCTCGCTGCCAGTCAGGCGTCCATAGCCCCGATGAGGTTGTCACTGTGATTCTCTTAAACATTACTCTACTGCCAGTCGAGCGTCCATAGCCCCAGTAGAGTTGCTCGGATACCCCTGAAAAGTTGAATTTTCTCTTTCTTTTAATTTTTAATTTTTTCTTTCTTTCTTTCTTTTCTCTTTTCAGCTCATTTATTTCAACCCACAAGCATTGAAGCTTACGCTTAGGGTTGAGAATCACAGTGGCGCTAGAGCAGAATTTTAGATTTTTCACTTAACTAGACTTCACAAAAGGCTCTATAGCGACTGTCAGATTCTTAAGATGTGTAAGAGCTGTAAGATTTCAGAATATGTCAGAGTCAGACTAAACCAACAACTTATCCTCTTTGAATCAAACACCTAGATCACTTGACACTAATAAAACCCTCACGATCCACTCTAAAGACTTGATTAGAGTTTGACAGAACAACCCCAAGTAATAAGTATGGTTGTTGTGTGCACATATGTGCCTAGCTAAAAGAAGAGGGACCCCGAGGAAAGCAACAACAAAGTGAAAGAAAACAAAAAGAAAACAACCAACAAAGCAAGCAACCTATAGAAAGTAGGAAATCGAAGTATTTACAGGAAACCTATATTGCTCAAAATGGGCTATGTACTAAGATATTTACAAAGAACTATGTTCAGGCAAGGTGAGATGACATTAATGTCATTGGATTTCACAATGCATGCACAAGAAAATAGCCTATTGTTATCGTTCTTAACCATAAAAACTTATCTTTATATTTAGAAAAAGGAAGTTCAACATTGCAGCACTCAAGTTTTATCACATCATCATGAAAAATCAGCAATTGAGGAGGCTCACTGAACCCATGGTTAATCCATAAACATGTTTGTTTTCCCTCATTCCCATAATCAAAATAATAAGTGTAGTTATGAGAAATAATAGGGGAAAGGAAGGATAGAAGTTGTATGTCATCACATGGAGGTGGCAACGTTGGACAATCGAGAGCAAGCACATCGTTGAAAGTTGCATCAGTAGCCTCGATCGGGTGCAGTGGAGGGTGCAACACTTCGAACATTAAACTTGCATAAGGCTGGGAGGATGGGGCAACAAAAAACTCTTCCAATCCACCAACAGGACCTACAACCCTAGTTGGCAGTTCTTCAAAAAGAAATACTTCTCCACATTGATCATCTGCAAACTTGGGATCCACTTGGTTGCAGTTCTCAAATGACAGTATGTTGTCTCGTCTCCTTCCCCAAGCATCAATCTCCTTTTTATGATGTTCAATGTCATGGGATAATGACATGGACAATTTTTTCCTATTGCAGCTCCTTGAATGTGAAGGAGGATCAACAATGATCATGGCAGAAGGGCTCCAAGTTGCATCTTGTAATTAGTCAATTCTGTCATACTTGTTGGAAGCCATCAAAACACCCCCACCTTTGTTTTATTCCCTTTTTTGTTCACGCATCTCATTATGACTTTCTCTCATTTCCTCTTGCTCACTATCGCTATAAATGGAGGAGCTCCTCTCCCAATCTGGAAACTCTAGTGCATCACTATTCAGGGGCTCAAGGAGTATGTTTTCATCTCTACCATCTTCTGGGATGTGCTCTTCCTCGACATAAGCATACCTTCGTAGTGCAGCTCCCAATTGAAAGAAGTCATCAAGTGATGGCACCTCATAAAGGGGACCAAAGTCTACTGCACAATTTCCCTCCAAGGGCTTGCCAAAAATCCCATCATCCACGGCACACAACTACTCTTCAAGAGGAAGAACTTATTGGTGACTAGTGGACAACATTCCTACTTGATCTACTTCATCACTCGAAAGTCTGAGACTATATTATTGTCCTTCTTCTATTGCTGCCACAACATTCTCTTGAGGTCCACCTTCAGTCGAATTGTCACTTGTCTCTGGATCATGATCTTCTACTTCAATCTGAGTAGCAAGTAGAGGAGGTCGGGCGCTTGGCTGCTTTACTTGTCCTCTAACTTGTTTGATAGCCTCTTTGCACAGCTCGCATGCAAACTCGGAGTGTGATAAATCATGAAGTATACACCAATTCGGTAGTAGTAGTACCTCCAAATCCACTTGGTATTTCAGCTCTGACCAATCCTTTGCTAACCTGGAGATGATCTGGTCATATCTCTCTGTGATCGGGTCCTCGTCATCACTTGAAAAATAAGCTTGATGGTAGACAGTTGTGGCGAGTGGTTGCTCCCACTCCTCCAAATCTATATTTTCAAATCCTCAATCATTGTCATTGGTGGAGGGGAGGCTTTCTAATCTAATTTCACTTATACCTTCATCATCATTTTCTTCTAGTCCAATGTTGTCAACCTTTTCTTCTTGTTCTTCAACATCTTCGTTGGTTGTCCTAGCATGCATGATTGCAGACTTCATTAGTTCATCATCACCTACCAATTGCTCTTCTTCTAGAGTGGAGGACTGCCTTTTATTGGTGGAGGGTAGACCTTAATTAGTTTCAATTACATTTTCACCAAGGCACATTGCTATCCTAGTGAAATCTGCCTCTTCCTCCTAGTTTTCAACTTCAATGTCTGCTGCTACAACATCAGCTTGTATCAAATTTCTTGGTTCATCCTTACTTTGTTGTCCTCTAGATGTTGACAGTTGTTTTGCCTCATGGGATAACTTCTCTTCATTGGGAGTTGGCTGCTCCAACTTGTTCAAACAACCCTTAGCTTGAGTGATGATGTTGTTACATGACGAGCAAGTGAATTCGGAGTGGGGTGCATTATGGAATCTGCACCAACTAGACATCAATATTTCCTCCAATCTTGGTTTGTCTTTGCTGCTCAAATGTTCTTGGATCAACTCCTTAAACGCCTTGGTTTCCATGGTTTTCAATTCTTCCTGTGGGTCCACAAGGGCTAAAGGTTGATAGATTTCCCAAAAGGGAATTTCTCCTTGCAAGACCTTTTCAATTCTGCTCAAGAAGGTCAAACATCCCAATTCATTGTGTCTGTGAGTGCAATGGATCTGACATCTATCCACCAATGCAAATTGATGCAATGGATTCTTCAGTCTCTTGTTCAAATCTACATGCAGTTGAGTAATGTCAATTTGTGTATGCTGCTCCATTTTGTTTCAGCTTCTACTTACCTTCAAAATTTTCTGATTTTTAGAATTAAAAGAGATCTCCCTATCTCAAATTTCTTCTTTGAAAGTTCTCTTTTTGATTTCCAACTTTCAGCTTTGTAGCCTCAACATGTCATGCCCTCCTTCTAGTGCAAGTTCTGTTGATGTGTTTTTTATGCACTTCTCAACATAGGCAGTGCGTAAATGCACTACCTCTCTTGAAGACAATCTTCTATAATCAGATTGCAGAACACTATCCCAAGGTCTCTAATGTCAGGTCTTGACAGTGCTTGGAATATCTTAGTTGTTTGATGTGATTTGCTAGAATCACAAGGTGGTCTTACAAATGAGTTACAAAGTGTGGAAAGTTGGGTTTGCAAATGCAGTTTCAAAGTGTTGGAAGTGAATGAACAGTGGCTATCCACTCAAAACAACAAGTTTAAACTCATCAAGTTCATTTGATTTAGCTTCATGGTGATGCTTGAGATCCTACTCTAACAAAGGACTAAAAGAAATAGCAAAAGGAGAAGGGTTAAGAAAGTTGTTCTAATCTTAAGCTATGAATGAACAGTGACAATGGTAACTGCTACAGTAGAAAAACTCCCTAAAACTAAGTTTTGCTTGACCAAGAGAACCTACAGCTACAAAAAACTAATGCAATCTTCTAAGGACTACAGATTTTTAGATTACACACACACATCATGCACATGTAATTGAACTAAGTTGCAACAATGAAGTAAAGAGCTTAGACTAGCTTTGAAAAGTGACTCATCATCAATGAACCACAAAAAGCATGAGCTATAAATCCATCAAATACTGAAACATCAATCAATATCACCACTTCCATTCAAGAAAATACACCTAAACTAGTAGGGAAGTTGAACCATGCATACATAAAGAGAAAACTCAAAAGGAACACCAATAAATCATGCAATGTTGCTTTCTATTGCTGCAAAATGTCTTTAGATTAGTTCTCCAACCCTTACAAATGAGGGGAAAGCCCCTATTTATAGTTTTCCAAAGCCTAAATGAATGGCTAGGATTAAATTAAATCGAATGGCCTAGATTCAATTACATTAGGGTTTCACCTACCCCACAATATTCAACAATTTTAAAATACATTATTTGTCCTTTCCTTGTTTTGTCATCTAGTTCCCAAGTGTTGTAGTAGTTTCGTCATTTAGTTGATTGCCCTTTTACTATAGCTAAAACTACGTGAAAGATGGCTTCTTACTTCATGTGTTTGTAGTGTTCTTCCTTGGATTAAATGAGCCCGTCAATGATTGGCATTAATTGATTGGTTGCCCCTAATTCAGGCGGATAGCTCATCATCATTTGGTGAAAAGTAGGACAGCTCCTTCATGCCTTCTTCAAGACCACCCCCTTCCATTTTTTTCATTGACTGACTTGGCATTGTCGTTCTTCTAACACCGACCCTATTGGTGTGTGCTAGGTGACGAGGTGAACATGAAATGAATGGTGACAGAAGCAACACACTTTTCCTTGTTTAGCTTTCTCGATGGGTCTCCTGATAGACCGAGAGCAAGCTTCTTGAATCCTGCATACATGAAGTGTCATAAGGGCTTCCATAAACAAATCAAGGAAAAAATTAGTCAAATATTGCAAAATCCTTGTTAGATCCATCCATGCATCATCAAAATATCATAATATTCATTTTTGGAGCTCATTTGGACTGTAAACATTAATGCGAGCCCAAGGGGGCAACCAATGAATGGGGGACAACAAACCGGAAGGGAAGTTCCCAAACCTCGTAAAACATAGCAAAATAAATATTTTTTAATTATAGCATATGGGAAAAGGGGAAGGAAGAGTGCCTAGAAAAACATCCTCAAGATTGGACTCATTTCAAAAAAGGTGGAAGTTCAAAAGGCCCACAAAGGGGCAGAGTCCTAGAAACGACCATAGAGGGGTCAAGCTCCATAGGCCAGGCCGTCGGGGCTCCATGGATGTTCAAAATGGCCACAGAGGGACGGAGTCCTAGAAACGGTCATGGAGGGGTCGGGCTCCAGAGGCGGGGTCACCAGGGCCTCACAGATGTTCAAAACGGCCATGGAGGGACGGAGTCCCGGAAACAACTATGGAGGGGCCGGTCTTCGGAGGCCAGGTCACCGAGGCCTCATGGATGTTTAAAATGGCCATAGAGGAACAAAGTCTTGGAAACGGCCATGGAGGGGCTGGGCTGTCCCAGCTCTACAGATGTTGAAAACAGCCAAAGACAAATGAAGTCCCAGAAACGGCCACAGAGGGGCTAGGCTCTGGAGGCTAGGCCACTGGGGCTCCATGGATGTTGAAAATGGCCAAAGAGGGATGGAGTCCCAGAAATGGCCATGGAGGGGCCGGGCTCCGGAGGCCGGGCCACCAGGGCTCCAGAGATGTTCCAAAATAGCCAAAGGGGGACATTGATGAAACTTTGAAAATTCACTTAGGCACCTCAAACACATCCTAGATCCACCAAAAAGTTGTCCCTAAAGTCAAAAATGTGGAAACTAGACCGACAGAAGTCAACGAATGTTTCCAAAATAGCCAAAGAGGAGGGGAGCTCCAGAGGGAAAGTTATGAAACCACTAAAACTTTATGGAACATTGAAAAAACTTTTGCATTTTACTTAGGGACCCCAAACACATCCCAAATCCACCAAAAAGTTTTCCCCAAAGTCAAAAAATGTAGAAAAAAGTGAATCAAGCAATCAGGAACCAAGTCAGTAGAAACAAGACAATGGGCAGAAAAGGGATGGGGGACTTCATTTCTTCTTGGATTTGAATACCCTAAATAGGTGAATTTGGTCAGAGAGATTTGATCGTTTGAAGGAACATGACCAATTTGGGCTTGGAAAATGGGGCATGCAAAACAAGATAGGAGCAAAGTAGCCTATCGGGAGCAAAAAAAGGGGGTCGCTGGCTACGGTGGGGTGTGTGTGCAAAACATGCACAACAATAAGATGTCATCTTTTAGGTAGGTATGAATTTTTCCATACCAAGGTGAATCAGATCCTAGTAAGTTGCAAATGATTAGGCTTTCAGGTGTGTCATAAGCAGGCATAAATGATTGTTCCACCAGAAATTTGTAGCAAGCATTAGTTTCTGGGAGTTGTAACAATGAAGCGATTGTGGCCATAGTGCCAGCTGCCTTGTTATCAAGTCTTGGAATTTGTATGAACTTGATGTCTACAAAGTATTTCTTGAAATTTTCAACCATTTTCTTATATGGCAATAGTTTGTCATCTTTGGTCTAATAATCATCATTGATTTGGTTAATGACTAACTGTGAGTCACCGTAGACTTGCAATTTTCTGATTCTCCATTCCAATGCTATTTGATTCTAGTGATTAAAGCTTCATATTCAACTATGTTATTAGTGCATGGAAACATTAGCTGATATGAACGAGGAATGGTATTTCTTTGAGAGGTGACAAAGAGTATGCCTGCCCCCGATCCATGTTGAGTAAATGAGCCATCAAAATATAATGACCAAGGTTGCTTTGATTCTACTGTGAAGACATCAGCATCTAGAAATTCAATGTGCATGGGATGTTCTGCTTGTAGGGGTGCTTCAGCTAGTTGGTCAGCAATAACTTGTCCTTTGATTGCTTTGCAATCAATTTAATGGATATCAAACTCGCTTAAGATCATGAGTGGCTTGTCCGAATTTGGTGGTACTAGAACTGGTGGGTTCATTGAGTACTGCTTGATTTCTTGAAAGGCCATTTCACACTTATCATCCCATTTTAAAGGAGCATTCTTATGTAGTAGATGTGTGAACGGTAGAAATTTATCTGCTAATTGTGCAATCAATCTTCATATAGATTGGAGTCGTCCATGTAGTGATCTCAACTAACTAATATTCCTTGGTGGAGGCATTTCCATGATTGCTTGTACCCTAGTGGGATCTACTTCAATTCCTTTTGTTGAAACTATGTATCCCAAGATTTATCCAGATATGACCCCAAAAAACACATTTCTTAAGGTTGAGGCAAACCTTGAACTTTTTAACCTTGCAAATATTTTGGATAATATCTTGGGATGTCCTTCTCTTGTGTATGATTTTTCCAGTATGTCATCGACATAATCTTCCATGAATGTGTGCATCATGTCATGAAATTTTTTAGTCATAGCTCTTTGATATGTAGCCCCAACATTCTTTAAACCTAAAGGCATGACGTTCCAACAGGAATTCCCCCAGGGACATGTGAAAATTGCTTTTTCCTGGTCTACAGGTGCAATCTTGTTTCGGTTATAACCAGAGAAACCATCCATTAGTGAATACATGGAATGGCCAACTGTTAGATCTACTATGGTATCAATGCTTGGAAGATGGAAGTCATCCTTAGGACATACCTTATTAAGATCTCTAAAATTTGTGCATACTCTAACACTTTTGTCAGGCTTGGATACAAGAACAATTTTGGAAATCCATTCTACATAGTCAATTGATCTTATAAATCCCACATTGAGGAGTTTCTTAAGTTCTTCTTTAACTAGTAGTGCCACATGAGGATGCATCTTTCTAATTTTTTGTTTCATAGGTTTTACTCCTGGTTTAATGGACAAGTGATGAATTATAAGATCAGGATCAAGACCTGGTATGTCTGCATAAGACTAGGAAAATTTGACTTGATTTTCTCTAAGAAATTCCATGAACTCGGGTACTTCTTTATCTGTCATTGATGTAGCTAACTGTAGAATCCTCAGTTTCTTTATAGTTTCAAGTTTAACTACTTTTGTAGGCTCAATCAAGATAGGCGATCACTCATGATAGTGCTCTGGGAGAGTGTCAAGCATCCCATCATCTGGTGCCTTAAAAAGGTTTTCACCATCTAATATGCTCTTTGTTTTATCTTTTGTTTGATCTAATACTGCAAGATTCTACTTTTCACCGTTAGATCTTTCTTTTATATTTTTATTTTTGCAGCTAGGAAATTTGACACTCTCCTGACTAAGGATCTCATGCTGAAAATCGCTAGTGGAACAATCATTTACATCATCTACAGAAAGGAAGTTTACGATAGATTTGTTGGTTGGAAACATAGGTATATCAAGAGGTTCAAATAGATCCCAGTCAATGAGATTGAGATGTATTAGCGGTAGTGGGTCAGTAGGTTGCATAAAATTGACTATGGTTATGGTCATAATGGAGGTTTCTATAGGATCTGAGGTATGGGGTAGATCAATGATGGGACTATCCTCACGATAGTCTTGTTCGATTAAATCTAACTCGGTATCACTAGAATCATAGTTGCACTATAGTCCAGATTCTTGTGGTTGGGTCCCTAACCCTTCTCCTTTGATTAGAGTAGGTGTATACTTGTGTATCACATCAACCTGTTTGTCCCTCCAAAATTCATCATTATGGATTGTATCCCATTTGTATTCTCCAGAGTTTGTGTTAGAGTTATTATCAATGAAATTTTGAATTGTTGTCAAGCATGCTTCCCTTGGATCAAAAATTTCTTGTAATGTGAATACAGTATCATTTAATTTTTTGGATGTTGTTTCTTTTGAGCTAGTATCATAGGCTAGTCCTATTTTATCTTTTGCAGCAAGTCCTGGAGGGTCAATAGGCTCAACTACTCCTTTTCTCTTTCTGATATTACCATTACCATCATAGCCCATCTTTTGCATGATTGAATATCCCTTGCCATATTTATCAGTTGGTAACTTGATATTGATAACTATTTCATATTCATCTTTATAGAGCCAACTTAGAATATCTCTATCCTCAAGATCGTCCATGGGGAATTTTTCTTTGATAAATTGTCCATTAAACTTTGTGATTGATTCCATCGGTGACTGTGTTGATGTTGATGCTACAACTATCTGATGTTGTGTGATAGAAGATTGTCCATGTGACCAAGATGACGTAGGAAGATTAGCTAGACAGAGAGAATATTCTCCTACTCCATTATCCTTGAACCATAGTTGCTTGTCAAAGCTTTTGGTTAGCTAACTGATTTGTGTATCTACTTTTGGAGAAGTAATAGTAGGCGCTTCTCGATTGTTGGGAACCAAAGTGTCTTGACTAGCTTTGATGTTGGCACAAGTTTGACTATGAGAATTATTAGTTGGAATCATGATTTCCTATTCGTCATAAGGAAACTTAAGACATTGATGATATGTGGATGGTATAGCTTGCATTTCATGGATCCAAGGACGATCGAACAAGATGTTGTATGCAAGATCATGATCTAATACTTGATAGAAAGTATTTTTGATAACAAGTCCCACTATGATTGGTAACATGATTAAACCTTTGGATGCTCTTTCCTCATCATCATAGGATTTAATAGTAATCTTTCTTTTGGGATCAATGGAATCCTCAAAAAATCCCAAAGCCAGAATTAATTTCATGGTACATATGTTCAAACCAACACCTCCATCTATTAGAAACTATCTGACACGAAACTTGTGGACCATGACTTCTAAGTATAATGATGAATTATGGGGATGTGTCATGGAAACATCATCCCTTTTAGAGAATGAAAGGCATGTAGGTGAGGAAAAATGTACCACCATGGCTTGAAATCGATCGACATCCAGATCAGTGGATATGATTGTTTCAATGAGGGCTTTGTCTAGAATTTCCTTATTCGCTAGAGAAATCTTTAGAAGTTCTAAAATAGAGATCTGAGCAGAGTTTTTTCCAAGTTGATTGATTAGATCATATCGATGTTGAGGCAGGGGCACAATAGATTTTGAAGGAGCACCTTTTAAGAAAACTTTATCTTTTTCCCTTGTTGTTACATTAACTTCTCTATATTTTGTTTTCTCTTTGACTTTTATAACAATAACCCACTCATCATCAGTGTAGATATGATTAATTATATGCTCATCAATATGATTCACATTTTTCCTAGAAGACTCACCCTTTTGATAGTTGGGCAAGGGGTTTTGAAATGCTTGGTGGTCTTCATTTGATTGTTGGTGTCCTTCTACCTTAATGGTGTCATTTTCTATCAAGTCTTGGATTACATTCTTCAAGGATTGACAATTATTTGTTTGATGGCCCTTACATTAATGATAATCAAAATAATGTGTCATTCCACAATGGTGGCTTCACACTGGGTTTGAAGTTACGTTGAGGTGGTTGGGTAATTATGTTCTTTTCCATCAATTCTTTAAGGGAGGATTCCAAATATTTCCCTAACGAAGTAAAAGTTCTTTTGTTGGAGAAAAATGAAGATCGTTGTGGATTTGTGTTTGATGCATTCCCTAAGGTGTTGTTATTGTTTTTTCCATTGTACCCTTGATTGTTGGTATTACCTTGATTTGGAGAAAAAGTTGGATTTTGGTTACTCAAAGGACGAGGATCATTTCCTTGATTTGTAGCCGAGTTGACATTGTTATAGTTGTTGTTGTGAGGAACACTAAGAACAATTGGCTTAGGTGAGACATGATGTGCATCTTCAACACCATCATTCACCATGTTTTTGTTGCTGGTCCAAAACTTAGATTTGTCATTGTGGTGATTTGAGGAGCAAGGATTGTCTCTATCAAGTTTGATTATTCCCCTTTGGACTAATGCACTTCCAATTGTGATTACATTTCCAATCATTTTCTGAAAAGAGGGAGGACAATGAAGATTTAGACGATAACTCATCTCTTGATCCAAGTTGTTTATGAAGGTAGTGATATTTTCCTTTTCAGGAACATGACGTGGATACCTAGCGAACAATCTTCTCCATCTCTAAAGAAATGTGAGGAATGGTTTGCCATGTTTTTAATTAGCCTTGCATAGATCAATAATTGTTATTTGGTGTTGTATTTTATAGGAATATTGTGAGATGAACTCGTTGAACAATTCCTCAAACGTTTTGATAGGCGATGTGATTTTTGATAACCATTCCATATATTGGCCTCCAAGACTTCATGGAAAAAAATTGCATTATGTATCCTCATGAGAAAACTCTAGAGTCATGTTTCAGAAGTCCCTAATATGGTCAATTGGATTTGATTTCTTGTTATAACGATCAAACTTTGGGATTTCACAATGTTTAGGAAACAAAATCATGTTGAGATGCCGGTCAAAGGGTTATGGACAGATATCATCAAGAGCATATGTCTTTGTTGTGGCTCCCCCTTGTAGATCTTTAATTTTTCCTTGTAGTGTTTTAACTTGTTGAGTCATGGAACTAAGATCAGATAAGGGTGTTTCATTCGGATTACTCTTTATCTTCTCAGTATCAAAATTATGAGGCAATTTAGCTCCTTTGTCAGCGAGATATAGGAAATACTTTTGTTTGTCACGTGCTAAGATATTTTCTACTACTTTGAGAAATTTAGGATCTTGTTCGGTCTCTCTAAGGTGACACTCTTCTTCTTGTTGATCATCACTATCCTCAAGGGTTTTTCTCAGATCTCTATCAGAAGTAAACAGATTATTTTCTCCTTTGGCCATGTTGTCTTCAAAAAGGGGATTTCGAATCACACTATAAAGAGGATCACTATTTTCACCTTTTGCTTGAGTTCTTGAGGTATGATCTTCTTGTTGAATTTCTTCCTTCAGTTTATTATATTGTGATCATGTGAAAACAAGCATATCATTTCAAGATTTTCTTTTAAACTTAGATCATAGTTTGATGAGTTCAACCAATGATGATGTTTTAATCTGATAAGATTGGAAATCTTATGATATGACCAAAACTATGTTCCTGATTCGTGGTTGTGGCTTCCAATGATAAAGGATGTTAGAATCCTATTGGGAGAAGTTGAACCAGTAATTTAGAAGTTTGTGATGAAAGGTGCACTTGTAAGATTTGATCCTTGTTTTCAAAGAATGATCGGTATATCAAATAGCCTATTTCAACTTACTAAAGTATTTGACTAGGATGTGTCAAATATTTGATAGAAGGTTGTGGTATATAGTTGAAATCAAGAGGCTGATTGTGATTGTGTCATTGTGAGAGGGATCTTCTTTGAAAATAGGCTCATGAATCTAGAGGGTCTACAACATATTCGTCAATAAATCCCTTGAAAAAATCTTGGTATCTATGGAGAAATTTGCGATAATGGAGCAAGACATTTCGACTCTTGTATAAAAAATTCTTTCATTGTAAGGTCTTCTTGTAACCTAGAGGTTTCTTGGGTTTCTTGATTCTATTGGAAATTGACTTCTTGACAAACTTGGTAGATTTCCACTCCCTAAGCATGAGATAAAATGTTGATATGTTACTAGACCGAGAATGCTATAAACTCAGATCTATCAAAAATGATGATTCGGGAAAAGTGATAGATGCAATATTATGTACCCTATATGCGCTCCAAAAATAGGGATATGTGCCAAAGAAATGGTCAAATGTGCTACAATATGTCCCAGATGCGCTACTCTATATCGTATATGCACTGCAGGAAAAATGTTGTGATAGTGATCGAAAAGTTTGTTTTTAGAAAATCCAACGTATGCGCCAAAAGACTCAATGCACAAAAATAGACCATAAAAGTGTTGAATTAACCAGTGAATGCACTAGAATAGACCTCATATGCGCTAGAATATACGCTATATGCGCTAAAAGAATTTTTCCAAGCTAACTTTTCGAACAGTTTGTGATCAGTTTCAGCTAAAATTTGACATGTTCATTTTGGATGATCTTTTATCTAAATTAGTGTGATTGAAAACACAACAAACACTCTGAAAATAGTTTTTTTTAAGTCCTATAATAAACATCAAGTGTATGTTTCAAAAAAAAATTTCAAAAAGTGTTTCCACAGGTTTTACACATGACAGACAGTTCAAGTAGACTCACTCTTAGTACTCAGGTAGGCCATCATAATAATCAATAGCCCATATATTAGAACTGCATCGACTCAAACAGTCGTGTCACCCCCGAAGGGGCACCTATTTTTTTGTGTTTTCAAGGCATGTACTCAGAGTGACAGAAGTGGATACCGAATCCCCTAAGAAAATGGTCCTTGGTAGTTATATGGTGAGTATCTTGGAGATAGATTCTTCCCTCCCCTTGCACTGTGATTATTATAATGTTCAGAAACTGACTTCAGTTTGATACTACTCTAGGTTCATAGTAATGGTTTCCGTTCAGTGCAGCAATAATAAACTCCATCTGGAGACCTCCCAACCTTTAGAACAAAGGCTTTTGGGATGGTTATCTTGCACACTACCGACAAAAGAGGATTTCCCCTGATTTTCTTTAAATTTTATAGTGGGGCGGAATAGCCTAGCTTTGGCTTGAACCCACTTGAGTCATTCCTCTTGGGTGAGTGCTTTTTCCCATAAGAGTAGGCCCTCTACATGATGTAATAAAAAAATAAAATTACATGAATGTAAAAGGAAAGTTTGGTATTTTGGTCACCCAGTTAAGGGGAGAGCATAGACCTATTGCCACAAACACAGTATACACTATTCTTTTTAAAACCCAAATCACAATGATCTAAACTATGTGAAGATGTTGCTTCACAAAAAGCATGGGATTCATTTTAACTACAAAATAAATGTGTGGTGACTATCCTAGATTGCTTCATTTTGAATCCATATCTATCCTAGGGTTACTCCTTTTTTAAAACTAGTTGTGACTATCCTAGATTGGTTCCTTTTAATCCAGAAAAAGGTTCTCTCTGCGGAAGGCATCAGACTTAGAAACCTATTTAGTTACAACCTACATGCACTAAAAGATCACCTATATGCACAAAACTAACAAGTTAATGTGCTAAAAAAAATCCTAAATGCGCTACAGAAAGTCTCAAATGTACTACAAAAACTCCTAAATGTGCTCAAAGAAAATGCAACTAATTTTTTATTTTATTTTTCAAAAATATTTAATAAACTGAGCTAGGTATATGTGACATTTTGTCTCGTATATTCTTTGTTTTGTTCCTTAAATGCACCGAAACAGTTCCTAGATGCACCTAAGTACCTGCAAAAGTACTAAAATAAATCACAGATGCTCTATAGAAACATACGTATGCACTTCAGAAATCCTCGTATGCATTAAAACATTTTTTTTTGTCAAAAATTTGAATTCTAGAATGCGAAATCCTATCAGAAACGCTACAGATAAATATTAAAAATAGGGCAAGGCCCCACGGTGGGCAACTGAAATGTGTGATCAATTTTATGTGTGTTAAATATGTAAAAACAAATGAATCAAACACACTAATAAGACATTATATCAAAAATAGAACATTAAAATAATAGAGATGTGAACTCAGTATCCTATTATCGATGTCATCCTCTCGTCGTTTATCTCCAATGTTTTTGTTGATTCCAACTGGCTCTTAGATTGTGCGCTAGGCTTAATGAACAGTCTTCCTAGATAACAAGATTGAATATGAAATGCATGTAATACTAATACATGATTGCTAAAATGAAAGATTATGATAATGCTATGAATAATAAAGCTATAATGATAATGTTAGAATGCTATAATGCTAGAATGCAATTAATCTCTAATTGATCTGTTGTGTTTTGTAACCATTGCTTGGATTGGTAGTGTTATTTAGAGAGTTTTTCAAAAGCTTTTGATTGGCTGATATGATCAATGATTGTGAAAATTCCTAGCAGACTGAACGGTTGAGGATGGATAAGACTGAAGAAAAAGAGAAGAAAACAGAAAGCAAGATTTGTTTTCTTTTCTGCAAAAGAGGTAAGATAAGATGATAAAGATGAATTGTAAAAAAATCATCTTTTTGTGAGATTATGGAAAGATTTTGAAGAAGATAAATAATGAATTATTAAATTCAATTATTCATTTATGGGTGACATGGAGATTTTTCTTAAAATAGAATATTTACCCCAAATTTGAAGAATAATGGAAGATTTCATAATTAAATAAAATATTTAATTATGATTTTGAAAAGATATGGAAGATTTTTAATTAAATAAAGATATTTAATTAAACTTTTTCAGAAATGGTATGTAAATGAAATTAATTAAATAAGATATTTAATTAACTAGAAGAAGAATTTGAAAAGAAATATTTAAACTTAATTAAATTCAAAAAGTGATAATTAAATAAAATAAATAAAGTGTATTTATTTAATTAATCAAGTGGACATATGAATATGAAATAATTAAATAAAAATTGATTTATTTAATCATGATAGAAGAATAAATTGAATGAACAATATAATTAAATTAGTTAAATTTAATCATATGTAGAAGACTTTAAGAAAAATTAATTAAATAATAAATATTTAATTAAATGCTAGGATTAATCAGACATGACCAATTTTATGCATATGGAGTACTTTGATATTCTTTTTACTTTTCTACTTAATGGATATATCGATAATTCAAAAAAAATAATGGTCAAATACAAAATCGATAGCACATTAGATAAATAATTTTATGATGAATCTTGGGGGACCAGATGCTCAAGAGGATTCTCTTATGACATTCTTTGGAAGGATTCTAATGAGAATGAATGGGTGAATAAGAATACCCAAGAGTGTGGTGGTAAGATACTTTGGAGACATCAATTTCCTTGTCTCTACTATTTTCTTCTACATGGAAGCAATATAGCCTAGACTTCTTTATATTTCTGAGTTGGATTATGAAGTGACTAAGGCATAAGTTTTTCATTATATAGAAGTGCTTCTAGGAATCCCAAAGGACCCTAGTAGATCAGGATTACAAGACATGTCTATAACTAAAGCCTCTAGATGTTCAATGAGAATAGGTAAGAAAAGGAAAAGTATTGTTATTCCTTCAGTTGAGATCAAGAAAGAGGTTACATAACAAGAATGAAGATTAAAAATGATGTGATAGGCAACATGAGCATGAAAGAGGAAGTACACAAGACTTGGATGAAGCAATATTTTTTTTACAAGAGGTAATCCCCAGTGCAAGCATTAATACATTAGTGTTTACTATAGAAAATTTCAGATGTATGGTTGATTCGTTGAAAACATACATCTCTAGACTAAAAGAAAAAATGATGCAGGAGCATCCATGGTCAAAGGGATATCTTCATCAATTTTAATTTTGATTTTCCTATGGTTTGATAATTATTTAGTTGGAGAAATAAATTAAAATATTAGGCCAAAAATTGTAATAAATAATTGGTCTTTTATTTTAATATTGCTAAATTTTCGAGTGGAGATTGTCTAGGTGGCAGTGTTGAACTTGAGCTTTAAAAAAAAGGGCAATCTTGGAATGGATTTTCTTGGGAGTTACAAATTTTTAAAAATCAATTAAATCCTCATAAATTGTAATAATGAAGATCTTGCATGCCCAAGTTGAGTTGGCAGTTACTTTTCTAATTAGGTCCCTATTTTCTAGGAGTTGGAATCTTGCATGTTGTTGCATGTCTAAAGTCGTATCTATGAGACCCAGTTTTAGTAAAATGGGCATAACTTTCTCATATGGTAACGAAATTAAGAATTTCAAAATGATTTGGAAAGCTGAAAAGAAGGGGCACCAAACCCAGAAATTGTTTGAGGAGTTTTAAAAAATGATAGATCGTTGATAGGCAGAAAGTGACGGGTTTTCTTGGTGGTTTTGTGGAGGTTGTTTTGAGAAAGTAATGGCGGTTTCTTCTCACACAACTTCTATGTATTGATGCTGCTCATTTGGAGAAGGGGGATTTGGAGAGTTGGTGGTTGCATATCCAGATATGGCTGGAATGATATTGAAAGTTTAAGTTGCAGATTTTTTGTATGTGTGAAGCCCATGTTGTATGTGAGCATATGAGCTCTATGATTGTGTAATTCAAATTCAGATTTGAAATCAATATATATGTTGCATATTTCTCTTCCATATTTGTTGTTAATGTTTATTTGCAGCCTTCTTGCATAGTGGTTAATGTGTGTGGCTTTAGATTTGAAAGGGAGAGTTTCCCTCCCTACTTCAGTGGTATCAGAGCAGAAGTTCCTGAGTTTGTAATAGAGCGCCGAACGTGAGGCAGTTGCAGCAGGACCTGTGAGTGTGGGTTGAAGCTAACAGATCTTGAGAGTGAAGATCTTGTAAACAGATCGCCGAATGTGAGGCAGTTTACATGTGAAGAACCTAAGGGTTTTAAAAAAAAATTGTGTTGTTGAGGATTTGAGAAGCCTAGAAAATGGAAAGGAGAAAGGGAATTATCATTAGATGGATTCTAAGGATTCCCCGATTAGAGGTAATAAAAAGGAGATTCAGAGAAAGAGAAATGATAAGGTTGCAACAACAAATAAATGAATTAAGGGATGAGATTGAAAGGAGGAAACAAGAGGAGAGAATATTTGAAGATAAGTTTTATCTTTCTAATGATGTTTTGACTACAAGAAAGAAAGAAGAAGTAGTAGAATATCATGCATGCGACATTGAGGAGGAAGAAGAGTATGAGCATGAAGAGATTGATGAACCTAAAGAGGGATGCTTATTGGAAGACATAGAGAATGAGACTACAGTGATTGCAGCAGTAGAAGAGAGTTCTTTAAAGAACACCTATGAAGTTGAAAAGGATGATTTACTCATTCAGATTGAAAGAGAATGGGATCAAATTATTGCAAGGGAAGAAAAAGTTGCAGCAGTGGAAGATACAGAGGTAAAATTTATTTTTGATAAATGTTTTTGTGAAGATGAATGTGATTATGATGAAGTTTCCGCTGAAGAGTGTCCTTTGAAGGACATAAGAGAAAGTAAAGGAGGTGATTTATTGATGCAAATGGCAGCAATTGAAAGAGAGTGGGATGAGCTAATCTCAGGTGAGACGAAGGTTGTAGTAGAATGTGAGGTAAAATCATATTTTGATGTTTTATTTGATGAAGAATTTGTTGCAGCAATAGATCAATTTGAAAAAGTTGAATTTGAAGAGTGTAGAGTGAAGGTAAATGAAAAGTTTTCTGGTAAATCTTTGTTAAAGAATAGTGGACATGAAGATGTTCTAATTTGTGAATATGATTCCTTGTTAGGAGGAATAGAAAATGAGTCTCTTGATAATGGTACTAATGCTGTTTTGGGTAAAAGAAATCAGATTGCAGCGATGTGTTGTACATAAGGCATTGAAATAATAAAATTTCATGAAGAAGACATGGTGGAAAGAGTGGGAGAAATTAAACCAGCAATAGAGGGTATAGGAATAAAGATGAAAGAGGATAATGTTGTGAAGTTGAAAAAATTAGTAAACAAAGAAATAACAGTGGACAAAGAAGAGAGGTGGATCCAAGACAAGCACAGGTTCTATAAATATTTATGCTCATGAAATATTTCTTTTCTATCGTGGGTGTCTAATGCAGGAGCATCCATGGTCAAAGGGATATCTTCATCAATTTTAATTTTGATTTTCCTATGGTTTGATAATTATTTAGTTGGAGAAATAAATTAAAATATTAGGCCAAAAATTGTAATAAATAATTGGTCTTTTATTTTAATATTGCTAAATTTTCGAGTGGAGATTGTCTAGGTGGTAGTGTTGAACTTGAGCTTTAAAAAAAAAAGGGCAATCTTGGAATGGATTTTCTTGGGAGTTACAAATTTTTAAAAATCAATTAAATCCTCATAAATTGTAATAATGAAGATCTTGCATGCCTAAGTTGAGTTGGTAGTTACTTTTCTAATTGGGTCCCTATTTTCTAGGAGTTGGAATCTTGCATGTTGTTGCATGTCTAAAGTCGTATCTATGATACCCAGTTTTAGTAAACTGGGCATAACTTTCTCATATGGTAATGAAATTAAGAATTCCAAAATGATTTGGAAAGCTGAAAAGAAGGGGCACTAAACCCAGAAATTATTTAAGGAGTTTTAGAAAAATGACAGATCGTTGATAGGCAGAAAGTGATGGGTTTTCTTGGTGGTTTTGTGGAGGTTGTTTTGAGAAACTAATGGCGGTTTCTTTTCACACAACTTCTATGTATTGATGCTGCTCGTTTGGAGAAGGGGGATTTGGAGAGTTGGTGGTTGCATATCTAGATATGGCTAGAATGATATTGAAAGTTTAAGTTGCAGATTTTTATTTCTGTATGTGTGAAGCCCATGTTGTATGTGAGCATATGAGCTCTATGATTGTGTAATTCAAATTCAGATTTGAAATCAATATATATGTTGCATATTTCTCTTCCATATTTGTTGTTAATGTTTATTTGCAGCCTTCTTGCATAGTGGTTAATGTGTGTGGCTTTAGATTTGAAAGGGAGAGTTTCCCTCCCTGCTTCAAAAAACTAGAAATGAGTCAAAAGCAACAACTACAAAGAAGGATCTAGATGATATAAGAAAGAAATGTGTAGATGCACATCATAGAACCTTGAAGGGATTGAAGGATGTTATAAATTTTTAAGAAGAAGTATAGAACTTAATATCATATTACCTGAATTGGTCTAATTGGGCACAAAGTACAAAGGATGAATGATTCAGGCTGAAATTTGAATAGGCACTCAAGAAGATGTTTATGATTTAACAAGTGACAGGAACAATTGGAAGTGGTCTTACATCATGCAACTGCAGGAAAATTTATTTTCTTTATAGAATCAAAGGACAAAAGAAATCAAGAAATATGTGGCACTAAGCGACTTAGTAAAGATAATACACACTCCTTTATCCAGTGACATTTCCAGTGATGATAAAATATCAAATATAAGTGTTAGCCCCAACACTATGGAGGAAGGAATAGAGTCTCTAATGAATCTTGAACTATTATACAAGACTCTTTTAGATGAAAAAAATTCATGGGAAGAAGGAAAATCTACCTAGGAAGATACTATGAAGAAACTCAAAGGATCCACATCTTTAGGTAGATATGTCTTACCTTTATGATCAATTATCTTTTTTTTGAAAAAGTTGCACACACACACACACACACATACACACACACACACACACACACACACACACACACACACACACACACACACACACACATATATATCCAAGGGAAGCAAACTGGGCCCCTGCACAACCTTTTCCATTGATGTCAAAGGAGGAGAGATAGTGGGAAGAAAAATAAAATTGTTAACACATTTTGGATTATTGGAAAACCTTTTTGAAAGTCAAGGTTAATTATGAAAGCAGGAGTTAAGGTTAGGAATAAATAAGTTTCGATTCATGACATGGAAAATATTTTTGATATGCATGTTTCCATCAATGAAAAAGGAGGAGATTGTTGGAAGTTTGGAAATCTGTCATTATTGATGCAACTTGGAAATTCATGAGCATGAGGTTGATTTAGCTAACCTAGTGTTGTAATTGATGTAAACATTGTGGGGAAGCATTTTTAGTTTCATTTTAACAATACTAACTATACCAGAAAGCCAATCTATCCATAATTATTTGTGCTCTTTATTGACGATGCTGTGCTTTAGTGTGTTATTTTTTAGGTCTACAGTTCACTGCAAGAAAAGGTATAACTCTATGCTTTTAACTATATATTTATGAGAGGATTATAGAACTATATACAAGATTGCATGATGTTTTGTGAAGAAAAAATGGAATATGCCAATGATAGAGTTCAACTTTGTATATCATTATCATCTCTCTATTCAGTGTGGGAGATTCCACATTTCCTTAAGAATAATGTTTTGGTGTTGTGGTTCTAAAGTTAGTCTCACTGATGTTAGTGAAATGTGAAATTGAAGAAAGATCAAATCTCAAATTTGTGTGTATTGGAAAGCGTATGTATGATTGGAAGTTTTTGTGATTAGGTCCAATTCCTTCCCAACCTAATACATCAATATATGTTGAGAAGATTAAATATACATTGCAGATGTTTATTGGATCTATTTTAGATCCATACTGACCTAAATTAAGTATTTCATGTGTTGCTTGGGCATGAAGATGATTTTGAATCATGTGTGGTGTTGAAAAAGTCTATTTCAGATTTTTTTTGTTTACATATAATTAGGTTGGCCTAATTGATTTGTACGAATGTATTTGGGTATATATATGAGATATTTTGGAGTTGAAGATAGATGGATAGGTGAGCATAAATGACATATCAAGTGTGAGTTGTCTCAGATCATATGAACATGTGAATTCAATGGTAAGATTTCAAAATCATAGCAGAGTTGTTGAGCGACTTCTAAGTAGAGAAGTACTTTATATTTAGAGCTTCAAAGGAACTGAAATACAACACAAGGAAGGTGCACTTTGTATTAGTTAATACTTTGGTAGTGAGCCTTTTTTGTATTGTATTTAACTCTAGTGATGAGCCTTATAAGAATAGTGTGTCTTAGCAGTGGGCCCCTGTAATATACTATATATTCAGATATAATATATAGAGAGATAGCCCTCATCATTTTTTTTCCCATTTTGGTTTTTCCAAGTAAAAATCTTCGTGTTCATGTGTTTTGTGACTTTGTGGATGATTCATGCTTTCATTATTTATTTTAGTTATTATATTTTGGTGATTGGATAAGTTGTGTTCAAAAGTTTAATATAATATTGATTCGCCCCCCCTCTTAGTATTTTGAATGTTCAAGAAGATGACCTACTTTTTATTAAATTAGATGAAATACAAACTAATTAAAAGATAAAAAAATGTATTTCTCAATACTATAAATATCAATCTACAAAAATGTAGCTTTACATTTCTAAAAATATTATTTATGTGATTAGGAACTATGATCAAATTAATTTTTTATATCTATAATTAATTTAGTTAAAATGTATTTTTGACTAAAAATATCTTCCAATAATTTTCTTTGAATTCAATTGGGTTGATAAAATGGCATAAAGTGGAGGACATCCTTGAAGTTTCATCTATTGATAAATGTTTAAAATGTAAATGATAATTTATTATTTTTAAATCTAAGAGCAGTATATTTATTTACGTTAATGGTTTCTTTGTAATACTAAATTATGAGGGATGAACAATAATGGTTAATTTTTTTTTTTAAAGTAGAAATGACAAACCACTATAATAATGGTTAATTATTACATATTATAAGTTTTAAGATATTATACCATCTAGCAAAAAAGTGTCATTTTGGAAATATTTTTAAAAATATTCAAAAAAAAAGGGGTTTAAGTCATTTTCAATAGTGCCTTCATTTAAGAGTCGAGATCCTAAGCACCATAAAGAAAGTCAAAGGTTTTTTTTTAAGCTGATGCTGTAGAATGAAAAGAAGGGAAAATAATAAAAAATTTCACTATCTTAGAAAGCCTCAACCATGTAGTAGGATTTTAGGGCTTTTAGTTTGTCTTTTTTGACCTATTATGCTACATGGCATGATATGGAGAGGAACATGGAATTGAAAGAATCTTCCACCATTCTCTATGTGGAAGATGCACTTGTCCTCTTTTCCTATAACATATTTTGGGAATGTTACAAGAATAAAAAAAATGAGCATGGCTTGTTCCATGGAGGTTAGAGAAGTTTCAATTGTTCATACAACTCTCATCCACATTCCAAGACCAAGAAGAGAGCATGAAATGACTCAAAAGGAAAAATAGATTCATATATTTCATACACACCTTCCCTACTGATTATCTGGTATCCACTCTATACCACATTTGATCTATCAAAAATGTGAAAGTTTTGGGAATTATCAAAGGAATAGTAAAGATAACTAGGTGTATTATCATATAGGTATTCTAAATAATCTGTAGGGTTTAAAAATAGAAACATTAAAGCCCCTATAAACTGGACTATCATGTAATAATTTCATGATGAATAGTTTGAGATAAGCTTGTCAATTATATAAACATTTGAAGAAATCTAAAATTATATTACTTGATGGTTAGATCAAGTAAAAGGACAATGAGATCAAGTGTTAAGACATCTAACTTACAGTCCATTATAGATGTTGTAGACAACATCCCTAGATGTTAGGGCCTTCAAAAATTGAGAAAAGGGTTTTTCCTTCTTTCCTTGAAAGCCTAAGAACCAAGATAGGCATGGAGAATGATATATATTGCTGGAGTAGAAATACATTAACCTAATAATTGATTAATTTTCTAATTCATTCCATGCACAAGTAAGCTAAATTTAGTAGTTCTTTTTTTTGCTAACTAAAATTATCTATTATTATATAGCATTTGGTCACATCACATGTGATGTTGAAACTTGTCGTGATATAATCCCTTTATCATTTAGGGTTGCTCCTAGAAAGCACTAAATGGTCCTCATTGTATAATATCTCTGGAGATACATTGGAGATTTTTATTTTGTATTTTTTACTTGTTGAGGAATAGAAAATTATAATTTACATCTCTCTATCAATCGAAGGTGTTTTATTTTTTGTTTGATCTTGTGTCTCATGTTTATTCAAAATTATAATATGGTATTAGATGGATTCAATGAACCCAATCTCTAATGTTGAGGGTTTTTTCTCAACCAGGGTTACTCTTGGCAACACAAGGGTAGACAACTGAGAGGGGAGTGAATCAATTGTCACAAAAATTATACAAATTAAATGTATTCTCAAATCTAATAAATAAACATGAAATCATAAACCATCACCACATCATAAATACACATAACACCAATATTTTTATGTGGAAACCCTGTTAAGGGAGAAACCACGGTGGAGGTTAGTCCACAAGATTATACCCTATCAAATATAAAACAATTATAAATGGGGAATGTGCGTGCATTTAGGCACACTACCTAGAGCTCACTACTCAAATACAAAAGGCTTACTGCCCAAAGGGAGACACACTATCTTGCATAAACATTTGGATTACATCCAGATTTGGAAGTAAGAAAATAGAATCTGCTAATGCATGATTATAGTTTCGGTTAAACACATAAACATTTGATCACTCTTCTTCACAATCATCCACAATCATCATGACCTAGAAATATCCACAATAATCATGAATCACCATTACCTAAAAACATACACAATCATCATGAATCACCACAGAAGCATCCACAACAACTCAAGTTACTAGAATCACATCATCTTCTTTCAAGAACACAAACTAGAATAACTAAACAATTGTTAGAAAATAGATACTCATAACTCTTGACCAAATCTTCATGTGAAACTTCATGTGGATAAACTAGATATACTTGATAAGAAACCTTTAATCCACAACCTCTTATCATTGATATATTGAGCTGGCCAACATACTGAACTCCACAACATCACTAACAACTTGCAACTTATTTTATTACAATTTTCTCAATAGCCTCGATATATACAACCTTAAAGACATTAATTCCAATAGTGTTGACATCAATGACAACCACATATCAAAAAAATCCAATAGTTACAAGAAAAAATCTGAAATATTCTTTTCTTTTTTTCTTTTTTTCCTCTTTTTTTAAAACAAAAAGAAAAAAATAAGCCACTATAGGGTCATATGGGCAACTAGTTCCTAGCCCGTGGGAGAGCTAACCATTTTTTTTTTACAATTTTAGCAAGATTGGGAAAATCACAATAGATTTTTGGTCAGTTATCAAAATTGGGCAAACAAAATGTCATTGGAAAGATGGTTTTGAGAACTATCCAATGGTGCTAGTTTTTTCATAGTGTAGTGATGGAAAAAGTAGCCTTTTTCCTTGCTTGCTTGGATAGTTTACATTAAAAATAAACATTTTGGTGTCTTGGACTAGTGTTGTAATCTCATGTAAACAATCACACTGTTTGATGACCTTTATTTAGCCAAATCATGTTTTAATTGGTCCTTTGCAAGGGTGATGTGAAGTGTTGTCACACACTTTCACACTTTTCTAGGACTTATTTTCTTAATTAAACCTTATGGGCCCCTTCGTAAATAAAATAAGCATAATTTTTACCTTGTCTAAGTGTTGTAAAGTGTCTTAAGGCCTTAATTTTTACACCTCTTGAAGATCTTTCTTGACAATGATAAATTAAATATCAAATTATTTCATTCAAAAATTTTTGGTTCTAGTAAGCTACGCTAGGACCCATTCGACCTTAATGGAAAATGGGTCATCCTTGAAGAGGACCCCCTTTCTCAGTTGATCTGGAATTGGTTTTTGGCCTTCTTTGAGCTCCCCAAACCTCGATCATGGAAACTTAGCAAGGACCCATTCACTTTTAGTCGTGAATGCATCCTCCCTTAATGAAACCTTAATTTTTGAATTTCATTCTCGCAAAAAAATAATTATCTTTCTTTCTAAATCTTGTAACGGCTTTAGTTCTTTGAATTTTGAGGTTAATCTCCTAATTTACAATAAATAAGGGGTTAATTCACATCGCTTCTCCTAAGCAATTCTAACAAGGTCTAGTAAGTTTACAAGAGCATCCTTATAGAAAATTAGAGTCTACCAGAGCATTTTGAAAGCATTTTGAAGGCATTTCAAGGTAGAAATCAAGGATCATATCATCATGGCAAGGTTCTAATTGCATTATCTCATTTTCATGTTTTGTTATCTTATTTCATCATTTGGTTTAATTACCTATAAGGGTTGTAACTGAGGAAAACCTCCATTCACTAAAAAATAAACAATTTTATTGTCCTTGAGTGTGTGATAGTAGATTTACAGGTTGGAGAGCAAGATTATCAAGGTTGTCAAAATTGTCAAAGTTGCAAAGTTGTCATTCAAGGTGCAACATCACAAAAAGATCCCTACATAACTAAATATTGACTTCTAGAACTTGATAACATGGATTTCAAGAGTGCAAACATTAAAGTATAGGATCCTAAAATTAGTTTTACAAAACCCTAAAAGGACCCATTTTCCCTTGAAGGCGAATGAGTCCTCCATAGCTCAAGAACAAGAACTTTCTAGATAGGTACATAACTTTTTACACTCTAAAAACATTCCTCATTGTTTCTATAACAGTTAGGGTCATTTTTTTTATTGTTATTTGCATCTTATTTTAGATAATTGAAGTAATATTGGCTTGGAAAAACAAGTGATCTATCTCATATTTGGGATAGATCCTATTTTCCAACATTTCATTTTTGGTGAACCCGACTTGTTCAACATTGCAATTTTTTGAATTTTAGAGTCTTTCATTGCATTTTATGTTAAAATATTGCATTCATTGCATTTAGATTTGTGTTGAATTAGGATTTCTTCTTTGGAATTTAAGTCTTGCATATACCATATAGGGTTTATATTTTCATTATTTTGGACTTCTTAAATCTAAAAATTACAAAAAAAAATTAGTCATTTTCCATCTCATTTAGATTTCATTCAACTGCATTTGAAAAAAAAATGCATTTCAACCTAGGTATTGCATTTCATCTTTCTAGTGCATAGTTTGCATTGAATTTCTAGAAAATCTAAAGTTGCATTTCACTCTCTACAACCTAGAACTGAAAAATATAGTTGAAAGCTTGTATACCATTAAAACAAAGTTTAAAGAGACCTCACCAAGACCCATTCACCCTTACTAGTGAATAGGTCCCTAATCAAGTCTGATCTAAAGTTTTTGGTATCTCAAAAGACATTAAAATTAACTCTGAAATCCATAGAAAGATCCCAAAAAGACCTAACCAGAACCCATTCGCCTTTACTGGTGAATGAGTCCCTATTAGCTATAGATTTGAAATTTTAAGACATTAAAATATTAGTTTTTAGCTTCTGTTTGGTGGAATTATCTTGTTGTTTTAATTTCCTAATTTGTTGTTTCATCAATTTCATTGCATTTAGCTTAAATTGCTTCATTTTAGTGCATTGTTAAAAATTCAAAATTGCATCAAAACATTTCATTTTCAACTTATTGCATTGTTTAATTAGTAAATTGCATTGATTAGAATCTAAAAATTGTATTTCATTCTAGGTCATTTCATTTCATGTCACAAATGTTAGTATCCATCTTTTCCATTTTAGCAAAGAAAAATTTAGTCAATAAGCATGTTAGTCACTTATTCAATACATTTCCTAGTTATGAGAGTCTCTTAGTACAAGAGGGTGAAAATGTTAATGCTTGCCTTAAACCTATAACCCATTTTATCTCTCTTACTTGTGGGAATGATATGATAGAAGAGGAGACAAACATAGATAACCATGATGATCATAATTGATTTTCTCTGAATACGTCTCCACTTAGTGATGAAGGCATTTTAGTGAAAGAAGATGCAATCATGGAAAATCATGAAAGTCTTGTTTATTCATTTCATCCTATCCCTTGGAAAGATGTTATAATAAATGATGAGATCATTGGCACTACTTTACGTAGTCTACATTCATCTTCCAACACCCCCTACTTGTGAGAATACTTTAGTGAAAGAGGATAAAATTGTATAAAATCATGAAATCCCATTTATGAGGAGGACATGTTGGTGTTTCATTGAGATATATGTTAATCCTACCTCTCCTAATTGGAAAGACATTGTAGGACATGGGGATGTAGTTATAGATAACCATGACAATCAAATTTATCCTTCTCCAAACATCTCTTCTACATATGAAGAATATAGTTTGGTGTTAGAAGATACACTCATTAACAATCATGAGAATCTTACTTCTCCCTTCCCTAATGCCCATACCATTTGGGAAGATGTATTTGAATAAAAAAATTCAATCATTAGTAAGAATGAAACTCATAGTTGTTCTTCTCGTGAGGCCTCCCCTATTTGTGATGAAGCTACTTTACAAAATCCCATCATGGAATGTGATGAATATCTGAAAAGCTATCCCACTAGGATAGATATCATGACACAAGAGAAGGAGACCTTAGAAAACAAGGATGAAATAATGTGAAATCATAATAATAAAATTTTCCCTTCTACTAATATCTCTCCTATTTATGATGAAGATAATTTTGTGTTAGAAGATCCAATTTATGAGGGTTGTGAGAGTGCTATTTTCCTCTCTCCCCCTAGAAAAAAAATTATAGAACAAGAGAAGGTCATAATTGATAAGAAATAAAATCCAGCCATTGATCACTCCCTTACTTGTGATGAAGACATTTTAGAAGAACCAAATAATGAATGTCATGAACATATAGTTTGTTGCTCTACTAAAAACTCTCCTACTAGGGTAGATATCATGATGAAAGAAAATGATAACATTGACACATGTATTTCAAACAATAGTGATTTGACCTGCTTAAATGAAGATGATAAAGTCACATTAGAATCCCCTTCACTAAGAGACCACAAAAATAAGGACAAGTGTGTTGAGGTTATGAAAATTAGAACTCCTTCAAGACCTCTAACTATTGAACCGCACAAGCCTCAACTTATCATTCATCCACCCTCACAACAACCACAAGTTCAAAATAAAACCATGCTCATCTTAGAACCACGTCAAAATCAACTTGATGATGATAATGTTTCACAAAAACCGAGGTACAATGAAATTGATCACATATATAAAAAGGTGTATACAATTAAGATTGATCCTAAACCCCAAATTTGTTTGGATATCGAGAAAGAAAAAGAAAAGATTATTGAAGAGCACAAAATTATTGTAAGATTCTTTGAGTTCTGTTGATTTTATACCTACATCCATGGGAGAGTACAAGATCATAACAAAAGAGTCTAGAAATGGAAATGAAAAAGTGGTAATGTCAATACAAAATTCAAAAGCATCCACTTCAACCACACTAGAAGAAATGAAAACATTAATTTTTTTTTTTGATGAAGTTAGTTTTGAGGAACCTCTAAATCCAAAAGAAATGAAAAGTCTTTATGGAAAAGGTTACAAACTTACAAAAAAAACTTGGTTATAGTGGAAAAGGATGTGGTTCTAGAGAAAAAGGTATATGTGTCCCTATAGAGCCTAACATGCAACTAACAATTAGTGATCTTTGTTATTTCCCTTCAAAAGAAATCAAAGCATCAAAAAGACCTTCACTTAACATGAACACTCTTACAAAAGATTCTTCTAAACCTACATTAACTTTGGTGCATTCTAAATTCATAGATACTACATGTTGGAACATTTCATTAGACAAGCATCAAGTTGATACTTTGTTTACTTATCATAATCAATAATAATAGTTATTGCTCCTTGCCATGTTATAGTTTTAGGATCCTACTATACTCACTATTGAATGTTTTAAACTCATTGCAAATAATTTCCTTTTTGAAAGGAGCATCATACCATCATCCATCCTTGGCTCACCCTTGTGTTGCACTCAATGGGGGAAAGGGGTTAGGTAACTTTGTCCTTGTGTGTCACTTGTCATTGTCTCTTTTGGCTAGTTGACTGCCTTCCATGTATATGTAAGAGAAAGCTTGGGATGTGGATGACCTACCTTAAGTTGGCTCCCATGTGAAATAATTTTCTTTCTAGGTTTAGCATTGTATTTGTGGTGGAAACCCTTCCTTTCTATTCCATAATGTAGCTTGCTTCAAAAACATATGAATTGGCATAACGTTTTCCAAGGAAATCTCTCATGTCTTAGGATCGAAAACATTGGCTAATTTAAAGAAATATCTCATGGTGATGGTGCAGTAACCACTTTAAAGTGGGGGCATACAAGGATGACATCTTTTAGAAAATTTCATGGCATGATTTTTTTTTCTTGTGATGTTTCCTCTTCTTGGTGGTGTCATTGGGTTTTATTCCATTCAAAATTGTACGATCTACTATCATGGCATGATGCGAACAAGGAATCCCTTGGGTGACAATATGACACTTTTGACTTGTCCTCTCTTGGAGACATTAGGAAAAATGCTCCCTAAGAGGAAGACCATTACATGAATAAAGAAAAATCCCCTTTAGCAAAATTTTTACATGACATTCAAAATAATTTTCATTGTAGTTCCTTATTAAAGTTATCAGGAGGATAACTTTGGTATGGTTAGTATGATGGGAAGCTGATACACTAGCATGGTGGGAGGCCAACACACTAACATGATTTTATCACTAAACCAATTCATTGGGACAACTCACCTAGTGGATAGACTAAGGTTCCACTACCCCAGAGTGAGCATACATATTTTGGGACTAACTAACCTTGTAGGTGACTTGAATTTCTATGGCCCCAGAGTGAGCAACATGTGTTATGAACAAACAATCACTGTATCACATCGCATTGAATCAGTTATACTTAATCCTCTATTTTAATTTATTTTACTTGGTCATTGACATGGCATGATCATTTAAATTTGTTATTTTTTAATAGTTAAGTGTCTTGTATGTCTAATTTAGTGTGAGTTTGACATAGGTTCATCCTCTCACTAAAGTAGGGGAAAAATGTAGTGACAAAAAAAGTAGCCTTTTTCCTTTCTTTCTTGGATAATTTACATTAAAGCTAAACAAATGGTGTCTTGGACTAGTGTTGTAATATCTTGTAAATATTCACACTATTTTAAGACCTATATTTAGCTAATTCATCCTTTAAATTTTCCTTTGCAAGGGTGTTGTGAAGTGTTGTAACACACTTTCACACTTTTCTAGGACGTATTTGCTTAATTAAGCCTTATGGGCCCCTTCCTAAATAAAATAAACATAATTTTTACCTTTTCTAAGTGTTGTAAAGTGTTTTAAGGAACTTTCACATTTATCTAAGTGGTCCTAATTCATTGTCGTTAAGTGGAGTTATTAACCCACTTTTAGGCCTTAATTTTGACACCTCTCGAAGATCTTTTATGAAAATCATAAATTAAATATCAAATTATTTCATTGGGAAAAGTTTGGTCCTAGTAAGTTGAGATAGGACCCATTCACCTTCAATGGCGAATGGGTCCTCCCTAAATAGGATCCCCCTTTCTTAGTTGACTTGGAATGGGTTTTTGGCCTTCTTTTAGCTCCCTGAAGCTTAGACATTGAAACTTAGCCATGACCAATTCACCTTTGGTGGTGAATGGGTCCTCCCTTAATGAGACCTTAATTTTTGAATTTCATTATGGAAGGAATTTAATTATCGCTCTTTTTAGATCTGGTGTCAGTCTTAGTTCTTTGAATTTCAGGGTTAATCTCCTAATTTAGTATAAATAAGGGGTTAATTCACATTGTTTCTCCTAAGCAATTTTAACAAGATTTAGGAAGTTTACAAGAGCATCGTTATAGAAAATTGGAGTCTACTAGAGCATTTTCAAAGCATTTCAAGGTAGAATTCAAGTCATCATTACAACAATTCAAGGATCATATCATCATGGAAAGGTTCTAATTGCATCATCCTATGTTTATGTTTCATTATCTTATTTCATCATTTGGTTTAATTACCTATAAGGGGTTTGACTATGGTGAAGCCCAATTCACTAAAAAATCAACAAGTGTGTTTTCCTTACATGTGTGATTACATATTTATAGGTTGGAGAGAAATATTATCAAGGTCATCAAAATTGTAAAAGTTACAAAGTTTCCATTCAAGGTGCAAGATCACAGAAAGAGCCCTACAAAACTGAATATTGACTTTTAGAACTTGATAAGAGGAATTTCAAGAGTGTCGAAATAAAAGTACAGGATCTTGAAATTAGCTTTCTTAAATCCTAGAAGGACCCATTTTGCCTTGAAGGTGAATGAGTTCTCTATAGCTCAAAAACAACTTTTTGGATAGGTACACAACTTTTTACACTCTAAAAAAATTCCTCATAGTTCCTATAAAAGTTAGGGTTATTTTCTAATTGTTATTTGTATCTTATTTTACATAATTGAAGTGATATTGGCTTGGAAAAACAAGTGATCTATCCCATATAATTTGGGATAGGTCCAATTTTCCAACATTTCACTTAGATTTTCATACTAGTAGATTTTAGCACCTATAAAAGTTAGATGTGTTGTTTTCACTCTTGATCTCAAAGGTTTTGACCCGTTTCTCTATTTTTAAGGATTCCAACAACATTGGAAATGTCTTTCAAATCTCTTCACAACTATCCATGTAATTTTTCCAAATTTTTTTCCAAATAAATTTTATTTTTTATTTTGTGTTTTCACATTTTGGTGAATTACTTAAACATTTTAGCTCTCGGGAAATTTCCATTTGTGTGGGATAATTCACTTTAGGTTTTTCTACATGTATTTCTGATATTTTTCCTAAATGGGAATTTTTGGCACCTTCTGCATGCGATTTCTCCTTTATAGATGCAAAGAGATAATGTGTCATTCTAGTGTATACTTTTTGGCAAATTTCACACATCTTGTTGTGTATTTTATACTTTCACTATGTTATAAAGAGTCGTGGATGGGTTGTGAGAGCCTTTATTTTTCCTTCACATATTTTTCAAGTGAGTGTTCCTTCCATAATAACATCTAATCTTAGTGATTCATTCCTCATACATGTGTGCCTAGTTTGTAGACACTTTTATTTGTATGTACTCTTTTGTGTATGTTGAAATGTTCTTGTTTCTCCTTCATACACTTATTGGTTTCAAATAGTTTTAGTTGACCTATCTTGGATCTCCATTTCTGTATTATGGGGGGGTTTCTATTGTTGGTCCTAATTGTTCATTGCTTTCATTTTTTAGTGATCTATGTATTTAGTTATTTTTCTTATGCAATATATGGATGCATTGGCTGGTTACCCATGCATTTCGATGAGATGAATAATTTACCATATGGAAATTCTTACATTCCTATTTTTAGAGGGTACCTTCCATTTTCATTTAATAAATGTTCTTTAGACTACTGGTACATGTTCCATTTGTATATTTAATTTTTAGATGTTTTCCTTTTTTTCCATTTGACTAGAGTAGTATAGTTTAAGAGGCTCATGCAAATTCTTGTCTTCATGATATTGATCATTATTTATTTCACAGGAGGTTCTTAATTTCAATAATATAGAAATCATCTTTCAATAGTTTTCTATATCTTCTTGGTGCTTCAGGCATGTTCTTCATGTTCTCATTCTTTTTAAAACATTATTTTAGAGGCTTTTCAATCCTTCATTTTCGTTTCTCTCTTTTTGGGAGGATTCTTTCCCATGATTTTTTCTCCTTTTCTCTAGTTTTGAGAGATTATATTTTTTGTACATGGGTACATGTGGTAAGGGGAAAAGTAACCTTTTTCCTTACTTGATTTGATAATTGACATTAAAAAAATTTAATGATGTCTTAGAGTGTTGTTGTAATGTGTTGTACACATTCACACTATTTGAGGACCTTTATTTGACTAAAACATGCCTTAATTAACCCTTTCCAAAGGTGTTGTACAACTTTGTAACACACTTTCACACTTTTCTAGGATGTATTTTCTTAATTAGGCCTTATGGTCCCCTTTCTAAATAAATTTTACCTAATATGTACCTTGTTTAAGTGTTGTAAAGTGTTATAAGGAATTTTCACACTTCTCTAGGTGGTATTAATTAATTCTAGTTAATTGGAGTAATTAACCTCTTTTTAATTCAAATTTAGGTCATAATTTTGATACCTCTTGAAGATCTATCCTGTCATTCATAACTTAATTAATAAATTATTTCATTTGGAAAATTTTGGTCGTCGTAAGCTAATCTAGGACCCATTCACACTAGGTGGCGATGGGTCCCTCCTTAACATGACCCCATTTTTCCAATTGTTCCATAATGGGTTTTTGGCCCTCTTTCAATCCCTCGAGGTTAGGTCCTGGTAAACTGAGCCAAGACCCATTCAACCAAGGTGGAAAATGGTTCGTCCCTTAATAGGACCCCCCTTTTTGAATTTAATTCTAGTTAGAATTTAATAATGTTTCTTTTCAGATCTGGTGTTGGACTTAATTCTTTGAATTTGTGGGTTAATCTCCTAATTTAGTATAAATAAGGGGTTCCTTCAAATATTTTCATCCTAGACTTTCAAGTATTCAAACATGATAGCAAATTGGAGTTCACAAGAGGATTTCAAGAGCATTCATAAGGAATTTCAAGGCATATTTCAAGAGTTTATTACAAAAATTCAAAATCATCTCATCATATCAAGGGTTTAATGCATTCACGTATGGGGTTGAGCTAATATTTTTTATGTAGCATTGAAGATAATTCTTGTAAGCATTGTTTCACATCTATTTGATATCAAGATCAACATTTTCCATGGCCACTTCATGTTAGTTTGCATATTTGTACTTCAAGACAACATCCAAGGTATTATTAATTACATATTCCATGTTTCATGTTTCAAGTTCAATATTTCATAAATTGGTTTAATTACCTAAAAGTGGTTTGACCAAGAAAAAATCCTATACCTTAACAAACAACATTTTTCTCCTCTTACACGTGTGATTGCATGTTTTAGGTTGAAGAGAAAAATTGCAAAAGTTGTCAAGTTGCAAGATTGTCATTTATAGTGCAAAAACAAAGAAAGGAGGCTACAAAATTTATTTCAAAATTTTGGGAGCTAAAAACCGAGGTTCTAAGAGTACAGACATGAAGACACAAAATAAAGATCTTAGTTTCAGAAACCCTCATAGGGACTCATTCACAACTAAAGGTGAATGAGTCCTTTGTGCCCTAAAAATAGGCTTCTTGCAGCAAGGTACATACAATTTTATGCCTTAAAAACTTCCCTCATAGTTGCTATAATAGTTAGGATTAGTTTCTAATTGTTATTTTCCTCTTTTGTCCCTCATAATTGAATTTTTTAATAAGAAAAGTATTTAGTGGTTTATCATCTTGTTCATTAAAATGATGGTAAACTCTACTTTTTATATTAAAATTTTTGATGGACCTGACATGAATTGAACATGCAACCTTAAGATCAGAGTTGTGAGAGTCCTATTTTCCTTTCTTCCCCTAGGAATAACATTATTGAACAAGAGAAATCCAACCATTGGTAAATCCCTTACTTTTGATAAAGTCACTTTAGAGGAACCAAATAATGAATGTCATGAACATTTCATTTGTTGCTCTCCTAAAAATTCTCCTACTAGGGAAGATACCATGATGCAATTAAATAATAACATTGACACATGTCTTTCAAGCAATAGTGATGTGACCTCCTTAGACAAAGATGACGAAGTGACAATATACTACCCTTCGCTAAGAGATCATGAAAACAAGGAAAATTATGTTGAGGTTATGATTATTAGAGCTCCTTTGAGTCCTCTAATTATTGAACCACATAAACCTCAAATTATCATTCATCCACCCTCACAAAAACCACAAGTTCAAAATCAACCTGAGCTTATCTTAGAATTTCCTAAAAGGAAACTTGATAATGATAATGTTTCATAGCAACCAAGGTATGATGACATTGCTCACATATATAGAAAAGTGTATACAATCAAAGCTGACCCTCAACTTGAAATTTTTTTGCATGCTGAGAAAGAAAAGGAAAATCATATTGAAGAGGTCACAAAATTATTGGCAGATACTTGGGAAACCTTTGACTTCATACCTACATTCATGGGAGAATACAAGATCATAAATAAAGAGTCTGAAGAGGGAAAAGAGCAAGTGGTAATGATGACAAAATATTTGACACAAAATTCAAAAGCATCCACTTCAGCCACTCTAGAAGAAAAGATAGCATACACAAAAAACTTTGATAAAGGTGATTATATGAGAAACCTCTATATCTGAAATAAATGAAAAATATTTATGGAAAAGATTACAAACTTATGAAGTAGCTTGGGTATAGCAGAAAAGGATTTGATGCTAAAGAACAAGGTATTTGTGTCCCTATAGATCCTAACACACAAGAAATGACTGGTGGTCTTGGTTACTGTCCTTTGATATAAATCAAACAATACAAAAAACCTTCACTTAATTCTTCCAAGGCAAGTTTAACTTTGGTGCATCCTAAACCGATAGATACTACATGTGGGAACATTTCATTAGACATGCATCAATTTGATACTATGTTTACTCATCATAATCAATACAAAAGGTTACCACTCCTTTCTATGCAATAGTTGTAAGATCATGGGATACTCACTATTGCATAGTTTACATTAATTACAAACCATTTCCTTTTGCAAGGAGTAGCATACCATTATCCATTCTAGGCTCATGCTTGTCTCTCACTAAGTGGGGGAAAGGGGTTAGGTATCCTTGTATTCATATGCCATTTGTTGATTGTCTCTTTTGGCTAGTTGACCACCTTTCATGTATATATAAGACCAATCTTGGGATGTGGATGACATGCCTTAAGTTGGATCACATGTGACATACTTTTCTTTCTAGGTTTAGCATTGTATTTCTAGGGGAAAACCCCCCTTCATTCTTATTTCATGACACAACTTATTTTAGAAACATATGATTTGGCATAGGGTTTTACGAGGAAAGATCTCATGTCTTAATACAAAAACATTAGCTACTTTAAAGTGGTTTCTCATATTAATGTTGTAGTAACCACTTTAAAGTGGTGTCATACATAGATGATATCTTTTGGAAAAAAATTCATGGCATGATTTTTATTTTTTCTTGTGATGTGTCCTCTTCTTGGTGGTGTCATTGGGTTTGATTTTATCAAAGAGTGTATGATCTATTGTCATGGCATGATGTGAATGAGGCATCCAATGGGTGATGATCTCACACTTTTTAATTTTCCTCTATTGAAGACATTAGGAAAAATCTTCCCTAAATGGAAGACCATTACATGAACAAAGAAAAAACCCTTTAACAATTTTTTTACATGATATTCAAAATAATTTACAAAATCATTTCTTTATGGTGCCTTATTGAATTTATTAGGAGGATAAATTTGGTATGGTTAGTATAATGTGTTCAACTAATACAATGGAATGACTTTCTCATTATATAGTGGGAAGTTGATACACTTTCTTTCCTTTTTCACTAAACCACTTCTTTGAGACATGTCACCTACTGGAAAGACTAAGGTTCCACTACCCTCGAGTGAGCAACATATGTTATGGACAAACAACCCCATATCACTTCACATTGGAACATTTGTGCTTGATCCTTTATTTTTGTTTATTTTTCTTGGCCTTTGATAGGGTGTGATCATGTATCTTTGTTATTTTTTAATACTTAAGTTTCTTGGATGTCTACTTTAGTGTGAGTTTCACATGGATTCATCCTCTCACTAAAGTGGGGGAAAAATGTAGGAACAAAAAATTTATCCTTTTCCCTTACTTGATTTGATAATTGGCATTAAAAAAAGACTAATGATGTCTTGGAGTGGTGTTGTAATGTGTTTTAAACATTCACACTATTCTAGGGCCTTTATTGGGTTAAAAAATGCCTTAATTTATCCTTTGCAAAGGTTTTGTAAAGTCTTGTAACACACTTTCACTCTTTACTAGGATGCATTTGCTTAATTAGGCATTATGGGCCCCTTTCTAAATAAAATTTACCTAATATGTACCTTGTTTAAGTGTTGTAAAGTGTTATAAGGAACTTTCACACTAATCTAGGTGGTCTTAATTAATTGTGGTTAATTTGAGTAATTAACCTCCTTTTAATTCAAATTTAGGCCTTAATTTTGACACCTCTTAGAGATCTATCCCAACAATCATAACTTAATTAATAAATTATTTCATTAGGAAAAGTTTGGTCGTGGTAAGCTAAGCTAGGACCCATTCACCCTAGGTGGCAAATGGGTGCCCCCTTAAAAGGAACCCCTTTTCCAGTTGATCTGGAATGGGTTTTTTTCCCTCTTTCAATACCTTAGGGTTAGGTCCTAGTAAAATAAGTTAGGGCGCATTCACCCAAGGTGGGGAATGGGTCCTCCCTTATAGGACCCCCCTTTTTGAATTTCATTATGGAAGGAATTTAATAATGTTTCTTTCTAGATCTAGTGTCAGCCTTAATTGTTTGAATTTCTAATTTATCTCCTAATTTAGTATAAATAAGGTGTTACTTCACATAGTTTCATCCTAGACTTTTAGGAATTCAAGCATGATAGAAAATTAGAGTTTTCAAGAGAATTTCAAGGTATATTTCAAGAGTTTAATGCAGAAATTCAAGATCACCTCATCATATCAAGGGTTTAATGCATTCATTCATGTGGTTGAGCTAAGATCATTGATGTAGAATTGAAGATCCTTCTTGCAAGCATTGTTTCAGATCTACTTGAGATCAAGATCTACATTCTCCATGGCCACTTCATGTTAGTTTGCATATTTGTACTCCAAGACAACATCCAAGGTATCATCAATTACATATTCCATGTTCCATGCTTCAATTTCATTATTTCATCAATTGGTTTAATTACCTAAAAGGGGTTAGATCGAGGAAAAAAACTATCCCCTAATAAAAACATTTCTCTCCTCTTGCATGTGTGACTGTAGGTTTTAGGTTGAAGATTAAGATCTGGAGCAAAATTGCAAAAGTAGTCAACTTGCAAGATTGTCATTTATAGTCCAAGAACAAAGAAAGGAGGCTGCAAATTTTATTTCATACTTTCGAGAGCTGATAACTAAAGATCTATGAGTATAAACATGAAGGAACAAAATTCAGATCTTAGTTTCAAAAACCCTAATAGAGACCCATTTGCCACTAAATGCGAATGAATCTTTTGTGCCCTAAAAACAAGCTTCTTGTGGTAAGGTAAACAACATTTAATGCCTTAAAAATTTCCCTCATAGTTGCTATAACAGTTAGGGTTAGTTTCTAATTGTTATTTGCATCATTTTTCCCTCATAATTGAATGTTTTAATAAGAAAAATATTTAGTGCTTTATCATCTTGTTCATTCATGATGGTAAACCCTACTTTTTATATTAAACAATACTTAATCAAGCCTTACTTGTCAAGACCCATCATGCATTATTTTATTTTTATGCATTATCTTTTTTAGGGTTTTTAGCTACTCCATAAGTTCATCTTAAGGGGGGTTGTTAGAGTAAACATGCATTAGCTAATAATTAATTAATCTTTAATTGATTATTAGGCTAATTCATTCCATGCACTTAAGTTAAAGTTAAGAGTGGGTTTTTATGTTAAATGAAGTGATATATTATTAGATAATTCTATCTCATGACATAGAGTGACAAAACATGTCATGATCTAATCCATTTATCAATTAGGATTGCTCATAGAAAGCACTCACCGTCATTGTACTATCATATGAAGATTTCCATTGAAGATCTCTTAAGGTTCATTCTATAAGTTTTTCTAGTTAATGACATAACATATTAATGTTCACAAATCTCTTGCATGGAAGGTATTTTTGTTCATTGTTTGATCTTAAATGTTTTTATTCATAATTCTACAATATATGTAGAATAAATATGGATATTCATGAGGGGATTGAAGGGTAATGAGAAAGCTCTAATATTTTTTGTTCGACCTTGTTCTTAAGGGTAGATAAAGAGGTTTTTATCAATTTATATAAGGTATAAGAGATTACAAATACAAGGAAATAGTACATGCTAGAAGAATTACAAAATATGTTGAGTATTTAGATATTATATCAGTTTCTACAATACGATTACAAATTCACTAATAAATATTTTTTGCAAGATAATAGTGGGGAAGGGATAAATTTTCTTATAAATTAAGATCATTGAAAGATCATAGAAGAGATAGTCAAGGGTATTTATGAAAAATTAGAAATCTCACTCTATAAGTAGATCAAAATTAAAAAGTAGAAACAATGGGTGAAGATATTAGTACAACAAATTAATGATAGTGGTAGTTCTTGATGAATACCAGATAGAGTAATTACTAAGATAATTGTGGTAGAGAAGAATAGGTCAAGGAAATGGTAAAGATAATAGTGCTAAGAAATATGCAACATAAGTAAACCTTCATAATAGTCATCATAGGGATAAAAATTAAATTGATGAGTAGAATTGCTAGAATAGAGTGATGGAAGGTTATAATCTAGATGATAGTCAATGCAAGTACATAGTCACAAGCCAAAGGAAAATCAAATACTAAAATTTGACAAGTAATATACCCTATGATAGTCATGTGGAAGAAGGAAATCTCAAGGGAAACATGAAGAGAAGGACAACACCTCATAGGAATGTTCAACATGGTCTTCATAACAAATAAGAGTGATGTCCTAGTCACAAGTGATTTTCATAGGGAAGAGTATGAAAGTTGTGCATGTATTGATAATGAAACCCTTGGCAGGAATAAAACCCAAGTGACAGAACTCTCAAGTTTGATGAGGTAGAAGAATAAGTGATATTACAAGAGTTAGTAACCTTGTATTAAATTCTTACAAATGAAGTTCTATTGAAACTTATAAGAGAATGAAAGTATGGTATGGAAATGAAAATATGTTTAAAGTTAGACATGTAACAATATTCAAGGGATTGTCATTGTTATGAGTAGGCTTCAAATATAATAAATGGTAGTCACAAAGGTAAGATTAAGGAGTAGTTGGTGTTTGAAATGGTAAAGTATGGAAAATCATGAAGGGAGGTCTAGAGGAAAGTGACAATGATAGATATTTAAATAGTAAAATGATGCATAATGAGTCTCAAGGGATAGTATATGAAAAATGTAACATCATAAATTGTTTCTCTCAAAATTTCACACTATGTTCTTGTCCCCATTAAGTGCATGGACCTAATTGTACACCGAATTTCCAAAATCATATATTTTGTGGCCCATTTTAACATTTATTCAAAAATTACATTTAGAAAACCCAAGCACTCTTTTCCCCTGACACCTTAAGTCCCACAAAATAGAGTTGGGACCTAGTCACCTATAGTAACTTAGTCCCCCTATTTTCCCTCCAAAATTGAATATGTCAGAGTTGGAATTTCATTATTTAAGTTTCAAATATCGAAAGTAAGCTATTGAAATTTAATTTTTAGGAAATTAGAATAATTGCACATAAATACCCAGTTATTGCATCACTTGAAAACTATTTGCAAATTATTGAAAATCAAGAGAAAATTTGTTGCAACAATTCAATATCAAAGCATCATGTCAAAGTGTATGTGAGTTTGTTCATGTTTATGTTATCATTTAACCCAAGAAGTCTTCAAGTGAATCAGGCCAACAACAATTAATCCTTGATGAGATCTTGTATGAATCCAATGCTTTAAGAAAGCAATTTTTGGGTGTTGAATAGCAGTTCATTGGTGATTAATCATTCATTTATCATTTATCCTCTATCCATTAAAAGGATAAGCACTCTTTCATTGATATTTCCATTGTAGAGGTGGAAATACCAACATAGGGTTTGAATGAGGGAATCCCTATATGGAACAACCCTTCATCTCTCTTTGAATGCAAAATTTTAAAATCTAAAGAAGATTGGGAGAAGTTTGAAGGTTAATTATCTATTGTTGCATTGAAACCAAACACCTTGACAACATACAAAAACTCAATTATCTCTACACCCAAAAAAATTCAACAGTGTGGCACCTAAAAAAATGAAGGCTCATTTCATACATTAAAGGACTATGAAATCAAATATGAAATTCATCTCCTAGGACATAGTCACCTAGGGTGACTTGGTCTTAAAAAATTGGTTCCAAATTTATATCACAAGTGCATAGTAATTTTCTTTTTCCATTTCTAAAGTCTAAATTTCTCTATGACTTTCTAGATCTACTATTCTTCATCAAAATAGTTATTTACATCATTAGCCTAGTCATTTCATTGAATTTCATCTAACATTCATGCCAAATTTAGTCAAGGGTAGGTTGACTCACCTTTTAGGTTGTAATTAAGTCCAATATATTTTCTAAATCCATCAAACCCATAGTACCTCAAAATTTAAATGACATGTTATGGAAAATAAACATTAAATTCCTAGGTGAAGTCTCAAGGTTTCAATTTTCCTACATTTTAAAATATTAAAGTGTTGAACATCTAGAATACTTAGAGGGGGGTGAATTGTTATTCCATAAACTAATAATAAAATCCACTTAACCATTATTACTATTTTGACTGAATCAATAGGAGAAAACATAAAACCAAGCCAATGCAACACACACACGAACACCAAGATTTTTACGTGAAAATCCAATGAGGGAAAAACCACGGTGAGGGTTAACTCACAATATATTGGGTATGTGCAAGATCATCATGGAAAAAATAGGCCCTTAAGTGGCAAAACATTTAGAAAAATCAGAGTTATGCAGCTTGACGTAAAAAATATTGAATAAGTTATGTATATTATTTCAAAAATATGTAAGAATAGAATCTATAGCAAATTGAATGTAGTTTTTGAACTACTAGGTTTATTTTGTAAACAAAAAAATATTTGGTGAAAATTTGAAATTCCAATGTAGTAGTACTTAAATTTCAGGAAAAAAATAAGAAGCCAGGTGTTTGTCTGACAAACCCAACCATAATAAAATAATAATATCTTTTATAAGATTTTACATATAAGTAGAGAACTTATGTCCCAATGTGATGCATATTTTTTTGTAATTTTTTTCCAAGTAAATAATTAATTATGAATTTTTTATTACAACTTTTAAAAAATATAAAAACTCATATGTCTAACCACCTTAACTTTGTCAAAACATCGTGAAATTGATTTTTTTAATCCTATAGTATGTGAAGCATAGAATGTGACAGATGTTTCAAATTCAAAAAAAGTGATACCATTTGAAAGCTATAGATGCGTTTCAATCAGCCTATCAATTAGGACTTTAGTCATAATTCAAATAGAAAATGAATAATAATTATTTAGTAAATTCAAAGTAAAGCATAATTTATATTGGTGGAAAGTTGAGAATGTCCTTTAAAAATTGTTTTCGTTTCATCAATTTTGGGTAAAAAAATCATCGTCAGCTACATACCCATCATATCATCACTTTTTGGCCCATCATGATCCTACACATACCCTATTATATCTTGATACAAAATATTACAGGGATCACTGCCAAGACTCACTCTCCTTAGAAAGGCTCACAACCTAGATACAAAACATGGCAAGCACTTCCAATATACAATGATAGTGGCTCACTACCAAAGAATGAACCTATGGAATACACCTTTAATGTGCAAGGTTTAGTTCCATTAAAGCTTAAAATAAAAGAACTACATTGCTCAAAAAATCTATACTACTGATAAAGTATTTAAGCTCTAATCTTCTCCACTATTCACTTCCTCACACACCACACACTCACATGTTTTCTCTCTTTCTCTCTTCCCTTCTTCTCCTTCTCCATCTTCAAAGCATTATATATATATGTGTATACAAGCATATCTTATTCATCAAATAGTTTGGCACCATATAAGATTCAACATTTTATCCATGTAGTGCATTATGCCAAGTCAGCTATTAGTCTTCATAATATATTGCATTTGTTGAGTTGGCCAAGACTAAAAAAAAATTCTTCAAACCAATAACTAATCCTCAAGGGAAACACCTTCTGGGTCTAAGAACATATTAATTTCCCATCATACTACTAGTAAAGAGAATTTCATCTCAACCACAACATCAAAATGTTCACCTTCATGGAATGTGGAATCTCCCACATAGTACACCACACACAGAACAATAGTAGGATATAGAGTTGAAATCTGTCAAAGATAAATTTTTGTTCATAGACAAAAGAACATATCAAGATCCAAGAAAAAGTAGCCTGAATGAGTCAACAAAACATGGTTATGAGATTAGAGTAATATCAGATCTTGTGATGAGTTCCAGACTTGAATACTAACATACTGATCCATCACAAAGGAGTGTTACCGGAAGAGTACAAATTTCGATAAACCAAGAAAACTTCCCATGTATTTATCATCATGCAATTAGTACCATGTTGACATCAATGAAAACATAACCAACACAACCATCCATACATTATAATCATGTTGCAAGGCTTCCAACAATTTCCTTCTTTGGAATTGATGGCAACATGCATGATAAAAAATATTTCAAGTATATCGCAACAAAATATTCTGACTTGCCCCCCTATCAAAACTGATCTTCACAAAAAAAATTTCCTCTGAGTCTCCATCTCTTTTATTTCTCATTCTCTTTATCTCTCTTCCATTGACATAAATGAAAAAGGAAGGGGTCTGGTGTAAGAATGTATATCAAAAGGTCACAAAAGATATGAACACATATTTAAGCAAAAGAGGAACCTTTGAGATTCTCAAGAATAGCCTTCCATGATACTTTACCTTCTTCCCAGGAACCTTTTGCACTTATAAGAGTCTTGTAAAATAGCTCAAGTTTAGTTAGAAACTCTATACCATATGTTAAAGTACTGGGACTAATATTGATTTCTGATATTTCATCAATATAGCCAAGAGCACTAGAAACAAAAGTATGTTTGAATTTAATCATGTCTCTAAGTGCCACAAAAATTTTGATGGCATTTGTTATTTGATCCTGTAGAGAGAAATTTTTTTCCTGAAGCTACATAATGTAGGACCACCTCTAATTGTCTTTATCTTCTACTAACTTGTATGTATCTTCCTGATTGCTCAGTCGAGACTCACTCATTCATATTTCATTTTGAACATATCCAATGTATTTCCAGGCCAATCTAGAAAAAAGGAGGGTACTTCATGTGCCTCTTCTTCACAACCTTGAACATTTTATAATTCATTCATTACTCAATTGTATGCATTTGCATAGTTTCCCTTTATATAATTCAAATCTTCTTCATCAAACCTAGTTCCAACAAACTCTTTAAGCTTGGAGATAGAGAATTTCAAAGAATTAATCATGCCACAAAGATTCTCCACAACAAAAATATATGAATCAAAATTGGTACCAAGAATAACCTTTTGAAAATATTACAAATCTCTCTGAATGTTTATTCTTTCATGCTCATGTTTAAGCTTTCTTTCTTCTGCACCTTCTTGCTTAATTACACTCTTTCTTTTCTTCCCTATTCTGGTCTTGCTACCGGGCGTACTTTCATTGAGATCCTTAGAACTTTCCAAGTGAATTTTAGCATATTTATCAATTTCAGTCTCTAACACTTCATAACCCAATTCAGATATCCAAACCAACCTTGATTCAACTACTTCCATGTGACAGAAATCTGTGGACACAAGAAAATTTATTTTTCTGAAGTATCTTTCCATGACACTTATTGGAATCCTAGACCTTTTGTTCATCCTCATTTGAAATATTCCAAATAATGAAACAAGGGAAGAATCTTGTGTGTCCAAACTACCAATATTTGTCATGAAATTCCTGTTTGATAGGCAACAAGCTCTAGATTTGAACATTCTAACTTTCCTATTACTAGTAACTCTTTCAAAAAGTAAAAGAGTGGACAAAAAACCAAATTGGTATACTAAAAATTATTCTTCCTATTCTTCTTGATTTCCTTTAAATTATTCAATAGATGTATACGAAGTAGTTCACACAAGTCATATTCCATACCTCTTCACACCATGTCAACAATAATATTGACCACAATAGTAGAAACTGTAGAGTCATTCTTAGGGATACAATCTTTATGACCGATGACCATAGTAGCATACCTCATTACCAGATCAACAATCGATCTCAACTCAATTTACTTTCTTTTTGAACTCACACCTATAACCTCAATTATTTATTTCTCATTCATAATATTCAGCTTAGGAATTGGTCTAAAGGAACATAGACCAATTACATCTCTAATTGCTTCTCTAGTAACAAGATGTGTCTCATCAATCCATAAAGATTCATCATGATTTTTTCTCAATACCATCTGAATATATTTATTTTCAAATTCAAACAAATCAACTTTCCTCAAAAAATCCAACTTTTTCTCAACTAATACTTTGTAAGCATCATAATTCTCTTTCAATTCATTTTCCCAAAGCATATTCAACTGAACTGATGACATTTATTAAATCTTACTGTAAATAAATGCATAGATATCCTTTCTAGGAAAAAATATTAGAGGGATGCAAGAGAATGCACCAACATACTCTTCCGACACATTCCTCATATATCTCTTTAATATTGCTTTATTTGCACAATTCACAATCTTTGAATTATCCATCAATAATAGTAAAAGATTGTGCAAACAAAAATACCTCTAAAAATTTATACATGTTCTATTTCTGGAGCACGCTTCAACTATTCCTAAATCTACAAACTTTGAAACTCTAAATTCCCTTCAAAACTTCCTTTGCACGCTTCTTAAAAAATGCATAGGTATTTAATGTTATCTGATCTTATTCCTTAAATTTCAAATGATTTTGCAATAAATGTTTCATCTTGTAGGTAGATTTCTTTGAAAAATGTGTATGCCTCCATTCTTTCAAATTATATAGACCTTATTCTTCACACATGTGAAAAATACCTAATCTTGTTACAACATTAAATATACTTCCATCATGATATGAAACAAGTAACAATAAGAGGTTTATTACATTTTCTGATGATTGCACCTCCTTAGCCACTTCTTTCACTTAGAAATTGATGGGAGTATCTGTGTTGGAGGTCAGCATAGACAAAACTAATGAATCCTTTCTACAAGTCCTTTCCATTTATTTTCTTGTCACTTCTAGATAAAAGGTTTGATAATTCTTCTTTGTTCGATAGATGTTCTTCTCCCTTATGTTGTTTCTACTAGGATGATCTAGTTTTCTGCAATTATAGCAAGTAACATTCTTCTTTCAATTTTCCTTTTTATCCTTACATCCATTCTTCTTTCCCTTAGAATCATTCACATTATTCTTTTAGTCCTTTTCTTTATGATCAAATCTCTTGTAGGAATGACAAACACCATTGAAGTATATGTAGTGTAGAAAAATATATCTTTGGAAAATTTCACACTCGTTTGGGTCTTTCTTATGGACATTGGCCTATTTTTTCCTTGATTTAATGTTGTAATGTGGTCAACACATTCACATTAGGTCTTGGAACCTTGTGAATCAATAAGAACTTTATGATGTCTTGTAAAAGTGTTGTGAAATGTTGTAACACATTTTCACACATTTCTAGGACCTTTTTACTATAACTCACTTAGAAAACTTCTTTTTATCACTTACAAAGCCTTATTTCAAAGTGTTGTAAAGTGTTGTAACAAACTTTCACACTTTTCTAGGCTTTTCATCAATAATTTGACCCTTTCTTATGCTTAATTGGCCCCTTTATACACTTACAGGCCCTACTTAAGTGTGTTTTTGAGAATAATCCCATTAAACATAATTTAATATACCTTAATTTTTGGCACCCACTTAAAATTTCTAAGTGGGACCCATTCACCACTAGGGGCGAATGAGTCCCATTTGGCTCAAAAATCAGAATTATTTCAAAATTCTGGTAGGATATTATTCTCTAAGCCTTCAGGTTAGCCTATGATGTGGTATTTTTGAGAAACACTACATAATCAAGTATAAATATAGGGTTTTCCCTCTCATATTACCCCCATTCATTGATCATTTCACTCATTAATTCACTCATTAATTCACTCAAGCATTCCATCAATCATATATCCATTGGAGCCATTTCTTGCATGTCTTCAAGTTTCTACTTCAAGGGTTTTGTAAGTTGTAGCATTACATATTGTTCATTCATCATTATCTTTTCATTTCATTTCATTTTCAAGGGTTTAAATACCAAACTGAGGTTTGATAAAGGAAAATCCCTATTCACTAACCCTTAACACTTTTTCCCCTCTTTACTTGTGTTTTGTAGATCTTGTGTGCATATTTTTCAAACAGCAAGGTGTAAAAAGTTGTCAATAATTTTTCTAAGTCATTCAAAGTGGCCAAAGCCCTAAAAGAAGCATGGCTAACACCTATAGGCCATATTCTATAGTTTCAAATTAAAAAACTTGTTAGGAGCTTAAGAGTAGACCGGGAGCTACAAATAGCACCTTTGAAATTCTCAAAATATGGAAGCGGACTAAGTCACCATCTATAGCATATAAGTCCCACTACTAGGTCTAAAAAGTGATTTTTTGTAGTTGTGAGTACCCTTTTATCTAAAACATGTTCCATAAGAATTTTCGCAAAATAGGACTAAGTCACCGAACTTGGCGTATGAGTCCCAATGGGCTTCAATAGTAATTTCTATAGTATTCCAAAGCTCATTGCCATAAATTACTAGTTTCCAGGTGCACCTCTTCAATTTCATTAATTTATCTCATAGTTTGTTTGCATTTTTAGGTCATTTTTCATATCACAATGTGTTTTCAAACAAAGTGCATTTCTTTAGTTTTGCATTAGCATTCAATATCTTTTATTAGTTCTTCGCATCTAAGACATTCCCCTTAGATAGATTTCAATCATCTTTGCATTGGAATCTGAAGGGCATATTCTTGAGTGAGCCATCAAGGTTTTTTGGGATGCCTCTCTCCTTTTAGGTGCAAAACTCTAGAAGTGTAAGAGAGTCCCCTATCCCAAAAATCTTTGGTTCAGTATAAATATATTTTTTCATCATGCCATTTTACAGGAGTTCTCTTGATTTTCTTCTATAGTCCTTGGATTTTTTATCCTTGTACTACGTCTTCTTTTTAGTGAATTGCTTCACTTTAGAACTTTGACCTCTTTCAAACCCTAAAACGCTCTTATCTCTTTCCAATCTTTGAGAATTAATTGAGTCATCGAGCTTATCTTAATTTTTTCTTCAAAACTCTTTACCTTTTCCATATTAGATTTCAAGATTTCTACTTCTAGTTCAAGCTTCACTCATTCATCCATCTTCTTCTGAATTTCAATTTCCTCATATTCTTCAATTCTTTTCTTGGGTATGTGTAGGATCATGATGGGCCAAAAAGGGGTGATATGATGGGTATGTGTAGGGTATATGGCTGATGAATTTTTTTTACACAAAATTGATGAAATGAAAAGGGTTTTTAAAGGAGATTCTCAACTTTCCACCAATATAAATTATGCTTTAGATTGAATTTAATAAATAATTATTACTCATTTGCTATTTGAATTATGACTAAAGTCCTGATTGATAGGATGATTGAAAAACATCTATAGATTTCAAATGATATCACATTTTTTTAATCTGAAACATGTGTCACATTTTGTGCTTCGCATACTATAGGATTAAAAAAAATATAAAAAATTCATGAAGTTCTGACCTAGTTAAGGTGGTCAGACATACAATTTTTTTATATTTTTTTAAAATTGTAATAAAAAAATCATAATTAATTATTTACTTGGAAAAAAATTACAAAAAAATATGCATCACATTGGGACATGAGTCCTCTACTTATATCTAAAATCTTATAAAATAATATTATCATTTTATTGTGGTTAGGGTGGTTAGACAGACACCTACTTCTTATTTTTTCCTTGAAATTTAACTACCACTACATTGAAATTTAAATTTTTCACCAAATAGATTTTAAAAAATAAACCTAGTAGTTTAGAAACTACATTAAATTTTCTACGGATTCTATTGTTACATATTTTTGAAATAATATAGATAACTTATTCAAATTTTTACATCAAGTTGTCTAAGTATGATTTTTCTTAACTTTTCACCACTTAAGGGCCTTTTTTTTCCATGATGATCTTGTACATACCCTCTTCTCATCCTATTGTTCTTGCAAGCTAGTAATTATTTCTTCTCCTTCAATCAATAGGTCGCATGCATTCATACATGTAATTTTTAGTGTTTCAATGTGCTCATTTTCTTTTATCAGCTTGTCCTTTAAGGCTTTCATTTCTTCTACATATATATATTCAAATTCCAAGACATTCCTCAAGTTGTTAGACTTCTTCCCAGGAACCAAGCTTTGATACCAATTTTTAAACATCCAAAATATTCAAAGGGAGGGTGAATTAGTATTCCACAAACTGATAATAAAATCCACCTAACCATTTGTGCTATAGAAAAATGTCCCTTTGAAATTTTCATGGTCTTTTAGGTCTTTCTTCATGATGCTTGGTCCATTTTGCTTTGATTTAATGTTGTAATGTGACTTAAACATTCACATTAGGTGCTTAAAATTCAAATTATGACATCTTCTGAAGGTGTTGTCAAGTGTTGTAAAACATTTCTACACATTTCTAGACTCTATTCATTACAATTCACCTAAAAATCACCTTTTCATCACTTATCAAGTCCTATTTTGAAGTGTTGTAAAGTATTGTAAGAAGATTTCACACTTTTCTAGGATTAATTTCACTATTTACACCTTTCTTATGATTTATTTGACCCCTTTATGCACTCATAAGGCTTAATTAAGTGTATTTTTGAATGTAAGCCTAAAAAATAACATTAAATGTGACTTAATTCCCAACACCCACTTTCAAGTGCAAGGTGGGACCCATTTGCCATGGGTGGCGAATGAGTCCCTCTTGGCTCAAAATTCCAAATATTTCAAATTTTCTTTCAGTTTTTTATTCAAAATTTCCTTATGTCGGCTTGTGATGAGGTATCATCGGGTTACTAAGGCACACTTGTGTATAAATATGTGTTTTTCTCCTCATTTTACATCTCCTAATTCATTAAAGCAATTTTTTCATTCAATTAGCATTTGAGCCCTTTGCATTATTAAATCAAGCATCAATCAAGTATCTTGGAGCAACCATTGATATATCTTTAGATTTCTTCAACAAGGTTGGTGAGTTTAGTACATTTTCATATTGTTCATTCATCTTTCCTTGTTCATTTTATTCCATTTCTTCACTAAGGGTTTGATTACCAAAGTGGGATTTGACAAAGGAAAATCCCTATAACCTAACCCTTAACCATTTTCCCCTTTTGCATGTGTTTTTGCAGACTTGTGTATCCATATTTATCAAGCAATTAGGTGTTGAAAGGTGGTCAATAAGTCAACAAGGTGTTTCAAGTCAACTACAACCTATTTCAAGCTTGGAGACAACCTATAGTCCATTTTTTGCAAGTTTGACTCCGTCAACATGACAAGAAGAAAAGCTCAGATCTAGTGCTATAGAATTGGTCCCTGATTTCGTAGAATTTTGGGAGAGGATTGATTTTCCTTCAGTGGTGAATGAGTCCCACCTTAAGGCTAGAAATCTAGATTTTGTCATATTCTGGATCCCGACACTTAGAAACCTATTTCTAGAAGTTCTCATCAGATGTAGGGCTGATTCTCCATCAGTGGTGAATGATTCCCACTAGCGATTTTCAGTTATTTCTGTCATCATTCAGGACACTCCAAATTCTTCATTCTTTTCCTAGGTGCACTTTGATTCAGCCTTCTTCACTTTTGTTTTGTACGTGTTCATCTTTTAGTTCATGCTTCTTAGGTTTTTCATTCATAATCAGTCAATTACTTAACTTAGTTGCATTCATATCATCTCATTTAGCCTTAATAACATCATAGACATCTTAATTTGAGTCAACCACATTTATTTTTCATGAGGTTTATCTCTCTCCTTTTAGGTGAAACATCCTAAGAGTGCAAGAGTAACCTATAAGCCTCACAATGAAAAAATCTATGGTTCATTTTGGTGAACTTGCATAGTGAACATCATATCATTCTAATTTTCATTTATATTTGCATCCTAGGACTTAATTGCATTGTATTTTGCATTGTTTTTGCATCTTAGGGTTTCTTAAAATTGCATTAGTTAAAGACTCATTTAGACTTCATTTTTGCATATCATATCATTCAAAAGCTGAAAATCTACATTTTTATCCTTAGTTTGCATCTTAAAAGCATTAAAATCACTTTTAATTTTCTGAAAAACACAAAAAAATCTCATTGTTGGACTCATTCGCCACCTTGGGTGAATCAGTCCACCTACACATTTAATACTGTATTTTCAAGCATTTTTCTGGGTAATTACTACATTTCTATTCTCTACTGTTATTTCTCTATTTCAGTTTGTAGAATTCCTATTGTTTGCATTTTCCACTCTTAGATTACATTACATTTGCATTCACCCCATCTTTTGTGGTACTTGTATTTGTGTTTGGTGCCCCATTGATAATACTTTAGTGAGACGAAGTTCTAGAATCATGGCTTCTAGTGATAGCACTTTCGTTGTGGATCTTGGGATCTCAAGAGCTCCTACTCCTAGTATGGAAAATGGTGCATTAGGAATGGATACTACCACTACTATGCCTTCACATTTCCATCCAATGATTGTTGACACACAAAACAATTATATTCCACAAGAAAAAGTCATTAGTATTCATGAAGATTTTCCACATTTACAACAAGATTTATCCCTTGAAAAATTTCCACCACTGCTATACTTGCAATAGAAAACCTTCATCATTTTATTTAAAGTGATGATGGCTTAAAAGTTATGAAAATAATAGCTTAGATATACAATAAACATGTTCCTTCTACTTCCCAGTCAACTAACATTGTTGTAAGCCAAGGAGGACCTCACAATCCTCCTCCTTCAACCATAGCATCCATACCAACTTATACCACTCCTCAAGTTACAACAACTATGCAATAGGTTAGTCATGTGACTCCTTCTTTTGCTATTCCAACTATCATTCCTAGTTCTTTTGTGGTATCACATAATCCTTCTTCCACCTACACCCATCTTAGTGTCCCTTTCACTTCCCCTAACATTAGATACACTCCATTACCATTTTCCCTTCCACCTCATACCACTTACACCAATCCCATCATTACACAAATCTTTAACATTGTTTCAATCATGCAAAAAAAAATCTCCACCATTAGCAAAACTCAAAATGCTCCACCCACATATCATATTTGTAGTAGTCCATTATCCTTCTAGAAATCTTACGCACATAGATGCCACAAGGAATTGAAATTCCTAAGTTTGAGAAATACGAAGGTAAAGGAGACCCTACTAATCATGTCAATGCTAATATAGCCTTATGCAGTGACTTTGTCCTCGATGATAAGTTGTTAGCTAACTTTTTCCTAGGACCTTGAAGGACACTGCATTGGAGTGGTTTTCAAACTTACCCAATCATTTAATCCGATCGTTTAATGAAATTGTGGATTCCTTCATAAGTCATTTCCAAGTCTGTATGACTCCTAAAAAGACAATGGATGATTTAATGAGATGTAAACAAAATAATGATGAAAAGTAAATGACTTCATTTCACATTATCATTCATTGTATGTTCAAATTAATGTCAAGATCCCTAATTCACATATGTAGAAGATGTTTATCAAAAACTTGCACACTCACCTTAAGGATAAGTTGACTATGACAAAATTCCCTTCGTTCATTCCTTTATGGACAACCCTTTGTGACTATCACAACTCATTATTTAGTCGTGATTCAAAGTCCACTTCTAACTGAGCTGAGAAGTCTGAACAAAACAACCAAAACAACATGAAAATTTTTAGAAAAACAAATAGAGGCTTTTTACAGTTCAATCTACCTTCTCTACAATCAACCCATCTTGTTCCCAGTCAAATGGTAGTTGTTAAATTAGTGGTCCCCTTTACCTATGGGGACTCAAAGAGATAATTTACTCCCTTACTTGATACCCTCCTTAACATAATGAACCAATTTCTCCAGCAACAGATGATCACTCTACCTACCATTAAACCCCTTGATACCACCAAGTCCTTACCACCTACCTTTATACCTAATGCTTATTGTCATTTTCATCACCAAAATGTACATGACACTGAACAATGTAAGCATCTCAAACACTTAGTTCAAGACCTCATTGATTCTGGTCATCTGTCCATTCTGGGTGTCAATGATCAAGGCAATAAGTTTGTTGCAACCCCTAACTAGAATTTACAAATTTTTACCAATCTTATGCGTAAAAAAAACATTCATTTGTCAAGGCTAGTGAACCTTCAAAAACTGATGTAATGAATGTTGATACAAATACAGAACAACCTTATATAAATCCAAATGTTACCCAAGTTAATCCTATGGATGAACTGGTGGGTACAATAGACATTTTCCCTCATATGGGCTCAACCAACAATTCTCTTGATATTAATTTTTCTTCTCATGATATACTTAAAAATATTCCTAATGGCCCTCTATACATAGCTAGAAGAATCTATGATAATCCCACTAATGGGATATTAATAGATCTCACATGTGGTGAGAATGTGATCACAAAAGAGTTTTTAGTCTTACACAATATCTATCAAAATGATTATAACAAACCGAATGCATGGATTAAAACAAATACTATTTTTGTGTGTCATACAATAAAATTGATTGTACTCCCCTTACAAATAGGACCCAAAACTTTGGAGGTAACATTTTCTATCATTCCACAATTGGACCAATTTCCTTTATGGCTAGGTCATCCTTGGCTCTGCTCGATGAAAGTGGTCATGTCAGTTGTTCACAAATGTTTGAAGTTTCCACATGGCAATGAAATATTTACCATACACGATATTGGCTTTAATTTGTTATCCTCTAGAGGTATTTTTTCCTTAGAAGCCTTTTGGCCTAAACGTATGGAACCCATCACCCCTCAAAAGGACTTCTTTTTCATAACCTATCAAAAGTTCAAAGCCAAATGCATAGCCGAATTATCTCTTCATAACATATCCCCATCCACTTCCACTCCTCCTATACTAGATGAAACCATGCTTCAGCCTAAGTCTAACATTGAACAAACAATACAACCTCTTGAGAACCCAACCATAGACACTTCCCCTCCATTGTTTAAACACACAAGAGAAAATGAAACCAATCTTATCATACCTCCTCACATTAAACAAGAATATAAAGAGAAAGAGAAAGTGACTGACCCATCTTCTTTAGTTTTTTTCATTCTACCCCTCCAAAAGAAAAGGAACCTATGATGGATCAACCCGCTCTTACATGTCAACTTTAAAATACAATAAAATGAAACTATGGTCCTAGGGAATGTAGATGTCGTCGTCATCTCCTTGCTCGTCATTCTCAAATGGAAGAAAAAAAAGAAAGCCAATCTCCACCTTTGATAAAAGAAATAAATGATCACCCTCTTTCTCCTAACCCGCCACAAGATAATACAGTCTAACCCTCAAGGGAAAATGAACCGATCCAACAACCACAACTTTTGATACATCTTTCCTTCGAAATAACCCTTCGCCCTCCTATCATAATAAATCTTGATGGTGATGATGATGAGGAGATCACAAAAATAGATGAAGAAGTGCACAATGATCTAAACTCTTTAGTTTCATCTACCTTGAGCTTAAATGATAAATCTTCTATACCAAGTGAAGAACCTGGTACCAATGACCATCACAATACATTGAACATGATTGGGAGGTAGATGACTTGATGGATGGTTGACTTGAATTCACATTACAAGCCTTTTATATTCCTTTTTTCTTTTTTTTTGGTTTGATTTTATGTGTGTATTGTGTTCCCTCATAACATGTGTTTGATGTTCTCTCTCTTTGTACACTTCCTCTATTTGTACCTCTATTCTTCTATATGTCATGCATTTCCTTTTTCACTTTTGTTTTGAATTCTCCTTTTGGGGATGATACAAAGCATTGAGATGCCCTATGTCTCTTCCATGTTGACCCAAAATGTTTCTTTTATTTCACATTTTTTTTATGTTTTCCTTTTGGGAATGATGCAAAGCATAGAGACACCCTATGTCTCTTCCATGTTGATGCAAAAGGTCCTTTTTATTTCACTTTTGTTTTTTGTTTTCATTTTTGGGATGATGCAAAGTGTTGAGATGCCCTATGTCTCTTCCATGTTGACCCAATTAGTCCCTTTTCCTTTTTACTTTTACTTTTTTTTTTGTGTTTTCCTTTTGGTGATGATGCAAGGCATTGTGACGGAAATGTCTCCTTCATGTTGACCCAAAAGATTTTCCTTTTCTTTTTCCTCTTTGTTTTTTTTTGCTTGTGTTTCTCATTTTGGGGATGATGCAAAGTGTTGAGACCACAATTTCTCTTCCATGTTGACCCAAAATGAACTTTTTTTCCCTTTTTTTTCTCTTTGTGTCATTCTTCTAGTTCTATGTGCTTTGGGGAATGTTGATAGTTCTAAGCTCTTTCATAAAAAAATTGTAGCAATGAAGATACTAACCCCAAATTCCCTTATGTGTTTGGTGTGTTCTTTACTTTGGGGAAACTCCCTTTTCTTTTGTTATCTTTTTCGTATACATGATGCAACCTATCTTAGAAACATGACTTGGCATATGGGCTTTCCGAGTTAGCTCTCATGTCTTGATTTCTTTTTTGCATTTTTCCTTTGATACTTTAAAGTAATTTCTCACAGAACAATGTGTAGAAAATTCTTTTAAAGTGGGGGGCATACATTGGAATCATTTCATTTGTATTTTTGGTTCTTAGTGGGGTATGTGCAGGATCATCATGGAAAAAATAGGCCCTTAAGTGGCAAAAAAATAAAAAAAAATAGAGCTAGGAAACTTGATGTAAAAATTTGAATAATTTATCTATATTATTTAAAAAATATGTAAGAATAGAATCTATAGAAAATTGAATGTATTTTATAAATTACTAGGTTTGTTTTTTTTTAAAAATCTATTTGGTGAAAATTTGAAATTTCAATGCAGTAGTACTTAAATTTCAGGGAAAAAATAAGAAGTAGGTGTCTGTTTGACCACCCTAACCACAATATTTAATGATAATTATTTTTATAAGATTTTAGATATAATTAGAGGACTCGTGTCTTGATGTGATGCATATTTTTTTATAATTTTTTTCCAAGTAAACAATTAATTATAAATTTTTTATTACAACTTTTAAAAAATGTAATAAACTAGTATGCCTGACCACCTTAACTTGGTCAAAACTTCATGAAATTCAAATTTTATTTTTTTAATCCTATAGTATGCAAAGCATAGAATGTGATGCATGTTTTGGATTCAAAAAATGTGATATCATTTGAAAGTTATAGATGTATTTCAAATAGTTTATCAATCAGGACTTTAGTTGTAATTTGAATAGAAAATGAATAATAATTACTTAGTAAATTCAAAGTAAAGCATAATTTATATTGGTGGAAAGCTGAGAATCTCCTTTAAAAACCCTTTTCATTTCATCAATTTTGGGTAAAAAAGAAGTCATCAGCCACATACCCATCATATTGCCACTTTTTGGCCCATCATGATCTTGCACATACCCAGTGCGACCTTGTCACTTCATACAATGCAATTTCAGCACTTTTTGGATAACATTGGCTTTGTTGTCCATCATAAGTGTGATCTATCTTAGTATATTACATTCCTCTTAGTGGCCTGATGTGATATACTACATCCCCTAAGTTGTGAATATTTAATTCTTTCATTGCTCCTCTCCTGGAGATGTTAGACGCAATGTTCCCTAAGTGACAAACCTTGCATGAAATTAACAAGACTCCTTTGAACATATTTGACATGTTACATTTTTACATTTTACATTTTTCCACCTTGCATAATGCAAATTGCATGCCTGTGGTACCTTGCTCTTTGTTCATGATTTCTAAGCATACAAATATTTTCTTGTCTCATAAAGCATGAACCGACATTTTTCCTTGTGGCACCTTATTAAAGTTATCAAGAGGTATAACTTTGACATGGTTGAACAGGAAGCCCATTCAGTGGAGTGCATACCAACTAGCGTATGTATCTTACCTTTTTGGGTCCTCTCGGCCAGTGGACCACCATGAGTTCTTCTACCCCAGAGTGAGTATGCATTTTCTTTTTTCTCACAAACAACCTAGATCTAATCCATAACTATTTGGACAGAGCATCAAAGCTTCATCCAAATTTTCCTTCTCTTCTCACTTGCGTTCCTTTGTTCTTATGTTTAGTTTTCCATGGGATCTTCACCCTGGGGGATTGATCATCCCTTTTGATTGTTTTCATTCCATCTTGTTAACATAAGTGCATTTGGACCTCTCTCTCAATAAGCATGGCTACTTTAGTGTGAGTTTGAAGCAAGTTCATCCTCTCACTAAAGTGGGGGCTAAATGTGTTAAAGAAAATTTTCCCTTTGAAATTTTTATGGATTTTTAAGTCTTTCTTCATGATGCTTCATCCATTTTTCTTTGATTTAATGTTGTAATGTGACTTAAACATTCACATTAAGTCCTTAAAATCCAAATTATGATGTCGTGTGAAGGTGTTGTGAAGTGTTGTAAAATATTTCTACACTTTTCTAGACTCTATTCATTACAATTCACCTAAAAATTACTTTTTCATCACTTATCAAGTCCTATTTTGAAGTGTTGTAAAGTCTTGTAACAAGATTTCACCTTTTATAGGCTTAATTTCACTATTTACACCTTTCTTATGCTTTATTTCACCCCTTTATGCACTCATAAGGCTTAATTAAGTGTATTTTTTAATGTAAGCCCAACAAATAATATTAAATGTGACTTAATTCCCAACACCCACTTTCAAGTCCAATGTAGAACCCATTCACCATGGGTGGCGAATGAGTCCCTCTTGGCTCAAAATTCAAAATATTTCAAATTTTCTTTTAGGTTTTTATTCAAAATTACCTTATCTTGGCCTATGATGAGGTATCATCGAGTTACTAAGGCACAAGTGTGTATAGATATGTGTTTTTTTCCTCATTTTACATCTCCTAATTCATTCAAGCAATATTTTCATTCACTAAGGGGTATGTGCAGGATCATGATGGGCCAAAAACTGGCAATATGATGGGTATGTGTAGGGTATGTGGCTGATGACATTTTTTTTACCCAAAATTGATGAAACGAAATGGGTTTTTAAAGGATATTCTCAGCTTTCCACCAATATAAATTATGCTTTACTTTGAATTTAATAAATTATTATTATTCATTTTCTATTTGAATTACAACTAAAGTCATAATTGATAGGCTAATTGAAAAAGATCTATAGCTTTCAAACGATATCACATTTTTTGAATCCAAAACATGTGTCACATTTTATGCTTTGCATACTATAGGATTAAAAAGAAAAAAATGAATTTCATGAAGTTTTAACCAAGTTAAGGTGGTCAGACAAACTAGTTTTTTTATTTTTTAAAATTTGTAATTGATTATTTACTTGGAAAAAAATAACAAAAAAAAATATGCATCACATCTGGACATGAGGCCTCTACTTATATTTAAAATATTAAAAAAAAAAAAATTTATCATTTTATTGTGGTTCGGGTGGTAAGACATACACATACTTCTTATTTTTTCCCTGAAATTTGAGTACTACTGCATTGAAATTTTAAATTTTCACCAAATAGATTTTTAAAAATAAAATTAACCTAGTAGTTTAGAAACTACATTCAATTTGCTACAAATTCTATTGTTACATATTTTTGAAATAATATAGATAAATTATTCAAATTTTTACATCAAGTTGCCTAACTCTGATTTTTCAAAAAAATTTACCACTTAAGGGTTTGTTTTTCCATGATGATCCTGCACATACCCTAAGCATTCAATTATCATTTGAGCCCTTTGCATCATTCAATCAAGCATCAATCAAGTATCTTGGAGTAACCATTGATATATCTTCATATTTCTTCAACAAAGTTGGCGAGTTTAGGAAATTTGCATGTTGTTCAACCATCTTTCATTGTTCATTTCATTCTATTTCTTCATTAAGGGTTTGATTAACAAAGTGTGATTTAACCAAGGAAAATCCCTATAACCTAACCCTTAACCATTTTCCCCCTTTTTTATGTGTGTTTGTAGACTTGTGTATGCAGATTTATCAAGAATTTAGGTGTTCAAAGGTGGTCAAGAAGTCAACAAAGTGTCTCAAGTCAACTAAAACTTATTTCAAGCTTTGAAAAAAGATATAGTCTATTTTGTACATATTTGACTCTATCAACATGACAAGAAGACAAGCTCAGATCTGGTGCTATAGAATTGGTCCTCGATTTCACATAATTTTGGGAGAGGACTGATTTTCCATCAGTGGTGAATGAGTCCCACCTTAAGGCTAGAAATCTAGATTTTGTTAGATTCTAGATCCTAACACTCAGAAACATGTTTCCAAAAGTTTTCATTAGAAGCAAGACTGATTCGCTATCAGTGACAAATGAGTCTCGCTGGTGATTTCTAGTGATTTATGTTAGCATTCAGGACACTCCAGATTGTTTATTCTTTTCCCAGGTGCACTCTATTTCAGCATTCTTCACTTCTGTTTTGCATTTGTTCATCTTTTAGTTCATGCTTGCATATCATATTGTGTTTTCAAGCATTGGATATTTCTTAGGTTTTTCATTCATAATCAGTCAATTACTTAGCTTAGTTGCATTCATATAATCTAATTTAGTCTTAATAACATTATACATCATTTTCCTTTTCGAGAAGCGTTTTCGGCACACTTTCTGGGTGTCTAGGAAAATAAGCTTAAATGGGACCCAAAGTAACTATAGGGTATGGTATAGCAGAGCTTTGAAGATGGGAGGAGAGAGAAAACATATTGAGCTGAGCAACTTTCTAGAGCACAGGAAGAATGTTAAAGCTTGGGAAAAAATTGAAAAGGGAGGTTTAGTTCTGTTTTGGAAAAGCTCCATGGAACTGATGAGACGGTGCTGGACTATTTCGCCAAAAACTAGAAAAATGGTGAGATTGTGTTGTTTGGTAGGAGTGTTAAGCTGAATGAGAAAATCATCAGTGAGATTACTGGTCTTTCGATTAAGGGTGTGAAATTTTATCGGGACCGCCAGTTCTCTGATGAAGCTGTTATCAAATTTCGAAAGAAAGATAAGGAGAAAGCTAAGCTGGTTAAGGTTTCCAATAGCTACTTTGATGTGGAGTCCATTAAATCGATCTGGAGGAAAGTTTTGAGAGTCATTATGGAGTTCATCACGGTTGATGGGTGCTTCACCAGGGCGTATGGTTATCACTTTGCCATTTTGAACCACTTTTGTCACAAGGTTCGTATCTCTTTGCCATTTTATTTATTCTCTTCTTTGAAGAATTGCCTTGATGATGTTGAAAGAAACCCTAGCGGATTTCTATTATTCACCCTGGTCTTGTCAGGCTCATCTTTGAGCATTTCCAAAATTTACCAGCTCTACCTAAAAATGTTGTTGCTGGGGATTTGGACGATGAGGATACGAAAAGTAGCAAGGAGAATGATCCTTTGGCCCCTTTTTCTTTTGCTCTTGCTGGCACTAAAACCACTGATCCCTAGTCCCTTTCTTGCCGGAATGTCCTTGAGGGTTCTGCTCTTCCTTCTTGTCTTAATCCCCAGCCTTCGCATGGTTTCCCTATGCCGGTTTCTGCTACACCATCTTGTCTTAATCCCCAGCCTTCGCCTGGTTGCTCTACCCCAGGTTTGGTCTATGGGTTTAAAGGAGCCTCGGTTATGAAATTGGTTTCGTACTCTAGGAATTCTTTGGAAATTCATTCTGAAAATCCTATGGCCAGTAAAGAGTTAGTCCCTAGTGCCCCTACGTCTGGAAGATTTGTGAATGCCCCTAAAAGACCCCTAATCAGGATGAAATTAATTCTGCCCCGAATAACTTTAGGCCTGATGACATAATGAGTGTGGCAAAAAAAAGTGTTGATGGCCTTTTCACTATTCTTAAGTGGGCCCATAAGGAAGTTTGTGATTTGAGTGTCCGTAATAAAGATCTCAACAATAGAGTCATGGAGTTGGAGTAGAAGGTGAGCTGGAGCTGTAATGAGAATGATGGACATGACACCCCCTTAATGGAGAAAAAACAACAGTTGTAGGAGGAAAGATTGAATAGGCTGGAGAGAAATATGTCCAAGATTGGCCAAAATATCAGGGCCACTGTGGCACATAATCATAAAATTGCTAGGCACAACGCCATTATCATTAACACTATGGTGGAAAAGTTGGAAAAAAATCAAAAGGGCTTGGTGTTCGTGGACTTGGATGCGGACAAAGGTTGTAGCAGAGCTGTTGTTGAAGGGATTTTGACTTGCACCCGGGCTAACACGAAGAGGAAGGTCCCTGCTTCTACACATACGGTTCAAATCCTCAAGCAGGGTATACAGGATATGAGTGAAGTTGAAAAGGAAGTCGAGGAGTTTTTGAACATCATGGAGTAGTGTTGTTGTGGTCCTCTCTAGCTTTTTGGCAGTCCTTTTTTGGACCCTGTTGTCTCTTTGTTGCTATCGTTTCTTTTTGGGACAGCTGTTTGTTTTCTTGGACTTTTTTTTCTCTATCTTTGTATGTTTAAAATTTGTGGTTTCAGGTCCCTATAAAACCTATTTTTTTCTTTTCTAAAACATTATACACATCTTAATTTGAGTGAACCACATTGATTTTTCATGAGGTTTATATCTCTCCTTTTAGGTGAAACATCCTAAGAGTGAAAGAGTAGCCTATAAGCCTCACACCCAAAAACCTATGGTTCATCATTATTACTATTTTGACTAAATCAGCAAGAGATAACATGTATAAAACCAATTAAATGCAACACACAAGAACACTATTACTTTTAAGTGGAAAACCCAATGAGGGAAAAACCATGGTGATGGTTAACTCACAATATATTATATTTGGATAGAAAATATTATGGGGCTCATTGCCAAGACTCACTCTCCTTAAAAGGCTCATAGCTTGGATACAAAAGATGGCTCACTGTCAAAGAATGGACTAATGGAATACACCTTCAATGTGAAAGGTTTAGTTCTATTTTCAAAGCTCATAATAAAAGTACTACATTTCACAACAAATCTATACTAATAATAAAGTATTTAAGCTCTAATCTTCTCCTTTGCTTACTTGTTCACACACAACACACTCACACCGTTTCTCTCTTTCTCTCTTGCCTTCTTTTTTTCCTTCTCCATATTCAAATCATCTTATATGTGTGTGTGTGTGTGCATACAAGCATATCTTATTCATAAAATAGGTTGGCACCATGTATAATATTCAACATTTTTTCCATGTAGTGCATTATGACAATTTGACTATTAGTCTTCATAATATATTGCATTCGCTAAGTTGGCCAAGAATAGAAAACAATTCTTCAAACCAATAAATAATCCTCAAAGCAAACACCTTCTGAATTTGAGAACACATTAATTTCTAATCACACTACTAGTAAAGAGATTGTTAGCTCAACTTTAGCATAAGAATGTTCACCTTAGTAGAATGCAAAGTTTCCCACATAGTACACCACACATAGAACAATAGTAGGATACAAAGTTGAACTCTATCAGAGATAAATTTCTATTCATAGACAAAAGAATGTCTCAAGATCCAAGAAAAAATAGTTTGAATGAGTCAACAAAACATGGTTAGGAGATTAGAGTCATGGGTATGTGGAGGATCATCATGGAAAAAACAAGCCCTTAAGTGGCAAAAAAATCAAAAAAAATCAAAGTTAGGCAACTTGACATAATTTTTTTGAAAAGTTATCTATATTATTTCAAAAATAAGTAAGAATAGAATTTGTAGAAAATTGAATGTAGTTTCTAAACTACTAGGTTTTTTATTTTATTTTTAAATCTATTTGGTGAAAATTTGAAATTTCAATGTAGTAGTACTTAAATTTTAGGGAAAAATAAGAAGTAGGTGTTTCTCTGACCACCCTAACCACAATAAAATGATAGTATTTTTTTATAATATTTTAGATATAAGTAGAGGACTCATTTCCCGATGTGATGCATATTTTTTTCCAAGTAAATAATTAATTATGAATTTTTTATTACAAATTTTAGAAAACATAAAAACTCATATGTCTAACCACCTTAACTTGGTCAAAAATTCATAAAATTCACTTCTTCTTTTTTAATCTTATAGTACATGAAGCATAGAATGTGACGCATGTTTTGGATTCAAAAAATGTGATACCGTTTGAAAGCTATAAATGTTTTTCAATCAACCTATCAATCAGGACTTTAGTCGTAATTCAAATAGAAAATGAATAATAGTTATTTATTAAATTCAAAGTAAAGTATAATTTATATTGATGGAAAGTTGAGAATCTCCTTTAAAAACCCTTTTTGTTTCATCAATTTTGGGTAAAAAAATGTCATCAGCTACATGGGTCATCATATCAGTTACATATTGCCACTTTTTGGCCCATCATGATCTTGCACATACCCTCATATTAGATCTTGTGTTGAGTTCTAGAATTGAATACCAAAATATCGATCCATCACAAAGGAGTGTTACGAAAAAAGAACAACTTCCAATAAACCAAGGAAACATCCCATGTAGTCATCATCATGTAGTTATTACCATTTTGACATCAATGACAATATAACTAGCACAACCATCCATAGTTCATGCTCATGTTGAATGAATTCCAACATAAAGGACATTCAAAGATTGACATGCTAAAGGGAAAACTTAAATCATCATAAAAAAGACAGTTAGACATGACATAAGCCATTGAAAGAATATAGTCACACATGTTATATATAAATTATGGATCCATGAATCCGTAGAGATATATGAAGTTAGTATAAGTACTATTTAATCAAATGAGCTTCATCAATAACATAGTCAAGTGTTTTAGGGGTTGATAGTGATGATCCAAGTCCTATGGTAGAAGAATTTAGGAATCAAGGGAGACATTAAAAGTGAAAATGAAAGCGATTTCAAAATACATATGGCAATGGTATAAGTCTCCATGAGCCTCCATGAGCAAGAGGATAGACATATTAGAGGGTTTAAATAAACATTATATTATATTGTGGGATGGAATTCCTCAAGAAGAAAGAAATAGGAGAAACCCTAAAGATAGAAAAAACTATTAAAAAAAGTAGTATAAGGACCTTGAGATATCTAAATGATAGTGTTGTGGTTAGAGTAATAAAGACTATTAACATCTACAAAAGACTGGTTCAAATTTTGTAAATCTAAAGGGAAATGGATAAAAATTATGAGAATAAAATCAAAGAAACATTCTTGAGAAGGAAAACATCAAACCCTAGGTGACCATTCTAGTAAGCATGACAAACTAATATGAAATTAAAGGGAGATAAACATATTGTGCATATAGATAGATATGAAAAATAATAAAGGAGGATAATATCATACCTTAGTCTATGAAGGATGAAGAGGAAAGTGTTGAAGATGAAATCAAAGAACAAAATAATGATTGTGTGAAGACTTCTAAGAATCTCTTTTAGAGGCATGAAAATGTGATAATGACAAATGTGTTAGATATATTAGAAGATATATCCATAATAGACAATAGAAGTGTGCACATTTAAACATCAATGGTAATTATTTTATGAAGACATTGTTATACATGTTGAAGATTAAGCAAAGGCACTAGTCAGTGACCTTTTTCATAGATTGGTCATCACAAAATATAGCGATAGGATACCCATAAGAAATGAATGAAGGACAATATTGAGAAAGGACTCTAGTCAAATAAAAAAAGTGCCATAAAAAAGAGATGTGTGATAGATAAAGAAAGGACATTAAATACATAAATCATATGTCAAAATGAAACCTAGAAGTTCTCGTATGCCTCAAAGACATTTTTAATCTTGTCAAATCATAAACACATGTCCTATAAGTATGGTAAATGATCAGTTCTAGAGTTAACTGCAAGTTGAAAATAACTAAGAAGATATATATATATATATATATATATATATATATATAAGGGTAGTTTGGTGACTTGGACATTAATTGAGAGTATTCCAAAACCTTCTAAAAAGGATTCTTCATTAAAGGAGATCAAAAGATATGATCTTATCCTTCTTCAACATGACTTGGATTCTCTAAATGAGTCAAAATAGGGTAGGTAGTTTTCTAGCATCCAAGTGGAGGTTGGTCCAAATACTTTGAAAATTATTTGGTTCTTAAATTGTCTTAAAAGTGTGTCCTATATTCTCTCCCATGTTGGGGAAGGAGAAAAGGTATTGATAAGGAAAATTAAGATTAGTTGATGCAATTCCTTATAGGTAGCATTGTTACTGAGAGATTTCTTTCTATGAAGAAAAAAGATTTATGAATTTCAAAACCAATCAATTTTGGACTAAATAACATGTAATATTTTTAGTTTTTAAATGATATTAGCATTTTTAGACTATATACTACTATTATGGTACCTTTCATCAATAAAATTTAGTATTTTACCTTTAAAATCATTTTTATTTGTGTGTAATATGATTATTAATGTATGTTATCTATGATTTCGTGAAATCCTCAAGAAAATGTCTTAAAACAACAACTTTGAACAAGAAAAAAATACATCCATGCAAGTTGTTAGCTATGTAATGAATATGAACAATCATTATTTTTGTGAAAACTACAATTTTCCTTCTCAAAATTGTTCAAACTCAAACATTCTTGCAAAATTGATGCATGAGCTTGTGAAATTCTTAGGTTGTGCAAGAATTTAGTTGAATTATTAAAAGGATTATGTTTTTAAACAATACCATGAGTCTAAAGAATAATTTGGTGCATCACCTTAGTAGGAAGTAGGTTCATTTTTTAGGTTATTCTTCCACACTTTTCCTCAATAGAAGCATTTGTATTTTAGTTGAATTGGGTTAGTATTTAAGGGAACCAACCCTCTTTAGATGTTGACTTCATCTCATCAAAGCGTGCACTTTGAGAAGTCATGCATTTTTTTACTGGATTGATAAGTAAAATACTTGGCAAGGGAACAAATCCAAATGACAACAATAAGAACATTATATTTAGTTAGTATTATAATTTTTTTTTAATAATAATCTTTTAGGGATTGGTACATTCATGTTCTATAAATGGATGGACGATAATAGTTAATTACCACATATTTCAATAGTAGACTCTTCCAACTTGTAATTAATCGTGAGAATTTATTTGATATGGATCATTATGCTTGACTATAAATGAAACTATTTTCAAATGCTAAGCTCTTTAATCTAGAATCACCACCTTTAACTAAGCCTTTCATAATCCTACATCAATAAATTTGAATGTTCCATATCTAAGTAAAGTGGAGCATGAAAAAATCATTGGAATCACTTCAAATTAGACATGGCATAGAATTCACTAATTGTTGATTTTGGGAAAGAGGAACAACATGTAAATTAAAGAAGTCAAGTATACATATGCATTGATTAAAATTCAGGCTATGCAAAAAAAATCTTTGCAAGAGAGAAACAATGATCTAAAAGTATATATTCTTCATAGTCAACTTATTAGTTTCCTAGGACCTATTAGCAACTCATGCAAATTAGTTAGTAAAATTTATAAGCTTAATTTTATATTCTAATTACATCAACATTAATAGACATTTTGAAACATTAACATGATGAGATTTATAGTGAAATTAAAAAATAACATTAGAATAAATAAATAAAAAACACAAATTTATTAATAAACTTTAAAAAATTAAATGAAAAATAGTAAAGTATATCACCTATTTTCTAGTTGATTATATAATGATATTTATCTTTCTCTATAATAACACCATGAATTACCAAAAAAATAAATAGCAAACACTATCAAAGTCAAAAGATAGGGTATATTTCATTTTCAAATAAAAATATATATAACTTCTTACTAACATCCATTTTTTCAAAAAACAATAGTAAATCAAATTTAACTAATCACAATTTCTTAGATTTGATTTTAGCTTGAAGAAACACTTTTTAAAGTTAAATTATTCGATTAGAGGTCTTAATAACCTAGAAAAAAAAAATACTCATCCAAGAAATCGATAGTTCCCTAAAAAATTAAATGTCATGCAATTTTAAATACTATACGCTCCCTCTATTTTTTATTATCATTTGTAATGGAAAAGAGGAAAAATGATACGCATATGGCAATATTTTAAATTTTTATTTTTCCTTTCTGTAAAACAAGGAGCAGGATGTTTAGTGAACCCTATACCTCAAATTTGTGTGAGATAGAATGAGGTGAGGAAAGCAACTGCACATAATGCTCAAGGAAGCATAATGGATTATTCTGCTAAATAGTTAAAACTTGTAGCATGGAAACCTTTAGCAACTTTTAGCAACTCTTTTCTTTTTTAGTATTCATTTTTGTTTCTTAATATTTTTTTTAACTGTTTACATTATTCACTTGATTTAAAAAGTATCTCATGCTTTTGGTGAATGGATTTTTCAAATCCCAAACAAAACTAAAAAATGCACAGAGTTGCTGCTCTATTTCCCAATCACTAGGAATACCAAATAAAGTGCAGAATAAAAAAAAAATGATTGGAGGTACACAGTTGGGCATGCAAACCTTTGCTTGTTCTATTAACTAAAAAAAAAAAACAATTACAAAATATTCTTAAGCTTCAAATTACAAACTGCTAATGACACTTGATTTACAACAATTTGGAGGTGCACAAACACTTACAACAAACTGGAGAATTTGGGAGCTCTCTACTCCTATTTGTTTGGAGCTATTTTTGCTCCCTGCACACACTAAACAATCGAGAGCTATCTGCTACTCCTTGCACACGCATAGAATAATCTAGAGCTATTTTTTGCTCCTTGCACAAAACATTCTTTGTTGTTGCTACTACAACTTTGTCTTCTTACAAAATATTGTAAATCTTCTGCTATCGAATGACTGTTGTCTTCATTCCTTCCTTTCATCCATTCTTGTCTTTACAAAAATATTCTTTCTCAAAATTCAAACTTACCTACCTCAATAAATTTTGGAAATTCATTTTTTCCTACCACAATAAACTCTAGAGTCAGGACCAGAACAAGGATGAAGATCCCAAAAAATAACTTGTCGTTGAAAGCTCCTGAAAGGTAGGTACAATAGGGGAGTTGATGTGAGAAGGGCTCAGATAATAAATATTAAATATTTCCAACACTCCCCCTTTGACTAAGCCATCAAACAACATCATTCCTTTTCTTTCACAATAACCTCAAAATAAATTGGATCACTATGAAGAAATAATGCAAAATTCATACTTTCATCAAACTCTTCATCACACCTTTCATTTTGGTAGATATCCCTTAGACTCTTGGTCTTTCTTGGTACTATGGAGGCAAGAGTATGGTTTGAACTTTCACTATTCCTTCTTCTTTGCTAAACAACCCTCTCTATGCAGTAGTCTGGAGCATTCCAGAGCTATCGGGATCTATCAGAGGCTCCATAACATCATATTGTTGCACTTCATACTCTTGTTTTTTCATTACTCAAAGCCTTCAGGAGCTATTCGGAGTTGTCAAAAACTATTAAGCCATCCCAAGATTCATCCTTTAGGAAATCAACATATCTGCTTATAACTATTTTCTTGATGATAGGGTTATATAGCATATAGACTTTGGAAAATTCACTATAGCCCATGAAGTTGCATTTCTCACCCTTGTCATCCAACTTTTTCCTCTTCTCTTTTGGCACAAGTGAATATGCCACACACCCCAACACTCTCAAGTGCTCAACCATCCACTTACATTTTTTCCATGCCTCTTGTGGAATCTTGTCACAAACTACCTTTCTAGGACTTGTATTTATCAAATATACTACTGTTGCTATAGCTTCACCCCAATATTCATTTGGAAGCTTTTTGGCTTTAAGCATACTTCTTTCCATTTCCACAATGGTTATTTTTTTTTCTCAGCCACTCCATTTTGTTGTGGAGTATAGGCTATTGTTAGCTCCTTCTTAATGCCTTGTTCCTTGCAAAAATTCATAAATTGATTGGGGGTATATTGTCCCCCTTTATCTGATCATAGGATCTTGATGAAACATCCACTCTCCTTTTCAACCCGGGCCTTAAAAAATTTAAACTTTTCAAACGCTTCATATTTATGTTGTAAGAAATAAACCCATGGCTTACGACTATAGTCATCTATGAAGGTCATAAAATATTTGTTCTTTCCAATAGAAACTCCTTGCATATGGCCACATAAATTAGTCTGCACCAGCTCCAATGGTGCTCTTACCCTTCTAGAACTTCTTGATTGAAATGGTTACCTACATTGCATGCCTAAAATGTAGGCTTCACATCTACCACTAGGCTCTACAATGGTTGGAAAACCTCTAACCATACCCTTCTTTGACAAAGGACTCAAACCAGTATAGCCTAAGTGTCAATACTTGAGATTTCAAAGCTTGGAAGGGTCTTGAATGGTTGTCTTGAAGGCTGCTTGTTGTTGTAATGCTGTACATTTTTCATGCTTGGAGGTTGCAACTATAGAATGACCTAAGAAACACAAGTTTCCAATCTTAAAGGAAACATTCTATTTTTCTCATTGGCACTACTGCAACTATTTTCTTACTTTCATCCTTCTCATAAATGATCCATTCACCCTTTTCGATCAACACTTTGTAGCCTTTTTGGATCAGTTGTCCAATACTCATGAGATTGTGCTTTATACCAGGGGAAAAATATACATTATCAATCTTCTTCTTCTCACCTTGCTTGGTTCAACAAATAATAGACCCCTTTCCCACAACTAGAGCTATTTCATTGTTCCCCATTTTTATTTCAGACTTGACATTTTTTTCAATGAAAGAAAATAAGCTTTCATTATCACTCATGTGGTTTCTACATCCACTATCTAAAAATCATACCTCATCAGTGCCTTGCTCAAAAATGTTGCACATGATGAAGGCCTTTGATTGATTACCCTCAACCATTTTTTCACTAGCCACATTTGCACTTTATTTGGACTAATCACGTTGCTTTTTCTAGCAATCACTCACATAATGACCAAATTTATGGCAATAATAACACTCAACATTGCTCTTATCACACTTCTAACTCAATTTGTTCTTCTTGTCTTTTCCAAAGCTAGACTAAGAATTGCTTGCTTCCTCTTGGTTGCGTGCTCATCTTGAGATATCTTCTCCAACACTTCCATATCTAGATCTAGATCTACCTCTTTCTCTTGAGCTTCATCCAGAGTTGTTTCTACCTCCCCCCTGCCTCTTGAAATGGCTTGAGTTTTGAAAGCTTTCTCATGGGAAGAACTTGCAAACCTATTTAGGTGCTACTCATGGGTTTGCAGGGAACCCATCATCTCATCAACAAACAATGTTGAGAGGTCTTTTTCCTCTTCAATGGAAATAAGCATTGCATCAAACTTTGTGGCTAAAATTTTGAGGATTTTCTTCACAATCCTTTGCTCTTCGATGGATTCTCCATTTGTTCTTAACTAGTTTATCAAACCAAAAATTATTGTATGTAAGTTTGAGATAAACTCACTGTCATTCATTTGGAGAGTCTAAAAATATCTTCGAAGCATCTGGAGCTTCACCAATCTGACTTTATTAGTCCCTTGGTAACTGGTTTGGAGGATTTCCCACACTTCTTTTGTGTAGTTAGCTACTTCTATTCTGGGAAAAATGGTCTATATCAAGGCTGCTTCAAATAGACTCAATGCTTTTGCATCTTTCCTCATTATCTCCTTTAATTGGTTCTTTTGGTTATTTGTGATAACTGCATATGTTGTTAGATCGCTCACATCATTGAACCCACTAATCAAAAATCCCCACAAATCATTTGCAATCATTATGGTCTTCATTTTCTTTTCCCAAACATCATAGTTTTTGTACATTGAATGGTGGTTGTTGTTGCCAACTCTTACTCTCTTCTCCAACGATGTCTCCAACAAAAAAAAATTTAAACACCAAGAAAATAAATTCCCAAATCAATCAAGACTTAGGGCCTTCTAGCTTTGATACCAATCTGAAGGGATTTTTCAAATCCCAAACACAAAAAAATGCACAGAGTTGTTGCTCTATTTCTCAATCACTAGGAATGCCAAATAAAATGTGGAATAACAAAACAAATTGATTGGAGACACATAGTTGGCCATGCAAACTTTTTCTTGTTCTATTAACTCAAAAAAATAATAATAATTACAAAAGATTCTTAAACTTGAAATTACAAATTGCTAATGAAAAACTGGATTTACAACAATTTGGATCTACACACACACTTAAAACAAACTGGAGCTTCTAGGAGCTCTCTCTACTTCCTACTCATTTGGAGCTATTTGTTGCTCCTTGAACACATTGAACATTTTGGAGCTATCTATTGCTCCTTGCACTCACATAGAATAATCTGGAGCTATCTGCTACTCCCTACACAAAACATTCTCTGTTGTTGATGTTGCAACTTCTTCTTCTTGCAAAATCTTGTAAATCTCCTGCTATCGACTGGCCATTGTCTTCATTCCTTCCTTTTTTCCATTATTGTCTTCACAAAAGAATTCTCTCTCAAAATTCAAACTTATCTACCACAATAAATTCTAGAATTAAAAATTTTCCTACCACAATAAATTTTGGAGTTAGGAGTAGAATAGGGATGAAGATTTGAAAAAATAACTTACCGTTGAAAGCTCCTGATAGGTAGGTGCAACAGGGGAGTTGACGTGAGAAGGGCTCAAATAATAAATATTAAATATTTTCAACATTTGGTTGTATAATTTCAGGCAGTACATGAGGCAGCCATGTTTGATAGTCTTTAGGCAAATTTAGATGATGATTTATTATATATAAAATAATGTAATTAATAATTCTATGTATGTATTGTTGTCAAAATTATAATTATAAAAGATTAGATAAATTTATTTTTTTGAAGTTGATATTTTTTATAATCATTGTTAATTTTTTTATTAGATTAATACTTTCGATAGAAAGTTATGAAAAGGTCTCAAAATTTTATACAATAAAAATATAATCATATTTAATCTTACAAATAATTATCAATATTGATACATTATGATACATTCAAAACCATTGCTTTTTAATATATTCACTAAAATAATTGTGATCAAATTAATTTCATACTGTTCTAACATATGAAAGTCAAGAGATGCCCTACCAATTCAAAGTAGGCCAATAAATACACTAACCCTTTATATAAAAAAATCTTCTATTTCAGATAATATTAATAAAGTAGATAGCGGTCTAAATCAATAGCTATATCTTCTTGCATGATAATGACAACGTACAATGCGTAATCAATTTTTTTATAATGCGTATAATCTTGTAATAGCTAAAGTAAACTATCTCGAAGAGTAATTTGTGTGAATGGTGACTGTATTTCTTTGGAGACTATTGAACTGGTAGCGGCACCTCTTTTCTTCAACGATTTTAAGAGAGCATGTAACAAAATAATGGTCATTGACTTTGATAGTTGATTTTGTATATTGGCGAGTTAAGTCAATCAGTGGCACATCTGGATTTTCATATAGCCTGTTTGTCAACAGAATAGCTTGGAAAATAAAATAAAAGGCATGGATTTGGACAGTTGAAAGTAAGTGGTTAATTCACACAATAATAGTGTTGTCTACTGCACTAAAATCCAACACGATGATAGTTGCTCGAAAAGGAAACGTATTGGATTAGGGCTTTTCTTGTGTGCATTTATATTTTTATATTGAAACCAAGTTAAAGTCCAGCGCATACTCCGAAAAAAGCGTAGATAATTCGATGCATCTCAGCCAACCATGTAAAGATTTCAACAAAAATTGGTGCGAAAATCAACAACTAAATATTGTTTTTCATTTAACAACTCATGTGCGATAATGATGAAAATGCACGTGTTTATAAGAAAATATTAGAATGCGTTAATTTTTTCTTTTAAAAATTGAGTTCATTGAGAGTTATATTTCGTTATTTGAGTGTTTGAATTTAGAGGAAATGATTGTTTCCTATTCTGAAATGTTATCTATTTGATAATTTTTTTGGTTAGAAAATAAATGTTGTTGTTTTGATGATATTATTATAATAAATATGTTATTTAATAATTAAAAATGCATTTTAAAAGAAAATAAATTATTAGTCTATCATAATATATGATCTAATTTATATATTCTCTTAACAATTTAATTTAATGATATGAATTAGTATGTGTGAATTACAAGTCAATGATATTATCTGTCATTAATATAAAAGTTACTTTTATTATTCATAGTTAATTGAGAGTTATTTTTATTGTTTTTAGAATATCATCTTCATTTCAGATGTGAATATTTTTATAATAGAAAGTTAAGGAGCCAAAGTTGTTAGTGTGCTCACTAGAGGTTATTTGTCCCCCACACTAATCCCATTGGAATCAGTTTCAACAATCCACTAGTACCTTCACACTACTGTGAAATTACATCAAGTATTCAAAATCCTTATATTTCATGGTTCAGGTGGTAGTTAAATCTATTCTTGGACCATTAATACATTATACCCATGTAGCAATCCCACTTCTTTACAAAACTAATCTACCCATGCTAATTAATGTGGCAATCTAGCAATAATTTTGCACAACCTATTAGGATGATGACAATTAAGATAAATATATAATGGAACATGAATGTAAGGCTTACTTGGAAACCATGGTACAATCTATCACTATAATTCAAGCCTACATGAAAATTCTTATAAAATGTAGCCTTCTCTCTGTCGTGGATTCAAATGAAAAGAAGTGAAAAATATCTTGATAAGTTTGAGATTAACACATTGTACCCTATACAAATAATGGAGAATTATCTTTTTGTAATCAAGCCAATGTTGAGGATGACAATGACCATAATGGTGCTTGGATACCAATGTCTCCTCTGGTTTTGGTTGTGCGTGTGGTGTCTAGAGTGCCTAGTGATGTTTTCTAGTGGTGATTTGGTGTAGTTGAGGTGGGGGGACCCAAATTCTTTCTAGTGCCTCTGGGCTTTGCTGCTTCTCTTTTGGTCCCCTTTTATGGCACAAGGATCTCCATTTTGGTATCGGATTGTTTGTGGGATATGTGGTTTGGGTTTTGGGGGTGGGCATCCCCTATTTTTCTCAATGGGATGTAGCAACAAAGTATGGACTCAATAATGAGTTCTGCTGTTGATCTCCATTTGTCATCTCTCCTACTTTTGGTGACTATGGAGAGGTCGTTATTTCTGTATGGCCCCTGCTCTTTGTTGCTTATCATTTTTTTGGGTACTGTTGGTTTCATTGCGACTGTGTTTAGGTGATGTTTTTTGCAATCCCCTAGTTCACTGGGGCTTTCTTTTGTCGTGGCTTTGGTTCTAGATTTTTGTGTGGTTTTCTTGGTGATGGGTATGGTTTGTGGGTGGACTGTGATGGGGTTGTTTGTGGTAGGATTTTTCATTATTTCAGACCTTGTTGGGTTGGATGGTGTTGTTCATGGTTTTGGTCTCCCTCCCATCTCTCTATTTTTTGGTCTCCCTTTCATGGCTCTACTTTTCGAATGCCCCTGTGGCTTGCAGTCTTTGCTTGTTTTGGCTCTAGGTTTCTTGGTGGTTCTCAGAATGTTGGGTGTGGTTTATGGGTGTACTATAATGGGGTTATATGTGTTAGGATTTTGCATTGTCTTAGACCTTGTTGGGTCAGATGGTGTGCTTCATGGTTTTGCATTCCTTCCCTTCTCTCTATTTTCTAGTCTCCCTCACTTGGATCTACTCTTTGGTTACCCCAATGGATTGTAGTATCTTCTATCATCTATTTATGATATCTCAGCTAGGATTTTTCCAAAGAAATTTTCCAAGGCCTAGTTATTCATGGGGTTTGTGTTTGCTTCTTATGACTTTGTGTCGAAGCAGAGTGGTTTGAATGAGTTTTTGTTGCAGGATTTGTCCATGGACAATTTGGATTCTCTAAATTCTCCTTTTTTACTACAAGATGGGCAGTTTTCTAAGTTTCTCTCTATGTCCCAGTGGGTTGAGCCCCTTCAAGCTTAGTGTTTTTCCTCTGAGGCTTGTTGTTTGAGGGTGTTGGCCTCTTAACATGTTTCCCCAAAGGGTGGTATGGTTGTTGGTTCTATTGTTGCACTAGTATTCTGCTCAGATCGTATGGAGGTGAATTCAACTCCTATGGAGGTGGATTCAACTCCTATGGAGGCAGAGTTGGGAGGTGATTTTCTTTGGCTTCCTTAGTTGTTGATCCTATTGAAGTGGACTCTTCTCCTATGGAGGTAGATGTTGAGGGTGTTGGAGTCTTCAGGTGGTAGAGGGATTGGTGGTCTTCTCATTCTTTCCAATTGAAGGGATCTCCTTCTTGTTGAGGTGGGTTTGGAGTTGGTTCCCTAGTTCAAACAATGGTTTCGTGTCCAGTGGTTAGTTGTGCTCTCTAACTCCCTTATTGAGGTGGGGTTGTTGGTTTTGCTGGCATTTTTACTTAGGGGTTGATGGTGTCCTACATCATTAAGTAGGTTATCTTTCTTGGTTGAGTGGTGTCTAGCTTGAGCTACTGGTTTCCTGATGCCTGACAGATGTAGGTGGGTTGTTTATGTATCTAAGAGTTTCTGGTACCAGTTAAAACCAAATTGTAAAAGGGTTTCAGACCCGTGCTTGTTTGTTTGTTGTAGCCTATGTAATCATGTCTTTCTTTTAATGATTGTTGTTGGGCTACTGATGGTTTGTGTTTTATCTAATTTGCAACTTGTTTTTCTTTGTTAGGTTGATGGTTCTCTTCAAAACCGTTATGTACTAGATTTTAGGTTCCATCAAAACCTATTTACCCCTAATCAAAAACATTAATACACTTTTTGAAACATGAACATGATGAGATTTATAATGCAATTAAAAATTAACATTAGAATTAAGAAAAAAAATACATTAAATTTGTTAATAAACTTTAAAATATTAAAAAAAAATAGTAAAGTATATCACCTATTTGCTAGTTGATTATATAATGATATTTATCTTTCTCTATAATAACACCATGAATTACCAAAAAAAAAAACATAATAATAACAAACACTATCAAAGTCAAAAGATAGGGTCTATTTAATTTTCAAATAAAAATAAAATATAACTTCTTACTAACATCCAATTTTTTTTTAAAAAATATTAAATCAAATTTAAATAATCACAATTGAAACACTTTTTAAAGTTAAAACTTCTCGATTAGAGGTCTTAATAACCCCGCCAAAAAAAAATAAAAAAAATACTCATCCAAGAAATGGATAGTTCCCTAAAAAAATTATAAGTCATGCAATTTTAAATACTTAACCGCTGCCTCTATTTTTTATTATCATTTGTAATGGAAAAGAGGAAAAATGATATGCATATGGCGACATTTCAAATTTGTATTTTTCCTTTTTGTAAAACAAGGTGGATGATGTTTAGTGAACTCTGTACCTCAAATTTGTGTGAGAAAGAACGAGGTGAGGAGAGCAGCTGCACAGAAAGTTGAAGGAAGCATAATGGATTATTCCACAGAATATTTAAAACCAGCAGCCTGGGAACCTTTGGCAAGTTTTAGCAACTCTTTTCTTTTTAGTATTTATTTTTGTTTCATAATACTTTTTAAACTATTTGCATTCATCTGCATTATTCGTTTGATTTAGACAGTGTCTTATGCTTTTTGTTGTATAATTTCATTCAGCACATTAGGCAGCATGTTTGATAGTCTTTAGGTAAATTTAGATGATGTTTTATTATATATAAAATAATGTAATTGTATAATTGTATGTATGTATTGTTGTCAAAATAATTATAGAAAATTAAATAAATTTAACTTTTGTGGTTGATATTTTTATAATCATTTTTAAGTTTTTTTATTAGATTAATATTTTCCATAAATTTTTTTGAAAAGTTCTCAAAAAATTATACTATAAAAATATAATCATATTTAATTTTACAGATAATTATCAATACTAATTATCTATACTAATACATTATGATACATTCAGAACCATTGCTTTTTAATATATTCACTAAAATAATTCTGATCAAATTAATTTCATATTGTTCTAACATATGAAAGTCAAGAGATGCCCCACCAATTCAATGTAGGCCAATAAATACACTCACCCTTTATATAAAACAATCTTCTCTTTCAGATAATATTAAAAAAGTAGATGGCGGTCTAAATCAATAGCTATTATCTTCTTGCATGATAATAACAACTTACAGATGCGTAATCATATTTTTTATAATGCATATAATCTTGTAATAGGTAAAGTAAACTATCTTGAAGAGTAATTTGTGTGAATGGTGACCGTATTTCTTTGGAGACTATTGAACTGGTAGCGGCACCTCTTTTCTTAAACGATTTTAAGAGAGCATGCAAGAAAATAATGGTCATTGATTTTCATAGTTGATTTTGTATATTGGCGAGTCAAGTCAATCAGTGGCACATCTGGATTTTCGTATAGCCTGTTTGTCAACAGAATAGTTTGGAAAATAAAATATAAGGCATGGATTTGGACACTTGAAAGTAAGTGGTTACTTCACACAATAAAGTGTTGTCTCCTGCACTAAATTTCAACACGATGATAGTTGCTTGAAAAGAAAACGTATTGGATTAGAGCTTTTCTTGTATCCATTTATATTTTTATATTTAAACTAAGTTAAAGTCCAGTGCATACTCCTTAAAAAGCGTAGATAATTCGATGCATCTCAATCAACCATGTAAAGATTTTAAGAAAAATTGGTGCGAAAATCAACTAAAGATTCTTTTTTCATTTAACAGTTCATGTGTGATAATGATGAAAATGCATGTGTATATAAGATAATATTAGAATGAGTTAATTTTTGCTTTTAAAAATTGAGTTCATATAGAGTTATATTTCGTTATTTCAGTGTTTGAATGCGGAGGAAATGAGTGTTTCCTATTTTGAAAGGTTATCTATTTGATAATTTTTTTTGTTAGAAAATAAATATTGTTGTTTTGATGATATTATTATAATAAATAAGTTATTTAATAATTAAAAATACATTTTAAAAGAAAAGAAATTCTTAGTTTATCATAATATATGATCTAATTTATATATTCTCTTAAAAATTTAATTTAATGATATGAATTAGTATGTGTGAATTACAAGTCAATGATATTATCTATCATTAATATAAAAGTTACTTTTATTATTCATAATTAATTGAGAGTTATTTTTATTATTTTTAGAATATCATCTTCATTACAGACGTGAATATTTTTATAATAGAAAGCTAAGGAGCTAAAGTTGTTAGTGTGGTCACTAGAGGTTATTTGTCCCCTACACTAATCCCATTGGAATGGGATTCAACAATCCACTAGTACCTTCACACTACTGTGAAATTACATCAAGTATTCAAAATCCTTGTATTTCATGGTTCAAGTGGTAGTTAAATCTATTCTTGGACCAATAATACATTATACCCACATAGCAATCCCACTTCTTTACAACACTAATCTACCCATGCTAATTATTGTGGAAATCTAGCAATAATTTTGCACAACCTATTAGGATAATGAGAATTAAGATAAATATATAATGGAACATGAATGTAAGGCTTACTTGGAAACCATGGTACAATCTATCACTATAATTCAAGCCTACATGAAAATTCTCATAAAATGTAGCCTTCTCTCTGTCGTGGATTCAAATGAAAAGAAGTGAAAAATATCTTGATAAGTTTGAGATTAACACATTGTACCCTATAGAAATAATGGACAATTATTTTGTTGTAATCAAGCCAATGTTGATATGGGAACATTTGTACAAACTATCATCTTATTGTCCCAACAAATCTCATAAAATATAATTTGGAGATAAAGAGCAACTATAAACTAGTGCAAAGAATCAATCTACCTAATTACGGTTGGTGGAGGATTATGACTTGTCATAGTAAGTTTTAAGAGGAAAATATCTCCCTTGCAAGTTTTTAATTTTTGAGTTTTAATTAGTGACTCTATACCCAATGAATACACTTCTAGGTTCCTTTCCCTTTTCAAGTGAAAGAGACCTTGATATAAAAGATAATTATAAAAAAATATTTTCAACAAGTGGAAAATTAATGCAAACTAAAAATTGAATGAAATAAGAGTGGTTCATAAGATCCATTAGTGTCCCCACTTCAATCCAATTTTGGTATTTAGGAATTTTATAGAATTTTAGTAGAGAAAAATTCTTAATGAATGATGATTGTTTCACACTCGATATTAGATTCGATATAGTGGCTCATAGAAAATTTAGAAAGATATACAACAAGTCTTACTAGGAAACCTTAACATTATGACATGTTGTATTTTAGGAAATGTTATTATAGTGTAGGAAAAAGTATTCCTCTTTCATGCTTTATTTGGGAATAAGTAATTATTATATAACTAAGCTTAATGATGCCTTAGTTTAGGGATTTATTAATTGATTGAGGTTAATTTTCCTTAATTGGCCCCTTAATCCAAGCCTAATTGAATATGATTTCTGAGGCATAAAACCTGATATTCATAAATGTCATTACATAACACTTAACTTTGGAAGATGTGTGACCTAGGTAAGTGACCTAAGACCCATTTGTCATAGCGCGAGTGGATCCTCACTTGCACCTAGGACCCTAATTTAAACAATTTTTAATACTGAGCAATGTGTGTCCAAGGTAAGTGACCCACATAGACCTAAGACCCCCTTTTAAAATATGTTTTTGGGTGATCCCACAATAGTGGTTTACACTTTTTGGCCTAACTGGACACTGATATTTTTTTTTTTTACTCAATCTCCACATTCGGGCACCTATAGCAATTAAACCGTAAGGAATTTGAAGATGATGTAAACTAGAGTCTTGTCACATTTTGTCTATAGATTCTAA
>VDFB02281492.1:233372694-233537420 GCA_007258455.2 Sequoia sempervirens | reverse complement strand
CAAGCGTCCGGACTTCTGAGTCCAAAATTCTGTGATGGTTTTGTCATTCCTAATGGAAAACTTTTGGCAGAACCCCAACCTCTGGGCCCCGACCTCCTCTTTACCGCTGGGGATTTCCAAGTGAAACTTTCCAAATGGCCACCATCTTGCGTCTTCTCGGTCGCCAGACCCCGGGTCTCCCACTGCCGTTAGTGAATTCAAAATCCAAAAAGCTTTGTTCTACCATACCTGCATTCAATGAGGGCATTAATGGTGGTGGGGGGTATAAAAGACTTGCTAAAGCCCATCATTTTCACTTGACAGTGTTGCAAAGAGTAATCAGTGCTTGCTAGAGAGGAGTCCGTTGTCTTCGAGACCTTCACGCTCACACCCATTGCCTTCACTTGCCGACCACTGGTGGATCCCATGCTTTCTCGCATCAGGCGTTCGAGGTAGGTTTTTTCGTTCACCGTCCCGAACATTGTTTTCATGATCTCTAAGCTTTAAAATGAAAAAAAATCATCAAGAAGACATGTGAATGATAAAATGTAACACAACAACCAAAATCGATGTCTTAAAATTTGAGAAAAACCCAACACGACACCTCCATGATCAATCTGAGACTTGTCCCGCTTAATGCTATTCTTCACAGGGGAATTCACGCCCCTCAAGCCTGGATGCTCCCTTTGCTGGCTGAGACTTGGTGAAAAACCAGAAATCTTGAAACAACCTTTGGCTCTCCCGGGCCTGGGTCTGCGGGATTCTGCATCCTGATTTTTCGTAACTTGTTTCCTCCTAGAGCTTCTCTGTCGAGGAGACAAGTCCTAGTCACCAAGAGGTCATGGCAGGATCCAATAGCTTTACCGATGTCCGTTGGCTTCACCAAGACATCCGTCTTTCGATGAGACCTCCCACCAAGCATGTTCACTTTCGCCAAGCCTGGGTCCTATTAGTCGGGGAGACATCCATCTTTCACTGGGACCTTACTACGAGCTCCCTACTCTTGCTGAAGTCGTTTCTTGTTCGGCGAGACTCCTAATGTTTGTCAAGACCTTACACTGACCCCCTCATCCTTGGGCAAACATGAAGCTGGTTGGGGAGACATCATCAAGTCGGGGAGACCTTTCTCTGACTTGGAAACTTACACAAAAGGCTCCCCTTGTTAGCAGGACCCTCTGCCTTCGCCAAGACATCGCGGCGACATCAATCTCTCCTGGCAAGTCCGCATGGTCTTCTCTATCGTGAACAACATATGTCTGGCATCACTCCGCCTTCTGAGCCCTGGGACCCCATTTGCTGCCGAGAACCAACTTGAACAACAAGTGCCCTCGACCGTGTTGGGCCCCGGCCTCCTGAGTTCTATCCCCCGTCTGCCATTCCAAAAGGAAAATCCTCCCCGACCTTCCGAACGTCTGGCTCCAGCTTCCCATTACTGCGAATACTTAAGATAAAAGTCCAACAGGCAACACTAACACCAGGCCCTGTGCACCTCTTGGCGGTCAGCAGGACATGCGGAAGTTGGTAGACCTCCCACTGAGCATCAACCTCTTGCCGATATGTTTGTTCGACAAGACACAAGGAGGTCGATGAGACCTTTCGCCAAAGAAAAAAATCTCTTACCAATGGGTATTCTCCCCGTTAGTTGGCAAGACATCCGGATGTAATTGAGACCTTTCTTTGACCTGGAAAACTTATACAGAAGACTCCTCTTATCGATAGGATCTCCCGTGTTTGCCAAGACCTCACGACGACATCAATCTTCTCTTGGAGAATACCCGACGTCCTTCCAACCTCTGGGCCCCGGTCACCCATTCGCCACTGGGATCCAACTTGAACAAACTCCTCCATGCTTGGCGTTCGTCTGCTTTCTGGGCCTCGACCTTCCCTCATCTACCATTTTGAACTGGAAAATCATGCCTACCCCTCTGAGCTCCGGGCTCTGCCCTTTCAACCGCCACAGGACTAAAAATGAAATCAAACGACCAACGCTCATGCCTGGTTCGGTCTTGCTCTTGGCTGTCGGCTAGACTTAAGGACCTCACGAGGACCTCACCCCACCGCCATGACCTTTCAGCGAATTCCCTTCCCCTGTTGCGCTGGTCGGTGAGAGCCGAGGTGTTCGCTATGACTTTACATTGATGGTTGATCTCTTGCCGACCTTCACACCGGGCTGCCGCCTCCAGACTTCCCCCCAAGTGATGGCCATTCCAAATGGTGAAGGATGGGCAGCTTTTCGGTGCCTCAGGCCCATTCTTAAATGGAAAATTACTATTTTCTGACTGCCTTGCAGCCCGCCAGACCCCTTACCCCAAAGTTTCATCTTCAAAATTCTTTTCCTGATCTGCCATTCCAAATAGCCGTCTCCTGATGACTTTCTGACTTGGTACCTCCGAATGATCCTAAGCTGACCTAAATGAGCCCAATCCAAAATTTGATCTCAACCCACATGATTAATCTTGGTCATTTTCATTGCGAACCTCTTAAATTATCAAAATTCGATCGGAGAGAATCTCTCAGAGCCCTTCACCCTATTTTTCTTTCTAAAACGACATTCTTGCCAGGGAAGTCTGGCCCTCTGGGCCCAGATTGTCCCATAGCCCTCAATCAAAAGGCCAATGATATTGAGAGATAATGTTCATGTTATGCTTGATAGATTACTTAGAATGGATTTCATCTTTGGGATTTCAACTAGCATGAACACCTTCGTTATCAGTCATACTGACTATGCCTTTGCTTGCAGAATATATGGAATCGGGTGCAAGACCTTCAGGGGCAGCCGTCAAGAAGGACAAAGGAAAGAAGTCAAGAAACACTCCTCGAGGGAAAGAAGAAAAAGATTAGATGAAATACAAATTTCAGGGTGAGCCTTTGCACTCAAAAGTTACCAGGGATTGGAAGGCAATCACTGACACCAACATAGGCCATGTCAATATTGACAAATTTATACAAAGGGTCAGGGTCAATCCAACAACAAAGAATGCAAGATTGATAAGGCAGAGTGGAATCGCGAAAGCTGTGGGCTTCCCCCCATCCCTTGTGGCCCCTGAATTGGTCATGGCCTATCGGCAAGCATATCAGCCCGACATAAGGAAAATTATTGATAGGGACAGTAACATTCTCGCAGACATGTCAGCTGGAGGAATCACGAAAAACTTTCACATTCCCACATTTCAAGAAATGGAAATTCCTATCATCGAAGAGTGTCAGGCAGCATGGGATGCTAACCCTATGGGCTACAGGAATTTAATAAATCAGCATTGGCTCAAGGAAACGCAGGGCAGCATCGCGAAGGTTCCTAATGAACTCTTCTGTAGCGATTTCTATGAAGACTACCACGATTTGGTCACAATGCTGAGCAGAGTTATGGGCCTCCCTACTATGGTCTTCTTTGAGGGGTGGATGGTGTACTTCATTGAGAAAATCCTTCGTGGGAATGAGGACGTTACCACAAAGACCACATTTTATTGGGGAGGTATAATAAGCGACTGCTTCCACGAGCAGTTCATCAATGTTAAGAAAAGCTCCAAATTTTATATGACTTCATACCTCATCTACTCCTTGGCAGACTGAAGGTAGTACAACGGGTTGTTTATGGCACCCGATGAGGACCAGGGTTGAAGATTGAAGGCCTATGATAAATACCCTCAGCTCCAGTACAAAAACTTTAAGAGGGAGTATTGCAGAGTGAATGACGCCTTCATCGGTCATATCATCAGAGTAAATGCTAGGGATTTTGAAAGGAGGGTTTCCCATAGTGCTCGGGCATTCTTAAAGCAATATGCCTTCCTCTTCATTCAATACCTGAAGTTCACATACAATCGAGCCCAGGGCTTCACTGAAAGGCCAAACAAGTTGCCTCGATACCCTAATGATTGAATCATCCTATTAGAGCTTTCTCGGTAGCTCCAACACATACAGGCGATCTTCAATAGCAAACATATAGCAAGGATCTCTTATCCCATGACTCTTGGCTAGGGCATTTATAAGCTACAAACTTCCCAATGTGCTGGTAACTCTGAGAAGGAATTGAAGGATTACCATTTTCATCTACACACTGCTCGCCCTTGAATAGATCCATATGGGCACATAAGAAAGGCATTGGCACCTGTGTTCACTCATCTCCGCCACATTCAAGACTTTTGGGGAGATTGTTAGGATGATAAAGAGGTACGTGCAAGGCACTATATGCGGATGACTATGCATTTTATAAGGAAGGTGCAACCATTTGCCATACCAGACCAAGTCGAAGAGGACAATAGCACCATAATGCACCCCAGGTATGCCGTAGTTGCCAACTTGCCACTACCAACAATAGACTGTGACGAGTAGGAGGTCGATGACCTCGATATTATAACCAAGCCGATCTTGGCTTGTACTAAGGAGTGGGTTGATGGGCAGGTAACCTAGTTGAAACAATGAGGGGTGGCCTTGACATATGAAGAACTCAAAAGTGAACCAAGCACTACCGAGGACGCCACTGCGACCAATTTTATGGGCAGAACATCCAAGTCTCCTCCGGTCACTAGACTCAAGAAGAGAAAAGAGACAGAAGTGGAACAATCTCCTGACCCTAAAGTATACACAAGGAAAGAAACGGGAGGCTCACCCTCCAAAAGACTTAAGCAAGCAAGGGGCAAGACGGAATAGCCCTTGACCCAAGAGGAAGAAGTAAAAGGAGTTGATCAAATTAAGCCTATTTTGGCTCTTCCTGCCCTGACTGTCGTACCATCTACCTCCCTGGCTATGGTCACCACATCCCCGCCGATGGTGGACATCTATGTCCGTCTTGCCCCTTTTCCCCTGACTGAGCCTATGATTGTAATTGACTCTTCTTTCACCATGATTACTCCTCCATCCTCTGCTACCATGTCACCTACCATGTGACTTCCTTTAGCTACAGTGGCTGCACCAATGCTCGCTCCCACCTTGCCTGAGGCCTTCTCGAAGCATATGTAGAATATCACTTTTGAGCTCTCCCAGATCCTCAAGGATCCCACTCTTCAAACAACCTTAGCTTAGGTCCTCGCCACTGCCAAACCGCACAACCTCCGACAAGGCCACCGGCTATGGAATCCACCATGCTAATCTCTAAGGTGTGGGAGAGGCAAGAACAAGAGGCCTCAAGTCCCTTTGAAGAGGAAGCCGATGAATACCACGAGCACCCGGAGTATGAACATCGCACTATTGACAGGGTGGCCTATGAAGAAGAAGGAAATAGTTCCTCTAAAAGCGAGGATGAGGAGGATGATGCTAGTGGTAAGGTTATAGTCCAGGCCTTCGACAATGATCTTGAGGAAGAACTGGCTCGGCAGCCGAAGGGCACTGAAACAAAGGTAGAAAGGTCACCCCTTGAAGAAGAAGAACAGTAGTAAGAAGACAAACCTGAGGGAGAGGCCCAAACTATCACGAGCCTCAAAATCGAGCAATTCAAGGAACATGCACACGAGGTTGAACAAAATAAGGAGAAGGAAAGGGAGGAAATGGAAGAAAAAGAAAGTCCCCTACAACAATTATCTGCCAAGCCTCCCATAAAGCACCTTGTGTTCATCCAGGACTCTGATGACGAAGAGGGAGATGTTGCCAAGGAAGAATTGAGAGTTTTGAAGGCTAAGAGAATAGAAGCCTTGACTGAGAGGGGCGAGGATGATCATGAGTCACCTAAGGGAAAGTCTGTTGTGCCTGAATGGTTAGAAAAGAAGTGCGAAAGGAAAACTCCTGTACTAAAAGATCCAAGGGCGAGACTAGAAGCTATCTTAGCCCAAGCTCATATCACAACAAAGAAGGAGAAGAAGCCTAAGATCCAGTCTAGGGTGACGACGGATGCTTCTGGGTCTCAAGCTGTGCAAGTAGGCACACCTATGGTAGGTCAGGAAGGGATAACTTACAAAATCTCCACCATGGATCTAGGGACCGCCACCAAAGAGTAAAAGGTAGAACATCTCAAGGAGTCAGTGGCCACGGTGGTGCATATGATAAAACAAGACAAGATTTCAAAAGATGAGCTCAAAGCACAAGTGGCTGCTCTAACAAACTACATCCAACAATGGTCTTCGGTGGATGACCTACCTACCACATCCACCACTGCACCCCAAATGCTATCTAAGGAACATATTGACAAGATGGAAAGGAGAAAGAAGTTGGAAAGGACTATAGAAAGCTAGTTCTGACAAGTCTTACACATCAAGAACATGGGAATTAGTTGGGCTGGTCAGACATCCAACAAGTTCTTGGACCTATAGCAATCTTTGGAGGGTATGAAGAGGCTATGCATTGACTTCCCTACAACATACGACTCCACCTTCCCAAAGATCAAGGCTATCCTTCAAATTCTAGAGGCCACATGGGAGAAGGAGCTTGCATTCAATAAGGACAATCACTAGCTGATGGATGTATGGTGGCGAGAATTTAGAAATAGGAAGGAAAGGTTAGAGCAAATAATGAGCAAGGTGGATCCAGATATAGAATGGATAAAGGAAATCAGGGCAGAATGCACTCGTTATCTCAAGATGATGACATAATATGATATGCTCGCAGTGCAGATGGATCCAGAAAAGGTAAAACCTTACTTTCAAAAGAAGATGGAGGACGGGATATCTGGCGAAATCACGATGGAATTCATGATTTTTGCTTCCCATGCCTTCGATCAATCAGAGTTGTTGAAGGATCAAGGTGCAAAGTACAATGAGGACTGGAATAGGCTAGAAGATAATGCTAAGGAATGGAGCTACCAAACATTGAGGTGTGAGATCATTGAGATAGACAAGCTCCAGCTGGTCATCCTAAAGTTCATAGAGTACATCACCTCAAAGAAGCAGGAGGACAACCCCATAGATGATAGAGAACTCCCTAAAGAGTAGCTACAGTAAACAACAATCAGCTAAAAGATAAAATGCTATAGTGCCGTCACTAGAGGACAAAATGGGAAAGGGGACAAAATGTAATTTTCAAATTATGATATATTGGGGGTAGGTGAAACCCTATTTTCTAATGAATCTTCGCCACACAATGAGAATTAATCTTAGCCATTCATTTGACTTGGGGTCACTATAAATAGGGCTCTCCTCTCATTTGAAAAGGGAGTTGAGTTGTTGTAAAGACATGCTACAAAAATTTATAAGGAAAAGACATTGACTTGGTGCATTTTTTGAGTTTCTCACATGTTGCTTGATTCAATCTCCATTGTTAGATGTTTAACTTAGGTTTTATTGTTGTTCTAGTTAACTGTTTTCTTTCATTGGTAGATTTTAGGAATTTTGTCTTGTGATCATGAAAATTTCTGCTGTGTAGATGCCTTCTTAGTCCATACTTTTTGTTGTTTGATGATGGTAGATAGTTGTGTAAAGTTAGTCTGGGCTTGAATTCAAAGCTGCTCCAAAAATTTTCTCTTTGTTCATGCATGCACATGGTGAATGAAAGACAAAACATTTGCAGACCTTAGAAGGTAGCACAAATTCCATGAGACTGTGAGATCTCTGGTTAAGTGGAATATTGTTTCCAAGAAGCTTTCCATTGCAGGAACTCCATCATCGCTGTTCACAATTAGTTGCAGATCCAGGAACCTCCTCTCTTCCCTTCCCTTTTCATTTTATTTAATGAGTAACCTATGCTAAGGTTCATTGCACATTGTAAAGCTAAATCCAATGACAAAATGGAGTTCAAGACTGCTGTTTGAACCTACAGCTAACAGATAACAACTCTCCCATCTTAAGAAGTTTGTTTCAAGATCCAACTTCCCCACTTTGTAATTCATCCGTAAGACTGCCTTGTGATTCCAACAAATCACATAAATCAACTGAGATATTCCAAGCACTGTCAAGACCTGACATTAGAGACCTTGGGATAGTGTTCTACAATCCTATTATGGAAGATTGTCTTTCAAGAGAGGTAGTGCACCTACGCACTGCCTGTGTTGAGAGGTGCATAAAAAAAACACATGAACACTCACTTTCTCCTATCATTTATAATTAATTACAAATGTCAATTAACATGATTATTTCATTCAAAATTAATCTCTTTCTAATCCTAGTGTTTGAGAAAACTTTCCAAGGACTTCGGAGATACATGAAATAAATAATGTTTAGGATTGAAATTAAATGGCATCCTATTTCCAACATTCTCCTGCTTGACATTATATATTGTAATTATTCTAAACAAGGAATAATTATTATAAATCGGGTATAGGAATCAAGGAAAATGGCCTTCCTACACCAACTAATTAATCCATGCCAACTTCAAATGCAACTTGCATAATCATGAAGCTCCAAGAAAATGATTAAAATAAAGACAACTTATCTGTAGGAACTGGTTTCATAAGATAATCTGCAACAAATATTAAAGTTTCAACTTTCTCAATTAATACCTTCCCACTCTCAACCATTTCTAGCACAAAGTGATACTGAACATCAACATGCTTACTATGAGCATGATACATGGGATTTTTGGCTAAACACATAACACTCTGTCTATCACATTCATGTTGAACTTGCAATTAAAACCAATATGTTTCCCAATTCTCTATATCCAAACTGCCTCTTTAGAGGCATGTGAAATAGCTGAGTGTGTTGAACTCACGTTCAACCAAGGTGTAGGCTTCTCGGTGTTTACTGTTGAAAATAGCTTTTCTTACAAGTAACCATTCAACATATATCTCTTACCATAAAAGAACTCAAGTCTCACCTATTTCTCCGAGTAACCATGAGGACCTGTAACCAACCAATCCATGCCAAACTCTAAATGCAACATAGCACTATCATGAAGTAATCAAGAAAATGATTAATGTACCCAATACTTAAGAGAACTATACAAGATCAATGTCAAAGCTCCAATTATGAATCAGGAACATAAACATGGCAACATGATCTAACCATCTCCTAATAGGATATCACATGTACCATAACATACATCCTGGTTTCAAGAGAACTTTTAATATGCCAAAATCTAATCTAGAATGAAGAGTAAACCATGACATAATAGCAACCACTCTAAACCAAAAAAAAATCATATCCACAATTACATTAAGATAACCTTACCAATGATGCATCCACACCACTGCCAACAACTCCAACTAAACTGTGATACCGAGTTATACATGGCATCATGACTACAATCTTCTCAATGAAGATCACTCTGAAACATGAAGTAAAGAGTTATCAAAAATAGTATTAGTTGAAATAAGCAGTGCATCATTTCTATCATCTGAGGATTCCTCTGTAGAAGAATTAGAACTCTCTTTCTTGTTCTTACAATCCTTCTTCACATGTCCTGGTTTCCCATAGTTCCAACAAATTACCTTACTCTTACCAGTGGTTTTAGACCATCCTTTGGACTTACCCTTTCCTTCCTTGTCTCCCTTAGGTTCCTTTTTCTCAGGCCCACCTTTTACACACAAGGCATCTTGGATCTTAAGACTTCCTCATCATCTCCTCTAATAGGAGAGTAGGAATTATATTTTCCATCTTAGGATTTGCACCACTACCACTGATAGCAACAATTAGATTTTCCTAAGACTCTAGTAAAGAAAATAGTAACAAAATGCATTTATCTTCATCTTTTAGCTTTACATCTATAGATGCTAACTGAATAAGAATGAAATTAAAAGCATTAAAATGATTTGTAACAGAATCACCATCTTTCATATTTAAAGAATACAACTGTCTTTTCAAATATAACTTATTAGTAAGACTTTTAGTCTAATAAATATCACCTATTCTCTTCCACAACTTATATGTAGTAGTTTCTTCTAAAACATTCAAGAGAACAACATCAACAAGACATAATCTTATGGTCCCTCTTTCCTTCTTATCAAGCTTAGCCCAATCCTCAGCTAACATTGTTGTAGGTGAATTTGTCTCATTACCAATAGATAACCACTAATCTCTCTCTTCAAGGATATCCTCCATTTTTAGTTTCCACATCTCATAATTAGATCCATGGAACCTTTCAATATCTAAATGAGAATTCATTGTAACAAAACATATTTTCCAAATTCAACAATAACAAAAATAATAAAAGCTCCCACTACAACCAAAAAACCTTAAATATTTTAAGAGAAAGGTGTCCTAATACTCTGCCTAACGTTAGCTCTAATACAAAATGTTGAAAATTGAAGTTTTTATGTAGCTTAATACTTTGTGAAACTTTATGATTGTTGATCTAAATATGTATTTTTTGTTACATATTCTTTGTGGGTGATTATCTAATTAATTCATTTTAGCATTTGTAGAATGAATACAAAAGGTTGTAGAAGAATTAGATAGAAGAATAGAAGATATACAACATATACCATGGAGAAACCATTTCGGGAAAAAATCCACCAATAATTAGTGTATTATTTAATCTTAAAATAAGATTACAATAATTCCAATCCTTTCTTGAGATGCTTATTTTTCCTTCAAAAAATCTTTTCCACAACCTGCAATAAAAACTGATACAAACTCTCTTCAACTTGCTTGAGATAAATAGTAAATAATCAACTTTGTAAACTCCAAAGAGTTACAATTAACAATATCAAAGCTTATCACCAAAAATTTACACCTATCTCATGCAAGTAGAGGTCTACTATGAAGAAAAATGTCAAATAAACTTCTTCATCCATTTGGGTGTCCTAAACTAAAGTCATAACTCAACCTTTATTCTAAAGATATCTTCAAAGCTTATCCTAAAAGTTGGCACCCAAGAATGGGACCACTTAACTCAGTCTTCTAAAATATCTTAACATTCAAAAGTGTTAACTCCAAGAAGCCAACTTGGGTACCCAAAGTGGGTCCAAGTCATTCTTTGTTAACTGAAACATATCTCTCCACCATTCATGCAAGAATGATCATCCCCTATTAAATGAAAGTAGTCACCTATTATCTATCATTTAACTCAAGTCATTAGTCATGTATTCCAAGTTGTCAACTAGTATTCAATTGAAACTAACTACATGCAACTGAGGATAACTCAACCATAACTGAACTAAACTAAACTAAATTGAATTGAAATTCATGCATGTAAACATCAATTCCTAACTTATAGGATCTTTACATGCATTACAAAAGTGTTATCTTTTTCTCCAAACAATTAACTTAACTCAAGGTGGGTTCCAACAAAATATGAGACATTATATATATTAATTTGAACTTAGGGAAAATATTTTAAAATTCCTTATATGGAAAGATGCTTATATTTGTGAATTTGGTTATGAAATTTTTGTAATTTTTTAATAAATAATTATTGTTATTAATTTATATTTTCCCTAATATATGATATTTAAAGCCTCTTGTGTATGGCCAACAAAATTTGAACTAGACTAATTTTTAAATTATCATGTAGGTAATAATTTCTAGATAGGTTAGACATTCTAAAAATATATATATTAAACTTAAATGTTGAAAAAAGGGAATATATTCCATTTTAGGTTTATCAATCCCTTTGTTTAAAAATATCTCCATTAATAAATAAAATTAAATAGCTAGAAACTAGATATTCTCATGTATAATGGCTTTTAATTTTCTCCAAAAATTCAAAAAAATAAATTAATTACATAACTAAAGTTGTTTTTTCTTATACTATTAACATGTAATTGTACTCCAAGGCTAAGTATTAGGTTTCTAAGGCTAAAAAAAAGATAAATCATTGGTTTCAAATTTGAAATTTATGAAATGTGTACCTACTCCATAATGTATATCCATTTGAAAAAGGAATGAGTATATGATTTAAATAGAAATTAGTACATGCTTCTTTCATAAAAATGTACCTATTTTAAAAGAGCTACCCATTTTTAAAATCAATAAATACATATTACATATAGGTAAGAGTTAAGTTTTAGGCACCTATTTCATATAAGTAGTCTAGTTTTAGCTTGAAAACCCAATCCTATTAGGATTTTTCCCCATGAGAATTTTACTAAAAATTGACTCAATTTCTTGTGACTACCCTAATGTCATGGGAAAAAAAAAGTGTAAATTAAAATGGACATGCATACCCAACAATGTTCATAAATATGGAGGCACAAATTCATACTCTCTACACATGTGAAACCTCTAGGAATGGTATGTAACTCCCACCTTGTGAGAAATCTATCATAATTTATCATAGATTCTAGTAATCATGTCTAAAGCACCCTTCCCTACTTTTACCTCTTATAGTTGTCATAAAATATTTCACAACATCCTTAACAATAGGACCTCTATAATATACCACTAAGTGGGTATATTTTTTAAACTTATAACTTATTTTCTTAAGACATTATCATCTGGCAAGATTTAAAACTCAAAATATAGTAGAGCATAGTTATTTAATAATATAGATTATAAACAATGTAAAATAATTAGAGAAATGTATTTAATAATAAAAAAATAAAAATTTAAAATTTCAAGGTTGAGAGACCTAATTTCTGAACATGCATCATAGTTACTACCACCTCTTGAATCATATCAAGCCTAATGAAGGTTTACCAAGGGCAATGTTCAATCGATTCATATATGTTTCTCACAAATCAATATTTTTACAAGTTAATCCACAATTAGTCTATGTCTATGAAACATGACTATTTAAACTTCTATACAAAAGGGTCCTAGACTATACTTTATTAAATAAAATAAAAAAGTATGAAATCGTTAATTACTTTTTTCAATCCACATATTTTGTTCATAATCATCAACTATTTTATCAGTGAAAAGATTAATTATTTTAAAAATATTTTTTAATTAATTGAATAAGATTCATTAATTAAAGAGATCCTATAAAGTATAAGAATATAGCTCTTCAATTAATTAATTTTTTTAGTATATCTCAAATAAATATATTAAAATAAATATTTTTCAATATTAAACATTAAATTAAAAATTAATTATTTAGAGGACTTCAACTACTATAAAGCTAGGATTTATTTTCATTAGTTGTAATCATTACCTTTGATATGGTGGATACTTTAGTTTCTAATTTATTTCATCTTACACCAAATGGGGTAAAAAATTAATGCAACATGGAAAATTTATAACCAACACTTCCACTAAAAGAAGGGATTAAGCCAATAAAAAACTATATGTATGTTAATATGTGAGAGAGTATGCATTTGTGTATGTAAATTCTTGTTGCATGTGGCTAGGTTAAATAATTAATAATAAATGCTAAATAATGGAATAAAATAAAATTAGACAAATATAAATATTTTCCTTAAAGAAATAAAGTATTAATTAATTATGAAATATTTGCATAAAGATTTAAAACATAAAGCAATGAAAATGAAAAAAGAAAGTTGTCATCAATTTGACAAAAAAGACTCTTGAGTTGAAATAGAATGTTCCCATCTAGTTGTCAAATCAATATTTATCTAGCTTTCATGTGATTAGTGAGATTTTGGATGCTTTTACTTCAAATTTTGGACACTTTTTCCATTAAATGATAGTTGGTTTACCATTAAATGATAGTTAAAACTTATTTTTCTGATGAATCGATAGTGGTTTGCACATGTGAGAGTTGTTTCAAGCTCAAATCTCACACTATATATGTTAGTGTAATTAATTAATTATTACACTAGCATAATTTTACTTAGTCTTACATTAATTTATTCCTAGGTTGCATTATTATAAAATCATTAAATAATGGGATGATTCCCCTTTCCATGTTTGTAGGGATAAGATTCCTTCTAGAGGATGAGTTGTCCTTTTAGAACTTATATCTCTCTTTTATCATTTCCTTGGTAGGGTTCACATGTTTTCACATGTTATTAGATCATGACGCATGGTAACATCCTATTGCATCTTGCATCTCATTCATGCCTACATATTCAAGGCATTTGTGCATTTGTAATAATATCATATTCTAGATCAATAGCAATCTCTATTGGAATTCCCTTAGTTGCAACACTTTCTGTGTGGTTGAAATTCTCCTTGGCAAAGGTCCTCTTGAAGGCTACAACTTTAGGGATATTGTGAATCCATATTTCAACATGGTATCAAAGCCATTCCATTGAGAGTTCATCCCAGGATCAAGAAAGTTGGGCTAGAGAGATTCATCATAGACTTGAAGGTTTCCATTGCAGGCTACTTGACTCCACTTAGGGACAAAGATGATTTCTATAGTAGATTGAGTCAGATCTGAGCTTTCCATTATCTTCAAAAGGCCTTGAAACCCTAGGATCTCCTATCCCTTTATCAAAATTGGATTCATCAGCCCAGGAGCCATCAAAGGTATTTTTGGGTTTGCAAAATCAACGAGTACAATTTGTACAATTTGTAGTAAAATATCATCCTAGTCAGTTGTCCTCTAAGGCAAATTTTTTTAGCAACAGGCCATTTTTCATTTCAAAAAAAAATTGGGCTTTATCTTCTATATTGTTTGGCAAAAAAAATTGGATATTTTTCTATAGTTTGATAGAAAAATAAATTGGAGCGACTGCCATATTTATCCTCCATCAGTATATCATAGGGGTTTATTTTTTAATCTACAACATAAAATTATTTTTATTGTTGGCATATATATATTTTTATTTTTAATTTCCTTTGGGAAATATTAAAAATAAAATAATTTAATTTTTTGTTGGATCATTCTAAATAATTCTCAGTCTATAGATAGAAATTTTTTGTCAGTGGCATTTATGTCTGCAAAGGAAGGTACACATTGATAGGAGGAAGTACCTTGGTTGGCCCACTTTGGGGGGGCCCATCCCATCATCCTATTATCAGTAGGTTCCATCACCAACTGCCAACTAAGTCCTCGCTAGCCATTCCTATCTCTGACACTGGTGCTACTTCCCTATTGGTTCATGCTCACCTCTTCACTGGTCGTTCATCATACCCCACTGATGACCCCTGCTCATCCTCCTTCCACCCCTTCACCGCCAAGTGTTTTCCACAACCAATGGAGCTATGTGCTAGGGGTGCCTTATTTTCCATACAAACTAGAGTGGTCATATCAATGAATAGTAGCTAAGCCCGAAGGGGCTTTATTTTTGTACCCCATTAGCCTATAGAGTGCCTAATCTAGGTCTTTTTTTTCATTTTCTTATAACTTTCACCTAGGGTATCAAAAATTGGCAAACAAGATACTGTTGGAAAGAGGATTTGGTCCACTTTCCAGTGATGGAATCCATTCTACAAAAAAATTCTTGGTGAAAAATCTATAGTTAACTAAAGTCAAAACCCTAATTTGGACATAAAGGCTCATATCTCTGCATTAGATTGTCAAAATCTAGTGATTCCAACAACATCAACAAGATAATTTAGAGGCTTTTTCATTAGTCCATTCACTTTGATTAGTTTCATCTCTAGGTACTCTTGCATTGGTTTTATTCAATTCAGTGCATTTGTTCAATAACTTGGATATCCTGAAGCTTGGGAAAAGTTTTTTTGATTTGGGTAGCATCACTTCAGTTGTACATCATCCTTGGAAGTCTTTATTTGCTATTGAAGGTCAGTGTCTTTTGTGGATTTGGAGATATTTGATAGTTCATTATGGGGCTTGCATTTGCTCCTTCTTTGACTATGTTGCATAAGGGTAACTATAAGAAATGGTGGAATGGGATCATACAAAATCTCCAAACACTTGATTTATTGCCACATCTAAATGGTATAGTTCCCCATCTAGGTGAAGGTATTTAGGAATTTTCTTGGATTTGTTGCAGATACACTGTCTTGGGGATCATTGGAATGGAAGTTGATTGTGATGTTTTAAGTGCTATTGATCATTGTGATTTTACTCACATCCTTTGGAGTAATATTTGGGAGATATATGGAGATTCATACACTTCACCATTCCCCGATAGTCATGATTTAAAATTTCATTCCTCAGATCAGATACCCCATGATGATATTGTTATGCAGTAGGTTGATTTCCTTGAATCTTCTAAAGAGGTTGATAGGGTTTCTTTAAATGGTTCTTCTCCATCAGATATAATTGGTATCCATTCACATTCGGTGATTCCTTGTCTAGATTCATTCATTGAGGCTTCCATCATCTCTATTCATCAGGATACATTCAGCTTTCTAGACTTGACATCATAGGATGGCTTTGTTTTAGGTATCACTAACTTGGCTACTTCTATAGGTTTGGAGGACATTCTTGAGGGGATATCACTCCTCTATTCAGATCTAAATTTGGAGAGTTTTCTTGAGTCTCCTCATCCTTTTGTCTCAACCTTGATTGGAGATCTAGAGAATATCTTGGAGGCACTTGATTTCTCTTCAAATATTTCATGTATGAGACTTCTTCTATCTAATTTCATTCAGGAGTTGGAGTTTCTTCAACATCCACCATTGGATTTCCTTCTTCCTAGAAAGAGACATGTGGTTTGGACACCTTTGTTGCTTTAAACTTATTTCAGTGGTTGTAAAGATACTTCATTCAGGGGAGGCAGGGTATGTGCAAGATCATCATGGAAAAGATAGGCCCTTAAGTGGCAAAAAATTCATAAAAATCAAAGTTAGGCAACTTGATGTAAAAATTTGAATAAGTTATCTATATTTTTTCAAAAATATGTAAGAATAGAATCTGTAGAAAATTGAATGTAGCTTTTGAACTACTAGGTTTATTTAAAAAAATAAAAAATCTATTTGGTGAAAATTTGAAATTTCAATGTAGTAGTACTTAAATTTTAGGGAAAAAATAAGTAGGTGTCTGTCTGACCACCCTAACCACAATAAAATGATAATATTTTTTTATAAAAATTTAGACATAATTAGAGGACTCACGTTAGGATGTGATGCATACTTTTTTGTAATTTTTCCCAAGTAAATAATTAATTATGATTTTTTTATTACAACTTTTAAAGAATATAAAAACTCATATGACCACCTTAACTTGGTCAAAACATGAAATTCATTTTTATTTTTTTAATCCTATAGTATCTGAAGCATAGAATGTGACACATGTTTTAGATTAAAAAATGTGATACCATTTGAAAGCTATAGATGTTTTTCAATCAACGTCAATCAGGACTTTATTCGTAATTTAAATAGAAAATGAATAATTATTTATTAAATTAAAAGTAAAGCATAATTTATATTGGTGGAAAGTTGAGAATCTCCTTTAAAAACCCTTTTCATTTCATCAATTTGGGGTAAAGAAAAATTTATCAGCTGCATACTCAACAAATACCCATCATATCGCCACTTTTTGGCCCATCATGATCCTGCACATACTTGGCAATCTAGTCTCCATCACATTCATTGCATCACCATCTTTGGATATTGTTCAACACCAGTTTCCACATCATCCTACTTTGTCACCATCTTCAAGCAAGGAGACACATGAGCAACTTCCAGAGACATCATCCATATTCATCCTACCTTCCTTCAATTCCTATCCAGAATGGGAAGCATCCCTACACTTTCACTTGGTTTTGTTTTTTCTAAAAGGAAGAAAAGTTTTTTTGACATTGGATCATGTTTTGTCTTCAAACACTTACCATTCTTGCAGGTGATCACATATTCTACGGGGGCTATATAGTCTCTCTATTTCCTCCTTATGGGGGAGATATTGATTTTATTGTATCCATGTGATGGATGGTGTACTTGGGGGGTATTTGGGAGTCCTCCATCCTTCCCATCCTTTCTCACTTTTTTTGCATTTTAATCTCTTTTTGGAGAGGGGTTTATTTCCCACTAGGTTTTCCCATTTTCTCCGGTTTTGGGAGATTTATTGCATCTTTATATCATTTTGTAAATGGGTACCTAACATGGCCTCATAGTTAGGACCCATCATCATCTTTACATAATCACAACATCTCCTCCCTAAGTTTCACTTATGGGGGGTGTTAATGTAGTTAATTAATTATTACACTAGCATAAGTTAACTTAGTCTTGCGTTAATTTAGTCCTAGGTTGCATTATTAGAAAATTATTAAATAATGAGGTAATTCCCCTTTCCATGTTTGTAGGGATAATATTCCTTCTAGAAGATGAGTTGTCCTTCTAGAACTTATCTCTATCTTTTATCATTTCCTAGGTAGGGTTCACATGTTGTTAGATCATGACACATGGCAACATCCTATTACATCTTGCATCTCATTCATTCCTATATATTTAGGGAATTTGTACATTTGTAATCATCTCATATTCTAGATCAATAACAATCTCTATTTGCATGCCCTTAGTTGCAACACTTTCTATGTGGTTGAATTTCTCGTTGGCAAAGGTCCTCTTGAAGGCTGTAGCTTTAGTGACATTGTGCATCCATCTTTTCAACAATATATAGCATATCAACTAATAATAGAAAAACTAACTTTAATGGAAAAACTTATTTAACTAGTGCTTACACCTCAATGAGATGCAATGGATACATTAATAGTAGGATATACTCTGACAATATATTGAAGGGAAGGGGTAAAAATTGCAAGAAAATGTAATTTTTTTTTCTTAAGACTAACTATTTATAGCAAAATTCAATTGATGATGGGATGCGAGAAGATTTGAAAATGAACAAATTGAACTATATTTAAATCAGTATGCTACACTAAATGGTTTCACAACATAATATTTCTTGTACAATGAAAGAATACCTATAACTTAAAAGGTCGATTGGATTAAGTACAGATGTTACAATTTAATGATATACCTTGTAATTGAATGTACCATAATGGAAAGGTGCATGTTGTTGGAAAATATTTTTTATAATTTACAAAAACTATTTTATGACACATGAAAATCACTAACTCAAGAGATTGGTTATGTATAATACAATTGTTGGTGGTTGATGATGAGGTTATATTATATATGCCATTTGTCTTCAAGACCTACAAAACAAAAGAAATGGAATGGTTATATGTCTTGATTAGGTGTCAAATCATGGCAAAAAAATTGTAGCTTAAGTAAATAGCTGAAAACTATTTTTTTTTCAGTTGTATAATGATTTCTACATATTTTATTTATAGTATTACTATTATTAGAAATTTTTTTCCCAATGTATGAACAAAACTACCATAAGAAGTTGAATATAGAGAATTTGTTGATGAAATTGATGTTGTTGATTGATATGTATGCTGGAGTCTTGATATCTCATCCTTGTTGTTGATTTTTTCATGGTATGTAGCTAATTTCTGTAAAATAGAAATTTGTAAAAGTGGGATTGATGCTTTGACAATAACTAAGAGAGATGTGAGGGAAATCAATAACATTTTAGTTGCTCAACAATGCATAATATCTACTACTCATGATAAAGAAAACATACAAGAGTGTATTATTTAAAAGAAATGATGTCCAAAGGAAGATTCTGAATATTAATGCTATTTATTTAGTAACCCAAGATTTTTGTAAGAGATATTTTACTCTTCCTTTCATTTTGAAAAGGATTGTTTATTTTCCTTTTCAAGATTTTTTTTTTTACCACACATTGAATGCATATTCACATGATCCTAATCAGATGGTTCATTTTTTACAGCTTACCATATTGAGCTTGCAGGCTAAGTTTTAACATGCAAAATAAAATGAAGCAATATAGAGTAAAATTTTGGTGGCATCAATAAGAATCATATATACATTAGGAAATTCTAAAATTAATATTTGGATAACTTGTTCTCTAAATAAAATTAATTCATGTTTTCTACAGAAACTCTTTTGTCTATAGGTATGTGCAGGATCATGATGGGCCAAAAAGTGTCAATATGATGGATATGTGGCTGATGAACTTTTTTTACCCAAAATTGATGAAACAAAAAGGGTTTCTAAAGGATATTTTTACCTTTCCACTAATATAAATTATGCTTTACATTGAATTTAATAAGTAATTATTATTCATTTTCTATTCAAATTATGACTAAAGTTTTAATTGATAAGCTGATTGAAAAACAACTATAGCTTTCAAAGGGTATCATTGTTTTTGAATCCAAAACATGAATCACATTCTATGCTTCACATACTATAGGATTAAAAAAAGAAAAATTGAATTTCATGAATTTTTGACCAAGTTAAGGTGGTCAGACATACGAGTTTTTTATATTTTTTAAAAGTTGTAATAAAAAAATTATAATTAATTATTTACTTAGAAAAAAATTACTAAAAAAATACATCACACTGAGACATCAGTAGTCTACTTATATCTAAAATCTTATAGAAAAATATTATCATTTTATTGTGGTTAGGGTGGTTAGACGGACACCTACTTATTTTTTCCCTAAAATTTAAGTACTACATTGAAATTTCAAATTTTAATCAAATGGTTTTTGTTTTAAACCAAACCTATTAGTTTAGAAACTAAATTCAATTTTCTTCAAACTCTATTCTTACATATTTTTGAAATAATATAGATAAATTATTCAAATTTTTATGTCAAGTTGCCTAACTTTGATTTTTCTGAATTTTTTGTCACTTAAGGGCCTATTTTTTCCATGATTATCCTACACATACCCCTACATTTAACCTAGGTAGCATGGATTCTATGTCATACACTTATTTCCCAATATTGTTTAGCATGTATTCTATAGCATACACTTATTTACCATGGATTCTATGACATACATTTTAATTATCCTTAATCTCCCTTTAAGGAAACAATGATCAAATCTGGGTAACTCTATGAAATTCAAAGGATAATTAAAATGACTTTAATAGATGATAGATAACTTCAGAAAATTTATATCATCAGACCATAAATCACTAGTAATATCAATACAATAAATAACACAATGATCATCCAATTTATAATCACAAATATGTGACCATACAATAATTCTATCTATTTTCAAACTGTAATGGCTTAACCTTGATTAATCCAAGAAGATCCAACTCCATTTATAATAAGATATGGAGGTTCTATCACTACTAACAATAATAATTTTCTGTGATAAGGTTTCCAAACTAATAGGTAGCACAAATATAATAATCATAGTACATCAAAAATCAAAATGTATATAAAATCTATGTGTTAATGGAAGCAACAAAAATAAAGAAATGAAATTATGGAACCTTATGTCCTTTAAATTTTGGAATTTTCATATGGATATATTGTTGGTCCCTATGATGCATACAACCAGTATGTTTTAAACATATTGTAATTGCTTATATTAATATTACCTATGATATAGCCTCTTGGTGTCTCAGGTGTAGTGGAACTTTGTGAATTTTGTACTCTATAAAGAGTCATTTTTCCCAATTAGATTATAATTTTATTCCACAACAAACTCATTGAATGCACAGAGTATAAAGTAGCCTCAAGTTTCAACTACTAAATGATAGGTATAAATTCAGTAAACTTGTTAGTGACTCATTTCTCTATGAAGAGAATTAGTTTAAAATGTTGGGAATAGGATGTCATTTAATTATAATCCTAAGCATTATTTATCTCATGTATCTCCTAACTCCTTGGAAAGTGTTCTCAAACACTAGGATTAGAAAGAGATTAATGTTGAATGAAATAATCATGTTAATTGAAATTTGTAATTAATTCTAAATGTTAGGAGCATGTGAGGGCATCCAATATGAGTTCCTAAATAATAGGGGCAAATGGAGCACCCACATGGAAGGTGGAACTCTCCTTGAGTTTAGTTAACTATTTGGAGTAAAAAATAACACTTTTGAATGCATGTAAAGATCTTGGGAGTTAGGGTTTGATGTTTACATGCATAAAGTTTAGTTTAGTTCAGTTATGGTTTAGTTATCTTTAGTTAGTTTTAGTTTCATGCTTGTTGGCTTCAATTAACTTGGAATGCATGACTAATGATTTGAGTTACATGACAGATAATAGGTGACTTCCTTTAGTTAAGAGGGGATGACCATTCTTGCATGAATGGTGGAGAGAGATATTTTAGTTAACAAGAAATGACTTGGACCCATCTTGGGCACCCAATTTGGGTTCTTGGAATTAACTCCTTTGCATGTTAATATATTTTTGAAGGATAAGTCAAGTGGGCCCACTCTTGGCCACCTACTTTGAGGATAAAGCCTTGAAGATATTTATGAAATAAAGGTTGAGTTACTACTTTAGTTTCCGATGCCAAAATGGATGAAGTTGATGATTTGGCATTATTCTTCACAGTTAAACTCTATTTGGAAGAGATAGGCATACCTTTTATGAGATAGGGATTGAGCTTTTTAATTGTAAGTATTTTTGAGTTTACAAAGTTGTTTAATGCATGTATATCTCATGGAAGTTGAAGAGAGTTTGTATCATTTTTATTGTAGGTTGTGAAGAAGATTTGGTGAAGGAAAAAGAAGCATTCTCAAGCTAGGATTGGAGTTATTGTAATCTACTTCAGAGATTAAATAATACATTGATTATTGGTGGAGTCTTTGCTTGAAAGGGTTTCTCCATAGTATATGCTGTGTATCTTCTAATATCCTATCTAATTCTTCTACAACTTCTATCTTCATTCTATAAATGAGAAAATGAATTAATCAAATAATCACCCACAAAGAATTTGTAACAAAGAATAAATATTTAGATCATCAAGTATAATAATTTTACAGATTATTGAGCTACATAAACACCTCAATTTTCATTTGGTATTAAAGCTAAGGTTGGGTAGATTATTGGGATGCCTTTCTTTTAAAATATTGGAGGGTTTCTTGTTGTAGTGAGATCTTTTACTATTTTTATTATTGCTGATTTTGGAAAATAAGTTTGTTAGAAGAGGTACATATTCTTGTTTTAGAGGATGTTTATCATGTGTCATTGAGAGCTTGGATTCACAAGTTTGGTGTGAGCTTATGAAAAAAATGTGGTTTTGATTATGTGCATCATGATGCCATGGGATTGCTTAGTATCATGGTTCAATTGGAGCATTTGGAAATGAAGTGGATTCTTGATTGTAGGATGGTTTTGTTATTGTGTCATGGTATACTCTTGATTAGTAGTTTAGAGTTGTGGTATGGTACATTTTATGATAATTTTGATCATGAGGAAATGTTTGAAATTCCATATGCTTTTGAATATTATAGTTTTATGTTTATCTTGTTGCCATGTATAGGTTGGTATCACAATTAAGTGGGAACTGTGGTAGGATATAGTGATCTTCATGAAGAGGATGGTAGGGATGATTCCATGTGTGACTCGGTACCATGATTCAGTGGGAGTTGTTAGCAGTGAGATGGATACATCATTGGTAAGGTTATCTTCAAGTGATTGGGGATATATTTTCTTGGTTTAGAGTGGTTGATATTATGTGATGGTTTAGTCTTGTTTCATTTAGAGTTTGGCATGGCTCTCTTGAAACTAGGATGTTTAAGTGTGTTATGGTGCATGTGATCTCCTAGGAGGAGATGGTTAGATCATGGATTCATTGTTTACATGTCCTCATGGATGCTTGTAGAAATAGGTGAGGCTTGAGTTCTCTTATGGTAAGAAATATATGTTGGAATAGTTACTAGTAAGAAAAGCTATTTTCAACAGAAAAGACTAAGGAGCCTACACCTTGGTTGAACATGAGTTGAACACACTCAGCAGTTTCACATGCCTCTAAAGAGGAAATTTAGATACAAAGACTTGGGAAAGGTATTGGTGTTAATTGTAAGTAAGTTAAACTTGAATTTGATAGTCAGAGTGTTATGTGTTTAGCAAAAAAAATCCTATGTATCATGCTCGTACTAAGCATGTTGATGTTAAGTATCACGTTGTGAGAGAAATGGTTAAGAGTGGGAAGGTATTAATTGAGAAAGTTAACACTTTATTTAATGTTACAAATTATCTTATGAAACCAGTTCCTCTAGATAAGTTCACTTGGTTTTAATCATTTTCTTGGAGCTTAATGATTATGTAGGTTGCATTTGATGTTGGCATGGATTGATTAGTTGGTGCAGGAAAGCCATTGGCCTTGAGTCCTGTACTTGATTTAAATAATTATTCCTTGTTTAGAATGATTGCAATGTATAATGTCAAGTGGGAGAATGGTGGGAATAGGATGCCATTTAATTGCAATCCTAAAAATTATTTATTTCATGTATCTCTCAAGTCCTTGGAAAGTGTTCTCAAACACTAGGATTAGAAAGAGATTAAACTTGAATGAATAATCATGTTAATTGAAAATTTTAATTAATTCTAAATGTTAGGAGTATGTGAGGGTGTCCAATATGAGTTCCTAAATAATAGGGGCACATGGGGCACCCACATGGAAGGTGAAACTCACCTTGGGTTAAGTTAACTATTTGGAGTAAAAGATAACACTTCTAAATGCATGTAAAGATCCTAGGAGTTAGGTTTTGATGTTTACATGCATAAAGTTCAATTCAATTCAGTTCAAATCAGTTTAGTTTAGTTTAGTTTAGTTCAATTCAATTCATTTAAGAATCAGTTTAGTTTAGTTTAGTTTAGTTCAGTTATGGTTTAGTAATCATTAGTTAGTTTTAGTTGAATGCTAGTTGACTTCAATTAACTTGGAATGCATGACTAGTGACTTGAGTTGCATTACAGATAATAGGTTACTTCCTTGAGTTAATAGGGGATGACCATTCTTAAATGAATGGTGGAGAGAGATGTTTTAGTTAACAAGAAATGACTTGGACCCATCTTGGGTGGCCAAGTTGACTTCTTGGAATTAACTCCTTTGCATGTTAATATATTTTAGAAGGCTGAGTTAAGTGGGCCCACTCTTGGGCACCTACTTGGAGGATAAAGCCTTGAATATATTTACATGATAAAGGTTGAGTTACTACTTCAGTTTGGGATGCCTAAATGGATGTAAATGATGGTTTGGCATTGTTGTTCATGGTTAAACTCTAGTTAAAAGAGATAGACATAACTTTTAGGAGATAGGGATTGAGCTTTGTAATTGTAACTCTTTTGAAGTTTACAATGTTGTTTATTACCTATATATCTCAAGAAAGTTGAAGAGAGTTTGTATCCGTTTTATTTTAGATTATGAAGAAGATTTGGTAAAGGAAAAATAAACATTCTCAAGCAAGGATTAGAATTATTCTAATCTACTTTAGAGATTAAATAATACATTGATTCTTGGTGGAGTTTTTGTTGGATCTCAGTTGTGTTTATGGTTTGTCCTTGATGAAAAAATCTCTGATCCTTATGATTTATAATGGAACTTCTTTGATGTCTCTTGGCTATTATAGAAAGTTATATGTTATGCTTTAATTTCATGGTGATGAGAATTCTAGTTCAAGTTATGAATGCTATCTCTTTGACTGATAGAGTTTGGAAGATGGTTTCTTTGTCTGGATGGTTCTTTTTGCATATTACGGGTATTGGTTGTTTCTCATTTAGGCTTACACATATCGGCATGAGTATGGCAGGGTCTCCCTGATCCACTTTGAAATGTCTGAGTTGCCTATCAGCAAAACATTTCAGATGTCATGGCGATTGAATTTATCTTACAGGCTACTGTCGGCAAGACTTCTTTTTTGTTTTGGAGATAGAATGTGTTCTCTATCGGCATATGTTATACCATCAGGATAAGGTCTTATCGATTTCCTTATGTCTCGCTGACCTGCTTCAGAATAAAGTATATCGGCATGAGTTTGGCCGTCAGGTTGAGGTCATAGAAAAATAATATTATCTCCCCAACTAGTGCATGTGGAAGTCTATCGATAAGAGTCTCAAGCTTTGGTGAAAGGTCTTAACAAAAAGGATTATGTCTCACTAACTAGTGCTTATGAAGTTTCATCGGCAAGAGCTGAGCAGTTTCAGAATAGGTCATGGCGAAGTGGTTTTGTCTTACTGAACATCACATGGAGTAGTTTTCTTCGACCAAACATAATGTATTTGGTATATTGTCTCTTCGAAGATTTTATGTCTCACCGATTGTTGCATTGAATGTCTTATCAGCATAAGGTTACTACTTCAGGGAAATATTATATCGAATGTGCAATGTCACACTGACCTTGGTGGATGGATACTTTTTGGTAAGAGCTTGTGATATTCGAAGGGAGGTCTTAGTGACTCCGAGTGAATGAAGTTTCTCAATATGACTCAAAATTTCTACGAAAGGTCTCTTCGATATCATAATGTTATAGCGATGCACATCAGGAAAAAGGTTTATGCCAGTGTGAGATCTTTAATGTCTTCATGATCTATTGTGAGCTCAAGATGTTTCGGCAAAACAAGGGGCAGTCTATATAGTGTCTCCCCGACTATGTATTGTCTTGGCAACTTGGAAATGATAAAGGCCTTCGTCATAGGTATTGAATTGTCACACTGACAATGTGTATCGAATGTCTTTCAGTATAACAAAGTTGATCTATATGATGTCTCTCCAATATCAAAAGCTATAGCGATAGAATGATGGTTTCATTTCGGTGAAAGAACCTTTTTGTCTCATCAACCAGAAGGATGTTATGAGCTCTCGGTGTGACATTTTGTATTCGGTATGACTTCTCCTGACTCTGATGGGTCTTGGTGAAAGCGACAAACATAAGGTTATCTGGCGATGTTAAAGTTTCCTTCGGCATAATGTGTCATCGATGGAAATACAAAAGGAATAGGGAAAACTTTTTGAGCTTATTCTTTTTGACTAGGTACCGAACCCTAGCCTGGCCGCCATCATGAGAAAGCTTCATAAACTGTTCTTTACTATTGTTGTTGGCTATAATGGCATTGTCAGGATGAAATTCGTTCTTGGTTCAGAAATGAATGGTATGGCTACTATGTTTGATGCACCTCTCTAGCTGGAAGCTCGACAGTGGTTGATGGAGCCATGGGAGTTATAGATTTGTCTGGTATTTTTATTTATGCATTTCCTATTGGTTTATAATCACCATTTTCTTTAACTACTCTTTGCATCTCTATGACAAATGATGCCCTGACTGAGTATTGTCTTTCATACATTAGATGTTATGATTTGTTGTGGTGGGCAGTTGTGAGTTTTATGTAGAGAAATGATCTCACATGTTTCATAATTGTTGAGGACGACACTTAGCTGGGTTAAATGGCTCTTGTATTGTTTTTGGTTGTTCAGCCATTACTTTTGAAGATAGTTACTTATCTTTTTTTTAATTCAAAAAGATATATATAAAGAGGAGCAAAAAACAATGTTTTTGTTCAGCTGTTGTTGTAATTCTGAGATAATCATTCTTTGGCTGTATGAAAATATTTGGATAAAACTCTACAATTAAATCTATATAACAAGATGCAGAGATTGTGAGTTTTGTCTTTATGAGGTATTTAGGGATTCAATTGTTGAATCTTTAAGGTATTTTGTAGACGACAAAATAGAGAAATCCTCTGAGTTATTATTATTGTTCAAAACATAATTTGAGGGATTGGTACTCCTTGAGATAGATATCTCTAAACGAGGGGTTGATGCTCCTTGAGTGGGTGCTCAAAAATTCAGCCTATAAGGCATTGTGAACAGTTGATTAAAAGATTAAGCCTAGAAGGCATTTAGGGAGTGGTTTTTATACCCTAGGAGGGTTTTCCACTTGTCAAATTCTTGTGTCTCTTTGTTCCTCTGAGTTCTCACTACTTTACTGTGTTGTTTTTGTTTCTATTCACTGTTGAGTTATTACTTTTCTCAATTATGTTTATGAATGATTACATTCAACTCATGCATGCATTAATCAGAGTAATATTAAGAACAAATCTATGATATGTTTTTAAGTTTTTGAAAATTTGGTCAAATCTGTTAATACACTAATTCACCCCCTCCCCTCTCAATGTCATTTTAACTCCAACAATTGGTATTAGAGCATAGGGTCCTCTAATTGGTTTAATTACCTTGGATTGATCTTGGTCTTGGAGTTTGCTTTTAATGGCACATTCTCAAGATGGTGCCTCTGTAACTAGAGCTCTATTATTTGATGGAACAAATTATGTGTTCTAGAGAATAAGAATGGAAGCTTTTCTTGTTTCATTTGATGTTGATGTTTGGAGCATTGTTTTAGAAGATTACAATGTACTAGCCACTATTCCCACTAATACTGCTGAGAAAAAGAAGTATGAAACAAATGCCAGAGCTAACCATGCCATCTTGTGTGGATTAACTAAAGATGTGTTCATTAAAGTCATGCATTGCAAATCTACTCATGGAATCTGGGAAAAAATTGAAACTATATATCAAGGGAATGAGAAAGTCAAACTGTCAAAAATAATTACTCTCAAACATCATTTTGAGAAGTTGAAAATGAAGGATGATGAGAAAGTGGCTGGATATTTCCTAAGAGTTGATGAAGTTTTCAATGGAATGAAAGGTCTAGGTCAAGAGATTCATGAATTTGATGTGGTCACAAAAGTCCTTAGGTCCTTACCAGCTAAATTTGAATCTAAGGTTTTAGCCCTAGAAGAAAAGAAACACTTTGATAAGCTTACCTTAGACAACCTGCAAGGAATATTAACTGCCTATGAAATGAGAACTAGCAAAAACAATTCAATAGGAAAAGAAACTACCTTTAACTCTGAAAAGAAAGAAAAATTCGATGTCAGTGAATCAGAGTTGTCTGATTCTAAATAATCTCATTTTGTTAGAAGATTTAAAAAGGGATCAGGAACCTTTAAATGTTTTAACTATGGCAAAATAGGTCACTTTGCTACAAAGTTTCCCTATGATGATCAAATCTATGACAATAAGACAACTGAAATACAACTTAAGAAGAAGGCTTTCAAACCTAAACGAAACTTCAATTTTAAAAAGAAGAAAAGTCTGTTTAGTAAGGATGAATCTGATATTGAGTCTGAAGACTCATCGGTTGATGAAGTTGAAACTTTGTTCATGGCTGAAATTACTCAGCAAAATGATTCTAACACCATTGACACTGAAGAAGGTGAAGTAGATCTTAAAAGTGAGCATAAATGTGCTCTTCAAAAGGTCAGAAAACTCAAAAAATAAGTTCTTACTCAAGAACATAAACCAGATCAAGAATTGATCTCTTTGAAAACTTAGCTTGAAGAAGCTAAAAGAGCTAAAGTCTATCTTAGAGAGACTGTAAGCTGCAAAGATCATGAAATTCAAAAAATGGAACAAGAAGTAGTCCTTCTTAGGAAGGAAATTGAAAAATATGAAAGCACTCTAAAACTAAATGAGATGCTCAACAAAAAAAATGTGTATAAAGATAAATCTAGTGTTGGTTTTGAAAAGGGTGAATGCTCAACTGAAAAAGAAAAACCAAACCCCTCTTCTGAAGTCAAAAATTTAGGTTCAAATCACTCAGAATCTGGTAAGGATCATGCTAATTTTTTTAGAGGTAATAGACCTTTATACAATGTCAATTCTTTTTTCTATGGTTATTGCTTTTTCTGCAACAAATTTGGTCATAAGGTGAGCACTTGTAGGCTTATGAATTCTAGAATACCCAGGTTTGGTCTTAGGAAACACTATGGTTTTGTTAGATAGACTAGATGTTTTAAATGCAATACTTTGGGACATTCTATCAAACAGTGCAGAACTGATCTATAATCGAAACAATAGAAAATTAAAAAGGTTTGGAAACCTAAGGCTATCAACAACTTTGAGCAAACTATGTTGGTTCAAACTGCTCTTCATTCCAAGAAAAATGACTTATGGGTCTTAGATAGTGGATGTTCTAACCATATGACTGGCGATAAGGACAAGTTTATAAAACTTGAAGATTATGTAGGTGGATATGTCAAGTTTGGTGATAATTCTGGTATTCAAATTAAACGTAGAGGTTCACTTCTTCTGAATGAAAACACTCCTATCTATAATGTGTACTATGTGGAAGGTCTCAAGAATAATCTTCTAAGTGTTAGTCAAATCTGTGATAGTGGTTATCATGTTCTTTTTAATTCGCAAGGATGTGAGATTAAGAACAAGCTTGGAAAGGTTGTTGCAGCTAGAAGGAGGACAAAAGGAAATGTGTAAAATCTCCTTGACTCATCTTGCAATGACAATATTCAAGGTATGTTTCTAATGGGCCAAACTGAAGAGAGCTGGTTATGGAATAAAAGATTAGGACATATAAACTTTGAAAATCTAGTTAGAATCAGTAAGAATCAGAACATTAGAGATTTACCAATTCTTAATAAGCCAGAAAATTCTGTGTGCAAAGAATGTCTAAGTGGTAAACAAACTAAAATTAGCTTCAAAACAAAAGAACACTCTTCATCAAAACCTCTACGGCTAGTGCATACTGATTTATGTGGACCAACTAGAACAAGTTCTATTAATGATGAAAAATACTTTATGTTTTTTGTAGATGATTATACTAGAATGGTATGGGTCACATTTCTTATGCACAAATCAGAAGCCTTTGAAAGGTTCAAAATATTTCATAAAATGGTTGAAAAGGAATCTGATTTGAAACTCAAATGCCTTCAATCAGAAAAAGGAGGTGAGTTCACCTCTCAAGAGTTTACTGATTACTATGAACAACATGGTATTAAAAGGCAGTATGCTGCAACTAAAACACCTCAACAAAACGAGGTAGTTGAACGTAAAAATAGAACTGTAAAAGAAATGGCTAGAACAATGTTAGATGAAGCTAAGTTGCTTGATATGTACTGGAAAGAAGCTATTCATACAACTGTATACATTTTGAATAGAGTGCAGATTAGGGTGAAATCTAAACACACTCCTTATGAACTATGGTATGGAAAAACTGCTTCTATCAAACATTTTAAAATTTTTGGAAGTAAGTGTTTAATCAAAAAGGATGATGATAACCTTGGAAGTTTTCAATCCAATAATGGTAAGGGTATCTTTTTGGGATACTCAACTCACAACAAAGCTTATAAATGTCTCAACAAAAGGCTTAATAAGATTGGTGAAGTTGTTAATGTAAAATTTGATGAAAGACCACATTTGAATGCTGAATCTTTGCAAAATAATGAGGAAGAAGAACTTGAATTTGAAATAATTTCTGAAGGAGTTGGAACAAAAAAGTCTATTGCTGAATCAGTGAGCCCTAAAAATGAAAATGCAAGTCCTTAAAAGGTTGCATCAAATGCTCCTTTGAAAACTCTAGCTATATATCACCCCAAAGATCAGATTATTGGGGATAAAAATGCAGGAGTTCAAACTAGAAGAAAGGTTGCAGAATCTAATGAAAAGGCACAATTTGCTTTCTGTCTAGTTACTTAGTTTGAGCCTAAATTTTTTAATGAAGCTCTCATAGAATCATGTTGGCTTAATGCTATGCAGGAAGAAATTGATCAGATTGAGAAAAATCAGACTTGGGAGTTAGTCCCAAGACCAGATGACAAGAATGTCATTAGAGGAAAATGGATATATAGAAACAAGGTTGATGAAAATGGTAATGTTATTCGTAAAAAAGAAATATTTGTCTGCAAAGGCTATGCTCAACAAGAAGGTATTGATTTCGGTGAAACCTTTGCACCTATGGCTAGATTAGAATCCACTAGAATATTCTTGGCTTATTTTGTTTACAAAAACTTTACTATTTATCAAATGGATTTCAAAACTGCTTTTTTGAATGGCTATTTAGATGAAGAGGTCTATGTTGAACAACCTGAAGGATTTATATGCAAAGAAAATCCTAACCATGTTTACAGGTTGAAAAAGGCTCTCTATGGCTTAAAACAAGCACCTAGAGCTTGGTACTCTAGGTTGGACAGTCACTTAATTTCTAATGGCTTTGTTAGAGGTGTAGACAATAATCTTTATGTTAAAATTAAAGGTTATGATATTTTAGTTGTTGAAATTTACATTGATGATACTATCTTTGGTTGCAATAATGTCACTTTGAGTAAAAAATTCTCTCAGATAATGGAATCTGAGTTTGAAATGTCAATGTTAGGAGAATTAAACTTCTTTCTGGGTCTTCAAATCTCTCAATGTGAGAATGTAATATTTCTTTCTCAATCCAAATATGCTAGAGAGATGCTTAAGAAATTTCAGATGGATGAATGCCATCCAGTTAACACTCCAATGGTTACTAGTTGCAAACTTACTAAGGTTAATGATTCTCCTGATACAAATCAAATAGAATATAGATCAATGATCGGTAGTCTCTTATATTTAACTGCCTCTAGACCTGACATTATGCAGGTAGTTTGCATTGTTGCATGTTTTTAGGCATCACCTAAAGAATCTCATGTTACTACTATTAAACGGATCTTTAGATACATTCAGGGCACTCTTGATTATGGTCTTCAGTATCCTAGGAGCAATGATTTCTCTTTGATTTCTTATACTGATGCTGACTGGGCTGGTTTTTTGGATGATAGGAAAAGCACCAGTGGTGCTGCATTCTTTCTTGGTGATCGTTTAGTGGCATGGCACAACAAGAAACAAGTATCTATTTATCTCTACTACTGAAGAAGAATACATTTCTGCCACTTCATGCTATACTCAAGTTCTATGGATGAGTCAGACTCTTTCAGATATGGGTATTGATGTTTCTAAACCTATTTCCATTCTTTGTGATAACACTAGTGTGATAAATATTTCAAAAAATCCTGTTATGCACTCTCGCATGAAACATATTGCTCTTAAGTTTCATTTTGTTTGAGAAAAGGTTTTGGCTAATGAAGTCTACTTATAGTTTGTTGGATCTCAAGATCAGGTAGCCGATATTTTTACAAAGCCCTTAGCAAAAGAGTTATTTGAAAGGTCGAGACTTCGATTAGGAGTTATCTCTCAATCATTACTTCACTGAATCTCCAAGATACTGCTTAGGGGGAGCATGTTATATGTTTTGATTCACTTACAACTCTCCTACAATTTTGGTTGTTGCACTACTACTCTTTTTTTTTTGTAGTTGTTTCTCATGATATTTTGGTTGGCTTCTCAGTTGTGTTTCATGGCAATGCACATTCTTCTCTTCTATTCTTTGTCATTGAGGCAAAAAGGGGGAGAGTCATTTGTGTTTTGCCATCAAGCACAAAGGGGGAGTTTGTTGGATCTTAGTTGTGTTTATGGTTTTTCCTTGATGACAAAATCTCTGATCCTTATGATTTATAATGACACTTCTTTGATTTCTCTTGGCTATTACAAAAACTTATTTCTTATGCTTTAATTTCATGGTGATGAGAATTTTAGTTCAAGTTATGAATGCTATCTCTTTGACTGGCAGAGTTTGGAAGATGGTTTCTTTGTCAGGATGGTTCTTTTTGCATATCACAGGTATTGGTTGTTTCTCATTTGGGCTTACACATATCAGCATGAGGATGGCAGGGTCTCCCCGATCCACTTTGAAATGTCTGAGTTTCCTATTGACAAGACATTTCAGATGTCATGGTGATTGAATTTATCTTACAGGCTACTATCGGCAAGACTTATCTTTTGTTTTGGTGAGAGAATGTGTTCTCTATCAGCATATGTTATACCATCGGGATAAGGTCTTATCAATTTCCTTATGTCTCCTCGACCCGCTTCAGAATAAAGTATATCGGCATGAGTTTGGTCATCGGGCTAAGGTTATAGCGAAATCATATTGTCTCCCTGACTAGTGCATGTGGAAGTCTATCGACAAAAGTCTAAGGCTTCGGTGAAATGTCTTAATGAAAAGGATTATGTATCACTGACTAGTGCTTATGGAGTTTCATCGGAAAGAGTTGAGCGATTTTGGAATAGGTCTTGGCGAAGTGGTTTTGTCTTACTGAACATCACATGGAGGATTTTTCTTCGTCCAAACATAATGTATTTTGTATATTGTCTCTCCGAATATTTTAAGTCTCACCGATTGTTGCATTGAATGTCTTATCGGCATAAGGTTACTGCTTCGGCGAAATGTTATATCGAATGTGCAATGTCACACCAACCTTGGTGGATGGATACTTTTCGGTAAGAGCTTGTGATATTCGAAGGGAGGTCTTAGCAACTCCGAGTGAATGAAGTTTTTCGGTATGACAAACTTTCTATGAAAGGTCTCCCCGATATCATAATGTTATAGCGATGCACATCAGGAAAAAGGTTTCTGTCGGTGTGAGATCTTTAGTGTCTTGGCAATCTATTGTGAGCTCGGGATGTTTCAGCAAAACAAGGGGCAATCTATATAGTGTCTCCCTGACTATGTATTGTCTTGGTGACTTGGAAATGATAAAGGCCTTTGACATAGGTATTGAATTGTCATGGCGACAATGTGTATCGAATGTCTTTCGGTATAAAAAAGTTGATCTATATGATGTCTCTCCGATATCAAAAGCTATAGCAATAGAATGATGGTTTCATTTCGGTGAAAGAACCTTATTGTCTCATCAACCAGAAGGATGTTATGAGCTCTCGGCATGACATTTTGTATTTGGTATGACTTCTCCTAACTCTAATGGGTCTTGGCGAAAGCGAAAAACATAAGGTTGTCTGGCGATGTTAAAGTTGCCTTCGACATAACGTGCCATTGATGGAAATAAAAAAGGAATAGGGAAAACTTTTTGAGCTTATTCTTTTTAACTGGGTATCGAACCCTAGCCTAGCCGCCATCATGAGAAAGCTTCATAAACTGTTATTTACTATTGATGTTGGCTGTAACGGTATTGTCAGGATGAAATTCGTTCTTGGTTCATAATTGAATGGCATGGCTGCTATGCTTGATGCGCCTCTCTGGCTAGAAGCTCGATAGTGGTTGACGGAGCCATGGGAGTTACAAATTTGTTTGGTATTTTTTTTTATGCATTTCCTGCTAGTTTATAATCACCATTTTCTTTAACTTCTCTTTGCATCTTTATGAAAAATGATGCCCTGCCTGGGTATTGTCTTTCATACATTATATGTTATGATTTTTTGTGGTGGGCAGTTGTGTGTTTTATGCAGAGAAATGATCTCACATGTTTCAGAATTGTTGAGGATGGCACTTAGCTGGGTTAAACAGCTCTTGTATTGTTTTTGGTTGTTCAGCCATTACTTCTGAAGACAATTACTTATCCTTTTTTTAATTCAAAAAGATATATATAAAGATGAGCAGAAAACAATGTTTCTATTCAGCTATTGTTGTAATTATGAGATAATCATTCCTTGGCTATATGAAAATATATGGATAAAACTCTTCAATAAAATCTGTATAACAAGATGCAGAGATTGCGAGTTTCTTCTCTATGAGGTATTTTAGGGATTCAATTGTTGAATCTTTAAGGTATTTTGTAGATGAGAAAATAGAGAAATATGTACGTAACTGAAAATAGATAAATCCTTTGAGTTATTATTATTGTTCAAAACATAATTTGAGGGGTTGGTACTCCTTGAGATAGATATCTCTAAACGAGGGGCTAATGCTTCTTAAGTGTGTGCTAAAAAATTTAGCCTATAAGGCATTGTGAACAGTTGATTAAAAGATTAAGCCTGGAAGGCATTTGGGAGTAGTTTTTATACCCCAGGAGGGTTTTCCACTCGGAAAATTCTTGTGTCTCTTCGTTCCTCTGAGTTCTCACTACTTTACTGTGTTGTTGTTGTTTCTGTTCACTGTTGAGTTATTACTTTTCTCAATTATGTTTATGAATGATTACATTCAACTCATGAATGCATTAGTCAGAGTAATATTGAGAACAAATCTATGATATGTTTTGAATTTTTTGAAAAATTGGTCAAATCTGTTAAGACACCGATTCACCCCCCCCTCTCAGTGTCATTTTAATTCCAATAGTTTTTTCTTAAAAGGGTTTCTCCACAGTATATCTTGTGTATCTTCTAATATCTTGTCTAATTCTTTTACAACTTTCTTCTTCATTCTACAAATGATAAAATGAATTAATCAGATATCACCCACAAAGAACCTGTAACAAAGAATACATATTTAGATCAGCAAGTATAATAATTTTACAGAGTATTAAGCTACATAAACACCTCAATTTTCAACAAAAAAACTATATCCAATTCCAGACAATTGGAAATAGAACTTGCTTGCCTAAAACCAAATTGCAACCACATTTTATCAAATCATTCATTGTCAAAAGGAATATAATAGCAATGAAAATAACTCTATTGCTCTTTGATTTTGTGTGTTGAATCTTGATCACAATGCCCTACTTTCACATTAGAGATAAAAAATTTGGTCATTATCATTTTAAGTATGGGCTAGTAGGCTACTTTGTCTTCAACATTTGTTTTACATTCTAGTAGACTACTCTAGAAAAACTATTGGTATAGCTATCCTATGAATAAAGAATAACCAAACTATAAAACATTATGGTATTTTAATCTATGATCATTTGTGTGCCTTCATACCACTTACTAAATGTTCCAAGCATAGCTATCAGGACATGAAGGGGTACATGTACTAGTACAAGGATGGGGATGCTAATCAAATTAGGGTACACAAGTAAATGTTCATTAGGAGACAGTTGTATTATATATAAATGTGGTCACCAAAAATTGTGGATATAGGGATGGGTACATAGCCCATGTTCCTATTATGCAGTTTATTGGAAACTATGGTACCCAAATATCACAAGATTGAGGGTTTTAGAGGTAGCCATTACAATCCATACATAAAACATATACACAAATCCATAGAACTGAGCTTTCATTTAATAGATTTGTTTTAGAATGAAGTGAAACACAACAAAAAAAGGATATAGCCACGTATAGATTTTTCCTAGATGATTCTCAAAAAAGTATATCAGATTTGAAGAATCACAATTTTTAAACTTAACATGAGCTTACAGATCCTTGACATCAGTTATACATGCAAATATAAGCTACAGGTTTGAACATTTCAATCATAGAAATAGTAGATCATATTACATTAACTTTGAGCATTAAAATCCTTGCTACAATAGTTTATACTCTTCCTCATACACATTCAAGAGTCCATTGCATATTTAAGGGACAATGCTATGGTATTCTACTAATGAAAGGCCCGATTTACAATGCATGTTTAAACTCATAAATTAACATCAAATTTGTATGGCACCAGACTAACCAGCTAAATGTGAAATGGATTGTCTAATAACTCTCTACAAGTACAATCTTATTTTTTGAGAAATATTGGTAGCATAAATTACATTCTAGAGTAAATTTGTGAATGCATTGAATATAAAGGAGTACAATGCTCAAACTTATAACAAATACAATAACTCAGAAATGATAAAGAACCTGATAATGGTTGCTAGTATGATTGTAGTAGCAAGTGAAACAGAGGTTCTGGCTACTGTGGGAAGGTGCTAGGGCTAGGAACATGCCATGCTTCAACAATGTAACACATCCCTTTGATGTGAGAAATGTGTCTCAGATGAAAGCCACAATTTCACCATTGCAAATGATTCTTCATAATGCCCACATTTTTCCCCATTAGAGCCAATAATCCTCCTCAAAGATGAACATCTTGCAGTTTCTTCTTGCTCTGAAGAAGGGTTACCATGCCCTATTAATGGCATGACTCCCTATGACACCCCTCTGATTTGTTATGTTTTCTTGACAGCTCATATACAGTGTTAGAATTTATTTTATGATGTTATTATTCTATCGCTGATAGTGGAGCGATGATAGACTATATTGATGTGATTACACATTATATGCATGGTGATTATGTTAATATGCTTTATGTTTGCATAGACTTTTAGTTGTGATGACATTGCTATATATGCTTATTATAGTTTAATTGATATATTATCTCGTTAGTTGATGTGACATTGTATTGGTGAAGAGAACAGTATTGCATCACTCGCTTGTGAGTTCCCTATGATTTTTGTGATTCTCTCTTTACCGTGTGTATGAATTACAATTTGTATTACATACATGTACAACATTTTCTTATTTGCAGGACTGTAAGTACATGGAATTAGCTTCAATTGGTTTCATAGGTCTGAGCATGTCCACTACTCAACAATAATATTGGGAGATAGTAACGGGCTAACTAGTCATACCTTTACCCTAGTACATTGTGTCATCAATTTTAGTTTTGGTCTAGCCTTATCATTATTATTCTAGGTATTTTATTATGGTACAAATTTAATTTTGAAGATTAGTGTGGGATTGATTTAAATATTTAATTAATTGAATTATTGTTGTGAAGGCTTTAGAATAAATAAATTTAATTTAGTTATATTATTGAGTAATTTTTATTATTAAAAATAAATGGTAATTAAATAAATAAGAGTATTTAACTTGGTTGCAATTAGTAAATTGTTTTATTTTTATTTAAATTTGTGGAAATATATTAATTGTTTTATTTTTATTTAAATGCAAGTGGCTGGAAAATATCTTTGGTTGTTGAGGGAAAATATATTTTGATTGGGATAACTGTGAGTTAGAAATGGGTTATCTTACTGTTGTAAATTGATTTTCGGAGAAAAATTTGGAAAATAGGAAAGAAAGTTATTTCACGTGAAGAGTTTTTGTTTTGGTTGAAAAAATTGCCAAGGAAAAGATTTTCTATACTGTAGAAGCTATTGTTTTCTTTCTTTTAAAAGATTGTCGTAAAAGTTGAACCTCTATAGAAAACAATTAAAAATCCTCTATGTAATTTGTTCAATTCAAAATAAATTGATACAAAAGGAATTTAGATCTCCATTGAAAACCTTAATTCTATTTTGTTCTCCCTATTCTTTTTGGTTATATGAGAAAATGAATTTCTAAGTTTTTTGTAGAAAATATCCTTTATGAAAAATTATTGCTCAACTTGAACCTGTGATTGGATTAATTGCATATAATATATATATATATATATATATATGCATACATACATACATATATATTTTGTGTCAATTAAATAACACTATGAATTTATTGAGAGGAAAATTCAAAGAATCGTCATATGGCAAGATACTGCACAATAGTCTTTTTCTAAAAAAACATGAATGTTAATGTTTGGGGGCTAGGGGTGCATTGTTGTGTGCAACACTCCCCACACCCATGTGGTGAAAGTGTTTCCCACTACACAGCGAACGCTACGTGGGGAGGCCATAGCCAGGAATTAGTCATGTGCATGTGTTTGTTTTATGCTGCACTTTTTTGAATGTTTGGAGATTTTGATTTAATCATATATATTTATATATAATATATAAATATTATATATAATATATGTATTATGAGATAAATTTATTTTATATTATTTGATAAATAATATGTTTATTATATTTATATATATATATATATATATAGGTGTATATATGAGTATGTGCAAGATCATCATGGAAAAAAGGCCTCTTAAGTGGCAAAAAATTTAGAAAAATTAGAGTTAGTAAACTTGACGTAAAAAATTGAATAAATTATCTATATTATTTCAAATATATGTAAGAATAAAATATGTAGCAAATAGAATTTAGCTTCTAAACTACTAGGTTTTTTTTAAAAAAAATCTATTTGGTGAAAATTTAAAATTTCAATGCAGTGTTACTAAATTTCAGGGAAAAAATAAGAAGTAGGTGTTTGTCTGACCACCCTAACCACAATAAAATGACAATGTTTTTTTATAACATTTTAGATTTAAGTAGAGGATTCATGCCCCAATGTGATGCATATTTTTTTGTAAATATTTTCCAAGTAAATAATTAATTATGAATTTTTTATTACAAATTTTTAAAAAATATTGTAACATCTAGAAAATGCACAAGATAAGATTAAGAGAAAACATGTAATGAAATCTAAGATCTCTAAATGCAATCCAATGCTAAGCAACAAATAATAAAGGAAAGTAAAAACATAAATAAAACTTGAACAATCTCACCAAATTTGTACATATTTCCAAGATTCATCTCGATTGCCCTTCTCTATTTTGTTGTTATAGTATAATTTCCCTCAGATTTTCAAAAGGTTTGTGGAAGTAAAGCCTATGATAATGATTTAGAAAAACATTGAAGATTCAAGATAGTTGCTCCAAAAAGTCACAAGATTTTGAGAAAGATTGGAATGATGAAGAATAGATCAATTTATAGAAAATTTCATCATTCAAATGATAGGCCAAGATCGAAAGATTAACGAATAGTTGAGATTGATTGATTAGTCATGCATTCTGATAACAGTTAGTAATGACATGAGTGATATAAATTAGAAATAGAATATATAATAAATGGTTTAATCTTCTAGTTTGGTATTCGAAAATAGAAGAATTATCTTTGCATGACAAAGATAAAGATGGATTAAAGCAACTCTTGTTCGAATGCATGCACAAGGTTTAATTAATTAAATAAGAATATTTAATTAATATGCATTTACATGCAATTGAGTTAGCATTGTATGAGTGAATGATATGACAAATAGATTACTCATGAAATCCATTCATACATTGAATCAATAGTTAACTGAGCAATTTGAATAGATCTTTGAGTTGAGTAAAAGTGAATACTTAGATAACTTACACAATTATCTAAATATAGAGGAATGTGTTAAAATAGAATTCATGAATTAAATAATTCATTTAATTCAAAATTTGATATTTGAAGAATAATTAAATAAATAAGATTTATTTAATTAAGTAATGAAGGGATTTAAATGAATAATTAAATAAATAAAAGAATTTATTTAATTATAGTTGAAATATGATAAAGGTAAATTAAATAGGAATTTATTTAATTTGACAAGAAGGATAAAGTTAATTAGTAATATAATTAAATAAAAAGTATTTATTTAATTAATTAGATGGAATAAAGAAAAGTGTGAATTAATTAAATAATTGAGATTATTTAATCATGACCATGAAGAATATGAATTATGAAGAATATTGAAGTTGCGGGCTTAGACCAAACTTCGGTGTCTACATTTGCCCCTCTTTGATACAATGTCATTTTGGCGTTGTGTCAAAGAAAATCAATAAGAAATATGCCCCAGTAATTCCCAAGTGTTAAACAAGTGAAGGTATGCGCCCTCAGGAAAATTGAGAAATTTTTAAAAAATTCAATAAAAATTTGGAAATAGTCCTGATTAGTCCATTGGATAGCTAGAAATGCAGTGGAGTTGACAGAATTGAAGTCGGACATGGTACAAATGAGTATGGGTCAATGGAAGTTGGAAGTTGACGTGGCCTATAGAAAAGAATGCCACCAAAACCCTAGGTATATATAGAAATTGGTGTTAAAACCTATTCATTTTCACCCACCTAGCATTGAAACTTGAGAATTTACTTTGCACTCACATTGATGATGTCCCCTGTTCTGAACACCCATCACCGAGCCTACAGGATTCTAGAACCTTTCGAAGGCCAGCTGACGTGGACCCCTCGGTATGTACCTCAAACTTGAATTTTGAATTTTTTTAAATTGCGCATGTTTTGATGCATTTAATGTGATTTTTAGTTATGCGCCATTTTGTTAAAACACCGCATGTGAATGCGCAAACAATGCATTTGAGAATTTATGTTAATAGTTTAGTGTAGGTTTTTTGCAGTTCGACGCATTTGTAGTTTAGTGTAATGCATTTGATAATCAACATCACATGTGCATGTAGAATAGTTGCATTTGTTTATTTTCCAACGCATATGCATTTAATTTGATGCACTTGCCTTTATTTCAATGCATTCACATGTATTTCAATGCATTTGCATTTAAAAGGTAATTGTTGATAGTATTGTTGAGAATATATGCATATGAATTGTGAAGCTACGCATTTGAAAAGGAACGATGATGTGTTTAATGAAATGACACATTTGATTTTAGTGCAAGCATATGTAAAATAATGACGCATATGCGAAAGGATAACATAGTTGCAAAAGAATGATGCATTTGAATGAGAAATTAATTTAATCATTTTGCACTAGGATAGTTGTTTTATGCTAACATGTGGCATGTATAATGTCATTGCAGGTTGTGCTAGATACGGTAAATATGTGAGAGTCGAGACCGATGACTTTTCGATTCAAAGAAAACTTGCAAAGTGCAGAGCGATAGTTCCTATGGCACCTAGGTCTGCTACATCTTACATACATGCCCCAGATTCAAGCGAATGGGGGTTTATTGACAACATTGTGTGAGAGGTGGAATTCAGAGACATCTTCCTTTCACCTACCTACTAGAGAGGCCACTGTTACTTTGGAGGATGCCTACAGGATCCTCAAACTTCCTATTAGAGGCACATGGGTGAGGTATGATACCCAAGCTTAGTAGTTGATTGGACAGATAGTGTCACATGTCCACATTATAGAGCGTCATTTTCCAGATCATGTTCTGCAACAGTTTGAATAGATACATGATGTGTCGAGAGGACGGGCCAAGTTCGCGAGGTCATCGCGAGAGATCCCTCTGTGGGGTCTAGAGATTCCAGTGGCCATAGCTAAGGGAGACATCAATGCATTACAGATAGTTCCATGGGGATGGAGAGATGGTCCAGCAGACCCAGGTACCATAGAGGAGTATGATCAGTGGTGGGTTGTACATAGGCCAATTCCTTTGATAGATCCAGAGCAGCCAGCACTGGTAGAGCAGCGAGGGACAAGTCTGTGAGGTAGGTGTGGTAGAGGTAGAGGTAGGGGAGATGGAGGAGGCTATGGTGATGGTGGAGATGATGACAGAGGTGGACAACGAGGGGCTAGGAGAGGGAGACGTGGATGGAGGGGACAAGGGCCACCATTGTCACCAATCCATGAGGAGGGATGAGGGGAGGAGATTGTGGCCATGCTAGACAATGGGAGAAGAGGGGAGGTGATGGATGTTGTGATAGGTGGAGAGGAGGATCAGCCCATAGAGGAGGCCATTCCAAATATGCCAACAGAGGAGGAGGCAAACAAAGAGGAGGTAGGCAGAGAGGAGGCATAGATTGATGCCCTGGGCTTACTAGTTGCCTACCAAAGGATGATGAGGGGGATGATGACCAGAAGAGAGAGATTTAGGACCAGATTTTGGAGGAGTTGGATGAGGAGGAGGATGGTGTGCTGAGATCCAGATAGGATGACATAGGGGCAGTTGATCCTGATATAGCTACATTGCATGCATAGGTTGCATCCTTGGAGGAGCAAATGAGAGTCCTGGTGTCAAAGAGGGATATATTATGGATGGAGAGGGATAGAGCCATCATGGATAGAGATCAGGCTATAGCTCAGAGATAGGAGACTGAGCAAAGATTCATAGAGCTTAGAGCTTTATGTACTGGATGATTAGTTGCATTTACTAGAGAGTTAGTTAGAGCTAGGGAGATGGAGACCTATTACCGTGATTTATATGAGGCAGAGGTTCCTCCAGAGAGAGACAGGCTCCCAGCTTCTTGCAAGCATGTAGTAGTAGGTCACAGAGCAGGACCCACACTAAGACAGTTAGCACAGAGGGTGTGGAGTAGCCATGAAGATCTGGTCCATATGACAGGCCCCACTCAGCTCATAGGTCATTATGTTCCCAGCACCATTCATCCACGCACTCTAGCCATGATAGCAGTGGCAGTTCAAGATAGGGTCACTTCTTGATATGTACTGATACATTGTATTATGATTCTATAGCCTGTGTGCTTCCATGTTTATTGATACATTATGACAATGTGATGTGACACTATTGAGCGATATATATATATATATATATATATATATATATATATATATATATATATATATATATATATATATATATATATATATATATATATATATATATATGATTTTGGCGGTGATTCTCATGATATGTATTTCTATTCATTGATTTTGCAGTCATTTATTTATACATTTGATGTTTATATGATATGCCTATGTGATGGATGATCATATCTATTTTATGATGTGTTGATGCAACTAATGATATAATGTTGATTCTATGTGATGTTGATTCTATATGATGTATGTAGTTTATAGTTATGAGATGTAATATGATGTTATATGTACAATTATTTCTACATGTGATGCTATACAGATGTAATGTAATGCATGTATTTACATTTATGATGTACATAGATGCTTATGATATGTATTGTATGATGATGGATGTTTATTATGCCATGATGTCCTAGATATGATAAGTGCCTATATGTATGTATTTTTCTAACATGTATGTGTATATCTAGGATGATTTTTGATTTGTGTGTCACAAGACTTCATCTTAATGCAAGAAAGAAGAAATGTTAGTGTGGAAAGAAAGATTAAGAAATAAAAGAAATGAAATGGATGTTAGTATTAGCAATCTTCAATGTTTTGATGTATCACAAAAGGTGTTGCACTTTATCATCATTGGGAAAGACTAATACAAATGGAAACAAACACCATGATATGACATAGATCAAGGTGTACAAGGTCATCCACTTGCTAATAATAGACAGTCATAGACAAGGATTGTCGTTAACTCATACTAAGGGCACAAATTGCCCCAGTCTTTTTGTCAAGAAAAACCCTAGACAATAATCAAAGTAAAAGATGGGTCATGAGACGTCATTGCTCCTCTAAATCCTTCGTGGGAAATCCTTGAGGAAACTAGTAACATGACTCAAGAAACCAATTTAAAAAACAAAAAAATAGTTGACAGACAACAATCAAAGAAAACAAATGTGATACATCGTTGCTTCTCTAAATCCTTCATGGGACATCCTTGAGAAACCTAGTAACATAATTCCCATCATAAAGTCAAATGAAAAGATAAGATAAATAAGCCATAAATTCAAAAAGCCAATGAAATATTTTTCAAAACTTGATCTATTTGTTTGATTGTTTTGATTGATAAATCCTAATTTCAGGAGATAAACACACCAGATAAGACTATGAGTCTGGTTTCAATGTTATGACTATCTATATAAGGCATGACAAAGCTTGGTTTTAGAAAGAAATGTATCGTATAAGACATGAAGTAAGATGCCGTTGATGTGATAACCTGTATAAAGCTATGTTGATTTGATTGACAATGTCAATATGCAGGAAGGACTCATCCTGCATAATACATAGATTGTTTTTTCGATATCAATATTCAAGGACTCATCCTGAACAAGACACAGGTTGATTGTTTCAATGAAGTTTGTTTCCAGGAAGGACACATCCTGTAGCAGACATTAGTTGATCTATTTTGATTGTTTCATTTGGCAAGTTATTTGATTTGACCTAGAGACATTGCTAACTTGTTCACTAGATTGATGCATGACATGATACAATGTGTGTACAATTGATTGTGTGTGGCGGTAAACCCTAAAGGACTGACCTAGTTTAGCCTAATGGGATCATCGATTGATGGCCTTGCCTACATTATACACACAGAGACCTCATAGTTTGACTTGACTTTGACTTAACTTTGACTGACTACAAATAGAAGACGTGAAAGTGAAAGTGAAAGTGACGAACCCTAATGGACTAACCTAGTGCGGCCTTAGGGGCTCATCGATTGATGGCCTTTCCTATGTTATACACACAAAGACCTTGTAGTTCGACATGACCAATGACCTTGTCATATAGACATATGGATTGAAGCATGATTTTATACAAAAAAACCTAAATGGACTGACCTAAAGCCTCGGGGGCACATCAACAGATGGCCTTGCCTACGTCTAGTCGCAAAGGCAATGTAGTTCGACAAACAACAAAGAATGACAAGTGTGACTAAATCTGACTCTATTTTTGGATTTTTGAAATGTTTTGATTTTTTTGTCTTTATGAAGTTTTCTGATGTTTTGTTTTTTCTCAGGTCATTTTGTGATGTTTTTGGATTAAGTTGTAAATGCCAATCATGACCAGTATCATTGAAAATCTTCTTAAGGATTTTGATGATGGTTTTGTTAGATGCCTCTACTTGGCCATTACCTTGTGGGTAGTAGGGAGTGGAAAAGTGATGTTGAATATGAAATTCATCACAAAGATGATGGACTTCTTGATTCTTAAATGGGCGGCCATTATCAGTGATTATGGATTGAGGGACACCATACTGACAGATGATATAGTTCAGGATAAACTTAGAGATCTACGTGACGGTAATATATGTCATAGGAATAGCTTCAATCCACTTCGTAAAATACTCAGTGGCAGTGATAATAAATTTGTGGCCATTAGACGATGTGGGGTGGATCTTACCTATGAGGTCGAGTCCCCATTGGGCGAAGGGCCATGGTAATGTTATAGGATGAAAATCCTATGCTGGTGCATGTATCAAGTCTCCATGAACTTGGCATTGACGACATTTTTTTACAAAGACATATGAGTATTTTTCCATAGTAGGCCAATAATAACCCAGTCTCATAAGCTTTTTGGCTAAGGTAGGGCTGCTAGAATGGGAACCGCATATACCTTCATGTACCTCTTGCAAGGTTGCTTGTGCTTCATTAGAATCAAGATATCTTAGGAGGGTATTATCTAAGGTGCGTCTATATAGGGTGTCTTCGACGATGGTGTATTTGGTTGACTTGTGGAGGAATGTCCTACATTGGTTGTTTAACAGGCCAGTGGGTATGATTTTGGCATGAAGGTAGTCATAGATTTATTTGTACCATGGGGAATTGGGACTAACAATGCCACACACCATTTTTGAATCTAGGATATCATAGGCTATGACCATAAGCTATTCTACCAAGAACTCAAACTTAGGAATGTTGTTAGGAATGTCTAGAAGTGATGCAATTGTAGCCATAGCGTCAGCTACCTTGTTTAAAGCATGAGGTATTTGATGAAATTTGATCTTGTCAAAGTACTCCTTAAAGTTATCAGCCATGCATTTATATGGAGCAAGCTTCTCATCCTTAGTCTTATAATCATTATTTACTTTTCTAATTACTAGTTAAGAATCACCATATACCTGTAGGTTCTTAATTTTCCATTTGATTGCCATGTGTAACCCTATCACTAGAGCCTCATAATCTGCTATATTGTTAGTACATGGGAATACAATTCTGAATGATTTCAGGCTGGAGTCACCCTGTCGTGTGATAAAGAGTATACCAGCCCCTGAGCAATGATTTGTATGTGAACCATCAAAGTATAGTTTCCATGTTATGGTTGTATCCATTGTAAATATAAACTCATTAGGAAATTTTGCAACTAATGGATGGTCTGCTTGCATAGGTGCATCAGCTAACTGATCAGCAATAACTTGTCCTTTAATAGCCTTTCTTTCTACATATTGGATATCATACTCACTAAGTATCATAACCCATTTGGCCAGTTGCCATGTTAATGTTGCCTTTCTTAGAAGATATTTCAGAGGATCTATTTTGGCAATCAACATTGTTTGATGGTTTAGCATATAGTGCCTTAGTTTTTGGGTAGCAAATACTACTGCAAGACATGAACATTCAATGTTACTATAATTGAGATCATAACCTACCAAAGTCTAACTGATATAGTAGACTACCCTTTCATGACCTTCATCATCATTCTACGCAAGCAATGCTCTGAGTGATGAATGGGTTGTTGTAATATACAGAATCAGTGGTCTTCCTTCAACAAGTGGTATTAATACTAGTGGTGTGAGTAGATATTCTTTAATTAGTTGAAAAGCCTCTTTGTACCTAATTGTCCATGCAAAGGGTTCCCCTTTCTTAAGTAGATGTTGAAAAGGATGTGTCCTATCTACTAACTACACTATAAATCTTCTGATGAATTGCAGTCTTCCTTGTAATGTCCTTAGCTGGCTAAGATTGGTTGGTGGAGGCATGTCAATGATTGCTTTGACCTTGGCCAGATCTACTTCAATTCCTCGTCTAGAAATGATATAGCCTAATAGCTTTCTTGACTTCACTCCAAACACACACTTCTTAGGATTGAGTCTCACTTTATACTTTTCTATCCTTTGAAATATTTTGTCTAAAACCTGTAAATGTTTTTCCCTTGTCTTGGATTTGACTATAAGGTCATTGGCATAATCCTCCATAAGAGTGTGTACTAGATCATGAAAGATGGTGGTCATGGCATGTTGATAGGTTGCTCCAGCATTTTTGGGTCTAAAGGGCATAACATTCTAGCAATATGTACCCCAAGGACAAGTGAAAGCTGTCTTAGGTTGGTCTTCAGTTGCAATTTTGATCTGATTAAATCCTAAAAGCCATCCATAAGAGACAACATCTCATATCCTACTATCATGTTAACTATAATATCTATGTTAGGTAAAGGGAAGTAATCTTTAGGACAAGCCTTGTTGATATCTCTAAAATCACTACAAATGCGGATGCTCGCAATTGGTTTAGTGACTGGTACCAGGTTGGAAATCCAATCTGCATAGTCAATTGATCTCATGAAACCAACATCTAACAGTTTCTTGAGTTCTGCCTTGACTAGTAAAGCAATCTATGGATGCATTTTCCTCAATTTCTATTTCACTGGTTTGGCACCTGGTTGTAAGGGCAAGTGATGTAGAACAAGTTCAGGATCTAGACCAAAAATGTCTGCATATGACCAAGAAAAATTTATCTGTCTCTATGCAAAGAAGTTGTGGAATTCTGGTTGCTCTTCTGTTGTCAATGACGCTGCAAAATAAACCAGTCGAGGATTCTCTTTTGTACCTATGTTGACTTCTATTGATTCTTCAACAAGCATGGGTGACTTTTCCTATGCAATGGGGAGAATGTTCAAACCTCCATCCTTAGGTGCCTCCGAGAGGATTTTTCCCTCAGATGCATCCTTTCTTTTTACTTTTTCATTATCTAGAGGTTTCTTTCGATTTTCACCTAGAGAATCATTGTTTTTATCTTGTTTATTCTTTTTCTCATTTTTGTGACTAGAGGGTTGAACAGATTCCCCAAAGTATGCTTTGTTGTCCAAGTCAATGGTAAAACCAGCCTTGTGATCACCACGAGGTATGCCTTCTCGTAATCCTAAGAACTCAGCAATTGCTTCGTCGTTCTCAAAAATATTTAAGACAGTTGTGTCTTGTTGGTCCCAATCAATGAGTTGGGGATAAACTAAAGCCATGTCATTATCAGAGTTATTAAAGTTTAATGGGGTCAAGGTAAAGATTGAGTTATTCATATGTTCACAAAAGTCTTGTACTAAGTCCTATTTGCTCTTAGGTTTAGGTCTAGGCGGATGGAAAGGTGGGCCTAATGCCAAGGTTTGGTTATTTGAAACAAATGTATCGGGTTTCCAAGAGGTAGGATCAAGTGACTCCCAATAGTAGTGTTTAAACCACTCCTCCTTTGTCATTTTCTTTGGTGGACAAGAATTCAATGGATTTGGTGAGGATCTTAACATTAAGTCAAGTTCTCCAAATAACTTGTCAAGGTCCATGGAAGAGGTAGAGGATAGGGAATCCCACTCATAATCATTGGATTCAGGGGAGTCACAGTGATATTGGTCGGATGGTTCGTGAGATGTCTCAATATCTTCTGAAGCACTTACATCCTGGATTAAGGGTGATGTGGTACTAGGAATACCAATTTGAATCGGTTGAAACCCTAGCCCCATGCCTTTTGGCCATTGAGAAACAAATATTGGTTCAATCCTCCCATCTTGGTTTAATCCTAAACCACTCTGTCCATCATATCCCTTGTAAGAGAATTTAAGACACTGATGATACATAGAAGGGACTGCTTTCATGGCATGAATCCATGGTCTTTCGAGCAAAAGGTTATAAGGGAGGGTGAGATCCAAGACCTAGAACTTTGTCTCCATTACCGCAGGACCAATTCTGATAGGAAGTGCTATCACCCCCTTTAATTTTCCTTCCTCATCATCATAAGCTTTTATGACAATACTTTTAGTGGTTTCTATGCATGCTTATGAGAAACCTAAGGCCTTAATTAGTTTTAAAGTTCATAGATTTAACCCTAATCCTCCTTCTACCAAAACTCACCTAACTTTGGTGTCATCAACAAGAACTTCAAGATGCAAAGGATCATTATGATTTTTCTTTTCAGTTACATAGTCTTGTTCAAAAAATGTGGCATGATGATTATTGGTCAAGTAGCCCACCATTTCCTGGAAACGATTGACATCAAGATCATTAGGGACCATGGTGTTTTGTAAATCCTTATCTAGAATAGATCGATGCTCAGGGGAAATACACAATAGTTCCAAAATTGAGATTTGGGCTGGGGTCTTTCCCAACTAGTCAAGTAGGTTATATTGTGACTTGCAAGGCTGTGGTGTTTGTTGCGATTGAGGACCTTGAATGGTGATCTTCATACGATGAGTATTGATAGCACATTCAAGATTTTTATTGATAGTAATGGTGTTGATATTCTCATCGGCGACGTGAAGGCAATGAATAATTTTGCCACTACTATAATCATGCTTGATACTCACATAGTTGGATGACATATTGGTCTTAGTACTCAAACTGGGAACACTTCCTTTCCCATGGTCATGTAGTGGATCCAAAAAGACATGATGATCTATGCTTGATGACTTTTTTTTCTGTCCACTAACTTAATTATTCTCCTATTGACAAGATCATGTATGATATTCTTCAGTTGGTGGCAATTTTGTATCTTATGTCCCTTAGTTCTATGATAATCACAAAAGGCATTGTCATCCCACCAAGCTAGTTTAAATTGTCCTGGGTCGTATTGTCATGGCTCTTGAGGCTATATGAGATTATGTTGTAACAGTTGTTTGAACATAGACTCAATGGGTTCCCCTAAGGGAGTGAACTCACGTTTTTGAAACCTCCTTTGTTGTTGCAGACTTTGAGTATTTTAGACTGCATTAGGAGGTTTATTGATAGCATTAAGTGTGTTGGTAGACATTTTAGGTCCTTGAAATGTGATGATTGGTCCTACTTGTATAGTCTTAGCATCAACTACCCCATCATTGGTGACGTTTTTGTTGCCGAACAAAAATTTGTTTCTATCATTGGGGGTGTTTTGCATGATCAGATTTTTGTTGGATGTTAATGTCTTAAGTTCTCCTTTTTCAATGAGATCCTTTTCTATTATAACCCATTTTTCCATTAGTTCTAAAAAAGATGTACAACAATGTACCCTTAAGTGACTACTTAGTTTTGCATGAAGGTTTTCCTGGAACATGGTAACTTTTTGTTTTTTACGTATCTCGACAAAACACCAACTAGCTATAGTCCTCCATCTCTTGAAGAAAGCAATAAATATTTCACCTTCATCTTGTGTTGTGTGACACAAGGTTTCTATATTTATCTCATGGTCTATGTTGAAGGAGAATTGCTCCACAAATTTATCAACCAGTTCACCCCAGGATCTGATGCTAGTGTCTAGACCTGAAAACCACTCTAGTGCAATTCCTACAAGACTTCTTGGAAACAATCTCATAAGATATGTGGGATCATAGGAAACATCTATGCATATAGTAGAAAATTCCCTTATATATTCTATTGGATTCCATTTTCCATTGTACTTAGGAAGATTCGGTATGACATATCTATGAGGGAAAGGGGACATATACAATGATCTATCAAAGGGAAATGGACATATGTCCTTTGTTGAAAAGGATTTCTTAGTTGAGACTGCCATGTTATCCATTTGCATTTGTAGTGCATGCATTTGTGTTTGTAAGATGTCAACCTGGGTCAATGATGTGCTATGTAGATTATGCAAATCCATGTATGTATTATGAAATCCAAAGTCCCATGATGGGTTTCGATTGATCGTTGGTATTTGAGGTGGGTTTGGATTCAAAATATTGGTAAACGTATTTTGGGTTGGAATCTACATAAAATAGTTTTGACTTGGAATCTGTGTGAACAGATTTTAACTACCAATCTAGTAGAAAGGATTTTGATTCATAATCTGTGTAAATTGGTTTTGACTTGGAATTTGTGTAAATGGATTCTGACTACAAATCTGGGAGAAGGGATTCTGATTTAGAATTTGTGTAAATTGATTTTGACTTGGAATCTGTGTGAACGGATTTTGACCACCAATCTAGGAGAAAGGATTCTGATTGCCATATTGGAATGAGAGAATGTCTCCTATTTGTGTAATTTGTGGTATAATACTAGTGACTTGAGCGCTAGGTATGGCCATTGATTGTGGTATGTTGCTCATGACACTAGCATTAGGTATGGTTGTTGACTATGACATGGTACTTGTGACACCGACATAAGGTGTAGAAGCTGACATTTTAGGTCTTTTACTCCCAACAAGAGAACCAAAGGGAGTGGATGATGATGCCCCTATAGTGAAATTAAATCCTAATGTCATGCCAGACATACCAAATGGAGAAGTATGGACTATTGTACTATGTGTAGGTGTGCCAGATGGCATAGTAGTACTAGCAGTCATTTTGTTTGTCCCTTGTGTAGGTTGAGTTTGTAAGGTGCTAATATTAAATCCTATAGGTAAGGTAGCACCTTCAGCTAAAAATTTGGCTAAATATCGTTGACGATCGTTTGCTAGGTATTCATCTACAAAAGAGGAAAACTTAGGGTCCTATGCAGTGGCCTCTATGTCCTCTACTATAATGTTCCCTTGAGTGTTTCTAGTAATGAATTTATCTAGTAAAGTCTTGTGAGGTCTTGAGGAAAATGGATTGATGAATTCGTTTGAATTCAACATCTTTTCTCTCTCTTTTCTCTTAGACCTAGTTTCAACCATGTAAGATAAGCTCAATATGTGGGAAATGAAAAACTATGTCTATAGACCATATGACTCTAGTCTATGTCCTTGGGATTTTTTGAATGCAAAATAAGGGATGCTCTAAGATGACACTAATCTAAAATGACAAAATTTAAAGATGCAAAATCCAACTAAGCTTCTAAGGTAATGAACTCTGTAAACCGAGATGAGGGTACCAACTACCTAAAGTCTAACCAAGGTGTCAATTTAGTTATATCAAGGAGCCACTATAAGACAATGATCAAAGATAAGTTGATTCTTCTAACTAGACTAATGAGCTAGGCAGACTCTCTGTAGGACAAAAGATAAGATGATAAGACTAGGTTCAATGATAGGTTTTTTTGACACTACGATTTTCCTAAAGTGTAGAAGGTGGACCTATTCTAAAGTTTGTAAAAGTGAATTTCCTAAGAGTTTGATCTAAGGTAATATGTACTCTAAGATGAAACTAAAACTTGGACCTAAGACAACTATAGTTATGACTAAATGACACCTAAATGATGCAAAATTGAGCAAATCATTTCAAGTTTATGTTCAAGGATAGCTTGTGGAAAGAAAACTGAAACTCATATAACCGTGTTGACTAGACAGTGACCGGGAATTCTAACTTTCTGATAATCAGGAAAATGCATTGCAGGATTTCATAGATGTGGTTTAGCTTAATAGTTTTTGTTTTCTAATGACCAATTGTGTGTCTCTGGTAAAGTTCAATGTCTGACTCTAATAGATGCGGTTAACTTTCTCACAGATGCGACTTGTAATAGCAATTGCGACTCAGAATATAACATATGTGGTTTTTCGCAAATCAAATGCAAGCTAATCTAACAAATGCGACTCTAGCCTAGACAGATACAATTCTAGAAATCAATTGCAACTTTCTACTGAACAGTTGTGACTCTTTGTGTATTTTTAGCAATTTGAGATATAAAATTGACACTATTTTTTGTGATCAAATTCTAGCAAAAATAGACAATCATAAGACAAATTGTTTTCAGTTTGATTTTGGACTCAAAGAATGTTTAATTTCACAACAAAAAAACACTTCATAATAGTCCAAAAGGCCAAGGGTTTGTATACTTGGTATAGCCCACCAAAATACCTCAAATTGATGATAAACACCTTTCCTTCTCGAGAGCGGATAGCTTAGAAATTTGGTGGCATTGGCTCCCCTCCACAGCTCACCAACGTTATTCGAGCACACCAATTTCAGATTCTTTGGGAAATGACCTCCCAAGAATTTCTATCTCTACTCAAGAGGATTAGTAGTGAGTGTCTTCGGGTATGATACTATACCCTACACTATACCAAGCAATGGCCAAAAATGGTTGGTCTCTAAAAAAAAAGGTGTTTAATACGGGCATTCCATTCCTAGGGCATGATCCATGTAGTGAGAGTCCCCTTTCGGATCCATTTCGTTAGAACGATATGCATGATTCTTGGGATTTCCCTAAGAATCCACTTTTATATATCAGTTGGAAGTCCCTCAGATTCAAGGTGCTACCGATCTAAGTCATCCTAGGGTGAGTACTTTTTCCCACTAGAATAGGTCCAAGTTCTAGAGTTGGTAACCATTTCTCTTACCCCCAGGATTACACAGATGCATAAGGGGAGAGGATACTTCGATGTACCAAATCGTGAGGGAAATTACAATTGTGCTTTCACACCAAACATAGTAGACACTTGTTAATTTTAATCCAAATGAAAGATTTGCTACACTACCAAACAATTTGTTTCAAAACTTTTAACTAGGGTCTTTGACATGTGTTTTGCAGAAAGATTCATTACTAGTTTTCAATATTGTCTTCATCAATCATCCTACAAAAAGCCCACATGTTGAAAATTTGATATTAGGAACACACAAATCAATTGAAAATTTTAGATTTTTGAAAATAGAAACAAAAATATTACCAATCAATTACATCATTGTTTTACCAATCAGATGCATCGATTTTCTCTGTAATTGCCATTTTGGTATTTTACCACTCAGTTGTGGTTCAAGGATTTGTGGATGCTTAAGAATTTTTTGTATGTGTCATTTTTGGTGTCAGATATGGTTCAGAAAGTCAATTGCGTTGCTTTGTCAAACTAATGCATCTTTAGATGTCAATTGCGGCGTTCTGTCAAACTAATGAATCATTCCATATGAAAAACCTGCAAATTCAAAATAAAAGTCTATGGATACATGAAGATGGTGTCTTCACGTCAGGTTTACCAAATGTAACATCTAGAAAATGCACAAGATAAGATTAAGAGCAAACATGCAATGCTATCTAAGATCTCTAAATGCAATCTAATGCTAAGCAACAAAGAATAAAGGAAAGTAAAAATGTAAATAAAACTTGAACAATCTCACCAAATTTGTACATATTTCCATGATTCATCTCGATTTCCCTTCTCCATTTTTCTATTATAGTATAACTGCCCTCATATTTTCAAAAGGTTTGTGCAAGTATAGCCTATGATAATGATTTAGCAAAACATCGAAGATTCAAGATAGTTGCTCCAAAAAGTCATAAGATTTCGAGAGAGATTAGAAGGATGAAGAATAGATCAATTTATAGAAAATTTGATCATTCGAATGATAGGATAGGATTGAAAGATCAATGGACGGTTGAGATTGATTGATTAGTCATGCATTCTAATAATAGTTAGTAATGACATGAGTGATATAAATTAGAAATAGAATTAAAGATTAAATAAATGATTTAACCTTCCAGTTTGGTATTTGAAAATAGAAGAATTATCTTTGCATGACAAAGATAAAGATCGATTAAAGCAACTCTTGTTCGAATGAATGCACAAGGTTTAATTAATTAAATAAGAATATTTAATTAATATACATTTACATGCAATTGAGTTAGCACTGGATGAGTGAATGATATGACAAATAGATTACTCATGAAATCCATTCAAACATTGAATCAAGAGTTAACTAAGCAATTTGAATAGATCTTTGAGTCGAGTAAAAGTGAATACTTAGATAACTTACACAATTATCTAAATATAGAGGAATGTGTTAAAATAGAATTCATGAATTAAATAATTCATTTAATTCAAGATTTGATATTTGAAGAATAATTAAATAAATAAGATTTATTTAATTAAGTGATGAAGGGATTTAAATGAATAATTAAATAAATAAAAAATTATTTAATTATAGTTGAAATATGATAAAGGTAAATTAAATATGAATTTATTTAATTTGACAAGAAGGATAAAGTTAATTAGTAATATAATTAAATAAAAAACATTTATTTAATTAATTAGATGGAATAAAGAAAAGTGTGAATTAATTAAATAATTAAGATTATTTAATTAATAGAAGAATTAATGTTAAGATGAATTAATTAAATAATTAAAATTATTTAATCAATAGAAGAATTAATGTTAAGATGAATTAATTAAATAATTAAGATTATTTAATCATGATCATGAAAAATACAAATTACGAAGAATATTGAAGTCGCGGGCTTAGACCAAATTTCATTGTCTACAAATATAAAAACTCGTATGTCTAACCACTTTAACTTGGTCAAAAACTGATGAAATTCAATTTTTCTTTTTTTAATCCTATAGTATGTGACGCATGTTTTGGATTTAAAAAATGTGATACAGTTTGAAATCTATAGATATTTTAAATCAGCCTATCAATTAGGATTTTAGTTGTAATTTGAATAGAAAATGAATAATAATTACTTATTAAATTCAAAGTAAAGCATAATTTATATTGGTGGAAATATGAGAATCTCCTTTAAAAACCTTTTTCATTTCATGAATTTTGGGTAAAAAAATAGTCGTCAGCCACATACCCATCATATGGCAACTTTTTGGCCCATCATGATCCTGCACATACCCATATATATATATTTAAATATAGTTATTTAGTTTGTTTATTTTTAAGTTAGTAAATGATTTATTTTAATACAATATTAAATGGGTAAGTGCATGCGAGCACTAGTTGTTATTTCTTTTAATGAAGTAATTTTATTAGTAATATTGGGATTTGTTTATCTATAATTGTGGATTAGGAAACTAAACTTTTGTTTTAATCATTATGGATTACTGAATGAAATTATATTTAAATGGTGCTTTTTAAATATGTAAAATTAATTGTAATGGATTTAGGAAATCCAAATGATAGAATTTCTTTAATTGCTAGGAGTTTTATTTATAAAAACACACATCTCTATAATTGTGTACTAGGAGGGAAGTAATTGTTATTACGAGAATCTAAGTCTTCCAAAGTTGTAATTTGTGAAAAGGGGTTATTGTAACTTTAGTTTTCCCTTTGATTTTTCTTGGGCAGTGCATGCATTTGGATTCAAAATTGGACATCTGTAGAGATGTGTTACCTTTTGAGGTGTATTGGTTATTATTGTCAGTTTTAGTGCACTGTCTACCCTTGGCATGCAGTTTGAGTTATGTGTTGTCGATAGGGGAGTGGCTTTCAATGAGGTTCGGGACACAAAGTGGTCCTAGGACAACTCGTGTGGGAGTCAGTTTAACTAATGGAAATTAAATAACCTATTTTAGGGAATGGGAAGCTTAATACATTAACTTTGTAATTTACCCTCACTCATTGGCTCAAGGGCCTGTGTTAGACTTGAGATGAGTCAGGAAGGCTTGGAATGGCATGATCGTTATCTTGTCTTCTCAAAAGAAAATAAATTCTGCACTGGGATGCATGTGGGGCCAGAGTTTGTAAGAGGTTACTAGGATAACCCTAGAGGGGGGTCAAGATCTAGGAAGATATCATTTGGATAACCAATGCAACCTTTGTGATGACACTCCTCCTATGACAATTGTCGGTTTATTTGTATTGTGTTTGTAATTGATTCCGTAATTATAGAAGCAATGTGACCATTGTTTTTGTTACTTGTACTATGATTATTTTGTATATTGCCTATTTCTAGAGGTAATAGGTTTGTCTTGGTTATCTTTTACTATCTCCTAGCATGGGGGTTGGTCCTGCAGGCACCATATGGTTGGGAGGCATGCACCTTATATTGTTGAGTTTCTCTTCTTGTTTGAGGAGCTCATGTGGTTCTCTAGAGTTGTTCTTCTCTTTCTTTAGTGCAATTGTGGATCATTATGTACAATTGTAGTACCTTAATTGTATTGAGGTGAAACTTGTGATGTAATTGTAATAATATTTATGATCTATTCGTTATTGGATTTAATAGTGTATTTGATGTTATATGGTGTTCTATCTGTGGAAATATGCTCACTAAATTTCTATGAGTTAGTTTTATTTTGAAAAGGTTTAATGCTTTGAAGTATAATGGATCATGGTTTAAGTTTCATATGCTATGGTTGGTCTAATTTTATAAGTAATGGGTTTACATGTAGACATGTTGTGTGGCCTAGAGGATGTATGTGGTTAGAGTAGGATACTTTTCTCGTCTTGTTTTACCTTTTAAGAAAAAAAATAGTTGTGCTTCTGCATTGTGCATCGTCCTATAGGTTGCTGGATGAGGTTTTATATTTGGTATCAGATACTAGGTTTAAACACTAGGTACTCTGGGTTAATATTGGAACCACTAAGTTTTTGCGTAGGATTTAAGTTGCATATCTTTTCTTACACCTTGGTGTGTTTGTGTAGGATCATGCCACCTAGGAGAGGTCGAGGTCATGGTCGTGGCCATAGAGGTAGACATGAAGGTAGTCAGTAGAACTCACCTCCACATTTTTCTTATGATTCTGACCATGAGAAGCAACATGCTTCTCAAAACATTTCGGGAGGAGGTATTCAAAATTAAAATCCACCAAGGGTTGAAGGTGCTCAGTTGTATCAATTATTGGAGGAGAATCTTGCTCATCTTGGGCCAAGGAACGAGGTAGATCAGATTGTTGTTAGAGACAGGGATGTACCAGCTTAGTCAGATGAAGTTGTAGTTGCACACATGAGGGATTTACTTAGGGCTCGACCCCCCATATTTGATGGATCAGGTAGTGGTTTAGGGGCAAAGGCCTGGATGATTGACCTGAACAAATGCTTTGCTATGCACCCATATGGTAGCAATACTAGATCCAGATGTGAGATTATGCCCCTGAGAGCCACATGGTGGAGATTGGAGTAGCAAAATCTCCATATTGATATCATTACTGTATCTTGGGAGATGTTTCTTGAGAGGTTAAATGCCATATTCCTCTCAGATCATTGATAACAACACTATGGGGATGAGTTCCATACTCTACGGTAGATGAATATGTCAATGGAGTTGTACAAGCATCATTTTTATGAGCTCAAACAGTATGCAAGCATAGGTGACGATGAGGGGATGTTGGTTCAACACTTTCTTAGGGGCTTAAACGCCTGAATCAATGGAGGTGTGCGGGTTTTCGAACCCAAGACCATGGATATACATAGAGGCCAGCGTCATCAGAGCCAACTGTAGGGGATGCAAGTAGAGGAAACCCTGTATTTTTTGCGGTTGATAACCACCAAGCTAACCACTAGAGTACAGTGTGGAGACTACACGTATGTTGCAGGGTAACCAAGTTACCATATTGTTTGATGTAGGAGCCTACGACTCATTTATTTCATCATCCATTGTGGCACGTGATAGACTGCAAGCATTGAGGCAAGAGGGTAAGTGGTAGGTTGAGTTAGCATCGGGTGCTAGGGTTGTAGCACATTACTTTGTACCAAATTATAGACTGGAGATTGGTTCTTTCCACACCACTACAAATCTTCATGTTATACCATTAGGTTCTTATGACATAGTGCTAGGGATGGATTGGCTTGATGCTCATAGCGCTGTGATTTATTATCGACGCAAGTCAATATTATGCACTGATGCATTAGGTAGTGAGGTAGAGTTATTAGGGTTCTAGAGGCCTATATCTTTGAGGATGATCTTAGTTATGCAGTTGAGAAGGTATGTTCGACAGGGGTGCTAGTTATTTATTGTTATAGTAGATTATTTGGAGATGGGGGATAGAGAGGAGAAGTTGTTTGTAGATAGCCACCCCATACTATAATAGTATGTAGATGTTTTTCTAGAGGATATTCCAGGGATGCCACCTCAGTATGACATAGAATTCAAGGGTGTTCTTTTACTTGGTTCTGAACCCATTTCACGAGCACCTTACCACATGATTATTCAGGAGCTTAAGGAGCTCTACCTACAGCTTGAGGAGTTGTTGAAGGGGTTCATTTACCCTAGTGTATCACCTTGGGGAGCACTGATGATCTTTGTGAAGAAGAAGGATGGATCTCTTCATCTTTGCATAGATTACCGATAGTTAAATAAGGTCACCATCAGGAATCAATACCCTCTACCCAGGATTGATGACTTGTTTGATCAGGTCAAGGGTGCGACAGTCTTTTCTAAGATTGATCTTAAGTTAGGATACCATCAATTGTGGATTGTAGAGGTTGATATTGATAACACAATGTTTCGCACATGATATGACCACTATGAGTTCATAGTGGTACTGTTCAAGTTGACGAATGTTCCATCGGTATTCATGAGCCTGATGCATGGAGTGTTTCATACATACCTAGATAGGTTTGTAGTGGTATTCCTCGATGAAATTTTGATTTATTCTAGGACTATTGAGGAGCATGAAGAACACTTGAGATAGGTATTGTAGTGTTTGAGGGATAATAAGTTGTATTCCAACTTGTCTAAGTGTGAGTTCTTCAAAACTGAGGTCAAATATCTTGGTCATGTTATATCAGGAGAGGGAATTGTAGTGGATCCTACAAAGATCTAGGAAATCATGGATTGGCCTGTGCCTATGAATGTGGCTAAGGTACGTAGTTTTATGGGGTTAGCAGGTTACTATAGGCAGTTTATTCAGGACTTTTCTAGGATTGGTCATCCTATTACTTCTCTTGAGAGGAAAGGGAAGAAGTTCGATTGGTCAGAGAAAAGCGAGGCTGCATTTCAAACATTGAAGGATAGGTTTACTAGCACACCAATCTTTGCAGTACCCGATCCTATAGGAGACTTTGTTATATGTGTCAATGCTTCTTTAGAGGGGCTAGGAGTAGTATTGTAGGATGGATGAGTCATTGAGTATGAGTCACGCAAGGTCAAAGACCATGAGTTGAACTACCCTACACATGATCTTGAGTTAGTTGTAGTAGTACATGCCTTGACTCGATGGAGACATTTTCTATTGGGCCATTGTTTTGAGTTACACAACAATCATTGGAGTCTACATTATATCTTTACACATCCTAACCTTAATGCTAGGCAAAGGAGATGGATGGAGTTTCTCTATGAGTACGATTTTGAGGTGAAGTACATCCAAGGGAAGGAGAATGTAGTGGCCAATGCTCTTAGTTGACTGAGGCATAAACTATCTGAGATGACTCTTACTGTGGATTTTAGGAGTCAAATTCTTACTACACTTCCTACAAATAGTTGGTACTAGGAGGTAAGGTTTGAGATTGAGTCAGGCAGGACTTTGGATGGAAGGTACTCAAGATATTCTTTAGAGACAGATGGTTTATTGAGATACATGGGATGAATATTTTTTCTATCTTTGGAAGGTCTTCGTACCTTGATTTTGATAGAGGCACATCAGGTGCCTTACTCAACTCACCTTGGAGTGAAGATGTATGCCAATTTGTGACTGCTTTATTTCTAGGTAGGTATGAAGTGGGATATAGCCAATTATGTATCATGATGTTTAGAGTTTCAGTGAATTAAGGCTGAAAACCAAAATCTGGCTGGTCTTCTACAGCCTCATTTGGTTCCTGAGTGGAAATGGGACATCATTTCATTGGATTTCATTGTTGGTTTACTCAACTCTTCATGATGACATGATGCAATTATAGTGATGGTAGATAGGTTGACGAAGGTGGCACACTTCTCAGCTATTTGATCCTCTTGGAATGCTTCATCACTTGCTAGAGTGTTCATGGAGGACATTGTGAGGTTTCATGGTATTCCACGTTAGATTATTTATCATAGGGATCCCATGTTTACTTCAACCCTTTGGACATCATTGCAGCATGCGATGGGGACACAGTTGAAGTTCAGTTCAATGTATCACCCAGAGATGGATGGATAGACTGAGAGGGTCAATCAGATCCTCAAAGATATGCTTCACATGTATGTCATGGATCATTAGACATGATGGGAATATTATCTCTATCTTTTAGAGTTTTCTTATAACAACAGGTTTCAGAGTTCTATTGGCATGGCACCTTTTCAGGCTTTGTATGGATGGCCATGTTAGACTCTATTGAGTTGGGACAGGTTGGAGAATAGGATTCTATTGGGTCCAGATATGTTATAGGATATGGAGCAATAGATGGATTGGATCAGAGAGCATCTAGTAGCTGCACAGGATAGATAGAAGAAGCACGCGAATGCACACCATGTGGATCACTAGTTTGTTGTAGGTGACTAAGTTTTCTTGCGAATGCAACCAGGGAAGAGTTTGATCCTTTATGGAAAGGGTTCTAATCCCACACCTCATTTTTTTAGGCCTTTTGAGATTCTAGAGAAGATTGGGCCAGTTGCTTACCACCTTAGTTTACTCCCGAGTCTCTCACGCATCCATGATGTGTTCCATGTTTCTATACTTAGACCTTATCATCCATACATTTCTCATATCCTTGATTGGATTGCTTTACAAGTAGAGGACATGCAGCTAGCTTTGGAGCCCATGGCCATTACCCAACAAAGGAGACTCACCCTTAGGGGTCGAGATATTGAGTAGGTGAGGGTCCAGTGGGATCCTAGAGATGAAACTTTTGCTACATGGAAAGATGCTACCAGGATGAGGAAGATCAAGCCTTACTTGTTCGCAAGATTCCAAGAGTAAGCCTGATCCTACGGGGGAAGAGCTATGACACCCCTCTGATTTGTTATGTTTGTTTGACAGCTCAGATACTTTTTTAGACTCTATTTTATGATATTGTTATTCTATTGCTGACAATGGAGTGATGATAGACTATATTGATGTGATGACACATTATATGCATGGTGATTATGTTAATATGCTTTATCTTTGCATAGATGCTTATTTGTGATGACATTGCTATATATGCTTATTGTAGTTTAATTGATATATTATCTCGTCAGCTGATGTGACATTGTATTGCTAAAGAGAATGGTATTGCATCACTCACTTGCGAGTGCCCTGTGACTTTCGCAATTCTCCCTCCATGGTGTGTATGAATTACTATCTGTTTACATGTACGACAATTGCTTCTTTGTAGGATTGCAAGTACATGACATTAGCTTCACCTGGTTTCACAGGTCTGAGCGTGTCCACTACTCAATAGTAATATTGGGAGATAGTAATAGGCTACCTAGTCATAACTTTACCCTAGTACAGTGTGTCATCATTTAGAGTTTTGGTCTTAGCCTTATCATTGTTGTTCTGGCTATTTTATTATGGTACAAGTTTAATTTTGTAGATTAATGTGGGGTTGATTTAAATATTTAATTAATTGAATAATTGTTGTGAAGGCTTTAGAATAAATAAATATATAAATTAAATTTAGTTATGTTGTTGAGTAATTTTTATTATTAAAAATAAAGGGTAATTAAATAAATAAGAGTATTTAAATTGGTTGCAATTAGTAAATTGTTTTATTTTTTATTTAAATTTTTGGAAATATATATGTATTTTTTTATTCAAGGGAGTAAGCAGCTTTGACGAGTTGAGCTTGGTGGATACAACCATTCAACAATACCACCCCAGGGGTTTGAACCATTGGCAAGAACAACAATGCCACCTATAAACCATCACACACCATGCTAATACCCCAATTTGTGGAAATATATTAATTTTTTATTTTTATTCAAATTTGTGGAAATATATTAATTGTTTTATTTTTATTTAAATGCTTGTGGTTGGAAAATATCTTTGGTTGTTGATGGAAAATATATTTTGATTGGGATAACTATGAGTTAGAAATGGGTTATCTTATTGTTGTAAATTGATTTTCAAAGAAAAATTGGGAAAAGAGGAAAGAAAGTTGTTTCACGGGAAGAGTTTTTGTTTTGGTTGAAATTTTTTTTGAGGAAATTGTGGATCTCTTAGAGGTTTTTGGTTTTAGAATCTTGTTGTAGAATTCTTGGCTATGGTATTGTTGTGTTTTCTTGAAAGATGCATTGCCACGGAGGAAGTTTGGCTACATTGGGAAATTGAAGCTATAGAGAAGCTCAATACCTTTTCTTGTGGCAACATTTCTTCTGGAACAAGTTCCTTTTTTTTTTTTTTGTGAATTTTTAATTGAAAAGTGGCTTTTATTACTGTAATGCAATTTGGAAATGTTTAGGAAAAGATTTTCTAAACTATAGAAGCTCTTGTTTTCTTTCTTTTAAAAGATTTCCATGAAAGTTGAACCTTTGTAGAAAACAATTAAAAATCCTCAGTGTAATTTGTTCAACTTGAAATAAATTGATACAAAAGGAATTTAGATCTCTATAGAAAACCTTCATTCTATTTTGTTCTCCCTATTCTTTTTGGTTATCTAAGAAAAAATGAATTTCTAAGTGTTTTGTAGAAAATCTCCTCTGTGAAAAATTATTTTTCAACTTGAACCTATGATTGGATTAATTTCATATATTATATATATATATATATATACATACATATATATTAAAATATATATGCATACATACATATATATACTATATATATATATATTGTGTCAATTAAATAACACTATGAATTTATTGAGAGGCAAATTCAAAGAATTGTCATACAACGAAATACTGCACAATAGTCTTTTTTTTTAAATGAATGTTAATGTTTGGGGGCCAGGGGATTGAAACCCCCAGCCACACCCACACAAGGGTGCATTGTTGTGTGCAATGCTCCCCACACCCACGTGGGGGAAGCATTGCCAAGAATGCAGTGAACCCTACGTGTGGAGGCTACAACTAGGACTTAGTCATGTGCATGCATTTGTTTTATGCTGCGCTTTTTTGAATGTTTGCAAATTTCAATTTAATCATATAAATTTATATATAATATTTATGTTATATATAATATATAGATTAAATATAATATATATTATGAATTAAATGTATTTTATATTATTTGATAAATAATATATTTATTATATTTATATATATATAGTTATATATATCTAGTTATATATATATAATTTTATATATATAGATAGATATATTTAAATATAGTTATTTATATTTTTTATTTTTAAGTTAGTAAAGGATTTATTTTAATGCAATATTAAATGGGTAAGTGCATGCAAGCACTAGTTGTTATTTCTTTTAATGATGTAATTTTAATAGTAAGATTGGGATTTGTTTATCTATAATTGTGGATTAGGAAACTAAACTTTTGTTTTAATCATTATGGATTACTGAATGGAATTATATTTAAATGGTGCTTTTTAAATATGCAAAATTGATTTTAATGGATTTAGGAAATCTGAATGATAGCATTTCTTTAATTGCTAGGAGTTGTATTTATAAAAGCACATGTTTCTATAATTGTGTACTGGGAGGGAAGTAATTGTTATTACGAGAATCTAAGTCTTCCAAAGTTGTAATTTCTGAAAAGGAGTTGTTGTAACTTTAGTTTTCCCTTTGAGTTTTTTTAGGTAGTGCACATATTTGGATTCAGAATTGGACATCCATAGAGATGTGTTACCTTTTGAGGTGTATTGGTTATTGTTGTCAATTTTAGTGAACTGTCTACCCTTGGCATGTAGTTTGATTTACGTTTTGTCGATAGGGGAGTGGTTTTTAGCGAGGGTCAGGACACAAAGTGGTCCCAGCACAACTCGTGTGGGTGTCAGTTTAACCAGTGTAAATTAAATAACCTATTTTATGGAATGGGTAGCTTAATACATTAACTTTGTAATTTATCCTTGCTCATTGGCTCAAGGGATTGTGTTAGACTTGAGATGAGTCGAGAAGGCCTAGAATGGCACGATCATTATCTTGTCTTCTTGAAAGATAATCGATTATACTCTAGTATGCTTGTGGGGCCAGAGTTCATAAGAGGTTACTAGGATAACCCTAGAGAGGGGTTGGGACCTAGGAAGATCTCCTTTGGATAACCAATGCAACCTTTGTGATGACACTCCTCCTATGAAAATAGTCAGTTTATTTGTATTGTGTTTATAATTGATTCAATGATTCTAGAAGCAATGTGACCATTTTCCTTATTACTTGTATTGTGATTATTTTGTATATTGTTTGTGTCTAGAGGTAATAGGTTTGTCTTAGTTACCTGTTACTATCTCCTAGCATGGGGATTGGGCCTACAGATACAATATGGTTGGGTTGCATGCACCTTACACTATTGAGTTTCTCTTCCTATTTGTCATGGTGAGATCTTCTTGTTCGAGGAGTTCGTGTGGTTCTCTAGAGTTGTTCTTCTCTTTCTTCATTATAACTATGGATCATTATGTATAATTGTAGTACCTCAATTGTATTGAGGTGAACCTTGTGATGTAATTGTAATAATATTTATGATCTATTCATTATTGGATTTAATGGTGTATTGGATGTTATGTGGTGTTGCATCTATGGAAATATGCTTATTACATTTCTATGAGTTAGTTTTATTTTGAATAGGTTTAATGCTTTGATGTGTGTTGGATCATGGTTTAACTTTCATATGCTATGGTTGGTTTAATTTTATAAGTAATGGGTTTACATGTAGACATGTTGTGTGCCCTAGAGGATGTATGTGGTTAGAGTAGGATACTTTACTCGTCTTGTTTTACCTTATAAGAAAAAAAAAAAATAGTTGTGCTTTTGTAGTGTGCATCATCCTCTAGGTTGTGGGATGGGGTTTTACACTCCCCTTCACTCACACACCTCTCTCCTCTTTAATGATGGTTGTCTACTATATTTATTATTTTTTCTAGTTCCTTTGACTATGCTTGCTTTAATTTTTTTTTTTGGCAAATGCTTTGTTCGATTAATTGTACTCTATAGAAAGTTTTAAAACAAAACAATTCCTATCAATTTTCACCATACTTTACAACTCTACAAATATTGTATGATATGACACTACTCTTTGATGTACATTGCAATGTTCTGATGGCTTGCACTACACTTTAGTGTGAACTGTCATCCCATCCATTCTTCAAAAGTTATTTTTATGATGGAAAATGTTGTGTAATCTTCCTAGTAGATGTTGTAGTTGTTTGACAGTTGTTATTTTATTAAATTTTTTTTTTTTTTTTGACCATTCCTATGTGAAAGGCATCCTTCTGACTAGGAAGTGACATCATTTTCTAGCATCAGACAATTTCGGTGGGATTTCCCACCCATAATAGCCTATCAGCTAACTAACCTTTTCCAACTTGTCTCCTGTGTCCTTAACCTTGCAATAAGATTAAGGAATACATTATTTAAATTAGGTTGCTCATTTTAAATATTAATCTATTACCCTTTTTAATTTTCAATATACATAATTAAAAAAAAATTATTATTCTATATATAAATGAATTAATAATTTTAAACTTCAAGTGCTAATATTTCTTGATTTAAACTTTGTGAATTTTTGTATCAACAGTTTGCATCATACTGCATGATCCATCATTAGGAAGATATGCAAGCAAAAAGAGATAAGAATGAAAGAAGATAATAGACTTGGTAGGCTAAATAGGTGAGGGGAGGATGGCAACTTGAAAATTGACAAGACAAGAGAATCAAATAATAAATATAAAATTATAACAAAAAATAGAAAGAAAACACAATAACTAAAGAGAGGGAAAAAGAGAAAATAAGAGAATAAAAAGAGCCAAAAGAAATCCCGCAAAGATAAAAAATTTAATATCATAATATTAAATGATAATATTGTGATATTAAATATTAACAAGAAAGTAAACAAATTGAAAAATAAAATAAAAACCAAGCACAAATTGAAAGAAATGGATAACAAAAATATAAGGGAAGAAAATTTCCAATAAACAAAGGATAAAAATGAAACTAAAAGAAATTAAAAATGAAAAAGAACAAAAACAACCAAACAAAAATGTAAATATAAAAGATAAGATTGAGATAATCAAAACTAAAATGAAATTAAAAGACAATAAAGAGGAAATAAAGCAAAATAGCTTAGAACAAAAAATTAAAATTAAAATAAAAATCAAAATAGAATTGAAGAGAGAAAGAAAAAATAATAAATCAAATACTGCCAAAATAATAAGTAAACCATTGAAACTAAGAACGAAACTACAAAATGAAACAAGATTAGAAAATGGAAGAAAGGAAATACCAAAAACTAAAAGGGAAGAAATTAAATAAAAAAGACAACAAAGGCCAAAAAATAAAACTAAAATTGTAGAGAACAAGAAACAGTTAATTAATAAAGAAGAGAAATTATAAGATACTAAAAACTAAAAGGAAAATAAAAAGAAATTCAAAAGAGAAAATCAAAACCAAATCACTTACTGTAACGCCCCGTCGTGCGAACCCCAAAGGACAATTCAACAACAATTACAACACAATTTTTTTTTTAAAGTATTCCAAACATACATGTGAAGCACATTAAATCAAAAGTCATATAACTTAATTAAACAAATTCACTTACTCCTACGTCCCATGGGGTACACGAGGAGACATTATGAACTTAATTCCATACAACAACAATAAAGAATGAAAGCCTAAGATATAATCCATGACAAACTAAACATTAACAAATGTAACACATACATGATAAAACATTGATAAGAAACCATCTGTGTACATAAATATAACATAAACATGATTAACTCTACACATTGAATAACAACTTCCATGGGTCAATATCCACACAAGGTTTAACATTACATTACAATACAATGTCTAGAGTAACAATGATACAACAACCTTCCCCAACATGAACAAGAAACCATAAAGAATGATGTAGCTAATTAGATAAATACAAAGTATCATAACTGGCTCAAAGATGGATAAAACTATGGAGTCACTGCAAATGACACCAATCTGCACCTCTCGATCCTCAATTGGGGACCCAATGGGGTACTTAGCACATTCCACCCGACCATGTGGGTCTAAAGACCCACCCCCCATGCTAAGGAGCTGACAAGAAAGAGACCTCAACCAAGAACATCCAAATAGAGAACCACAAGACTCAACATCATACAAGAGTAACATGAAACCCAAAGATAGTCACAACATCAATAAACCATGACTAGAAAACATGACATCCAAATCATTTCACAATAGTGATAAACCACTTTAGAAACATAGTAACAATAAATCAAATATCATAACATCAACAAATCTCCAGTCATAAAATCAAAAGACCACTTCCAGAGGAATTCAATGAAGAAACTCCAGAAAGGGAAAGCTAGAGGAGAGTGTCATCACATGGCCTTACATGGATTATCCAGACATCCTGACTCAAGGTGTTGCCTCCATCTGTACATGGATTATCCAGACAACCTATCACCAGGTGCCGCCTCCATCTATGGTTATCTTGACAGCCTATCACAAGGTGCCGCTCCATAGGGTGACTCATGCAGAGCCGCTAACCTCTCCTAAGAACGAGGTAATGACCTTCCCATCCATGGCCTTCTCAGCCTTCCATTAGGCTGTGAAATCCCTAATGAAGATGACGTAACCAAAATTTTTAAATCTTATTATGTGATTGCTACCTATCCCTCCTAAAACTCATTTATTATGTTTTCACTTGATTAACAAACTCATTTGTGGGTTATACTGTGCTCTTCCTCTTAATCGAGGCATTGGCCCCCATGAAGAGCCACTCTCCCTAGATACCCAACAAATGTCAAAACCAAGGGTTGTACCATCATAATTTGAACATAGAATCACAACATAAAATCATGCGAGGCATTACCCACCTCGCTAACAAGTACATAATCGAAGTCTCACAAGGTTTCATACAACCCTTTCAAATTAATGATATCAATATTTTGCCATGTCAAGAGCACATAAAATGAGGAACATTGACCAACAATAAAATCAAGCAAGGGGTTGTACCAATACTAAAACAAGGACACTGAATTCTCATAACTGAGACACACGCGAGGCATATACCATCTCACCAAAAGCCATATACAAAGTTTCCCATGAATTGTAGTACAACCCATACACAAACTCAAATCTCAATTGAGACCAAACTTTGGCAAAGACCAAATCAATGAAGAATCAATAGGAAACACAATTACCCTCGTCTCGGGAAGCCTAATAACTAAATAACCTCAACTTCCCAAAGGAGGACCACATAGTACTGAGGGTTCCCACAAAATCAAGTAACAAGGTTCATCAATAGAAACATAAATTCAAGGAAGAAAAAAAATAATGCAATCAACAAAGAAACACAACATCGCAACCAAGTGTCACACTAGATTCCGACATGCTCTATCACAATTTCAGAAATCAAAACAATCTAAAAGAAATACTTAAAGAAAGAAAAGAAACCATCAAGATCAACCCTTAATTACAAAAATTCAATTCAAAAACCGACCCAAGAACTCACAACGAAGGTTTGGCAAAACAATATGGGTTTCCAATCAATTAACTACAAGATCTAAATCACATTACAACTTACCCACCTAAATTACTCAATTAATTAAAACAATTCATGGTAACAATCTCAAGGATTCTAAAAGACTTACCCAGAGAGAGAACTTGCAAATCTACCATTAATATAAAGGAAATCAATATTCAATAGAATCATAATCCCATTTCACCAATTAAACTATCCAATTATTCTATGTAATAAATAACCTAAACCAATAGATTTTATTTTATTGAAATATAATTTTCTTACATCTTTGCTTCTTTTTATTTAGACAAAATTACCAAAACACTAGCTTATATAAGAGAAGAAAATATATTTTCTTTTAAAATTTAAAAGTAATTAAATAAAGAAAAATGAGTATTTTCTTTAACCAAAAGAGACTCCTTACATGCATCTACATCTACCCTATAAAGATTCTCTTAAGGGGGAATAATTTGTGAAAAGTTTATGTTAAAATGGAATCTAACCTACTTTTCTTTAAAAACTTATATCCTTAAGAATATTGATGGAATATAGCTTTATTCTCTAGTATTTAGGCTTTAAAGGAAGCCATGCCATATATTAGGAAAAAGAGTGCCGTAAAAATTGAGGAAGTAAATTTATTTATTTTTTTAATTTTTTTTTGAAAGAATGCATTCAATACAAATGAATACTTCAAGATAAAGAGCAATAAGTTTACTATAGAAGACATGCTTGCTTCAAATCTTTATCCCTTCAGTTTCCAGATTCTATAACATGTGAATGCCAAGAACATAGGGAGTTTAGGAAGTAAATAGTGATCAAGGCTCCAACATAGAAAGTTTTGTATTTATTTCACATATGTCTATTCTTCCATAAGGGGGACAAATTGCTTGCAAGATTTATTGAATAACACCAGGAAAAGAACAGAGCTCACAAAATGCCATGGTGGAGGGAAAGCAGAGGGAAATGGTATATAAAGATATATATTCAAAATTTAGTTTTATTATTTTAAAGTGTTGCAACTGCGATAGAATGCCAGGAAACTTATCATGAAACACAATTATCCAACCCCACATAGTGTATATGTGTAACAGAGAATGAATTGCAAAGAACATTCCCTAATTTAATGCATGGTTAACAATTTCTATCATGATATATATAACCAACCAATATTGAATAAAAGCACAGAAATTAAAACCACAATGTTGCCTACCAAATGCAAAACACAGAAAAACCAAAACCACAATAAGCAGGATCCAAAGAGAAAGGTCATTCAGGCACTCTCATGAAATCTAATTCATATTATAATCTTGCATGATCTTTATCACTGCAAAGGTGGATTATGGCACAGCTAAGCGCACTATTGCACAGGAGACCACAACTTGTATCAAGGACAAGACGCAGAAATGAAATTTGTAGATTGGCGGAACTCGACTGAATTGTATTTGAGTCATATTTTAGCAATTTGAAGTGTCAAAGAGGAATGCAATACATAAGGTGCCTGGTATAGGAGCATCTAAGGAAATGCAACGAATGAAAAGGAGAATATTGGACATACAGATCCTTCGATAGGGTTACAGCCAGATCTTGAAATTTAACAGAGGACCAAAAGAAAAATACCAGATCTAACCTAGGCATACTAACATAAAACAAATTTAACAAGACTAGATTGTGCAAAATAAATATCATACTAGTTTAGGCCTGCACGAGAGAAGATTTAACATGCATCATGGCTGAAGAAGTTTCCATGCTCACCTTTCTTCCCAAAATAAATTCCCCATAATCTCCCTCTGCTAATCCTTTCCCAGCAGAAAACAATCTCCTAGTTTCTTCCTAGTTTCTGGCATAAGAGAAGAATGGACAACCCTGAATAGAGAAGATTCCCCAGATTTAAGGATTTCACCCTCCATAAACGCTTTTCATTTTTAGATTCGGATTAAAGCCAGTGCGATGCATGCAAAACATACCCGACAAGTGGCAAATAAAACAAATCAGTTCAAAAAGCATCCAATGCATGCTCTCCTTTAGATACTTGTCACTTTTCCTTGTAGGTGGTTACAAAATCATTAGATGCAAAATGCCCAAATATAGGTAAGGCATTGCGTTTTAAGTTATTTATCATTTATTATTTATTTCTCACACTTTTTATTTCATTATAATATTCAAGTTTAATTTATTTAAACCAAATAAATTATTAGTAGTATTTTATTTAATCAAAGAAACAACAATAAAACAAATTAAAATCAAACAATACCTTACCTCTCACAATCAAAAAACAACATGACAATATCATAGACGGAGGGACACTACACTTACAAACAATAAAAGGAGGACAACCAATTATGACAAAGAAGAAAGCACAAACTAATGAAATGAAATAGATAAGGACAAAAAACAATAAAAAAGAAAATAAAGACCACCAAAGAAAAATTAAAACAAACTATTAACAACGGATAAAGGTAAAGAGAAAAAAGGAATAAGAGGACCATAAAATTAGGAAAAAACAACCAAATAAAAAAAAACATAGGCAATAATGCTAAGGAAAAAGAGGGCAACTATAATGAAAAGAACAAAGAGAGCTAAATTGAAACTAGAAAAATCCTAAAGAGAACAAAAAGACCTAGAAAAATAAACCTAAACATCTATTTAAAAATAATAAAAATTAAGAATATATATATATATATATATAAGCAAGGGCCAAAAATTAGCACAAAGAGAATAAAAAACAATCGGGAATCAAAGAGGAAAAGGAAACACAAAAAGAACTAGAACAAAGGGGGAAGAGATGCCAAAAAAGGAAACAAAGAGGAACCGAGGGACAAAGAAAAGAGGAAAAGAGAGGGAGAGACGAGACTCACAAAGAAAAAGAAGACCAAATGGGGAGACAAGCAAGGGAAAAGAGGAAAGAGAAAGGAGGGGAGGAACACATAAGAGGAGAGGAAGACCAAGAATATAAACCTAAATTTGAATTTTATTTATAATTATTTAAATGTTAAAAATAAAAAATAAAATAAGGTTAATTTTCTAAGTACCATGTGAAAGAAAAAAAATTATGTGTGAATGGTGACGGTTTTAAGATAATATAATATTCATGCTTATCTATTGTTGACACTACATAAAATATCAATGTTTAAATATTAACAGTGTAAGAGATTACATCTCCATTTCTTGAATCTCTTAATGTTGGAAGAGTGCAAGAAAATGATTAGAATCAAGTCATGGTGCCCAGAATTCTATTACACACAAGCAGAGTATAATTCAAAGTCAAGTCAAGTAGGGGAACATCTAAATTCAATGGTGGCATTTCACTCTTCGAGAATAGAACGACTATTTTATTCTTGGAGAACATGATACAACTTGGTTTGTTGGAGAAGAGGTACAAAAAGAAACATATAGGATTTGAGTTTTACTTCCATCCATTTACATCTATGTGCAAATCAAGTCAATTCGAGTTCGTACTCGCTCAAAAAAGCTAAGATGATTCAATGCATCTTGGACATAAAAATTAGCACATATTTTGTGGGCGGCTACCAGTATTTTAAGAATACCAAAAATAATCATTCATTATTTTCACTGGCATTTGCATTATATCAAGAAATAAACAAATTTTGTTTATTTTCAATAGTATTGTGATTATTTCCCTTTTCTGCTTGACCTTGTTTACTCCAACATTTTGATGCATAGTGTCCAAACTTGTTATAATGAAAGTATTGGATATCCTTTTAATCATAGTCTCTCCTATTGTTTCTACCTCTTCCTCTTCCAGTACCTCTGAAGTTGCTACTTCTTCCTTTGAAATTACTACCTCTTCCTCTAAAATTACTGGATTCACCTTTATTTCAATTTATGAAGAATGTTTTTCTTTTTCCTCTTACATTTGCTTTAGAGGAAAATGCTTGCTCTAAGCTTTCTTCATTTCTTTTCATTATTTCTTCAACAGTTAATAAAATTCCACTTAGCTCATCTATTTTCATGCTAGTAAGATCTTTAGAAATTTTATGTTGGGTTCAGTGAAGCCCAAATTAGCAAGTTTCTCCTTTAATTCAAAATGCTTTCTAACTTTGTAATAACTTCTATTGGCATATGTTCACCAATTTAGAAGTTGTCCATTTCGAATGGATTTTTCCAAATATTCGTTGGAGACTGATTTATATATTTGTTGTTGGCTAAATATGTAATTGATTCAAAACTTGATAATAAGAGAGATAATGCCTAAGTGTGGACATAGCCATCAAATTGATGGTGCACCATGATAAATCTAGTGTTCATATTTTGTGATTGATTTTTAATCTTTTATTTTCTACAGTTTATTTTTCATTTGATTTTGCAAATTATATTCAACAATTGGTATTAGAGTAGATTGGAGAAATTTAGTGCAGGACAAGCTAGACAAAAAAGAAAGAGGTACAATTTTCCTATCATTGTCCAACAATGTTTTATTTAATGTCTCCGCGAAGAAGACAACACAAGAGTTGTGGGACAAATTGTCTTCAATGTATGAGATGGATTCTACCTCCAATAAGGTATTTATTATGAAGAAACTATATAATTTAAAAATGCAAGAAGGAAGGGTTATGTCCAATCATTTGAATGAATTTAATATATTAGTTACCCAATTGATTTCTCTAGGCATTAATTTAGATGATGAGATCTAGGCTATTTTATTACTATGTTCTTTACCAAATAGCTGGGAAGGTGTTGTGATGGCAGTGAGCACCTTGGTGGCTGCCAAAAGTAGGATGAAATTCAATCATGTTGTAGCCACTCTTCTAAGTGAAGATATGTAGAGAAAAAATTAGGAACCCTCATCTGGTGAGGCACTAACTATTGTAAGTGTGTAGATGCATAAAATTGGTCATATCTCATTAATCTTGGCATTTAATTAAATATTTATTATTTAATTAATTTCTCTAAAATATTCTACATATGATTAAATTTAATTAATTTAATTATATTGTTCATTCAAATTATTCTTCTATCATGATTAAATAAATCAATTTTTATTTAATTATTTCGCATTCATATGTCCACTTGATTAATTAAATAAATACATTTTATTTATTTAAATTAATTATCACTTTTTGAATCTAATTAAGTCTTTTTTATTTAATTTATATTTAAATATTTCTTTTCAATTTCTTTTGGTTAATTAAATATCTTATTTAATTGATTTCATTTACATACCATTTCTTAAAGGTTTAATTAAATATCTTTTATTTAATTAAATATCTTCCATATCTTTTCAAAATTTTATTTAATTATGAAATCTTCCATTATTCTTCAAATATAGGAGAAATATTCTATTTTAAAAAGAATCTCTGTGTCACCCATAAATAAATAATTGAATTTAAATATTTGATTATTTATCTTCTTCAAAATCTTTCCATAATCTCACAAAAGATGATTTCTTTACAAATTATCTTTATCATCTTATCTTACCTTTTTACAAAAAAGAAAAAAAATCTTGCTTTTTGTTTTCTTCTATTTTTCCTCACTCTCATCAATCTTCAACCGTTCGATCTACCAAGAATTTTCACAATCATTGATTATATCAGCCAATCAGAAGCTTTCGAAAACTCTATAAAACAACGATAGCATACACAATACAGGGGACACATCAGAGTAATTAGAGATTAATTGCATTCTAGCACTATAGCATTATAGCTTTATTATTCATAGCATCATCAATAGTCTCTTTGTAACACCCCTCCATTTTGGCTCTCTTTGTTTGACAATGTTCTTATTTGTATGTTGTCTATGTTTATGCTTTGACTTTGGAATTTGGTTACTTTTGATCGCAATTGATTAAACGATTTGAATGTTATATTTTAATGTGATGTTATTTTACTCTGATGTTATCTTTATGGCATGCTTTGGAATAGTTTAGCAAATATTTGATTTAATGATGATTTATGTTGTTGATCATGTTATTGATGTTAGATGCGTCAGTTAATGATATTGTATTGGTGAAGGGGACGTGATTGTATCACTCGCTTGTGAGTGCCCTACGATTCTGAGATTTCCTCTTCACAGTGTGTTTGTTCATATTAGGTATATATGCATGTTCGATGTACTCTTTGTTCGTAGGTTGACAGGTACATGACATCGACTCCACCTGGTTCACAGGTTTGAGTGTGTCCATTGACCAACGAAAAATAATTGGGAGATAGTAGCTAGGTTTTCAGTGCCAAGTTGTCACCCTAGCCATATCATGTCGTTGGGTTGTTGAATTAGTTGTCTTAATTTGGCCCATTTCACCTTGTGTATTTATTTAATTTCATATTTAATGGTTATTAAATGGCTTGCATAGTTAAATTGATGATTAAATGTATCTAGTTGCAAAGTTGAATTGTTATTTATTTTATTGATTAATTTGATTTAATTAATAAAATTAGATGGAGTTTACTGATTAATTAGATTAATGGTGATATATTAAATGAGAGAGTTGTTTTGGAATTATTGTATATTAAGATTTAATTAAAATAAAAGAAGAAATCATGTTTGGATAGTTAGAGTTAAATTAAAATAAATAAATAAAATGAAAATGTGTTTTTAGTTTCACTTTTGAAAATTGTTGATAAAGTAAATTCTTTGCAAAATTTGTATTCTTTTGTTTTAAAGAATTTTGAAAAATGCATGAGGTTTGAATTAGAAATTAGGAATTTATTTTTAAATTAAAAATTGGAAATATCCTCAAAATGGTTTCAAAATAAACTTAGTGAGTGGGGTTTTTAGGGTTTTGGCCAATTAGGGGAAAGCCCTGTGAAAAGAAAAGGAATTTCATTTTGTGAGGATGATCTTTCAATTTTGGTGGGGAGTTTGTGAATGACTTTGCTTGTATTTGTGAAGGAGATTGAAACTCTTGCTGGAGTTGGATTCAAAGGAGGAATTGAAAGCACCCTTTTTGGAAGTTCTTCAAGCTTTGGAGGAAAAATTAGGTTCCTCTTTGTTCTTGCTTTGTTTCATTTTGAAAATAGTTTAAACCCTCATTATGCTATCTGGAAATCTTTCAAATGTTGTTTAAATCCAATGAAACCCATGAGAAATTGTTTTGAAATTGCAAACTTGTGGAAATTTGGAAATGAAAACCAAAACTAGAATCAAACAAAGGAAAAAGAGAATGAAAACCAAGAGAGATTGGTTATCAAAACTGAAATTTAAACCTAGTTGTGGTGTTGATAAATTCATTGTTTGGGTTGCAAGATTTTTTTGGGCATTTGCACAATACGACCCACAAGTATATTTATAAATGTACATAATAGGATTTCCATTTATTTATTTTCTGGAAAATAACCCTATTTTTTGTGAAGTTCTCTACTATTTTTTGTGAAGTTCTCTATGTGTATTTTGTGGGGAGTTATTTTTGTTTTTTTTAAAATGTAAATATAATAGTTCTTTTTTATTTTGGTTGTGGTGGGGAGGTAGGGGAGCCACCCCCACCGCCGCCGCCGCCGCCGCCAGTGGGGAGGCAGCTGTGTGCAACGTACACAGGCCGCCCCCCAAAGGGGAGGTGACTGTGTGCGTGGCACATAGGCCGTGCCCCCAAAGGGATGCGAACTGTGTGCTTAGCACACAGGCCGCCGCTGGTGGCCGGGCCTGTGTGACCTATTTAGGGCTTCGGGCCCTCTTTCAAAATTCTATTTTCTCTTTTGTTTTTTATATATATTATATTATATATATATATATATATATATATGTATATGTATATTATATATATATATATATATATATATATATATATATATATATATATATATATATATAATATCATAATATATATATATTGATTTAAATTAATATATTTTATTATTATTATATATATATATATATATATATAATATATATAAGTTGGATAATAAGGTATTAAAGTTTAATCAATTGGATTATAATGATAATATTTTGTTAAATAAGACATTTAAATGATGATTAATTATTTTATATAGGAATTGTTTTATAATGATTATTGCATTACAATAGTTGAAATGGAATCGTCATTTTAATGAATAATGTTATTTTAAAAGATTATTTTAATCATTATTTAGGATTGACCAAGTAGAGTTAAATTATTGGTTTAAATTCTTTAATGTCAACAATGTGATTTAGATAATTAAATATATAATAGGATATACATTGAGTATATACTATTAAGTATATTGGTTTGGAATATAATTGTTAAACATAGAGATACTAAATGAGTTATTTTAATCAGATGAGGTTTAGTTGATTTATTTAATGCTAAGTTGAAATAAAGACTAATTTATTTGATTTAAACGTTTGTTTATCAAAATTTTCTATTTATAGAATATGATTGCGAAACTTAGAGTAAATGATTGACTTATTATTTAATCTAAATATTTTAGTAATCAAGTGGTTTTATTTATAGTATATGATCGTGAAACTTAGAGATAATGAATGATTTATTTTAATCAAATGAGTTTATTATTAAAATATCTCGATTATGAATATAACCGTTAAACGTAGTGTTAATGATTGATTTATTTTAATCAAATGACTTTATTTATTAAAACGCTTTGATTATGGAAATTAATTCTGAAACTTCGAGTAAATGATTGGTTTTTTAAATATTTCAATGTTGTCAAATGAAATTGGTGTGTTTGATTGGATAAATGCAAGTAATGAAAACTGTGATTGACTGGATTTAGGAAATTTGAACATTAGCTTATTTGACTACGCAAAATGCTTTTAGTGTTTAATTGTTCTTTCTCAATGTTGCGAGAATAGAGTAAATGTTTTGAAGTCTTCTAGATAAGGGTTCATTCATAGTTTTGGGTTGTCACTCTGATAATCAACCTTTGGATTGTCTTGGTTTTTGTGCCTCCTTCAGATTAGGAGTGGGTTTTGGGTCCCGTGTCTCATTTGGATTAGGAGTTGAGTATGTGTTTGTTTCCTCCAGTGTTTGGAGAGGGCTTAACCTTCGTTTCCTCCAGTTTTTGGAGAGGGATTGGACCTTTGTAGCCTCCAGTATTTGGAGAGAGTTTTGACTTTTGTTGTCTCCAGTGTTTGGAGTGAGTTTTATTTATGTGTTCCTCCTAGAGTTGGAGTGGTTTTATCATATTGGTATGCACTTGGGATTCTCTTGATGTTTGGTTTTGTTTGGTATGTTGTCAAGTAGAAGAGTGGCTTCTGTTTGGGGCCAGATCCCAAAGAGGTAAACTGGGAAACCTTTAGAAGTGGTTTAATCAAGTGATAACTAAATTAATGTACTTAGAAGTTAGGTAGTATTTGACACTAATTAAGATAATTGAGCCTCACTCATGGACCCAAGGGCTTGTATAGACTTGGGATGAGACGGGAAGGCCTGGAATGGCAAGGTCATCTATCTTGTCCTTACGAGAGGTATTTGATTCTGCATGAGTGAGCATGGGTGCCAGTATTCAGTAGAGGCCACCAGGACAATCCATAGTGGGGGCCGGAGCCTAGGAAGATTCCTAGATGGATATCCCATGACGAGTTGTGTGATGACACTCTTTCTACGACAGTAGTTGGTATTTGATTTTATGTGTATGGTCTTCTTATCATACTCGATCTGCTTTATTTCTCGAAGCAATGTGACCTGGTCAGTGATTGTTGGAGTTGTACTTGTGTTATTCTTATGGTTGTATGGTTTAGGTGATTTGTTGTGTTAGTGTTAGTTATCCTGTGTCTAGTGGTGGTTGGTCTTGCCTAGGAATTCCTTGTTACTATCTCCTAGCATGGGGGGTGAGCCTTTGGGTATCACATGGTTGGGTGGAACGTGCGCCTTAATCTGTTGGGTTGACCTTTTGTTTGTGTGGATGAGTTATCCAGTTGGAGAGCTCATGGGATCATGTTCTTCATGCTTGAACTCTTTCAGTAATTATTCTATTTTGTTACCCCTCTTCGTATTGAGGTGGAAGATGTAATTTTGTAACCTTATAGATTGGAATTACGTCATTCTAGGAATGAGTTTTGTAACCATATTGTAAATTATATTATTGGAATAGTGTGGCATCCTTTATGCATTTGTTGTAATTTTATCATGTATGGAATGTATGAGTATTTATTTTGTTAAGTAATTAAATGTTATGTTTTAATTCATGTTCTTGATTGGGTTGTAAATAATCTCAGTCTCGTAACCTTAGAGGTTGTTGGCAATGGATTGTGATCTTGCATGTTCTTTATACTTAAACAAAAAAGAATAATACGTTTGAGTAGTAAATTGCAACTTCCTCTAGGGTTGCGTGGCGGGGCATTACACACGGTATTGGGTGTTGTCACAATAGTGGTTTACAATTCCTGAGAGGAAATAATTTTAGCTAAAATCACATATTTTTAGAAAATATAATGATTTAAGCCTTAAAAAGTTCCATTTTAAGGATTCCAATTGAAGAGGGTTTGATCAAATCACCTTAGATCAAACTCCCTTGGATAGAACCTTGCTAGTTTTAAACCATACCTATAAATGTGTCTCCTTTACACCTATCAAAATGCTAATAAAAAATCACTTTTTGATTTAGCTTTTTGGGGATCAAATGAATTCATTTAAAATTTATTTCGAATGATTATGGTATTCCTCAAAACAAGCTATCCAATGAATATAATTTTAATATGTTTTGGTTTTGTTATGTATTTGTTTTTTAAGTTTTATTAAACATAGGTTTTTCATCAAAATGAATTTCTTTGTTCTTCACATGTGGAGAAATAGAAGATTATCAAAAAAAAAAAATTGAAAAATATGAGTGCACCAGATATTGAAGTCCTTGATCCAACAAAAAAAACAAAATAAAATTTTGACATATACAAAAAAAGTTACGCGTTATACGGTCCTGCTGTGTCTGAATTGTAATTTGTTTGACTTTGAAACATGATTAAGGAAAAAATATTCAATAAAAAACTATCTAACCAAGTGGAAGCACTAGATATAAAACTTACAAATCTAAATTTGAAAGAATTAGAATTTTATCTTTCATGGACAAAAAGTTATGTGTTATACGGTGTGCGTCACTTTTTTAAAATGTTGTTTTCTAAAAAAAATCAATTTTCGTGGGAGATAGAAAAAGAAGTGCAATTTGATTCCAAAAATTTTGCAAAAAATATTTTTAGAATCTACAAACAAAATTTGATGAGACTCTAGTTTGCACCATCTTCAAATTCCTCGCGGTTTAGCTACTATAAGTGCCCGAATGGGAAGATTCAGTTAAAAATAATAATTTTAGTGTCCAGTTTGGCCAAAAATTGTAAACAACTATTATGGGATCACCCTATTAGAGCCCAAGTTTAAACACTGGTTGCTCTAGGATAATGTAGACCCATTTAGCTATTAGTTGTGTAGGTTATACTCTGGGCACTATGAGCCATGGCGTTGACCTAGGTGTTTTGTTCGTTAGTTTATGTTGTCCTTTTTAGGTTGATCGCACTTGCCTACCTAGAAGTTGTTACGTGGTGTAGGTCCAATGGTGCAGGAAACTAGTGGAAAGGATAGGATCCTTAGTGTAGTGTACAATATACCGATATCCTTCCTTCTAGAAGAATGCATTATGGACAATTATGTATCATATGAATTTTTGGTGTGTTGTGTGTGGTGGACAACAACTAGATTTGTTGTTATTTCTGCCTTGGCATGTCTTGTTGATGAATGCTTTTGTGAGGGTTAGTTAGGCCCTTGAGCCTACCAAGAAGTGTGTTTTGATTGGTTTCCTTCTTGATGTATGACTCTTTTGTTGTGTAAAGGGATGTGACCCTAGAGTGGTCCTTGAGTGTGGTTGTAGTGTGTTTGTTGGGTGTGTTCCTAGTGCTTGTTGGGGTGAGATAGTCATAGGACCTCTTGCCTTGAGTGCCTTAGTATGGATTTTTAGAGGGTTGAGTTTTCCAACCTCATCTTGTGTTGTGGAGGAATGATTCCTTCTAGGTATTGCCTTACCCTTAAGGATTGGAGTGATTCCCTTGGTTGAGAATCTTTCGAGGTTGAGATCAATTACGTCCCTCTATCCTAGGTTGCGGGTGAGCATGTTGGACCTTAGTTTGTTGTCGAGTTGCAGGTGACAAGTGTTGCCTAAAATAACCCTTGCTTGGTATTTCTTTGCTCATGTTCTTGGAAGGTCTGTTTGACCTTGAGGGTGCCAAGAAGTTCCTTTGGTGTATATTCTCTTCTGGAGTCTTGTTTTTTTTTTTTTTTACTTCACCATGCAAGTATCTTATGCATTTTTTCTTGTGCTTGACCTCATTGTGCAAGTGATTTCCTGATTGAACCTATGTGGTTTTGAAGTTGCTTTTGCATGTTATATTTTATTGAAATTATGAAATATGGTAATAGAAAATGAAGGATCATGTTGTTAGTTCATAGAGATTTGTGCATACTCTCATATGGTTGACGCATTTGTGTGAAAGTGATTGTGTGATCATGAAACCATGATTGCATTTGTGCCTATGTTAGAATTATAAATATCTCTTGCCTTCTCTCTCTTCGCTTTGGTTTAACAAAGATGTCTGTCCTTGAGTGTGTGGTGTATTGAAACCCATGGCATGTTGTATCTTATGAGAAATGTTTATGTATTCATGAAGGTTTGTTTTATTAGATCGAGCCTTGGGTAAAGGACCTAAGTCCCCAAGTTGCATTCATAATTATGAAAAATGTATAATATGAATAGAAAAAAAAAAATCATTTTGTAGTTAAGTAAAAGTTTAGACAGAGGGGATTAGTGAAACAATTGCATGTTAATGATAATCGCATAATAGGTGCATCTTGTTGGTGAGGCCTATAGTCGCCAACTTTATTGTTGAGTCTTAAGAAATCATGTAGATGTTAAATTATTGTAGTTGGATTCAAAATGCAAAATATTAAAGGAATGTTGAAGTGATAATGTTGCATACCTTGTCCTGAGTAAACATTGTAATGATATCGCTCTATGTGTGGCCTTGTGAGAATTTCCAGTGATGTGTATTGGTGCATATGTGTGATTTTATGGAGTTTGTGCTATGAGTGTTTGTAGGCTTCCAGGAGTAAGCCTAAACCTAGGGGGGAAGGATGTAACACCCCTTTGTTTTGGCTCTCTTTGTTCGACAATGTTCTTATTTGTATGTTGTTTATATTTATGCTTTGACTTTGGAATTTGGTTACTTTTGATCGCAATTGATTAAATGATTTGAATGCTATATTTTAATGTGATGTTATTTTACTCTGATGTTATCTTTATGGCATGCTTTGGAATAGTTTAGTAAATATTTGATTTAATGATGATTTATGTTGTTGATCATGTTATTGATGTTAGATGCGTCAGTTAATGATATTGTATTGGTGAAGGGGACCGGATTGTATCACTCACTTGCAAGTGCCCTACGATTATGAGATTTCCTCTTCACAGTGTGTTTGATCATATTATGTATATATGCATGTTCGATATACTCTTTGTTCACAGGTTGATAGGTACATGACATTGACTCCACCTGGTTCACAGGTTTAAGTGTGTCCATTGACCAATGGAAAATGATTGGGAGATAGTAGCTAGGTTTTCTGTGCCAAGTTGTCACCCTAGCCATAGCGTGTCGTCAGGTTGTTTTCAAGTTAGTTGTCTTAATTTGGCCTACTTCACCTTGAGTATTAATTTAATTTCATATTTAATGGTTATTAAATGGCTTGCATAGTTAAATTGATGATTAAATGTATCTAGTCGCAAAGTTGAATTGTTATTTATTTTATTGATTAATTTGATTTAATTAATAAAATTAGATGGAGTTTATTGATTAATTAGATTAATGGTGATATATTAAATGAGAGAGTTGTTTTGTCATTATTGTATATTAAGATTTAATTAAAATAAAAGAAGAAATCATGTTTGGATAGTTAGAGTTAAATTAAAATAAATAAATAAAATGAAAATGTGTTTTTAGTTTCACTTTTGAAAATTGTTGATAAAGTAAATTCTTTGCAAAATTTGTATTCTTTTGTTTTAAAGAATTTTGAAAAATGCATGAGGTTTGAATTAGAAATTAGGAATTTGTTTTTAAATTAAAAATTGGAAATATCCTCAAAATGGTTTCAAAATAAACTTAGTGAGTGCAATTTTAAGGGTTTTGGCCAATTAGGGGAAAGCCCTATGAAAAGAAAAGGAATTTCATTTTGTGAGGATGATCTTTCAATTTTGGTGGGGAGTTTGTGGGTGGCTTTGCTTGGATTTGTGAAGGAGATTGAAACTCTTGCTGGAGTTGAATTCAAAGGAGGAATTGAAAGCACCCTTTTTGGAAGTTCTTCAAGATTTGGAGGAAAAATCAGGTTCCTCTTTGTTCTTGCTTTGTTTCATTTTGAAAATAGTTTAAACTCTCATTATGCTATTTGGAAATCTTTGAAATATTGTTTAAATCCAATGAAACCCATGAGAAATTGTTTTGAAAACTTGCAAACTTGTGGAAGTTTGGAAATGAAAACCAAAACTAGAATTAAACAAAGGAAAAAGAGAATGAAAACCAGGAGAGATTTGTTGTGAAAACTGAAATTTAAACCTTGTTGTGGTGTTGATAAATTCATTGTTTGGGTTGCAAGATTTTTTTGGGAATTTGCACAATAAGACCCACAAGTATATTTATAAATGTACTAGGATTTCCATTTATTTATTTTCTAGAAAATAACCCTATTTTTTGTGAAGTTCTCTATGTGTATTTTGTGGCGAGTTATTATTATTATTTTTTTAAATGTAAATATAATAGTCTTTTTTATTTTGGCTGTGGTGGGGAGGTAGGGGAGCCACCCCCACCACCACCACCGCCACCCGTGCAGAGGCAGTTGTGTGCAACGCACATAAGCCACCACCCCAAGGGGAGGCGACTGTGTGCAGGGCACACAGGGCACTGCCCCAAGGGGAGGCAACTGTGTGTAGGGAACATAGGGTGCCGCCCCAAGGGGAGACGACTGTGTGCAGGGCACACAGGGCACCGCCCCAAGGGGAGGCTGGTGCAGGAGCACCTATTTGATTTCTTGCCTCCATAAGGCCATTTGTAAATAGTTTACCTATTTTGTGTATTGAGTCTTATAATAAGGTTTATAAAACCATTTTAGAGGTGTTTGAGTCTTAGTAAGTAATATTTTAAGTCATTTTTCAAATAATGTTTAAAGTTGGTCCATATTGTAAAAATTGTAAAAGTTGCTCAAAAACATTGTCAAGCAACTTGTCAAAAAGTGTCATTAAGGTGTTTTGTCAACAAACTAATCAAAAGGTAGTTGAAAATGGTTGGTTTTATTTTTAAATGTATAAATACACCCTCAAAAACTCGAATTGGGGGTTGGAGACATTATTTTTGAGGTTAAATGAATGGCAACCTTAAGTTTGGTATGCATTTTCTGAATTTTACATTGTTACCAGATTGAAGTTGTAATTTGTACGGCCTGGTATGGACACAAATGATAGAGTATCATATATTGATGGAAATATCTCTGTTTCTAGTTTCCAATTCTTTTTGTCTCATTGAATTTTATCAAGTTTTGTGGAAGATATGATTATTTTGGTGAGACTGCCTTTTATAACAATATTGTGCAGAATTTACAGTCTAAAGAAGTGTGATGGTACGGAATATAAAGTCTATATTTTGGATCTAAAATCAATTGTATTTTTTTTCTATGTGAATATACTTTCATTTTCTTCAACTCTCATCAAAATTCATTAAGAATTGAATAAGTTATGAACATTTTTGTGAGGGCAGGTCTGAACCCTACCTAGGGTTTGCAGTTTTGGGAAAAATATAATAACTTTCATATAAACCATTGGATCTTCATAAGAATTGGAGGAAAAGACTACAACTATGTTTTCTTCAATCTCACCAAAGGGATTGGCTTCATTATTTTTTTTCTAGAAGTTATTAATGATTGTTCGTGGAAATAAATTGTGGGCTGCCATAGTCATGTTTCCAATGTGATATACAATGCCTAATAGCATGTGTTATACAAATATTGTTTTGGATTATTGTTGAAGGTTTTTGATATGTGTTGTGAATCCTCATAGCTCTACATCAGAGGCGACTGTGTGCAGGGCACACAGGCCGCCGCCCCAAGGGGAGGCGACTGTGTACATGGCACACACGTTGCGCCCCCAAAGGGAGGCGGACTGTGTGCTTAGCACATAGGCCACCACCGGTGGCCAGGCTTGCATGCCCTATTTAGGGCTTCGGCCCCTCTTTCAAAATTCTATTTTTTCTTTTGTTTTTATATATATTATTTATTATTATTTTTATATATGTATATGTATATGTATATATATATATATATATATATATATATATATATATATATATATATATATATATATATATATATATATATATATATATATATATATATATATATATATATATATATATATATATATAATATGTCATATATATATATATATATTGATTTAAATTAATATTTTATTTAATTATCAATATATATATAATATATATAAGTTGGATAATAAGGTATTAAAGTTTAATCAATTGGATTATAATGATAATATTTTGTTAAATAAGACATTTAAATGATGATTAATTATTTTATATAGGAATTGTTTTATAATGATTATTGCATTACAATAGTTGAAATGGAATCGTCATTTTAATGAATAATGTTATTTTAAAAGATTATTTTAATCATTATTTAGGATTGACCAAGTAGAGTTAAATTATTGGTTTAAATTCTTTAATGTCAACAATGTGATTTAGATAATTAAATATATAATAGGATATACATTGAGTATATACTATTAAGTATATTGGTTTGGAATATAATTGTTAAACATAGAGATACTAAATGAGTTATTTTAATCAGATGAGGTTTAGTTGATTTATTTAATGCTAAGTTGAAATAAAGACTAATTTATTTGATTTAAACGTTTGTTTATCAAAATTTTCTATTTATAGAATATGATTGCGAAACTTAGAGTAAATGATTGACTTATTATTTAATCTAAATATTTTAGTAATCAAGTGGTTTTATTTATAGTATATGATCGTGAAACTTAGAGATAATGAATGATTTATTTTAATCAAATGAGTTTATTATTAAAATATCTCGATTATGAATATAACCGTTAAACGTAGTGTTAATGATTGATTTATTTTAATCAAATGACTTTATTTATTAAAACGCTTTGATTATGGAAATTAATTCTGAAACTTCGAGTAAATGATTGGTTTTTTAAATATTTCAATGTTGTCAAATGAAATTGGTGTGTTTGATTGGATAAATGCAAGTAATGAAAACTGTGATTGACTGGATTTAGGAAATTTGAACATTAGCTTATTTGACTACGCAAAATGCTTTTAGTGTTTAATTGTTCTTTCTCAATGTTGCGAGAATAGAGTAAATGTTTTGAAGTCTTCTAGATAAGGGTTCATTCATAGTTTTGGGTTGTCACTCTGATAATCAACCTTTGGATTGTCTTGGTTTTTGTGCCTCCTTCAGATTAGGAGTGGGTTTTGGGTCCCGTGTCTCATTTGGATTAGGAGTTGAGTATGTGTTTGTTTCCTCCAGTGTTTGGAGAGGGCTTAACCTTCGTTTCCTCCAGTTTTTGGAGAGGGATTGGACCTTTGTAGCCTCCAGTATTTGGAGAGAGTTTTGACTTTTGTTGTCTCCAGTGTTTGGAGTGAGTTTTATTTATGTGTTCCTCCTAGAGTTGGAGTGGTTTTATCATATTGGTATGCACTTGGGATTCTCTTGATGTTTGGTTTTGTTTGGTATGTTGTCAAGTAGAAGAGTGGCTTCTGTTTGGGGCCAGATCCCAAAGAGGTAAACTGGGAAACCTTTAGAAGTGGTTTAATCAAGTGATAACTAAATTAATGTACTTAGAAGTTAGGTAGTATTTGACACTAATTAAGATAATTGAGCCTCACTCATGGACCCAAGGGCTTGTATAGACTTGGGATGAGACGGGAAGGCCTGCAATGGCAAGGTCATCTATCTTGTCCTTACGAGAGGTATTTGATTCTGCATGAGTGAGCATGGGTGTTGGGATTCGGTAGAGGCCACTAGGACAACCCATAGTGGGGGCTGGAGCTTAGGAAGATTCCCAGATGGATATCCCATGATGAGTTGTGTGATGACACTCTTTCTACGACAATGATTGGTATTTGGTTTTATGTGTATGGTCTTCTTACCATACTGGATCTGCTTTATTTCTGGAAGCAATGTGACCTGGGTCAGTGATTGTTGTTGTACTTGTGTTATTCTTATGGTTGTATGGTTCAGGTGATTGGTTGTGTTAGTGTTAGTTATCCTGTGTCTAGTGGTGGTTGGTCTTGCCTAGGAATTCCTTGTTACTATCTCCTAGCACGGGGGGTGAGCCTTTGGGTGGAACGTGTGCCTTAATCCGTTGGTTCGGCCTTTTGTTCGTGTGGATGAGTTATCCAGTTGGAGAGCTCGTGGGATCATGTTCTTCATGCTTGAATTCTTTCAGTAATTATTGTATTTTGTAACCATGTATATTGGAATTACCTCATTCGGGGAATGAGTTTTGTAACCATATTATAAATTATATTATTGGAATCATGTGGTATCCTTTATGCCTTTGTTGTAATTTTATCATGTATGGAATGTATGAGTATTTAATTTGTTAAGTAATTAAATGTTATGTTTTAATTCATGTTCTTGATTGGGTTTTAAGTAATCTCATTCTCATAACCTTAGAGGTTGTTGTCAATGGATAGTGATCTTGCATGTTCTTTGTACTTAAACAAAAAAAAATAGTACGTTTGAGTAGTAAATTGTAACTTCCTCTAGGGTTGCTTGGCAGGGCATTACACTCTTATTTTTAGAAATCATGTGTAGTATTAGAGCAATCATGCCTTAGCATTACATGCATTTCATATTCAATCTCATTCTTTAGGAAGACTATTCATAGAGCCTAGTATACAATCTGAGAGCCAACTGGAATAAATGAAAATACTAGAGATAGAGGACAATAGGACGACATCGACAACAAAATAATGAGTTTGTAATCTTTATTGTTTTAATTTTATTTTTTTTGATATAATTTCTTATTGGTGTGATTGATTCAATTTGTTTTTACATGTTTAACATTCACAAAATTGATCACACAATAAGTACTGGTAATAGAGGTAGAAGTAAAGAAAGAGACAAATATAATAATAGAAGAAGATCAAAATCTACACATAGATCGCAGTCAAGAGAAAGGATAGGTGCATGTTGATTTTGTGGCAAATTGGGCCACACAAAGAAAAATTGCTGGAATTATAAATGGGAACATGACAAAGTCAGTAACAATGAAGCAAATTATACTATAGCTGAAAAAGATGATGGAGTTTTAATCTTGGTTGTCAGAGACATGACTACAGACTCTTGGGTACTTGATTATGGAGCTTCTTTCCATGCTACTTCATGCTAACAAGATTTTACAAATTTCAAAGAAGGTGCTTTCAGTAATGTTTTTCTTGGTGATAATAAGGAATGTGAAATTGTTGGTAAAGGTGATATACTTTTGAATTTGAAAACTTGAAGTCAATGGATTTTAAAGGATGTGAGATATGTTCCTTTATTGAAAAGAAATTTAATTTTTGTAAGTTAGTTATTTTCTTTTGGGTGTAATGTTAAATTCTCTTTAGAAAATTGGCAAGTAACCAAGGGGGTTTTAGTGCTTGCAAGGGGAAATAAGTTAGGTAATCTTTATATTTTAAAATTCCATGGTGAAGTGGGAGTTGTCATGACAGTCATGGACAACAATTCAAAATTTTGGCATAAGAGGCTCGGTCACATGAGAAAGAAAGGGATTGAAGTAATGCTTCAATGAGATCAACTTCCCAGCTTGTAATTGGTGGATTTGTAGTTTTGCAAGCATTGCATTTATGGAAAACAAAGTTGGGCTAGCTTCTTGAGGATAGGCCATGATAAAAAAGCCACTCATTTGGCACTTTTGCATTCTAGCATTTTTGGTCCCACTAAGGTAACTTCATTTGTTGGTGCAAATTACTTTGTCACATTCCTTTATGATTATACTCGAAAAGTTTGGATTTACATGTGAAATAAGAAATTAGAGGATTTTTCAAAATTTAAAATTTTCAAGGCTCTTGTCGAAAATCAAATAGGACATAAAATTAAATGTCTAAAAACTAATAATGGAGGAGAGTTTTTCTCCTTAGAGTTTGATAATGTATGTGCAAACAATGAAATTCATAGAATAAAGGTGGTACCATTAACCCCTAAAGAAAATGGTGTTGCTAAGGGGTTGAATCAGACAATTCTAGAGAGAGCTCAATGCATACTCTCCAATGTCAGTTTGGGAAAAGAGTTTTGGTTAGAGGCATGCAACAATGTAGTATATTTGATCAACCCAACACCATCATCCTATTTGGATTTTGATATTCCAGAGGAGAGTTGGCTTGAGAAAATAATTTCATATCATCATTTGTGGGTGTTTGGCTATGAAGCGTTTGTGCATATTCCTAAAGAACAGCGAATGAGGCTTGATTTCAAATCAAAGAGGTGGATTTTTCTAATGTACAAAGAAGATCAATTCGGTTTTAGGTTGTGGGATCCCGTCACTAAAAATATTGTTCGAAGTCAGGATGTTGTCTTCAATGAGAAAAAATTTCCAGGTTTGCAGCCTTTGGACAAATCTTCAGATGAATATTTTGATTTTTATTTATTTGATAGTGTACGAGTCAAGAAAACCTCTATTACAATCTCCCAGCCTTTAATTATTTCTTCAAACACAAGCACCCGTATTTGTTCATAGCCATCTAATTCACATACTCTACCTTCACATTTTTGTGCCCCTCTTTATACTAGTTCATAACATCTCAATGTCAATTCATAGCCTAATTTAGTAAATTCACTGTCTTTACAAGTTAATTCATAGTCAATTGTTAGCACACAACATTCACTTCCCATACCAATTGAGTTGTAGCCTTTAGAAATTACTTCCCACCCTATACCAAGTCTGGTGCAACCTCCTTTCACCACTACACAATCACTTTTAAAGTCTATGCCAGCTCCCTTAATGCATACATAGCCTCCATTGGTTCATACACTACCCTTACACATTCATGCTCAGCCTACACAAGGTTGTTCATATCCTTTGCCAACATCCTCTTTGTTTTATGTGCAAACTCTCAATGATCAATCACTGCCTTGCTTAAGAAATTTGCTGCCATCTTCAATTGAATCACAAGCTCTAACCACTAAATCGTTTCCTTCACAATCAAACTCACAACTATTTGATAAAGCTTTGTTGCATCCTCAAATGGGAATTGGTGGTCTTTTTGAATAGAGCACTTTTGGTGCTCAAAGTAATAACCAACAGGGGCAGAGAATTAGATAATTGAAATAAGGGATTGTAGGAAAATAGGGTATTGGAGGAAATTTATAGTCTAATGAAAAAAATAGAGAACAAAAGAGTGTTTTGCAGCCACAATTTAATTCTCAATTAAGGAAATCAAATCAGCAGACAAAGAAACTAGTTAAATTTGATGATTATGAGTTATTATTATCTAATAATTATGATTATGAAATGTTGCTTTGTAGTGAGGCAGAGCTAACAACATTTAAACAAGCTTGTAAAGATGAAAACTTAGTCAAGTTAGTAAATTCACTGCCTTTACAAGTATTCATAGTCAATTGTTAGCACACTACATTCACTTCCCATACCAATTGAGTCATAGCCTTTAGAAATTACTTTCCACCCTACACCAAGTCTGGTGCAACCTCCTTTCACCACTACGCAGTCACTTTTAAAGTCTACTCCACCTCCGTTAATGCATACATAGCCTCCATTGGTTCATACACTACCCTTACACATTCATGCTCAGCCTACACAAGGCTGTTCATAGCCTTTGCCAACATCCTCTTTGTTTTATGTGCAACCTCTCAATGATCAATCACTGCCTTGCTTAAGAAATTTTCTACCATCTTCAATTGAATCACAAGCTTTAACCACTAAATTGTTTCCTTCACAATCAAACTCATAACTATATGATAAAGCTTTGTTGCATCCTCAAATGGGAATTGATGGTCTTTTTGAATAGAGCACTTTTGGTGCTCAAAGTAATAACCACTAGGGGTAGAGAATTAGATAATTGAAACAAGGGATTGTAGGAAAATAGGGTATTGGAGGAAATTTATAGTCTAATGAAGAAAATAGAGAACAACGGAGTATTTTGCAGCCACAATTTAATCCTAAATTAAGGAAATCAAATCAAAAGAAAAAGAAACTAGTTAAATTTGATTATTATGAGTTATTATTATCTACTAATTATGATTATGAAATGTTGCTTTGTAGTGAGGTAGAGCTGGCAACATTTAAACAAGCTTGAAAAGATGAAAACTCAGTCAAATGGATGGAGGAAATGAATGAATAAATGGAGTATTTGCATGCAAATGACACTTGGGATTTAGTTCCTCTTCTACCAAATCAAAAACCACTAAAGAATAAATGGGTGTATCATGAGAAAGAGGAAGAGGGAGGTCATAATCGTTACAAAGCTAGATTAGTTGTAAAGGGTTTTTCTCAAGAAAAAGGAATTGATTTCAATGAAATAATTTCAACATTTGTGTGAGTGTAGACTATTTGAGCAGTCTTAGGCTTGGAAGCCATTTGGGATCTTGAACTTGAGAAATTAGAAGTCAGTTTCTTTTCTTCATGGAAATATTGAAGAGGAATTATAGATGGAGTAGCCTGATGGTTTTGCAAAACTGGGTCAAGAACATTTATATTGCATATTGAAGTGAAGTTTGTATGGGCTCAAGCAAGCCCCAAGGCAGTGGTATTTAAAATTTGACAGCTTCATGACTCAACAACATTTTATTTGTTGTGATTCAGACCCATGTGTTTATTACAAGAAGTTTCCAAATGGTGAGTTTTTTATTTTATTACTTTACGTTGATGATATGTTGGTTATTGGCAATAGTGTGAGGATAGTTCATGAGTTCAAACAACATTTATCTCAAATATTTTCCATGAACGATTTAGGGGTGGAAAAGAGGATTCTTGGGATGAATATAATAAGGGATAGAAAAAAAAGAGAACTTAGATTATCTCAAGAAAAATATATTCTTAAAATCTTAGATAGATTCAATATGAAAAATGCCAAATCCATCAGTACTCCTTTAGTAGATCATTTTCAGTTATCCTCAGCTATGTGTCCAAAAATAGAAGAAGAAAAATAATACACAATCGTGTTCCATATTCATCAGTAGTTGGTAGTTTAATCTATGCCATAACTTGTACTCGTCCTGATATTGCTTAAGCATTGGCAGTTGTGAGTAGATTTATAAGTAATCTAGGTAAACAACATTGGCAGGTAGTATAGTGGATATTCAGGTATTTGAAAGGTACTTCTAATCATGGTTTATGTTTTTTTGGTAAGGACATTCATCTACAAGGTTATGTTGATTCAAATATGGTTGGAGATTTGGATAAATGATGTTCTACTACTGGTTATGTGTTCACTGTTTTTGAGTCAGCGATCAGTTGGGTTTCTCGATTGCAATAGGTGGTTGCAATTTCTTCTACTGAAGCAGAATATGTTACTCTTTCTGAAGGAGCAAAGAAAATGATATGGTTGCAGTAGTTGTTAGGTTATTTAAGGTTTCAACAATCAATTTTTACTCTCTTTTGTGATAGCAATAGTGCTATTCACTTGTCCCAGAATTCAACATTTCACAATTGGACGAAGCATATAGCATGGCAATATCATTTCATTTTCCATTGTATTGAAGAAGGTAAGCTATAGGAGGCAAAAATTGACACAAAGTTGAATCCAATTTACATGTTGACAGAGGTAGTTCCCAGAGAGAAGTTCAAATTTTGTAGAGCTTCTCTCGGACTTGTGCAGCTCTGACATTAACTCTACAGTGGTGGGATATCTCTGAGCAGCAATTTTCTCTTCAAGTGGGAGATTTTTGGGTTTAGTGAAGCCCAAATTAGTAAGTTTCTCCTTTAATTTTAAATGCTTTATAACTTTGTAATAACTTCTATTGGCATGTGTTCACAAATTTAGAATTTTTCTATTTCGAATGGATTTTTCCAAATATTGGTTGGAGACTGATTTATATATTTGTTGTTGGCTGAATATGTAATTGATTTAAAACTTGATAATAAGAGAGATAATTCCTAAGTGTGGATGTAGCCATCAAATTGATGGTGAACCATGATAAATCTGTTGTTCATAATTTTGTGATTGATTTTTAATCTTTTATTTTTTGTAATTTATTTTTCATTTGATTCTACAAATTATATTCAACATTTCAACTATAGAGACCACACCATAAAATTTAGGAATCAAGTTCTAGGCATCCAAATATGACCACTTTCATATGATCAAAGTCATCTCCTTATTCATCCCTTTACTCATCTGCTTCACCGATATTAATTAAATAATTCATTTAATTACTATTTCATGTCTTACATAAGGTTCCTAAAAGTATTCAATTTAATAATTAAATACTTTTACCTTCTTTCCTCTCTAAATTAAATAAATATACCACTTTATTTAATTTAGTTATGTGACTTCTTGGAATTTAAATTAATTTTTAATACCTCACTTTCTCTCTCCTTGTCATATTCTCCATAATCCTCTCCTAATCTGGATTAATTTAATTTATCCATGATTAAAGATGTGCACCGCTTAATCAAGATTAATGTCACATCCTCCAACATTTTCCACTTGCCTCTAGTCCATTAATTATCCTAATCATGTGTTTGTACAATCTTAATCAAGGTCATTAGCCACATTTAGCATGCCTTTTTTATCAAACTTTTCATTTTCCTTTCTTGGCATTGACCCTCCTTCCCATGTCAATTTTAAATTTACATTTATTCCTCCTAGAATCTCCTCTTCCCGTGCATCTTCTAGAATCTTTTGACTTGTCACATCAAGTCACATGTCGACAAAGACTTCCTTTTTTGGAACCTTGTCTTCTCCAAGAGATTCTTGCAAGAATGTGAATTTTTAATTCACATTTATTTCTCCAACTACTTTCCCTCTTCCCATGGGGATTTTTGAGGAATTCTAAAATTCCTCAAAAGTCACTTTCATTCCCACTTGGGGACAAGAAGTTCCTTTTTGAGGAAATCTTATCATCCCCTAAGGTACTTGCAAAAGTATTTGTCCTTCTTCCACCTCATGTACACATCATCTTTTTCAAGCCACTTCACATGCCTTGTGTCAATATGTGAGGGCTTGTGAGTCCTCAACTCACCATAGCCCTACATTTTAGCCTTGTTGGTTTAATCTCAACCATCCATTTTTTAAGAAAATTCAAAATTTTCTATAAATACCCCCTCTTTTCTCTCATTTTGGGGAGAGATCATTGTGCTAGCCAAACTCTTGCGAAATTTACACTTGATCCATACTTAGCTAGAATTCTCATCTTCTTGCATACAACATAACATTCTCACCTACTTTCCATCCATCTTGCATCTCAATCATACATATTTTTCCATCAAGAGGGGCATATACAATGTCACAAATCGAAGGGCCGACCAAAAGAAAAGCTCGACAAGGTAAAATGTTCCATTTTGTTTTGTTAAGCTAATCATTTGCCCAATCTTGAGGTGTTAGGTGTTTAGGTGGTTCCTTACATTTTTTTTTATTGTTGCTCATTTTTGGAACCATTTTTTCACCTGATCACATTTCTGGCACACCCAGTGGGAGCCACAGATAGGTCTGTATCACATTCTCTATTTTTTTCACTTTTTGCAGGTATAGGTTGTAGAAGGGAAAAGCTGACCTAATAGAGGGGCATACCTAACCATTCCAGAGTGGACCTGACCTAATAAAAAAGTAGACCTTACTAGCAGAGGAAGACCTGACCTTGCCCAGGGGTGGACCTTCCCTCCATAGACTCTGAAAACAAAAAAATTCTAGTTTTCCGCAAAGGGGTGCACTTGACCTTCACACAAGTAAACCTGATCTTCAAAAAGGTAGACTTGACCTGATAGATAGGTGGACCTAACCTCCAGGGGTGGACCTGACTCTGCAAAGGGATGGACCTGACCTGGACAACTTTTTTCATAAGGTGAAATTTTAGTTTTCACCACTTTTTTTGGCCGTTTTAAGTATTTCTAACCTCCTAATGTGTCTTGTTTGAGTTTTTGAAAACATCTAATTAACATTTGGAAAGAAACAATGAGAAAAATCACTAACAAATTTTCTTTAGAGGGTTATCTATTTATTAATTGCTACTTGTTGTTTTGCATAACTTAGACACATAGTTTAACTTGGGGTGTCAATTAATCTTGTGTGTCATGATTGGTGGTAGTATATTTAATGTATCCAATCCCCTTGTGCCATTTGGTGATTCTGGGTGACAAGAAATCGTAGCTTACCAAGTATTTTTGTCTCCCTTTTTTTCTTTTTATTAGGGGACCTACTTAGGGATTTCATCACCCCAAGGGACGATCCCAACCACACATACTAGAAGGGTATATAAAGGGGGGGAGCCAAATTTGTACCCCAATCCAACCACATTGTAATTGGTGATGTATTTAGATGACGTGAAGAGTTGGTCTAAGCCTCTAGTATCTCACTAAGGTTCCCGACTCACACTTGTAACGGGTTGGTGTTCATGGTTTGGGCCTCACATATAGAGTGTATATCGAGAACTCCTTAGCAACCATGTTCATCCTAGAATAGAAGACTTTATCGGTCATACCTCTTCTACTAGTATTAGGATTGTGTTGTTTGAATTGTTTTCTTTGTGCGAAACTAGTAATTTTCTATTCAGTTGACTCAGTCGTATCCTTTTGATTGATGCTTGTTGTGTTTTTGGATCCTTTTCCTTATTCTTCTTTTCAAAACTCAAGTTTATACCTATCTAGGGGTGGACCTACCCTCTAGGGGCAGACTTGACCTATACCAACGGCGGACCTGACCTTTGAACCAGTCCCTTTTCAGCCTATTTTAGCCAATTTTGACCAACTTTTGTTAGACAAGTAGACTTGACCTTCAAATAGGTGGACCTGACCCTCAAACAGGCAGACCTTCCCTCTAGGGGTGAACCTAACCCATCCCAAGGGTGGACCTAACCCTTGATCAATCAATTTTATCATCCATTTCATCATTCTAAACACTTGTTTCATCATTTCGTGCACCCGTTTCATTGTTTTGATCACTCATTTCCCTATTCCAAACATTCGTACACCCATTTCGAGAATCCATTCATCATCCTAAACATTCATCCCCTCAATCTAAGCATTCATTTCCCTATTCAAAGTGCTTGTTTCCCTATCTTGAATGGTTGTTTTCTGCCTATTTTAACTTTTGATCAACTATTTTTGACCATTTTCAGTTCCAAGGGTGAACCTAACCCATCTCAGGGGTGGAATTGACCTCTATGGATGGACCTACCCATTTCTAGGGGTAGACCTGACCTTCAAACAACTTTTTAGGTCTTTCATCTAGTCATTTAAGAAGTCATTCCTTCATTTTGAGTTGTCATTTTCCTATTCCAAGTGATCATTCACCTGTTCTGAACATTCATTTCCTCATTCTAAAAGTGAACCTCCACCATCAAACATCCATTTACTCATGTTGAGTTATCATTCATCTATTTTGAGCCCCCATTCACTTAGCCATTCTCCCTGTTCTAGATATCATTTCCCTATTTCGGATCACCATTATTCCATTAAACTTTGTTAAAGCAGTTATCCAAATTGACCTAGGTGTTCGTCTCTAATCATCATCCATCAAAATTGACTTAGGATTTTCATCTGTCCTAAGTCAGTCATCCTTATTGGTCCAATCCATCCACTTCTATCTCAAGTTGGGTTTAGTGTCATTATCATACATCCATCCTTTAGTCGATTAATAAACACCTAGAATTACTAAGGATCACTATTGAACTCAGTTTAGGATTTTTTTCATCATCATTCATCCTACCATCAAATCTTATTAATCAATCATTAATTAGATCCAATCCTTATATCATCAATCACTCAATCAATCTATTCAATCCAATCCAATTTGACCAATTTTTTATCGATCAATCCAATATGATCTCATCAAACATATCCACTTTGGTCAAATAAAAAATTTGATCCTTCGTCAATCATCCAAACCAATCCTATTGAGCCACATCCTTGTAAGTTAATCCATCATCTAATTAGGTCAATACTTTCATTATCATCGAGATCATCCTAATATCCTAGTTTTTTATATTGTCTTGCATGCTTGTTCAGACCCGGCCACATACAAGGAAAATGGCCAAGCAACAAGCCCAAAATTCCCAACTAAATATCCCTCAAGATCCCAACAACACGACAAACATCTCACAAGATCTCAATAACAGTACAAATACCCCTTGAGATCCCTAGAATGGTACATCATCATAGTCCAACAATGATGGTCAAAACACATCACCACCCAAAGATGAGAACATGGTCAATCAACCCAAACTCACACTTCAAGAACACTTTAGTAACCCTACCAATGTGAAAATGATAGATTATTTGTTTGGAAAACATGGGGAAGAAATATTGGCCCACCTAATTGAAAAAGGTGTCAAACCTCGATTAGGTGTTGAGCTATCCAAGTATATTAGTTCCACATGTAACATACCCCAAGGTACATAAAATGTACCAGGTAGTTCATGCATCCCCAATGTTCCTCCAGTGGAGGGTTGGCATCAACTGGAATTCAGAAATGCTATTCTTTATCATGCTAAAAATCCCCCACATGCCACAATCTCAATCATGGGAGCTCCTTAAGTATTTTATCCCAACAATCCTTTCGCATACGACATGCTGCAAAATGTTCTGTAATCCCTGTCGTTAATGCTGATAGCACCACGTCTTTCAAACCAGCCTCTAGTCAATGTTGGGGGCAACCCTTTTACCGCATTACCTCCACCACTTGGGGCCACAACTCTACCACCACCTTCATACACATCTCAATATCCTCCCTAACATAACATACCACCTCAATTATCTCCACAAGGTACATCCCAACTAAATGTTTCAAGTGGTACCCAACAAACTCCTTTGTAGAATGCCTCTACATTATCTTAGTCTCCTCATCAACAATAACCCTCACATAATCCTTTGATTTCACAACAACCACTACACCAATCACTAGGCAATCCATCTCGACCTTTTTCCCAGACTATATCCCCATTCCTCACATCCATTTTACATCCGCAAGAACAACCACAACACAACATCCCATCTCTTCCAATACAACACCTAACATCACATCAACAACCTCCCCAAAATTATTACTATTATAACCAAAAGCAGTCCTAGCAACAACCACCTTATATGGCTTCCCAACAATCGCAACACTACCTTCAGTACCAGTAGACCAATCCACAACACCACATTCAAGCTCCTCAACATCCTATCACACATTCTTATCAAACAAATCCATACTATACCTCACAACAACAACCCCAATACAAAAAAACTCCCTTTCCATACCAACAAGGGATATCATCATCTCACTATCTAAATCCATACATCAACCTTCAGACACTATCTCAGCAAGATCCCTCATTGTCCTATCATCCATATCCATCCAACCCATATTTAGCTCCCATGCCACTAGCCAACGCAGATCTATTGGAAATCAAAGCTACTATAAAAAATCTACAAGCTGGGACTGGTAAAAAATCTTTCAAATTTGAAGACATATGTCCCTATCCATTTGATCCCTCTATCTCATTGATCCCCTTCCCTAAACACTTCAAAATACCAAAATTTGATAGATATAAGGGAAACAAAGATCCTAAGGCCCACTTACAAGAGTTTTACTCCTAGTTTCAGGAAGTTATCCACAACGACAACTATATCTTGTGCTTGTTTCCATGAAGCCTAATAGGCAATTCCCTAGAATGGTTCATGAGTCTAGAATGAGGGTCCATAAAATCCTTTGTAGATCTTTCAAAAAAATCTATTTCTTACTTCTTCAATTTGGAGGACATTGATACCTTGGATCTCCTCATAGAGAAGCAACATGAAGGGGAAACCTTTACTAGATACCTTCAAAGGTGGCATGCACTAGCAATTTGAATGAAAACCCTTCTCAAAGAGAAAGACATGGTCACCCTCTTTGTGGAGAACTCTCATCTCGACATGGCTCATAATTTCAGGTTACACTGTGTTACCACTTTCACTGAAATAGTGGAAAAAGGACCCATCCTCAAACATTCCCTTATTTCCAAAGGGCACATCAAAATACATAACCATGACAAAGAAAGGCCAATCGGTGATAAGTCACATTTTTGGAACAAGAACAAAAATACAGTGAATGATGGTGTCACTGACACTAAACATGTTCAAGTGGCCAATACATCCCAGAGACAACAACCATCTATACCTAATGACACATCCATGCCATAGGGGGCATCTTGTCCTCCTCAATAGTCAAAACCAAAATAGTCAAGGGAAGGAAAAACATTAGTATACTAAATTAGGAGAACCCTTGAGTGTCATCTTCAATAAGTTGTTACAAGTCAACTATCCTATCACTAAACCACTTGATGAATCCAAACCCAAAATAGCCTAGTTTAGGGAAAATGAATATTGTGAATTCCATAAGATAAAAGGACACACTTTGAATAAATGTCAAGGTCTCAAAAACTATGCCCAAGATCTTATTGATCGAGGAGAAATCAAATTAGACACTAGTCAAGCTTCATCATCCAATGCTCAATTGCAGATATATGAAAATGCATTCCCAAACCGTAATCAAGGCACAAGCACCTCCAACAACAATCCCAAAGACAAAAACACAAATAACATAAGCTATAAGAATGTACCCCTCAATTATGATGGCATTATCCATTACATTGAGTAGGTAGAACCCCACGTCTTTATGATGCATGTTAAAGCTAAAGATCCCCAAAGTAATGTTGCTACCCGTTGATCACATATTACTATCCCTACAGCCACCACACCCGCCCAACCAAATCCTATAAACTCTTAGCGCAACATTCTTGATCACTTAACAAAGACCCCTGCTTAAATCTCAATCTTGGATCTGCTTAAGTCTTCTCCCATACATCAAGAAATCCTCAACAAAGCTTAATAGGAAACTCATGTACCTAATGACATCAATCCCACACAGTTCCAAGCCTTAGTAGGAAACCTAGCTTTATCTTACTAGGTACACTTTAGCCAAAATGACATGCCAAATATTGATGCCAATCACAACCGTCTCTTGCACATCGAAGTCCTAGTTGCCCGTCATAAAATAAAAAAAATTCCTTGTAGATAATGGCTCTACCCTCAATCTATGCACTTTGAAATTCATAAAATAGGTTGGGTATACTCAAGAGGATTTGAGTAATCAAATCATCACAATCAAGGCTTATCATAATGCGAAAGGAAATTTTGAATGAATTATCAATCTTCCTATCCAGGTTGGAGCTATAGTTCAGTAAACTACCTATCATGTCCTTGATCTCGACGTACCATATAATCTCCTCCTTGGCCACCCATGGCTCCAGGATATGCAAGTCATCCCCTCCACGTACCATCAAAGCCTAAAATTCCTAATTAATGGACAAGAGATCACCATTTATGCCAACCCACAACCATTTGAATACTTCCACACTTTAGAAGCATCATTTCCCCATTTACATTATTGTCCTAGGGTTGAAATGGGTGCATCTCAGTCATCATCCATCAATCCATCATCCACCACAAAAACCACTCCTTCTACCACCTATCCTATAGTCACCAAAGTATAAATCATTGACAAGGGGTGTGGCGAATATGAAATTCATACCGCTCTAAATGTGGCAACCATGCCTCCATCACTACACATGTATGGCCAACATTCACAGGCTACTCCAAAGGAAGACAAGACTATCACCTTCAATGCAAAAAAAATTCCCACTACCACTTTTTGGTCTCCTAGTATAAAGATAGATGCACCAGAAGATGATATCAGTCAATGGGTATACCATGAAGAACCCCAACTAGATCCTCCTCTAAATGAATACTTTTAGGAAGTATACCCTTGGTCAGCTAAGTTCATAGAAAAGTATAACTACCAAGGTGGAGGCCTAGTTAAGGATTAATAGGGATGGTTGCAACCTATTGAGGTATCAAAGCTGCTGAGGAATATAGGCCTCAGATATGACAAAAAGAAAAAAGGCCCTTCAACATCATCTAATACATCCAATAGTGTTACTATGGACAATGGTCTATTGGAAGACATAATCGAGGAAAAATCCATCATACGTGCATATGATGATGTTGATCACATAAACCTATCATCCATGTTTGACTTCCTATCTTTCTATACTAGTAGCCTATTTCTTCGCCATCTCAAAGTTATTAATTGGGACCTATGTGACAGTGCATCTGTCAATATCTCCTTGGATACATATGTTAACCTGATGGGATTGGGGGAGGATGAACACTCCAGTTTCAAAAATAAAAGAAAGAAAAATAAAAAGTGTTCATCTAGTGAAAACCTCCTCGAGGCACTTCCTGACTTAGAAAAATTAAAAATAAACAATGCATCTAATAGTTTAAACCTCGAAGAGGTTCTGGAGGATGGATATGTTCATCTTCCCCTTTTGAGAACTTAATTATCAACACGATCATCCATCCTAATTGAGGAAACTCAAGAAGTTAGTCTAGGTACTACAAAAAACCCTAAGATCACCTATGTGGCCAAAGTGAAAGCTATTTTGGATATGCCACCCTCGCGTAATTTGAAACAATTGAGAAGCCTCTAAGAAAAGCTACAATCCATCCATTGGTTCATAGTCCAGCTTACAAATAAGTGTCAGTCATTCATCCATCTTCTGAAAAAAGACTATGCCTTTAGATGGAACCAACAGTGTCAAATAGGTTTCAATAAGATCAAGGAATACTTGGCTCATCCACTAATGTTAATGCCACTAATTCCAGGGAAACCCCTCCTGCTTTACATCTCTATCACTTTAGTCACATTGGGGGCATTATTGGCACAACATGATGAATCATCAAAAGAAAGAGCAATCTATTGCATCAGTCAAACACTGGTTGGCTATGAATTAAACTATTCACCCATGGAGAAATCTTGTCTTTCAATGGTCTTTAGTACACAAAAACTCTGACATTACATGCTCATCCATCTAATCAAATTAATAGAAAAAATTGATCCACTAAAGTATCTGTTATCAAAAACCACTTTAACTAGTCTCATGGCTAAGTAGGTCATGCTCCTAAGTGAATTTGACATAGAGTACGTAGATCACAAAGCCATAAAGGGACAAGTCATAGCTAATCAATTGGTTGAGGCACCCCGAGTGGATGCTTATCCGCTAGTCACCAAACTTCTAGATGAAGAATTTTTCATAGTTATAGAAACACCTACTAGGATATTGTACTTTGATGGCTCATATACTCATAATGGATCAGATGTAGTATTTCTATTGGTTACCCCTCAAGGTGATTATATTCCAAAATCATTCAAGATAAAATTTCCATGTACCAACAACATAGTTGAGTATGAAGCCCTCCTCACAAGTCTCTGAATTACAAAGCAGTGGCACATAACTCACTTAAGAGTCTTTGGTGATTCATTGTTGGTCATCAAGCAAGTTAATGATGAATTCCTAACAAAAGATGACAAATTGTTACCCTACAAGTGCATGATGGAAGACTTCAAGAAATATTTCACATTCATACAATTTGATCAAATTCCTAGGGTATAAAACAAAGCAGCTGAAGCTATGGCTACTATTGGATCCCTAATTGACATGCCTAAAGATCAAATAAAATGTGAGTTCCTTGTGGAAAATTTTTTAATCCTAGCATATGATATCCCTGAGACTGACATGGTGCGACGTTGTGGGTCCTGCTTCCCCATGGTATCAAGACATATATACCTATCTGCATGGTAATATTCTACAACCAGATATTACATACAATCAACATAGATCCTTTTTCGAACATTCAACCTGATACATCATCGTGGGTATGATGGAAGCCTCCTTAGATGTCTGAATAAGACTGAAGCCCATACTACACTAATGGAGGTACATAGTGGTGTTTACGGAGCCCATTCAAATGGTATGGCTTTGGATAAAAGGATTCTTTGAGCTAGATATTATTGGCCTACATTAGAGCATGATGCTTGTGAATTCATGAAGTGCCTTCCTTGCCAACAACATGCAGATTTGACTCATGATCTAGCACATGACCTTTAGCTCCTCCTAGCACTATGGCCCTTCTCTCAATGGGGTTTCAATCTGATTGGAAATATTTACCCGCCATCTTCTGACAGCCATACATTCATAATTACTACCATTGAATACTTCAACAAATGGGTGGAAGCAATGCCACTCTCACAAATCACTAGTACCTAGATTTCAAAATTCATCCTTTACCATATTCTTTGTAGATATGGTATTCCATCCACCATCCTCTCTGATAATGGAAAACCTTTTAAAAACCAAGCCATGAAACACCTTTGTGACACCTTTCATATCCAACATCATTGGTCAACACCTTATTACCCTTAGGGTAATGGTCGGGAAGAAGTAACTAACAAGACCCTTATTCATATCCTCAAAAAGGTTGTCAATAACACTAGTTGAGATTGGCACCTCCATATCCATCCTACCCTCTAGGCATATAGCACCTCCATCTATACCCCTATAGGCACCACCCCATATTCTTTAGTGTATGGCATTGAAGCAATCTTTCCAATCTAAGTTGAGCTCCCATCATTGAAGATTTCTATGAAAAACCTTATCAACGAGGATGATGCTCGTGCTGCATGACTTGCATAGCTGGAGTTACTTGATGAAAGATGAATCAAATCATATGATCATCTACAAGCATACCAAAACTACCTCAAGCATAACTACAACAAGAAGGTTCGTCCTCAACAATTCTAGGTTGGTGATTTTTCCATTAAAGAGAACCAACGTACTCAGTAGAACCGCAGTAAGAAAGGTAAATTTGAAGCAAATTGGTTGGGTCCTTATATCATAACCACTAAGTATGGGTTTGGGGCATATAGAATTGCTACCCTTGAAGGGGATTCCCTCAAATATCTTATCAATATCATGCATCTAAAGAGGTTCTACACCTAAGTCCACTTGGTAACCCTACCTTTGCCAAAATCCCTAAAAAAAAATAATCCCTAAAATAGTAAAGAGAAATAAATTCATCCTATGGTGAAAACCACTTTTGGTTGTGCCTTGGATAAGTGTGGGTGGTGAAAAACTAGTAATAGGCATCATCCGTAGAGGGATTAATCTTATCTACCTTGCATCCTAGTTACTTTATAACTTCATCTATTCTATCCTAACATCCCCTCCCATCCTATCCTTGGCTGCTTGGTATATTTTGATTGAGAATTGGATGATCCACATTGGCTATCCCTCATCCTGAGATTTTCATTATCCCACTTTGAACTTATATCATTCATCTGATTGTCAATCAGTTTGTGTCATCATATAGGATGATCCATCATGTTGGTCTCCATCTAGATCTCATCTTATTACGTCGGTCTTCTTGTCCTTTGTCGAACCACGTTGCCCCTGCTCTGTCACATAGGAAAGGCTAATAATATGACTGCCCCCATGGCATTCAGGTCATCCTATGATGGTCCCCCATCATCTGTCCTCATTATCTCCTTTCCACTCTTGTCCATGGTCAGTCATCATTTATCTTTTTTGAACTATGTTTCCCCTGCGCTTCCATGTAGGAAAGGTCAATCTTTTGATCCACCCCTAGGGCTTTAATTTGCTTTATCTGGCTATGTTTCGTCATCCCCCATTTGTCTCCATTAGTCCTCTTTTTGCTTTATCCATGGTCTTTTCTTGAACTACGAGGGCTTTGTGCTTTCATGTAGGAAAGGATAATTTTTTATTAGCCCTCGAGCCCCTATGTCTGTAGGGTGTGTCAGTCCTTTGTTTGGTCTCTCATGTCATGTTTTCAAGAGTACCCTTATCTAGCTGGTTATTCACAAACAATATCCTTTAGTGATGGAGATTTTGATAAATGACAAATATCTTACATCAATTGGGTCATTTTAGTTTAGTATCCATCATCGGTCTCAACAGGATGCATCCTTCGTAACATACCACATCAACCCTTCCATCTTCGTGATCCTATGGAAAAGGATGTTTGGCTTTGATTATGATTTATTTTCATACTTTTGGATTTTGTTTATTGTTTGAGCTCCCTATCCCCACTTATCAAAACTGCCATGATCCATCATATTATGGTGTGTTTTGATGAGCTAAGGCATGGACATTTCTTGATTGTTTTTCTTGTTGTTGTCTACTGGTTGTTCCCATGTAGTACCCACTAGGACCCCGAGGGTCCTATGTTATGTTGGGAACATCCCTTTGTGCTTGTGGTTATTCCAATACCTGGCCTGACCAATGTCCTCATGACTTTGGGGTGTTGGGATCTAACTTTGTTTGTTGTGTTTGTTTCATGTATTGGATTCCAACTCCCCTTGGTCTCATATATCAGGGTATTCGGTATCTTATGCTATAGCAAAAATCAATGCTCAGAAGATGAAAAATTTCATTCCTGATTGCATTTCATTTCATTACATGCACCCTTCATTTACCCTTGTTCATAATCCCTCACTCATGATTTAGATTGTGCAAAATTTGATTCCTTTTCCCTTTGGTTTTTCTTTCAAGGTACTAATGGTTCTTGATAGGTACAGTATCACACCCATGTTACACCTATTGTCTACCTGCATTCCCATGCTAGTCCGTATTGACATGTGGGTTTGCATTATATGCATTCATGTTTCATTCATATTGCATGCCACATTGTAGATACAACATATTTTATCTATCATAGACTAATTAGATTAAGTATCTTAGTTTCATTTAGTGCATACATGTCCATATTAACATTTACATGATACATGCATTACCATATTGTTAGATCCATCCTAATTACATTGTATACCAAATATTCATATCATCCTACATTATAAACATTAGTACATGCATAATCATCCATCCACATAAACATAAAATATCATATACATGTGCATACATAAACTAAATCATCCACCCATATAAACATAAAATATCATATATATGTGCATGCATAAACTAAATCATCCATCCACATAAACATAAAATATTGCATGCATGTGCATACATGCGTAATCACCCATCACATAAAACATAACACATAGTGTCAATAAGGGCTATCGCATATCATATCAAAATAATAAGATGTATATCTTGTCATAATGTCTCAAGCATAATCCACTACATATTCATCATATATCATCAAATAAGGTACAAAATATAGAGATGTAGATCTTTGCTAATATGTACTAAACCTCCATCCTGCACCTATAAAAAAATCAGTATCTTGTCATTTACTCCCTGACTACTCTACTATGAGCTGCCCATGTTGGATCTCTGAGGGGAGTCAGGCACTAGCCCTCTGTGTGTGGGGGTCCCCTGGTACTCATGGGTGGGAGTCCCCTGGTAACCACCATAAGGACAGGGATTTCACCGATAGTCGGTATACCCTTTGGTATGTGTCCCTAATGACTAGGATAGTATTGGCATCTGAGGTACCTGTCTAATGTAACATGATGTGCACTGTGTCAAATCTAGAATGACATGCTCATACACACACTTGTAGTAACTTTCCTCCTACATATAATCATCTCTTTGCCTAGCCTGATGTCTAGCAACATTCCACTCATGCCTATACCTATCCCGATCTGCACTAATGGCTCTCCACTCCTATCCCCACACCTCTTGTGCTAATATTAGCTGTTGTACTTGCTTTGTAGCCTTGTCTCTCTTAGCCTTTGCAACTTGTAACCCCTGTACCTCTACCTCTGGCTCACCCCCCTCAACCTATTCTACTTGTAGTTGAGCCTGTGTTACATCCCACTCACTCTACAACATCTGCATCCACATCTCTATGGCATCCCTCTCCCTATGCGCATCCTTTGCTTGAGCCACCACTACATCCCTATCCCTCTGTAGTGCCTAAAGTCTCAACTCGGCTGCATCTCACTCTCTCTGAAGAGCTGATACTTGTGACACCACTGCATTCATCTCTCTTTGAAGAGACTTAACATGTGCCTCTACCACCTGCCTCTCACTCTATAACACTTGAGCACATGTTTGTGCCACATTCATCTCTACCTCTATGGCCTATACCTGTGCTTGTGCCACATCTCTCTCTATCTGCAATACATGTATTTGCACCCTAAGCTCATCCTCTCTCTCCTGCATCAACCCCATATCTCTAACAGCCTCCTCTAGACAATCAACTCTATCCTAGAGCCAATCTCGCTGCAACCACAACTCTGCTCTCTCTAGCCCTAACCACTCTAAATGCCTCCAAAAATCCTCTATATCTCATGCAGTACCTACCCCAATCTCTATGGGCCCCTACCCTATCCCTACTCCAACAGCCTGTCACACCACCTCCTCAGCCACTAAACAATCTCTCTCCCTTTACTCTACATCCCCCTCCTCATGATCCTTGACTACCTATTCCCACAAATCAACCACCTCATCTTGTGCCTCATCCCTATCTCTCTATAAACTCCTCTCCATCACTGTCACTATCATAGCTAGCTTTGCATAATCTCTCGCTACTCGCAAATCATTCCTATAGCTCCCCCATCTCTACCCCTAATCTGATATACTCTGCCTCTATCTGTCATAACCACTGTTCAGTAAGTCACAGTCTCTCTAGGGTCCCTCTCAGTACCACTATCCGTTCCTCTCTTCTAGGTGGAGTCATCATTAGAGGTGGGATGTCATGTACCTTTGTATCAATGTCCATCTCTTATGGTTCATACCCCTCACTCCTTGTTGATGCCTCTACCTCATCCACATCAATCACCATGGTGGCTCCCATCCTCCTCCCCACATCATCCTCTCCTACTCTCCAGTGGCCTTGACCTCCTCATGTCTTTGTCGTTGCTACCCTCCTATGGCCACATCTACCTCCTGTCTCTCTTGTTTCCAATGTCTTAGAGATGCATGAGCCTCCTATCTCCTCTCTCTATGCCTCATGTCCCATGTCTTGCTACATCGTAGCCTTGGCCTCCTCCTCTCCCTCCTCTGCTTCATCTCCTCCTTGAGCTTTCTGTCGCCATCTCCTCCTGTTCCCTACCCTCACTGGCTCCTCGGCTACTCCAATCAACTCCTATCCTCCTCTCCATCATACTAGTCTCTCCTAGTCTCCTCTCCACTATCCCTATGGACCTTATCTATCTCTCTTCACCCTCAGTCGTCTCTCATCCTCTAACCTGAAACCTAGTGCCCCCTCAATAAGCACCACTAGTGTAATCCATGGAGGTAGATGTCGCTAAAACCACTGACCATATCAATCTGTCATCCCTACATATCTCAACCCCTCCCTCCTACCTGAGTATGGTAGAAACTGTAATGTCTCCAACTCCTCCCACACCACCGCTAGATCCAACTCATTCCCCATGGCTTCTCTTGTGTCAATTGTCAGAATGTCACTCGCCCCATAGGAATATCCTACTTCAATCCAAATTGCCTCATCACTTGATCTGGCTTGTGCAATTCCACTACACGTGGACCTCTTCTGATGATATAACATCAGGTGAAGAATTCATCCCTGTGTCTCTCTTCATCATCCCTTTGATCTTTGAATCACAACAACATATACGGACACCATACTATCATCTCAACCCACACCTCATCAAATCGTCTCTAAATATCCACATCTTCGACATCCCAATATCATAGTATTGCTCCTACCTTTGTCCCCGATCCCCAATTCATTGTTGCTCTATCATCCTGCTCTCCTACTCTCAAAACGATCAGCTTGGTCACTCTAATATGCTCCCAGGCCCACACCTGTAGCAGTGTGACATGGGTCACACTTAGCACCTCTCGATACCATACCACATGTATATCCCTGTACAGTTGCACTAACATACAGGTCTCTCATGCAAACTTACCCTCTCAACCCTCAATGATATGATAGATCACCTCAATGAGCCTGAGGTGTAGGAATTGACCACTCTAGTCTCAAAGTAATATCCCGATAATCAACCTTGCTAGGTATAGCAACAATGCTAGTACCCTGCAGGACAAACATCTATCCACATCTAGCTACTGTCTCTGAATTAGTAGCTCATCATCACCAAATACAACCTGCACAAACTTGTCTAGTGCTCGCCCTCTTCCTGTCACTCGCTAATTAGGAGCCCTACTATGGGGAGCCTCAAAATCCTCCATCCATCCTCTATAGTCATCGCCATCTCCCCTGTCGATAGATGAAATGTTGACATCACTGAGTCCCAAAGTTCTATCAATGTTGTCAACATGGCCATGTGGGCCTTAATCCTTAGATATGATAGCATGTGCAATAGTCCTACCTCCGCTACCACCTGATGATCCATGCCCATCATCACTACTATACATCTACTCAGTACCTAGAACCACCTCTCCCATGTCCGCAAACTATCAAAATCCTAACTCCATGACATGACCACTATGTCATTTTTCCTTTCTCTTTTTTCTTTGTCATTTTCCTTCCCTCTTCACTGGTCCCGGTATCCCCTTGCCTATCCTTTTTCTTTCCTCTCTTTTCCATCTTTCCCCTTGTCGCTCCACTTCATTTTTGGGCAGACCCCCCTCGGTTGTGGGTGGCCAACCTTAGTCATGGGCGGACCTGCCCGATACCTTAGAAAAACCCGCCCTCAACTGCGGGTGGACTCACTTAGGACGTTGAGTGGACTAGCCCCCGGGCATGGGAAGACCTGCCTGAGCCCTTGGGTGGACCTACCCATGCACAGGTGGATTCGCTCAAGCTCCCAGGTGTGCCCCTGGTTTGTGTGAGTGGACCCATCTAAGAACAGGAAAACCCACCCCCACGTGTGGGAGGAGCCACCTGGGCATAGGTGGACCCCCACCGTTCATTGGAGAACCTGTCCAAGCATGGGTAGACGCACTCCTTCATGAGCCCCAGCTTTGAATCTTCCCCTTCACCTATGGTGTTTCCCTCTTTTGGGCCGTACTCATCTCCTTTACCCAACTAACTTTTTAAAAAAAATTTCCTCCTCGACTGAAACACAAAAATCCCAATTTTTCCTCTTGCCCAGTTTTCTACCCTCACCCCCCAATAAAACTCATATTTTCAAATTTCCAAAACTTAAGGGAAATGGAAAAAATCACAAAGTTAGGTTTGAGGCTAACCTAGTGGGGTACAACACACTTGTTGAAGAACTTCCATCTCTCATCCCCCCCATGGATAATGTCACTATTGTAGTCCAACATCATGCACTCTGACCCTATCCCTCTCTTCTCCTCCCTCGCTTCCTCAACTGACAACTATCCAAATGAGAAGTACTTCTTAGAATTACCCTTTATAACCTTTTTTCCTCATTTTTCACTTTTTTAAATGAAGGGAATTTTTTCCCTTTATTTAACAAAATTTTCCTCTAACTAATCTATTCACCCTCTATCTTCCCAGGGCCACCATTTGAGCACTACACCTTTGTTTGACTATGTTCAAAAGTGACTCTTCCTAGTTTTTTATGCTCTTTCCACTAACATATACCACTGCATACTTTCGAGAAGTTGCCTAGGACCCCTTTTCTTTCCCTGTCTGCTAGCTTGATTGAGCATACCTTACAATTCTTTCCCAGTCCTCTGTCATAAGCCTTCTCTTGTGAGATTGGGGCATCCCCTTTAATTTCCCTCTATTTGGGAAACTCACACAATGTCTTCCATGTTGGTGCATCTCTTTTCTGGTTGCTTCCTCTATAGAATCATCTGCATTTTATTTTCTTTTCTTTGAAACCCTCTTATCCTAACAGTGTTTCAAAGAGGGGAAAAATGTAGGCATCCAAATATGACCACTTTCATATGGTCAAAGTTTTCCCCTTATTCATCCCTTTACTCATCTACTTCACCGATATTAATTGAATCATTCATTTGATTAATATTTCATGTCTTACAGAAGGTTCCTAAAAGTATTAATTTAATAATTAAATATTTTTACCTTCTTTCCTCTCTAAATTAAATAAATATACCACTTTATTTAATTTAGTCATGTGTCTTCTTGGAATTTAAATTAATTTTTCATTCTCACTTTCTCTTTCTTTGTCATATTCTCCATAATCCTCTCCTAATCTAGATTAATTTAATTATCCATGATTAAAGATGTGCACCACTTAATCAAGATTAATGTCACATCCTCCAACATTTTCCACTTTCCTCTAATCCTTCATTAATTATCCTAATCATGTGTTTGTACAATCTTAATTAAGGTCATTAGCCACATTTAGCATGCCTTTTTGGTCAACCTTTTCATTTGTCTTTCTTGACATTGACCCTCCTTCCCATGGATCTTCTAGAATCTTTTGACTTGTCACATCAAGTCATATGTGGACAAATACTTCCCTTTCTGGAACCTTGTCTTGTCCATGACATTCTTGCAAAGATTTGAATTTTTAATTCACATTTATTTCTCCAACTACTTTCCCTTTTCCCATGGAGATTTTTGAGGAATTCTAAAATTCCTCAAAAATCACTTTCATTCCCAATTGGGGACAATAAGTTCCTTTTTGAGGAAATATTCTCATCCCCCAAGGTACTTGCAAAAGTACTTGTCCTTCTTCCACCTCATGTACCATCCTTCCACCCTGGCATTTACAGATCACCTTTTCCAAGCCACTTTACATGCCACGTGTCAATATGTGAGGGCTTGTGAGTCCTCAACTCACCATAGCCCTACATCTTGGCCTTGTTGTTTTAATCTCAACTGTCTATTTCTCTAGAGAATTCAAAATTCTCTATAAATACCCCATATTTTCTCTCATTTTGGGGAGAGATCATTATGCTAGCCAAACTCTTGCAAAATTTACACTTGAGCCATACTTAGCTAGAATTCTCATCTTCTTGCATACAACATAGCATTCTCACCTACTTTCCATCCATATTGCATCTCAATCATACATATATTTCCACCAAGAGGAGTATATACAATGTCATGAATCGAAGGGCCAACCAAAAGAATAGCTCAACAAGGTAAAATGTTCTATTTTGTTTTGTTAAGCTAATCATTTTCCCAATCTTGAGGTGTTAGGTGTTTAGGTGGTTCCTTACATTTTTTTTGTTGCTACTCCTTTCTAGGACTACGTTTTCACCTAATCACACAAGCTTCTTAGGATTTTCTCAATGGAATGCTTGTCATCTACATATTCCCCTAGAAATTTCATTTGACTTACTAGACCTTCTACCTTTGTTAGAAATTCATTCATAGATTCACTAGTAGTCATCTTTACGTTTTCAATTTTTTTCCTCATTGTCTATAATTTTGCAGTTCGTGCACCTTGATATGCATTATTCAATATTTTCCATGCTTGTTGATAATGAATAGCACCACTTATCATGGGGAAAATTGCTTGATTAATTGCACCTTGAATCAGAAATAGAGCTTCATTATGCTTCTTTACATTTGCTTTGTATTCATTTTTTTGTTAATCATTTAATGCATTAAATGTAGCTGTATCTAGTTCTACATACCCTACTTGTACAATTTCCCACAAATCTTTGGATTTGAGTAGGGTTTGCACCCTACTACACCAATATGTAAAGTTGTCTCCTTCAAATAATAGAATTAGCATGTTAGACATAACATTTCCTACCATATTTTCCATAAGAGTAATGTGCAGAATAACTGAACGACTCAACACAAAAAACCTAGAGAGATCTCTACAAATGGATACTCTCATTTTCCTTTCAAATATGACCCACACCAAAAATATTTTTATATTATATTGATTTTTTGAGATTAATTCTTAGTTGCAACTGATAATACACTTAATTACACAATATTCACTTTACAAAAGAAAAAGTTTGAAAAAGTTTGATCTTATTACCGTTTGATTTCAAAATCAAATTTTACATATATATATATATATATATATATATATATATATATATATATATATAGAAAATACTTTAACCCAAACTTTAAAATTTTTTTTACCTTATAACTTAATTCAAGTGAAACTTAAAAAAAAGGTTGTGTGCTAGATTTAAAACTATCAAAATAACTTTAAAAAAGTTAAATACTTAAGACTTTTAAAATAAAAGCCTTGCGGGGAAATTTTTTAGAGGATAGTTTTCTTTCACACGCAACTCCTTTTACGCTACATGCCTCTTCAAATGAACAACACCAATTTACATGCAACAATCATTTTTTGAACTTTTAAACAACTGCCTCCTTAGCAACAAAAATTGGTGACTGATTGGGATGCCTCTTCACACAACGGTTTTGATCTTCTGAGCCTTCACACCTCCTTTGAACACAAAAAAACTTGATTCCTACTACAACTGCATGCCAACTCTCTTGTTGCAGCCTACAAGCCTCCACACGGAACTTATTTCAACTTGTAGATAACACATACAACAATTTCTTTTGACTGGGTGAATATTACTGCAATCTTCAATCAATAGTTTTGAACTTCAGTCTAACAATCTTCTTTTGTGCAAGCAGCTAAAGAATTTAACTTAGCTGAGATAAACCGCACTGTAGATATCCTATGGATTCTCTAGCTCTGATACCAAATGAAGGAAAATAATGGTGATTTTTTTATCACAAAACAAACAATATGCAAAAGCCCCAAATTTCCTTATTGAACTGAGAGGCAAGACATCCATTATATAGATATTCAAAATAGAGGTTACATAATGGAACACAACCATATTCACAAATATCCCAACTACACTAATAAATACATACAACCACAATCTTAATAATAGGCAGTAAAGTAACAAAAGGCTATCGGTAAAGTTATGAAAGGCTGCAATGGAAATTATTGTTGTTAGTATTTATGTAAAAAAATTGGGCAGTTTTTAAGGTTAAATATGAAATATTTTTTTAAATTATAGCTTTGAAAGGCTATGGATCTATAAAATGAACTGTTCCATGGACTCTTCTTGTATGCAAATTTTTTAACTTCTGGTACACTTTGCATTTGGTTATCATTTCTAGTCAAAATCTGAATTTCATGAACTATGCAGTGAAAAGCCTTGGTTGGAATTCTCCACTGCCACCGCCTCTACACCACCTATAAGGGATGTTTTCCAAATAATTATTGTAAGCATCCCACAACTAAGTGTTGTTGCTAAATTATAATATGTGGAAGAAGACTATTTCACACATTTGTTCAAAGGGTCATGAGCTGCAAACAACATAATAAAATATGGACAAAATCTCTAGTTTCTTTTCTAAATGTTTGTATTTTTTGTTACATAGTCAATTAATTTATCAATAACATATTTAATTCTTTTCAAAATTATTTTTGGTTTATTGGGAAAGGTTTACCAAAATTCAAGTTTACTAAATACAAGGATAAAGCCCTTTAAATTAATAAATTTAAGGATGGAGCCCTTTAAAGGTTTTTCCCACTCAAACTTTGAAAATAGCTCAAATGGGACTCATTCGCCATCCTGGGTGAATGAGTCCCACCTAGATGGGACTCATTCGCACAAGGTGGCAAATGGGTCCCATGCTATTTTGCTAGCTAAAGTGTCAAGGAATGCATAAATTGAGTCTACATGTTGATCTAGTTAAGTTTTTTATTAGAATTTTCCTTGGGATGCACAAGATGGGGTCATATAGGCCTATTAATGATGATATAAAGGTCATAAATGCAAGAAGACCCAAAATCCAATGTGAAAGTGTAAATAAATACACTTTACAACACTAAATTAAGGAAAATTTGTGTCTATTTAACTTAGAAGGGCCCTAAATCCCATGTGAATGTGTAAAACACATTACAATTCTAGATTAGGTCCACTTGATTTACAAACCCTCTAAATTCAATGTGAAAATGTTAATAAACACTTTTTACAACATTAAATTAGCATAGAGTTAGGTTAATTTAGCTTAAGAAGGGCCCAAGACCTAATGTGAATGTGTTATCCATATTACAACATTAAATTGAAAGGAAATATTAAGCCAAAATTACAAGGAGGGTCCAAGCGAGACAAGAAAAGTAGAAAGGTTACTTTTTTAATGTTCACATTTAGCCCCCACTTTAGTGAGAGGATGAACTTGCTTCAAACTCATAGTAAAGTAGACATTCAAGAGGGTTCCAATCATACCAATGTGGATGAAAAAGGATGAAAAATATCAAAGGAGGTGGCCAAACCCCTAGAATCCAAGATCCAAAGTTAAACCAACATAAGCAAAAAAGGACATGCACAAGGTGAATGACATGCAACAGAATAAGAAACACTATCATACAATGGCAATGACTAAAAGAAAAAGTAAAATATGAGATCAGATCAAGCTTCGACTATTTTTCCAACACGATGTGTATCAGATCTAGGTTGTTTGTTCAAAAAATGCTTACTCACTTTGAGGCGACAAAATTCTTGGTTGTCTGCCAGGTGAGAAGTCCTAAAAGGGTGAGAGACATAAAATCATGGATGGTATGCACTCACACACACAGGAGGCTATGGGGAAAGTCATGGCTCAGATTGGGCTTCTTGCTCAACCATACCAAAGTTATACCTCCTGATAACTTTAATAAGGTGCCACACAAAAATGAATTTTTGAGCTTCATGAGACAGCTCATGAACAAAGTGATGTTGTAAGTGCAAGATAGTGCAATACTTGTTCAAAGGGATTTTTCTTAGTTCATGCAAGGTCTCATCTTAGGGAACATCATGCTTAATGTTTCCATGATAGGACGAGTCAAAGAAATATCGCGGTCTTAGAGGAAATCAAGCTCAATGACACCACCAAGAAGAGGACACATCGCAAGAAGAAAGAAATCACACAATGAAACAAAATGAGTTTTGATGTATGCCCCCACTTTAAAGTGGTTGCTAAGACCATTATTGTGAGAAATTTCTTTAAAGTAGAAAGAGACATGAGAGCTTATTTGGAAATTCCTATGCCAAGTCATATGCTTCCATTAAGCTACATCATGAATAAGTGTGTTGCGTGTGAGTAAATCTTAAGGCATGCCATCCACATCCCAAGCTTGCTCTTATATGTACATGAAAGGTGATCGACTAGCCAAAAGAGATAATGACAAGTGATATACAAGGAAAAGGCTATATAACCCCTTTCCCTCACTTAGTGTAGGACAAGGGTGATTTGGAATAACTGATAAGATGCATGGTAGAGTGAAAATCAGTATCAATTAGAGGAATTAGGTGCCCCCACATAAGGGAGAGCACCAAACTCCTTATGTTGTTGGATTTTACTACTCAAAGCCTTACATTCATTAGTAGAATAACCATGAACTCTGTGATAGGTGCAAAATAAAGTCTTGTAAGAGAATTTCTTTCATGTTCTTGGAGGAAGGGATATCAAGTGATATTGGAGGAGTCTTGACAAGATACCCTCTTGATCAATGGTAGATGTTCCTTTATTATGAAACAAAGATATATCTTGCTTAGTACAAGATGTCATACCTACACAAGGCTCTTTAGATTGTGAGATTTTGTTCTCTCCTTTATAGGAGGGTGTGGAATCTAACGAATTCAAATCATTAGTGTTTTGTAAGATGACATTGACATTAATTGAAGATGTATTTATTTGTTTTGTTTCTTGCAAAGGATAAAGACCACTACTGCCTATCAGTTCATGATGTATTATTGTTAAACTTGGCTTAGAAGGATGTTTTGTAAGAGTGTTGATATTAAGTGAAGGCTTGTTTATTTCTATCAAAGGACAATAATCAAGACCATGATTCATTTCTTATCTATTAGGCTCGATAGGGTTGTGGATACCTTGTTCTCTAGCACCACATCCTTTTCCACTATAGTCAAGTTATTTCATAAGATCATACCCTTTTCCATAATTTTTTTTCATTTCTTTAGGATTTAGAGGTTGTTGATAGTCAGTTTCATCAAAGTTTGTTGTGTATGTTGTATTTTCTTCTAAAGTGGTTGAGGAGGATGCTTTCGAAGGGTCCTCCAAATTTTTTGTTGTTATTACCACTTTTTCTTTTCCCTTTTGAGAGTCTTTATGTAGGATATTGTATTCTCCCATGAATTTTAGTGTGAAATATAAGGAACCCCAATCATCTTCTAAGAGCTTTTTGACTTCCTTGATATATTTTTCTTTGTCCTTTTCTTGCACAGGATCTACTTGTGTGGTTGGTGTTAATGTTTTCAATGGGTTCTCTTTGTTTTTCTCAAGTTGCAAGACACTATAAGGTTTGGGATCAATGTCAAGTGTGTAAAATTCATTGTTGTAGATGTATTTCATTTACAATGAAGAGTAGAAGGCACCCCATTCATTGTACGAATCCACGAGCTACCTAAGAGAAGATTATATGAAATATCATGACCTACATAACATGGATCAGTGTTTCTAATGTGACCATTCCAATTGTAATAGGAAAAGTGATCACACCAAGCAGTTGTTTTCCTACATTGTCAAATCCCTTAATAGACAAAGAGTTAGGTTGAATTTTTTTTGTATCCACATGAAGCCTATCCAAAAGGCTTATGCTACACACGTTAAGGGCTAAGCCATTTTCAACAAGGGTTCACTTTATTCCAATGTTTTTGTATTGAGATAATATTATGAAAGCTTCATTTTGTTTTTGCACTTCCAAAGGGGGAGTTCACTTTGTTGGAAAAAAATTTCAACATTTATTCCTTGAATCATGGTTGTTGTATCATTTCAGTTTGCACTTGAGGGAACCACAACTTGTTACAAGTCTCGTTGAAGCATAGTGTGATAATTAGGTGAATTTTGAATTAAATCCCATAAGGATATCTTTGTAGGTGTATTCTTAAATTACTCAACAAGATCATACTCCTTCCTAGGATGTGAAGGTAAACGTGGAGCACTAGGAAAAATTGGATTAGGCAAGGGGAGGGGTATCAGAGTTGGTTGTTGTAGTTGCAAATTACTCCTAGTGTTGTATGTATGAGCAATGGTACTATGATAAATTGGCTGTTGTAAAACATATTTCTTAGGTGGGTGAAGGATAAGTTCTAGTGTGCTTTTCTTATGTGATGGTGGGTGAAGGATTAGAGGATTCTTAGGATGTCCCATGGGATATGTAGGAGGTCCATTAATATAGGGGGACACTTGTGCATTCATAACCTCAACAATCTTGGTTTGATGTATCTCTAATAAAGGGAAGTCAAGGATCACTTGTTTATCATTACCTAAGGAATCCTCTTTACTATTGTCATTTTCTTCCACCATGATATCCTCCCTAGGAGGATATTGTTTAGGAGAACTACAAACCAAATGCTCTTGACATTCAAGGATTGGTTATTCTAAAATGACTTCATCACAAATAGGGGAATGATTAATGGTTGAAATATGTTGCTCAATAACTTGGGTTTTCCTAGGTGAAGGGGGACAACTAAGATTCTCAGGAGGGTATGTGCAGGATCATCAAGGAAAAAACAGGCCTTTAAGTGGCAAAAAATTTAGAAAAATCAGAGTTAGGCAACTTGACATAAAAATTTGAATAAGTTATCTATATTATTTCAAAAATATGTAAGAATAAAATCTATAGAAAATTGAATGTAGTTGCTAAACTACTAAGTTTATTTTTTTAAAAATAAATCTATTTGGTGAAAATTTGAAATTTCAATGCAAGTAGTACTTAAATTTCGGGAAAAAATAAGTAGGTATCTATCTGACCACCCTAACCACAATAAAATGATAATATTTTTTTTATAAGATTTTAGATATAAGTAGAGGACTCATGTCCTAATTTGATGCATATTTTTTTGTAATTTTTTTCAAAGTAAATAATTAATTATGAATTTTTTATTACAACTTTTGAAAAATATAATATAACTTGTGTCTGACCACCTTAACTTGGTCGAAACTTCATGAATCTCATTTTTTCCTTTATTAATCTTAGATTATGTGAAGCATAGAATGTGACGCATATTTCGGATTCAAAAAATGTGATATTGTTTGTGAGCTATAGATGTTTTTCAATCAACCTATCAATCAGGACTTTAGTCATAATTCAAATAGAAAATGAATAATAATTACTTATTAAATTCAAAAAAAAATAAAAATATATTGGTGGAAAACTAAGAATCTCCTTTAAAAACCCTTTTTGTTTCATCAATTATGGGTAAAAAAAATTCATCAGCCACATACCCTACAAATTCCCATGAATATTTCCACTATTTGGCCCATCATGATCTTGCACATACCTAGGAATTTCGTCCATTATGTTTTCTAACATCAAAGTATCTTCTACATAGATATGAGAGATAGTAAGAGAAGAACAAGTATTATTATCATGATCATTTATGAGCTCATTATGTTATTCCCTATTGTCCTCCAAAATAGGATAGGTAGGGGAAGGATCATAAAGAGTGTTGTCTTAGATCTTGAAGGTTTGCTTATCTAACACCAACATATCCTCATCACTATCACAAGAGGATAAGATGTTGGGATATGAACATAGGTAGGTTTCAATGGTCTCTTCTTGTGTTGAGTGATCATCATGATTACTTATTGTTGTATCCTCTTGTTTAGTAATGTCTTGCCTAATAAGAGAGGTGAGAGGAGAGAAACAAATCGAGTTCTCAAAACTATCATGATCGGTTAGTTCATATAATGCTACAATATATTCTTCACAAGTAGGAGAGATATTAGGAGAAGAAAAAATTTGATTGTTATGATTGCCCAAGGTTTCTTTCAATAGACTAACCTCACTCATAGAAGGGATACTATGAGAGGGACAAATGATGAACAAAAAGGGAGGGGAAAGGACCTCATATTCATATGCACTTAACAAAACTTTCTTACAACATTCAACAATATCATAAAATAGAACATGAAGTATGATAACTATATATTTTTTCAATGAAAACATGATGTAATGATTGTTCTACAAACTTGAAATGCAACAATGCTAAATCAAAGTTCATGCAAAAGAGTAATGCAATTTTTTAGATTTTGAGGATGGCAATTGACTAATTATGTTGTGTAACAATGTGAGAATGCAAATTTGAAATTAAGTCATGCATGAAATGGACCAAATTAAGCTAAATTTAGTGAAATTCATGTAACATAAAGTCAATTAATTGAAACATATAGTTAATGGAAGCAAACAAAAGTGCAGAAAGAGGGTTTGTAATATTGTAAAAGGAAATTCCAGGGGTGCACAGGGACTGATTCACCCAACGTGGTGAATGAGTCCCACTAAGGATATTTTTTTCAAAAATTTCAGGTATTTTTAATGGATTTTGATGTTTTTTATGTTGTATGAGGTGAATCCTAAAGAAAAGTGCATTTTTTAGATGATTTGCAATGATGTGATATGCGAAAATGCAACCTATATGCACTTTCACTAATGCAAATTTTGAAACCCTAGAATTCCAATTAACTAATGCAAATCCTAATGCAAATTTAATGCAAGATAGATATAGAATGATGATGAAATCCAAATCATAATTATGATATTAAAAATTTAGGTTCACCGAAATGTGGACACCAAAAATGGATGCTTCATTTCCTTGTCCACAAAATGGATACAAGGAGAGGGATCTGATTTCACATTATTCGCATTCAAGGGTACCTTAGAGATTTAAACCCAATGAAGGATGTGAGATATGACTGTAAGATATGCTTGGAGATGAATGAAACATCTCCAAACATATCCTAAATGACCTAGAAATGCAAGTGAAATAAAACAAAAAGTTGTAAAATGGAGAGTGTGCACTTGGAAACTTGTTGAGGATGGAATGGAACTATTAAATCTTGAAGATGTTGAATTTTAAGCCTAGTGGGACTCAGTCACCATTCTTGGTGAATTAGTCCCAATTTTGGAAAACTACACCGAAGCAAGTTTCAGGCAAATGGGCATCTAAATCTGTAAAAATATCTAAAAGAAACCTATAGTGGGACTCATTTGACACTAATGGAAAATGAGCCCAATTTGAATTCTCTAGAAATTGAATGTCTGGATTTTCTCTTCTTTGTTTGCTGAATCTATTCCTCTAGGTGTCCAGATTTGAAACCATGATTTTTGGGGCTATAAGTGACTTTTTGTGAGTATTTTGACCTTGCCAATAGGGAAATGACTCCAATTTTTTTTAACCTATTCTTCAATTATATCAAATCCTTCAAAGTGCCTATATCTACAATCACACAAAGAAAGAGAGAGAAAATGTTGATTGTTGGGGGATAGGGGTTTGCCTTGGTCAAACCCCTTTTAGGTAATTATACCAAAATAATGAAACAAGATCATGAAGCATGAATATTAATTCATGCAATTCAAACCTTTCCTGATGATGATGGATCTTGAGTTGCTGGAACCATTGATGGAGAAATCTTCCCTTAAATGCCTTAGAATTGATCTTGATTGCTATTTTGATGAGCTTGTGAAGACTTGAAATGTATAATTCTTGCTTGGTTGGCTTGATCTCATGAATGTATCATGGATAGATGAAATAATGATTTGGGAGCTCATTTATATAGGTAATCCACTCACATGAATATTAATTTGATCCCCAATGCAGACATTAAAGAAAATTAAACTTAAGACCTAGTTTTTCCTGCTCAAACTTTGAAAATAGTGCAAATGGGACTCATTCACCATCCTAGGTGAATGAGTCCCACCTAGATGGGAATAATTTTCGCAAGGTGGATAATGGGTCCCATATGGGCCATTTTGCTAGCTAAAGTGTCGAGAAATGCATAAATTGAGTCTATATGTTGATCTAGTCAAGTTTTTTTTATCATAATTTTCCTTAAGATGTAGAACATGGGGTCATAAGGGCCTATTAATGATGATATAAATTTCATAAATGAAAGAGGACCCAATATCCAATGTGAAAGTGTAAATAAATACACTTTACAACACTAAATTAAGGAAAAATTGAATCTATTTAGTTTAGAAGGGCCCTAAATCCCATGTGAATGTGTAAAACACATTACACCACTATATTAGGCCCACTTGATTTACAAAGCCTCTAAATTCAATGTGAAAATTTCAATAAACACATTTTACATTATTAAATTAGGACAGATTTAGGTTAATTTAGCTTAAAAAGGGCCCAAGACCTAATGTGAATGTGTTATCCACATTAAAACATTAAATCAAGGCAATATTAAGCCAAAATCACAAGGAGGGCCCAAACAAGACAAAAAATTTAGAAGGGTTTATTTTTCAATGTCCACATTTCCTATCACTAATTGCTCTTAAATTTTGAGTTTTATATTAGGCATGTGTGATATGCAAGTTGCTTTTGTTATAATTTGGATCTGTCATCACTAATTGCTTCAAATTTTTATGATGGGAATTAGTGATGAGTGATAGAGGCCACCGGTCAATGTGAGTCGTCGATGTTTTAAGGAGGGGTAAATGAGTGATATGTTTGTAAACAGGGAGGATGCACGTGGCTTGATTTGACTTCATTGCTATTTTTCATCCATCGCTATTATGGTTTGACATTTGAAACATAAATCAATGATGTGTGATGTATGAAGATTTCTAGAATGAATAGTGATCCAATGGTGAGGATTTCATCACATCTTCACTCATTTCATTGATTGAACCTTGGAAAGGTGAGTCAAATTTTTGATGACCGATGGAATGTATAAGGGAATGTTCTCTTCAAATGCCTACTCCATGAACTTTTCCAATATAAATGAAAAGGCACAGATTGAGTTGGTGATGCATGTTGATTGTCATATCATAGGTGAATAATGAAGATTAAGGGTAGATGTGGTAGCTTTCTGAGGTGGTATAGTCATTTTTAGGAACAAGTTGTAAAATCCAAAAATAATGCTCAAGGTTGCAATTGACAAAGTTTTAAATCCTCAAAGATCGACGGTCCCAATTCAAAGCTAAGCTGCTAAGTTATCAACTTGATTGCACAATGATCTCTTGAATCGTTAATTGTTGCACACACCAAATTATCTATTTAATGCAGATTGCCTACCGTTTGATCTCACCATTTTCAATCTTCACAAAATGTGAAGTTTGGGTCATAAAAGAAGTGTATGAGTGTTGAGATTTCAATTATAGAGGTGTTGATGTTTTCATTTCTAGGTGAGTTGGTTTCCTCTACAAGCTCTATTTAATTCATGCTATAGTTTGTCTGGGAATTTCATATTTTTGGGGTTGGTTGAAGTTGTCTAGGTTTGTGGCTATTTTTTCCTATAAATTTGATTTAGGAGCTCATGGTTGTTTAGTTTCCTCTCAATTTAGATTTACTAGCTTTTTCTCTACATTTTCCAAAAATAGGTGAGTCAGGTACGCCAATTCATCCAACTAGGAGGTCTAGACAACTCAGTGTGTTTGAGTGTCAAGAGGACATGTATGTGCTTGAGTTGGAAGTCCCTAGGACTTTTGTGGTTCCAAAGAGTAAGAAAAGTGCATGCAACAAAAGTAAGAAGACTATTGTCAAAATCATGTACAATTTGAGAAGCAGGACCATTTCAGAAGAATTGGTCAAGTTTAAGGGGAAGGAGTCAACTAATCCTATGTAGAAGGAAAAGAAGAGAAACAATAATCACTAGGCCTACTTGGGGAAACACAATTCTCCCATTGTGCTTTCTGATAGCCCTTTGTATGGTGGAGATGATATTGACTCGGGTTATTATCATGAACAAGGCGATGAAAAAATACTCTGATGTTGATGACTCAAAGTAGTGTCTCCTCATTTTTTTTTGATGACACCATTTCCACTACATCAGGATCATCCTTCTCAACTTTTTTGTGGTTTTTTCCTTTGTGCTTATGTGGAATTCTTTTAGCTAGTATAATGAAGAATCATTTTGCTTGACATGGACATTGCAATAATGACTAATGGTACCCTATGGTGATTTGGTTGCTCTCCATTGACAACTCATGACTCATAATTTTTTCTATTTCTTTCCCTTGCTATGCCAATGGTTGCTTATAACTATCTAAAGAATATTTCACATTCTGGTGAAATTAGTTTTGAAATGAAATGTTTAATGTACTCGTAATTCAACTAGATGCTTGTTGCTCCCTTGTTCTATACAATGGATTTCAAGGCTGATTATAGGGGTCATATTTTTGAGTCTCACAAGGGTATAGGTGAAAAACTAAGCTCAAAAAGGAGTAGAATGTAAATAGATAGACTAATGAATATACCAAGAACAAGTTTAGGGTTTGTGTCATGATGTAATGATCTTGAAATGTTTTATAGTAACATCAATAATAGAAAATATAAGTTCTAAAATATATGATCTCCTATGTAATTTCCTTGTAGATTATGAATGAAATTGTTAATAATATTTTCAATTTTTTCTTCCATTGTTTAAACTGAATGGATGAGTTTATTTATGCTTCAATTCAAAGGGTTGATTGAATTCTAAAATAAGCTCATGGGCTTGTGAGGGAAGGATGTAAGATTTGGTAAGAAGCTATGTTTTGAACATAGTGAGTTGAATGGTACAAAGTGATATATTAGTTGTCCACTAATTACTAGGTTGAATTTTTAATGTATAACTAATTAATCAGAAATGTGACTCCATTACCACTATGGATGAGGCACTGGTCTCTTCATTAGCTTATCTTAGGTTTACTTGATTTAGTAATTTACCTAATCATAGGCTTGGAATGGGAATGAAATCATAAAATAATGTTCAATTATAATGACCTAATATGAAGTATCGCTTTATTCCTCGCAATGGATAATTTATTTTATTGAAAGCTCTACCAAACCTTTGATGAATGTTGTCTATTTTCACTTAGGAGGAATCAATTTGTGCATAGGAATGCTTTTGACTAAATGAGTATCTTATGAGCATAAATGGGATTACCCTCCTAGGTTTCATAGATCCCAAAGAGTAGAATTAAGGGCCTTAAAATCCTTATTTGTGTGTTGGCCAATCCTAACTCTTGCTAATAATTCAATTCTAGAAAATTCATAGGTGAGGGATGAGATCAATAAAAAATCACCAACATAACCAACACTTGCACCAGAAGGAGGTTGAGGGATTACACCAATAGAAAACTATATGTATGTTAATATGTGAGAGAGTATGTGTTTTTGCATGCAAATTCTAGTTGCATGTGGCTAGATTAAATAAGTAATAATAAATGCTAAATATTGGAATAAAAAAAACTTAGACAAATATAAATATTTTCCTTAAAGAAATAAAGTATTATTTAAGTATGAAATATTTGCATACATATTTAAAACATAAAGCAATGCAAATGAAAAAAGAAAGTTTCCATCAAATTGACAAAAAATGCTAGAAGTGGAAATAGAATGTTACCATCCAGTTGTCAAATCAATATTTATCTGGCTTTCATGTGATTAGTAATATTTTGGACACTTTTACTTGAAAATTTGGATGCTTTTACCATTAAATGATAGTTGGTTTACTATTAAATGATAGTTGAAACTTTTTTTCTGATGAATCAATAGTGGTTTGTAGGTGTGAGACTTGTTTCAGGCTCAAATCTCACACAATATATAGCCTATCAACTCATACTACAAAAACTAACATTAATGGAAAAGCTTATTTAACTAACCTATCCCAACTTGTCTCCTTTGTCCTTAATCTTGATTGCAAGATTAAGGAATACATTATTTAAATTAGGTTTCTCATTTTAAATATTAATCCATTACCTTTTTATAATTTGCAATATACATAATTAAAAATTTATCATTATTTTATATTAAATGAATTAATAATTTTAAACTTTTTAAAAATATTTTAAATAGAAGCTTCATATAGTATTTATAGTAGATCATATACTTTAAAATTCAGAGTCGAAAATTTGGATAAAAATTATGGGATGATTATAGAGAAGGGTGGTAGACATGATTTCTACTATATATGTTAGTTTTCTCATTGATTTAATAGTTTAATATATGCTACAAGATAGTAAATAAAAATATGAAAGAATATACTAATGTTATATACCTAGATTCTTTATAGATTTAATGATGATATTATGATATAATATTGATGGATATCTAAAATGAATTAAGGTTTTGTTCTTTTATAAAACATTCTAATGTACAAATTATAAATATTCAATGCTTGAGTCAATTGACAATAATTAATTGGAAGTATGTTCTAGATTGGTCGATGATTGATTTCAAATCTGGAAAAAAATGTTGAAGGCCACCTAAACTCTATTGAACAAGTTTTGTGATAGGATCTAGAGTCAATATATATGTTGAGGTTAGGTTTGGACTATCAAATAATATAGACTTAAATTAAAAAGATGCAAAGATATATTGGTTGAACATAATAAATAGAAAAGAAACTAAAAATACTCTTTTAACCCTTAATAATAATTCTACCTATTGAATGAAAATGATAATTACTAAGAATATTGTTCAAAAATTTAAATAACTATAATAGATATATGTTTATTATTTATTATTTTTATTTTCTACAACATATTTGATAAGATTTAGAAGATAATATAAATCCTAAAAAATCTAACAATATAAATTATCATTAAAATATTAATTTATAATAATAAACAAACATAAATTTGAATTTTATTTATAATTCTTTAAATGAAAAAAAAAATAAAAAATTAAAAAAAATTATTTTTCTAAATACCATGTCAAAGAAAAAACGATTTATATGTGAATGGTGACTGTTTTTACGATAATATAATAGTCATGCTTTTCTATTGTCGACACCACGTTTAAATATTAGTAGTGCGAAAGATGGCATCCCCATTTCTTGAATGATTAAAGTCATGTCAAGGTGTCCAGAACTCTGTTATGCACAAGCGGAGTATAATTCAGAGTCAAGTCAAGCAGGGGCACATCTATTAAATTCAATGGTGGCGTTTCACTCTTGGAGAATAGCACGACTGTTTTATTCTTGGAGAACGTGATGACAGCTTGTTTTGTTGGAGAGGAGGTACGAAAAGAAACGTATTAAGATTTGAGTTTTACTTGCATCCATTTACATTTATATGCAAATCAAGTCAATTCCAGTCCGTACTCGCTAGAAAAAGATAAGATAATTCAATGCATCCTGGACATACAAATTAGCACATGGTTCGTGGGCGGCTACCAGTATTTTAAGAAACCAAAAATAATAATTCGTTAATACCAAAAAGTTTTGGGATTGTGTAAGTATATTGGTCACCTGGCGTCGGTCTGCCTTAGTTTGAACTTCTCACAGTTATGGGTTGAGGTTGACATGGATTGAAAGGCTCATGTTCCTCCTTTGGTTATGGAGGAGTTGGTTCCTAATCTTCCTATTTCACCAATTGTTATTAATCTCCCATTGGTTCTTGAGGTGTTGTTGGGAGCCTCTTCTATCTTGTCTAGTTTCTCTTTGATGATGTGTTTAATCGAATCATCCCTGCTTTCATGGGTTGTTCCTTCTACTGCCAATGAAATGGGTTCTGCCCCCCTTCGCCTTTAGCTGGTGGCATTGACAAGTTTTCTTGAATTGTCCTTCATTGTAGAAGGAAAGGTCTTCAAAAGCATGTACCACATTCTCATGTTTGGATTAGGGTTTGCATTTATCACGATCTAGGCATGTAATTGTCTAGTTGTGTTACTTGTTAGCTATTCATATGTTTTTTTTTTTTGGTTGTAGTATGAGCTTGTTTTGCTTTGTCATTAGGCTTGTAAAGGATTGGGACCTTTGTTTCTTAATTTTTCTAAGACAATGCATTAAATTGAAGAGTTGGATAATTATTGTGGAGTTGCACTTATGCATTTGTCAAAGTAAAGTTTACATAATCACTTGGAAAGATTTGATAAAAAACGACACTATTCTCCATTAATCTCACTTTTCTCAATGATGTCTTTAGTAAGTTACTTTTGAACGAGTTGTATTGTTTATATAGATTAGTAACATCAATTACAACACCAATTAACCAAAATTAATGTTTAATAAAGATTTGAAAGAAATATGTCCACTTGTACTAACCATCTACATAATCATATTTGATTCTTTTTAGACCAATATTGAAAACTATATGAAAATAAATAACATTATCAAATGCTCTCCCCCATTCCCCAGAAAAAAAATCCAAATAAAATTGAAATGAACATATTTTTAATGAATGATTCATATTTAACTTTATTCCAATTAAAGGATAGTACAATTTCACAAAAATAAAGGAGGGAGGTAGAGAGGCACATCCATAAAGTCTAATTGGATCAAGTCCAAAACAAAGATGAAATAACATTAAAAGGGCCAAGTCAAACAAATTCTAAGTAGCTAAAGAACAAATTAGATGGAGTAGAATCTTTATTACCTAGATTGCTCTAAACATTTTTAGTAACAACATCATCAATTGAATCTCAATTACTGAGAACACATTCTTCTTTAGGAGGGTTGTCTAGAGACTATTGTGGATGGATCAAAGAGATGGCCAACTCCACATGAAGAAACTTATCCAAGTCAAGTTGATTGGGAGCACCTCCTTGGTCACGAGAAGAGTTAGAAGAAATCTACAACTAGACTAATTCCACCCTTCATGAAAGATGGAATATAGGTTCTTATGGAACATTCAAATTTATTTTAAAAATAACAACAAAATTTAAATAACCATAATTTCTTATATTTGATTTTTGCTTTTAATAGCACTCTATATTTGATTTACTATAATTGTATTGTCTTACACTAGAACGCTTAATTAGAGGCGAGTGTTAATATTTCTAGAGGTAAAGTTGTTAAGTTAACGAAGTTGCTAGAAATCGTCAGACATCACATACGAATAACTTTAATAATATATCTATTAAAAATAGCGTCAACAAAAATCTAATGCAAAGACCAAACTTACCTCTTCCACATTGGAATTGATATATGCGCTATAAATTGCGACTCGGGGTTTTATAATTTCGTCTTAAGTGTAGTAACAACACCATGCCTCTCAAAATGGGCTTCCTTGTGTTTTTAGTTGTATTTGTACTGCTGCTCTTCTTCTCTCAGGGTGGGGAAGGCGGATATCTCTCAGAAGACCAGAGTATGCCTATTTTCTCCTATGCTTATCAAATTTTAGGTATGTTTGAGTATTTGAAATCTATTTATATGCCCAGTGAACTTTACAAAAATAAAATTTAATCCGTATATTTTGAAGTTATTTATGTGGGAAATATAAAAAAACTAGTTAGTTTATCAAATGCAAAATATGGTATTTAAGTAAAAAATTTGAGCAGTTTTCAAGGTTAAATATGAAATATTTGTTTAAATTGCAGCTTCGAAAGGCTATGGATTTGTAAAACAAACTGTTCCATGGACTCCTCCTGTATGTAAATTTTTTAACTTCCGGTAGACTTTGCATTTGGTTATCGTTTCTAGTAAAAATCTGAATTTCATGAACTATGCAGCGAAAAGCCTTGGTTGGCATTTTCCACGGCCGCCGCCTCGAGCCCAGCTATAAGGGATGCTGTCCAAATAATTGCTGTAAGCGTCCCACAACTAAGCGTTGTTGCTAAATTATAATCTGTGGAAGAAGACTATTCAAACATTTGTTCAAAGGGTCATGAGCTGTAAACTACATAATAAAATATGGATGGAATCTTCTGTTTCTTTTCTAAATGAGCCTATTTTGTTCTGAATCCTCGAGGTCGATTACTTTATCCAAGAAAGATTTAATTCTTTTTAAAATGATTTTTGGTTTATTGGTAAAGGTTTATTCAAATGTCAAAATACAAGGATGGAGCCTTTTAAATTAATAAATATAGTCAATGCTCAAGATCAGTTAGTGGGCAGTGACCGGGCTCTTTAAGCTCCTTAGAGCGGCCTGTCCTTCTCTGTATCTTCCTTGCTCTTGAATAAATTTTTACCCCTCTCTCAGTTTAAAAAACAAATATTCCTCCCGGCTTTATATTAAAGAACTCAGTGATAACCTATCATTGTTTAACATGAAAAGACACAGTCCACAAGGAACAAAAGAAAAAACATACCATGTTTGATGCCACTATCCTAGTGGCTAATAATTAGTCATTATGTTTTCATAAGAATGCAACATAAGAAATGGTGAGTGCTCAAGAAATTCAATGTCATTTTATTGTAACTGCATTCTTTCAATTAAAATAAAAAATGAAATTCAATGTTCAAACATAACAAAAAGAGACATAAAACATAGGGAAATAAGCCAAGTTCATTAACAAAATGATCATAAACTTTAATATTGCAAAATTAAGTTATTGTGTATAATGAATATAAAAATGTAAATATAGTATTATGAGTTTTATAATATATAATATAAATGTTTATAAAGTATTGTATTTTCTTACAATTTTTTTAAAATTATTTTATAATTAATTATTTATTAGGCTCAATATTAAGCAGTTTTATTAAAACATATTAACTTTAATTTTTCAATACCATTCTTTGAAGTTTATATTACAAAAAAAAATTAAAGGAAAAAATGAAAAAATTACAACATACTTTTGATTGTAATAACCCCTATTTAAAATTTGTGAAAGCATCTCCACCAAATCTCAATGCTAATTTAGAACATCCCAAACTACTCATGTCTAAGTTAACCACAATATCTCCTCAAATTAATAAATCAAAACAACAAATGAATAAAAATTTACAAATTTTTCCCCCTTTCTTTAAAAGGTGAAATTCTTTTTCATCATCTAAACATCTCTTTTATACACTTTTCACATCCTTTTCTCCATTTTTTTAATTGTCCAAAATGCCTATCTCATGCTCTTTTCACCCTTAATATTTACTCAAGCATTAAAAATAGTTGCAAACCTCTTCCAAAGGAAAATAGTTACACCATGAAATTTTCCTAAAAGTATCTTGGTGTCTTTTAATTTAAATACTTATGTCACCCCTATGCTTTATCACATGTGTTTTCAATTTTTGATAACATCAATACTTGTAATATTTCATCCAATGGAGTATTCTAGCAATCCAATAATAGAGAAGGAAGATAATAATTAAAATTAATAAATATTTTCTTCACTACCAATTTTATACCATGTGTAAAATCCCTAGTGTAGCCACAAAAACTTTTGTCAATGTTGTGATTGTTAAGAAAATATGGTGGGTGTAGCAATGCAAATTAGTAAGGGTTTGTCTTAAAAACATTTTCTACGATACCATGTTTAAAATATGATTGTGGACATAAACATTGAAAAACTAAGTCATTGTTACACAATGGACATTAAAATAGATAAAATAAGTATCAATTCTTTGGGAATTTTATAATATATTATGTAAATTCTTATTAAGTGTTATATTATCATACAACTTCCCAAAAACTCCCTTAGAAACTACCTTATGGGAAACTACAATCCTGAGCTATAGAGGGTAGATTTCTTAGATATTTTCAATCAAAATTGGATAAAATCCTAATTAAACATAAATTTATCATTTTTTATATTTTCTATTAAAATAGGGGATGGGATTAAAAACTAGTAGATTTGTGAACTAGATGATGAATTCATGTGAGTTTTTTTTGTCTAATTCTCCACAAAAACCATAAAAATTCAAACTAAAAAAATAACTTATAAAATTAATTGAACACTTGAACACATGGATTAATTTCCTACTAGGAATTATAGAAAATAACACCCCTCTAATATTGTAACCACATACTAAATTAGCAAGTGTATCCTATACATGTGCCATGTAGGGAGGACAATAATGGGGAATCTTGTGAATGATTAAGATTAAGACACAAGTTGATATCTACGATTAAAAGGTTAGCTCCTTAGAATTTTAATTTGCTCATTTATCATCACAACTAAAGAAAGGAAAAAGATGAGAGAATGAGAAAATTAAAATCTTTCTCTATAAGGGTGATGCATAAAGATTAAGAAAACCTATTTATGGAATAGGGATCTTAGAAACGTGTTCTAATATTCAATGGGAATAGGGAAAAAATGTAATAGTAAAAAGAAAGAAGAAAAATTTAGCATGATCACTAGAATACAAAGGAATAATAACTACTCAAAAGATATTAGCTAATACAAGACATATAGTCCAAAGATACCTAAATAAAAATTGAATGAAGAGAAGAGATTTCCCCAAAAAAGGAATGTACATAAAAGAAATATTTTTAGTTATTAGATTAAAGATGGTGATAAAAAGCACAACAACTAAGATAAGGTCACAACAGTAGATTAGATATTAGAGATTCAAGATAAAATAAATATGTATACATTAAAGATTGAATTTGTAATTCCTAAAATTAAACAGCTTCCCCATGAATATCCCCTCTAACCTTTAGCTTAAGATAATTCATTCAATATTTATAATCAAGAGGAGATGAAACACAAATATAAATGTAAATGAGAATTGGAGAAATGAATTTATAGATCCTCTATGCTCATATAACATGACACAATCATATACCTTAGCATGGAAATTTAAATTAAATTTATTGTAACCACCTATCTCTTAAACTATTCATTTTTTGAAGACTAAGGATGTATTGAACCATATTTTTTGCTTTCATGTAGGTATGCATATTTTCTTTAGATAGAAATTTGCAAGAAGAGGGAAATTTATCCTTCCATCATGCATAAAAATAGCTTGTCATCTTTGATCCTTTTAGTCCCTAGAGGTTAGTTTATTGTTAAAATTCCACCCATTCCTTAAGGAAGGACCTTTTATAATTCCTACTCATGCCATAAGATTTGCAAATAATGTCATTAAAGGTATATTGATGCAGGAGTATCCAAGGTGTAAGAGAAATTTTGCATCCCAAAAAAAGGTGTTTATTTTGATTTTTTTTAGGTTTAATGAATACTTATTTTAATAAGGGCTAAAAATGGTAGGATTACCATTTTTAGTAAGTTGGAAGGGCTAAATAATAGGCTTCTATTTTTAGCAAGTTAACATTTGTGCACATACAAACATGAAATCTTATAGACAACTCTAGAATGGTGAAATGAAGCTAATGGTGAAGAAATTACTTCAATACCATTATCACTTGTGAGATATTAACTCTTTGTAATCAAATCCCTTTAAAAATATTCAAAGTCAATTTTGACGCATCTAAAGGTTTCAGATTGACCCAAAAAGTGGTTGAAAGTCAAAAGGCTCATTTATGGACCTCTTGTGACACTACTACTTATTGAGATCTTTTAAACTAAGTGAATGGTTTTTCAATCTAATACACAAGTAAAAAGTTATGGCTCTTGAAAGTTGGTCTAAAATTTAGGAATTATCTAAGCCTCAAAAAAATTGTAACTAAATCTGTGGGTTGTAAAGAATAGAAGTGACAGTTCATTGGAAAGTGGAAACTGTTGACGTTCCAAATGGCACAGCAACAGTTAAACAGAACATTGCTATTCTGTTTCTCCTGAAAGAGGAAGACAACACATGGATGTCTTGGCTCCCAAGGTCTTTGTAGTTGGTTCTCAACTGTGTTGATGTCCCTCAGTGGTCAATGTAATAGTAATGTCCAAGGGGCCTACTGGTGTGAGCTTCTGGATTGCTCTAAGATCAAACATGAATTTAAACCTACTCTAACAGGGGTTTTTAAAGAAACATAAAAAGATAGATCAAGGTTTTGGTACTGAAAAGAATGATAATTCACCTATCTTAACCAGACTTATTACCTTTCAAGGAATTGTTAACTAAAACTGAAGAACAAAATTAACTTGTGATTAACACACAGTTGCATCCATTCACAGTGCTGATTTCAATAACTGATTATAAGTTACCATTTAAAAAAACACAAAATAAGATTTCATTCCTTGAAAGCTTTCAAAATCCCATGATTAACTCAAGATAAATACCATTCTGGAACACAATATGAAGTAGATTCGAAATCTGGTTGCTTCTACTATTGATAAGACAGATAAGCAACATTTACAAACCTGGCACAATCACCAGTGTACAAAAAACCTTGTGTCTGGGTGATCCCACAATAGTGGTTTACAATTTTTGGCCAAACTGGACACTGGAATAATTTTTTAAAACTAAATCTTCACTTTCGGGTAACTATAGCGGCTAAACTGTGAGGAATTTGAAGATGATGTAAACTAGAGTTTTGTGAAATTTTGTCTGTAGATTCTAAATATATTTTTTTCAAAATTTTTGGAATAGATTGCACTTCTTTTTCTATCTCCCTTCAAAACTAGTTTTTTTCAAAAACAACATTTTTAAAAAGTGACGCTCACCGTATAACGCATAACTTTTTTTCCATGAAGGGTAAAATTCTAATTCTTTCAAATTTAGATTTGTAACTCTAATATCTAGTGATTCCACTTAGTTAGATAGTTTTTATTGAATATTTTTTCTTTAATCAAGTTTCAAGTCAAACCAATTATAATTCGACATAGCCCAATGCGTAACTTTTTTGTATGTATCAAAATTAAATTTTTATTTTTTTGTTAGATCAAGGACTTCAATATCTGGTGCACTCATTTTTTTTGATAATCTGCTATTTTTCCACATGTGCAAAACAAAGAGCTTGATTTTTGGTGAAAAATGTACATTCAAAAGAAATAAAAAATAAATATAATAATAAAATTAAATTTATTTAAAATTATACTTTTTGGAAAGCTTATAATAAGGACTACACACTTACAAAAAATAAATTTTAAACAAATTTATTTGATCCTCCAAAATGTAAATCAAAAGTGGTTTTTTATCAGCATTTTGATAGGTGTAAAGGAGACTCTGTTATAGGTATGGTTTAAAACTAGCAGGGTTCTATCCAAGGGGCTTTGATATAAGGTAGTTTGATCAAACCCTCTTCAATTGGAATGCTTTAAATGGAACTTTTTAAGGCTTAAATCATTATATTTTCTAAAAAGATGTGATTTCAGCAAAAATTAGTTCCTCCTAGAAATTGTAAACCACTATTGTGACAATGCCCGTCTTCAGACTGCTTCCATCTACACTAAGGAAACTGGAAAGATACATTCTTTCTATGCTTAATCTAACTCCTAAACAAGAAGACAAAAGAAGCTCGCTTTACTAAGAAATGGGATGCAGCTCTCTCCCCTCTATCTCTGCTAACTATTTCTATATGTATTCTAAAACTTCTACTTCTGACCTTTTTTAACTTTTAACTTTTTTCTACTCCCGAAGTTCTAACCTTTACAAAGAGGCAAGAATGCCATTTTATACACTATCTCCTGAAAAGAATGTCGGGCCCTATTTTTTGGGTTTACAAAATATCTGTTGGTCGCACGAGGGTCGGCGTCCAGATCTTTTGAAGAAGTCAATTATGCATTAAATGCGAGTCCCTGTTGTCCATGTCGATGAAGAGATTATCCCCTGGAATGATCTCAGATCTTTTGCAGCTTATAGCATTAAGTTTCAGGGTTTGGTTCTAGTTTTGGTTCTGGGTCTGCTGGAAAGATGTGCAAGGTAGAAAAAACAAAAGAGAGGGGACCGGGACTGGGGAAGGAAAAGAAAACAGAACTTGGAAAGAATTCCAAGTCCGATTTCCATTCTGATTCTAGGCCTGCCAAAAAAGAAAATGGATCGAGGCCGAAAAGGAAACGCCTAAGGCATAGGACACCGAAATCCAAAGGGAAAAAGACCAACGAAGTAGAGAGAGAAGCAGAGGCGGACCTGGGATTGAACTTGAACTAGAAACATCGAAAGAGTTCAAAGTCCAGATTTAGACCCAAACCCGGTTCCGATAGAATAAAACGGAAAATGCCTAAGGCAGAAAACCAAAAGCTGAAAGAAAAGAAGAGAACAAAGGGGAACCCATTTTGTTCCAGAATAAAATGGGATGGTTATGCAAGGCATAACAGAAACGTCGTATAAAGTGGTTATGAATAAGGTAGATGAAATTATTAATTTTTAGAATAGAGATGAGGTACAAAATGAAGACCTTGGAGTTTCAATGTCAATTATTGTCATTTGTAGAATTTCATGTCTGATTTTTTGCATGTATTTGTAGCCCAAATTTCTATAATAGTGTTCTTGTGACTAGATGGTTGTATTGCATTTGATTTCATGTATGTAAATGATTTTTGAGAGTATGATAAAGTTTTATTTATCTTAATATTGAACATTATTTTCTAAGCAAGGTGTGTTCGAGGGAGAGTCTCCCTTCATTAAGTGGTCTAAGAGTGGATGTTCTTGAGTCTATAAGCATATAGATGAACATGAGGCAGTTTGCATCAACACTTGTGGTTGTGGGTTGGTAAAATAAGTGATTTGAATTCCTCAATGAAGAAATCATGGTGGTGGAAAAAAAAATCATAGTAGCAGGTGATGGTTTTAGAGCCCTAGATAAACAAGTTCAAGCACTTCAAGATAAGTTGCATAGAGGAATTGATCATCGAAGAGGAGATGAAAGTGAAGATGAAGATGACAAAGAAGAATAGTACAAGGAATAACATGATTAACTAGAAGATCATCAATAATTTAGATTATTGAAGGTCCTCTCCAAGATTAGGAAGTGGACAAGGATTGAAGTTTCTACATACTCTTGAAATATTAATCAGGAAGAATTGATCGATTGGATCAATGATATGGAAGAGTACTTTGAGTATGAAGATATAGAAGATCTTGAGAGGGTCATATTTGTAAAGAAAAATTGAAATTTCATGCCAACATTTGGTGGAAATAAGTACAAATAGAAAGAAATCAAAGAGGTAAAGAGAAAAACACAAGAATGGTCTGAATGGTGAAGTTAAAGAGATAATCTACTTTTGTTAATTATGAGTTGGATCTACTAAAAATGATGCAAGGTTTGAAGCAAGCTAGAATTTTTTCAAGGAGAATAAAGAAGAGTTAAATATAAGGTCATACTTAGAATAGGTCATTCAAAGGTCAACAAGGAAAAGGTATCCCATTATATAAATGGGTTGAAACCAAGTGTTCAAGAAGAGTTGAGTTTGGTCAGAATTACCACAATACAAGATGATTATAAATTTTTCTTGAAGGTAGAAGTGAAGCTAAATATAATTTAAAAGTGAACAAAGAGGAAGAGCTCATGGTAGGAGAACTGGTGGAATATCCCATGTAGGATGAAATGAAGATCATGAGAAGAATGAAGAATCTAGTCCTAGTAAAAACCAAAGAGGAGATAATTATTATCACCCTCATGTCTTGAAAAATGGTGAAAAAAGGGGAAGAGAGAGAATTGGATAAGGCCCTGGGAGAATAAGGATATTAAGTCTATGAGTGTGCACAAAATTAGGGAAGGAAAAATAGGAGACTTAAAGGTAATGCATGAGTTGCACATGTAGATGAGGAAGGTGAATCTAAGCATTCTGAAGATGTAGAAAGGGGAGAGACTCTAGTGATCAAGAGACCCTTGTTGAATGAAGAAAAGGAACTATTTCAATTGGAAGAGTTTATTCCACACAAGGTGCAAAGCTATAGGTGAGTGTTTTAATGTTATCATTGATAGTGGTAGCACAAATAATCTCATCTTAGAAGGGATGGTTAACAAATTGTAGTTAGAAAGGAGAAGGCACCCAAATCCATATCAGATTGCATGGTTGTAGAAAGACCATAGAGCTTTGGTCAATGAAAAATGTTTACCAAAGTTAAACATTGGGAATTACCATTCAAGGTACTATATGACATCATGCCTATGGATGCTAGTCATTTATTATATGGGAGGCCATGGTAGTTTGAATGGCGTGTTTTCCATGATGGTCATGCTAACATATATTCCTTGGAAAATGATGGAGTTCATCATAAGTTAAAGCCCTAAAAAGAGGTAGGAGAAAAGGTATTTAAGAATGAAATAGTTTGTTTGGTAGATGGTAGGAAATTTTTAGATGGTATGAAGCATGAGCATGTATGCTTTATGTTGATTCCTAGAATCAATAACAAAGAAGAAGATGTACCAATAGAAGTTTCATATCTATTAGGATAATTTCAAGTCATTTTTTTAGATAATGTGCTTGAAGATTTTCCACGAATAATGAAGATTAGTCACCAAATGGATTTGATACAAGGAGCCACTTTCCTAAATAAGGTAGCCCATAGAATGACTACTGCTGATAATGAGGAACTAAACAGATAGGTGCATGAGTTGTCAAGGAAAGGATTGATCCAAGAGAGCCTGAGTCCATGTGTAGTACCTATAGTACTAGGACCAAAGAAGGATGGAGAATGGATAATGTGTATAGAATCACAAGTCATTAATAATATTACAATCAAGTACAAATTTCCCTTACTGAGGATGGATGCCATTATGGATTGCTTGAGTGTAGTTGAGTACTTCACAAAGAGTGGATATCATTATATCTAGATAAAAGAGGGAGATGAATGGAAGAAAACCTTCAAATCCAAGGAAGGATTGTATGAGTGGTTAGTCATTGCATTTTGGCTAACAAATGCACCAAGAAAATTCATGCAGCTCATGAATGAGGTATTAAAATATTTTTTGGTTAAATTTTTGATTGTTTATTTGGATGAAATTTTAATTTTTAGTAAGACATTGGATGAGAACCTATTGCATATTCATAGAGCTTTTAAGAAGATGAGAGAAGGGAAATTGTTGATTAACTTGAAGAAATATAGTTTTGTAATGGAGTTGATATATCTAGGAATTTTAGCCTTAGTTGATGGTATTAAGATGGAACCAAGGAATGTAAAGGCTATCATTGAGTGGTCTACACCAAGGAGTATTATAGAGGTAAGATAATTTCATGGATTGGAAATTTTTATATAAAAAAATTATTAATATTTTCAATAGTTTTTGTACACCCCTAACAAAGAAAATGAGAGGGGAGAAAAAGGAGTTTAAATTGACTATTGGAATGATTATGAGTTTTGATTTATTAAAGAAGAAAGTGGCAAAGGAACATATTTTAGAACTTCTATATTTCAATAAGATGTTTCAAGTAGATTGTGATGCTAACTTGGCAATGCCATAGGAGTTGTTTTGAGTGATGAAGATTTTTGTCTATTTTAGTGAGAAATTGAATGATTCCAATAGAAAATATTCTATCTATAATCAAGAAGTTTATGCAATAGTTCAAGATTTGAAGACATGGATGCACTATTTTTTTCCAAAAGAATTTATTTTATATATTGATCATCAGGCCTTATAGTACCTTAGTCGTCAAGGGAGATTGAACCAGAGGAACTTAAAATGGGTTAAGTTTTTGCAAAGTTACACATTTATTTTGAAACCTAGAAGTGGGAAGTCAAATAGAGTTGTAGATTCCTTAAGAAGAAGAGAAAAATTGTTGATAAAGATGAAGATAATTTTTTTTGGGTTCAATGAACTCAAGAGTTTATATCCTTAAGATCTAGACTTTGCATAAGCCTAGAAGGCTTGTTTGGAACCTATTTCTTTAGATAGGACAAGATGGTTAGATTTCATTACCCAAGATGGTATGTTGTTTAGAGGTATCTACTTGTGCATTTTGTGGACTTATATGAGAGAAAACCTAATTAAGGAGAAGGTTAGTTGAGGATTGGATAGAAAATTTGGTTGAGATAGGACCATTTCTCTTGTATATAAGAATTATTATTAGCCACTGTTACACCAATATGTGAATTTTTTTTTGTAGAGTATGTTAAATGGCTAAAGGGGCAAGTTAGAATACTGGGTCTAAAATGGGCCATTTCCCATAATAGAGAGGTCATGGGAAGATATCAATATGTACTTTTTTCTTAGCTTACCAAGAACATAGAGAGGACATAACTCAATATTTGTGGTGGTGGGCGGAATTTCAAAGATGGAAAATTTAATTACATGTCATAATACTAGTAATATTGTTCACAATGAATAGTGATTTTTAATAGAAGTGGTTAGACTACATGGTCTACCAAAGAGTATAGTCTCAGATTGAGATACCAAATTTGTTGGGTATTTCTAGAGAATACTATGGAAGAAATCAAAGATTGATTTGAAGTTTAGTTATACACACCATCCATGAATTAATGGGTAGATGGAGTTAGTAAATAGGAGTTTCAACAACCTACTTAGATGCTTAGTATGGGATAAGCCCAAGGGATGCGATTTGTTTTTTCCATAGGTAGAATTTGTATATAAAAATTATTTCAATAAGAGAACTAGTAAATCCCAATTCCAGATTGTATATGGGGGTATTCCAAGAAATGTTTTTGAGTTAATAAATATTGATAAAGGAGATAAAATTAGTGTTGAGGCTAAAGATTTTATAGATCACTTGAACAACTTACATGAAGAGGTAAGGAATCATATCCTTAAGATGAATTATTTGTACAAGGATAGGGCATATAAAAGTCAGAGATATAAGAGATTCTAAGTTGGAGATGAAGTCATGGTTCACCTAAGGAAACAAAGGTGCGCAATGGGAACATATAATAAATTAAAAATGAATAAACTTGGATAATGCAAGATCTTGAAGAAGCATGATTTAGGAAATTCCTATGAGATAGAGTTGCCAAGTGGGATAAACATCTCTCTTATGTTCAACATTGCTTATTTAACAAAATTTCATGAAGGATATATGGAGGATGGACCAATAAAAAAATAGTGGAATATTTTGACACCTACTTCAAAGAATGAGGAGATAGAAGACATCTTGGATAGTTGTGTGGGTAGAAGTACAAGAAACATGCAATTTATGAAGAATAATTGGTTAAGTGGAAAGGAAGGCCTATTGAATATTTTTCATGGCTATCTAAGGTTACAAAGGTTGATGGTCATGGTTTCCCTTAGAAAATGTGAGATGTGACAAGGTCACTTCTCAAATTACCCTGAGTGTTTGATGTAGGAGCATCTAGGGTGTAAGATTAATCTTGCACCCAAAATAAATTAATTATTTATCTTTTTGTTAGATTTAGTGAGTAAGTTTTTAATAAGGGATAAAAATGGCAGGATTACTAATTTTAATAAGATGGAAGGGCTAAAAATATCAAGTTTCTATTTTTAGTAATTTTGTATTTATGCATGTATGACAAGAAATATCATAGAGAGATCCAAAATGGTGAAATGAAGGTAAAGATAAAGAAATCACTTCAATACCATTTGTCACTTGTGAGAAATTAATGTTTTGTCTTCAAAATCCCTTTAAAAATATTTAATGAATTTTGAGGCACCTAGAGGTTATAGATCAGCTTCAAAAGTTGCCAAATATCAAGAGGCCCATTTATGGGCCTCTTGTGGCTCTACTAATCATCAAGATATTTCCAATGACATGAATGGTTTGTCAATCTGATGCCCTATTCAAAAGTTATGGCTCCCAAAAGTTGGACTAAAACTTAAGAATTTTCTAAGGCTAGAAAAGAGCGTAATTAAATCAGTTGGGTGCCAAAAATAGAACTGACAGTTCATTGGAAAGTGGAAACATCTTATAAATTTGTTACAAATGAAGTTAGGGATTTATTCTAGATGATAAAATAGATGAAATTCTTTCTTTCCAACACATGAAAAAGGTATAGAACGGAGGTTGGAGTTTCAATGACCATTAATTACATTCATAGACTTGCATGTCTAATTTTCTACATGTATTTTCAACCCATATATTTTTTATAGTGGTCTTGTGACCAAATATTTATATTGCATTTCATTGCATGTATGTAAATTTTTTTGAGAGTATAATATAGCTGCATGTTTGTTATTCAAGTGAATTTTATTATTTGTGTAAGGTCTGTTTAAGGGAGAGTGTCCCTTCATTATATACACAACCACTTATAATAACTAAACGAATGTGTTGATGGTCAAATGTAACACATCAACATTAAAAAAGGATATCTCTACTCTAGTTCTCCTAAAATAGATATGGTCTAGAACCACCTATCTTCCAAGGTCTTTGTAGTTGGTTTTGAACTGTGTTGTTATCATTCAGTGGTCCATGCAACCATAATATTCAAGGGGCATGTTGGTAAATGAGTACAAACTAGATAATACAAATTCATTTAATGTTGGGGGATTAAATAAATATAAAAAGATCGATCAAGGCTTGGGAAATAAAACATGAAAAAAAATTCTTTTAATTCAGACATGTAGTTCTTATGATGAGCACTTTTACTAATCAACTAAAACTATAGAACAAAAAAAATTATGAAATAATCCATACCATTGCATCCATTCACAATGCAAATTTAGAGCACACAACCATTCACCATCACTTTTTTTTAAACCTTTTCAATAACGAAACACCACAAGCTCATTACTAGAATTAACAAATCAAGAAATATCAAGAAATATCATCCACAGATAATGCAATAAAATGGTTTCAAATTTAGAGTCTTCTATTGATTTCCATCAAATAAGAAAAAAATATTCATAGCGAGATGCACTGACATATGAATGAACATTGTTTAACAACATCATTGCTAGACTTAACAACTTATGAAATAAAACTACTTATATTAAAACTGTAAAAAGTGTTTGAGTATCTTGCATAAAAGTTGTAAAAACTAAAAACTATATCTAGTATCTCTAGGTAGTTGATTTGACTTCAACTAGCTGACCTTTACAATGAGGAGAGAATTCTAAATTATAGACATAATCAACATCAATCTCTCCTATCAAACTCAAGCTCAACAATTTGGGCCTAGATCCACAATTATAGGGATGCCCAATTAACTATGATTTTTTTTCTCTGCTAGAACTACAGGTGCTGAAAGGTATGCCCCATGCTTCTTCAATCAAAATCTAACTAGGAGTTCCAACTCTGTCCTATGCTAATCAACATGCCCAATCTTTGACTCATCAAAACTGATATGGATTCGTCCATCTGCTAAAAAACGGTCATGAAAGTGCTGCTATCCTTGAAAAGGAACCTAAAATAGTTTCCTTTACTTGTCATCTTCATGAGGAAACCCATGATACTAATCATAATTCTAGAAAAAATTCTTCAAGAAATCATCATCAGGTCCATCAACCTAGTCGGCTTTAAACTTTGAATCTTCAAACTTCTTTTCAACTGTAGCAACAATTTCCCTCAACTGACCGATGTCTATGATTTCCCACCACATGTCACATCTAATGACCAACAACCTATCCATGAGTCTGATGACCAACAACCTATCCATGAGTGTTAACTCATCAATATCTCCTTCTTTCATTATCTTATCCAGTCACACCTCCTAGGCATCTTTTATTTCTCCCAATGATTCAAGTCTCTGATCTAGAGGTAAAGTTTTTTCAATGAGTTTTGTAATAATATCCTCAAAGATTCCTAAATGTTCCCATATTTCATGGATTCCCTTGAGCATAGCTATTCCTTGTTCAATGAGATTTTTGGTTTTGAAAACAGACACATTAATAGCCTTTGCAATATACTCAAGGCTCTCATCACCCAAAATCTATGGTTGGACCAACTCTTCACTAGAACTTTTAGAAATTACTTTCAGCTTTCCAAAGTACTACCTAAGCTTTTCTTCCCTTACCCACCATTTCATTATAGATTCTTCTATCATTTTAACCAAATAAAGGCCTACATGATAGTGTTTAAAACCTTCATCTAGTTGTTTATCCATGTCAGACCTAAAAACATTGAACCAATTGTCAAACAAGGTGGCCTTCTTTTTCATCTCATTCAGCCCATCCACCTCCTTACAACTCATCAAAACAAGGATATCTTACGGTGTTGGTTGCTCAGGAGTGGATGTAATCAATTCCTTTAGAAAATATTTCATTTTTCCAACTTGAGCCTTAAGCTCATCTTTAGCTTGCTTATCCTTGATTAATCGTGATTTGGTCGTGGTGGAAACAATATCAATAAGATTTATTTGTTGATTTCTTGTATGTTTTCTTAGGTTGACAATGCTTATTTGATAATCTTCAACCTATAATTCCATATCATATTTATCAACAATAGGTGTATCAATTTCTACTATGAAATCCCCATCACTAGTCAACCTTGTAGAATGCACAACACAAGGCTTCTTCTTTGGTTTCACCTTCTCCATTTCCTCTACCATTTCATCCCATCCCATGCCACTAGCTAAGCTTGCACTTTTTGTCTCCTTTCTAGATTTAGCTTGAGCCAAGTGGGAGTAGCTAGCTGAGTAGTCACTTGTTGAACACTAGGAGGTGTTAAGGATGGAGGTGTAGAAGAAATTACCTTAATAGTCTACTAGGGAGAGGCCTTTTGTCACTCCTCTTGTTCTTTTTGTTTAACCATTCCAACTCCATTATCTCATTTTAGGATCTAATCTTTACTATCTTCTTCATTTCTTCCTCCCTCTATGTAGCCTCATCTTCATCTTTCAACCTCTGTTCCAACTCTTTTGCATGAAGTTCTTCCTTTGTAGCTTTTTCTTGTTTAGCTTTCTCCTGTAGTTCCAATTCTAGTGCAAGTGCCTCTTCTTCAACTTTCTTCAATGCCTCAATAGCTTCCTTTTCTCAGGCTAGCTCTTCAATTTTGTTTCTTTGTTCTTCTTCTTCTTGAGCTAAATATTCAACAATTAATCTCTAGGAACTTTCCATTATTTCCTTCTGCTCTTTTTCAGTCAAAACTTCATTCATTTCCAATTCTTCACCATATAGGCTTCTAGGTTCAAATCCACTTTCTTCTTCTCCAAGTTCTTCCTCAACCCTCTCTAGGTATTCCTCCCATTCTAGCCTTTCTCCTTCTTGAGACAGAGTTCTCTCAAATTTTGAGGAAGGAGGTAAATCTATTACATTGATTATAGAAAGGATCTCCTCTTCAACAACTGTTGTTCCTGAAATTGATGGAATAGTAGGAGTGGTTTCCTCAATTCGTGGAGGGACAACAAAAATAACGTCTTTAGTAAATTATTCTCCATGGTATACAACAACCAAAGGTGTCACACCCAGTCCAGAAATAACCCCAGTAGCAGCCGACTTATAAGTGACTTTAGCTTTTTGGAAAGCTTCATCAATCTGTTTCAACGAAACTTCTTCTTCTATGAGGGGAGGCTCTTCCATGGCTACCTCCATTGCTAGAACACCTTTCTTAAACCTCTTATACTATTTTCTCTCTATGGAGGAATTAGGTTCATTGCTAGCATCTCTTTTCTTTGAATCCTTATCTCTTGGTTGCTTTAATCAAAGCTCAATCCATTTCACACTTCCGTCCACCACTACCTGTGATATTTTATGGATCTTAGTTTCCTCTTTTTCTATCCAATTGATGGGCTCCAAATCCTTAGTTTCCAATTTATCCATTTCATATTGAGGATCAAGTGTGATCCCATCATTAGCAGTGCCTTCCAGAATATCCATTTTAACCTCAAGATCTTTCAGCTAGGGAATTTTTAATCTTTCATACCCCCTTTTTCTTACTTCAAACTAATCCTGAAGGCTAGCCCAAAATTCTTTGAGAAGTGGCCGATGGTGGGGTAACTTTGAAGCATACAAATTGTATATTTTCCTCTTTGGATAAAAGAACCTCATAGATTTATGTTGTTGGAAATTTAGGGACTAAAATTCTTTTGTTGCTTTTTTACCTACTATTGAAGAATGGAAACAAGTCTTATGTTATGTAGTAAACTTAACATTTACATCCACAGCCTAATGAGAGAACTCCATAAAGACCCATATGCCACCACAACATCATGGTAGTTTGAAAGGGTGACCATCATGACCAAACAATTTAAAATAAGTGTTCTTGGCGTTGGAATCAACAAAAACTGAGAGGGGGGGTGAATCAATGTTCTACAATTTTTAACTTGATTAATCTAATCTTTAAAGCACTTATAACATTCAACCAAAAGAAAGATGCATGAACATGAGAAAAAACAACCAAAACACCATAACACAAGGATTTTTTTACATGGAAACCCTGTTAAGGGGAAAACCACGGTGGAGGTCAATCCACAATATGATTTGAGTACTCAAATAAGTGTTTACAAAAGGAATGCACATGCATTTAGGTACACTTCCTAGAGCTCGTTGCTCAAATACAAATGAAGACTCACTATCTTACAAAAGCATTCAGGATAACATCCAGAAGATTTGAACTAAAAAAATAGCATCTATTAATGCCTGATTATAGTTTGATTAAGCACATTAATCACTTTCTTGACCTTCTGTCTGATTCTGCTCTTCTACTCTAATGTGCATCACAAATCCTTTATCCCACTATTGAAACTATGCGTATTCACTCTATAATCCTTTTTAATTTTTCACACAGATCAACACACTTCCTACATACTTGAAAATGATAAAATGATCGCTTATATATATCCGCGACTAGAGATTTAATCAACCACATGTTGTCTTCAACAAAATAGAAAATATTTACAAACTGTTAGCTCAATCCACAAATATTTTTTAATGCATACCCACCAAAGTCAGCCACAACATAGTGAGGACCTAAACCAACATGCTCAAACACAAAAACACTTAAACAATTACTCCTCGAATATCTGCAACACGCTATATTCACTTAGTCAGCCTTCTTGCACTATTAAACATAAAAATAATCAACCAGATCTTTTGACTTGTATACAAATCAATACAAGATGCTAAGATTCAAGGATAACATAGATTATACATCGAACGACCTTCCCTAAGATCCACAACTCAAAATGATAATAGAAATTTGCATATGAATCAATGAACACAATTCTATCAGATGCTCTATTCTAGCTTGCCAGTAAATCACAAAACTTCGATCAGACTTCCAGTATGATCAAATATTTATGTGTAGATCAAATCAATGACTAGGGTTGACATCAATGACAACACCAAAAAACATTTGCAGTGTCTCATTGCCAACAATCTCCCCCTTTGGCATTGATGGAAACACTTAGTGAAAAATGACTAAGTGTCAGATCAATACCAACATGAATACACTGCCAACCTTCAAAACTCCAAAAGCGCAACTCCCCCTAAGATGATTAAGGAGTTTTTCACTGTCCCATTCTCCCCCTTTGATATCAATGGAAAAGGCAGGAATTTGCATACCAAAAATCAAACAAAAAATTAAAACTGCATATGTACAAACTTGTTTGTACAACTTACACAAATTTGAATATATCTACAAAATTGGTCTTCAATAGGCTCAAAATACCACGTCCCAACTCTTTTTGAGACTCTCCAAAATAGTCATGTGACCACATAACAAATAAGATTGCATCTCTAATGATTCAAGGTTTGTCGGATCACTGACCGCTAAAGCTTCTTGTGCTTCCTTCAATGAACTCAACATTGTTTCCATCTTTGGACCAATTAGGCTTCTAAGCTCACATGCTCTTTCCATAATTCTATCATTACCATGCTTCAAAATCTTTATATTTTCAATTAGGGATATAACCTGACCTTCTTTCTTTCCAAAAGAAATAGTTAAAGGATCAAAGGATTTAGAAATATCAGCTAACTATTTTTCACGATCCTTAATCTTCTTCTCATTGTCCTCAGTAAATTTATACAAAGATAAACATGACTTATAGATCTTTCCTCCTTCAGAAATTACACTTTGAATATTCTTCACACAAGTAGCTAATAATGATTTGTCATTAGCAATCATGCACTTTATCCTATTGAACCTTTTATCATCAAATTCCTTTTGTACCTTATCCTCAACTGACTTCTTAGGGGACTCAAAATGAGTACTTACAAAATTAATAAGCTTCTTTAGCTCACTGGAGGGAGAACCAAATAGATCCTTAACATGAGAAGGCATGATTCTCTCCAAGATGATGGATGCAAGACTCAATAGCTCACTATCCTCAATGTGAGACTTCAACAATTCTTCCCTAGCCTTCGCCTGAGAAAATGATGCAACTTTCAATTTCTAAATCAGAGACAAAGTAGCTAAATTAATAGGACCTTCACCCAATTCAAGGTCAAACTCTTCATGTTGCTCTTCCAAAAAAAAATTCACTACCTCTACAGTGTATCTTGCTTCCATATGAACTTCCTTTTCTTCAACCTTGTTTTCTTCAATCACTGTTTCCTCAGCTACAAATTCTTGCTTGTCTTTAGGAATCTCAACTTCTTCAACTATCACATCTTTAGGAGCTTCAGTCTCCATAGGAACTTCTATATCATGCACATCAACGGGAATCTAAGTTCCCTCAATTGTATCCTCCTTTACCTCTTCAACCACCAGACTGGATGCAATATCTTCATAATGACCTTATTTAGAAACAACATTGATTATGTTCTTTAACAAAACTTCCTTTAGAATTATTTCAGTTTCTTTTGCTACCTCTTCAGTCTAACCAATCATAAGCTTGTTTACTCTTATTTTTCTCTTGAAATCCTTCTTAGCATAATTTAAAATTGTCTTCATTTCCTCAATAGACATCACTAGACATAAATCTACAAGAATCGATTCTCTCATTTTCTCTTCTTTAGTTCTATCATTCACTCTCCTCATTTCCAAAACTTCATACAGACCTTTACGTAACTGAGATATTATTTCAATGAGAGTCATATTGAAATTATTTAGATACTTTATTATGGTTTCCTCAAGAACTCTTTCACTGACACTATCAAAGGTGTCATATCATTCACATATTGGCTTAAGATTACCATCCTTGATTATGTCTCTCTCAACTTCATTTATAGACATACTTGGTTTGTCATTTTTCATCTTCTTCTTCGCTTTTTCTTCTTCACTGGAGGGCTTGTCGTTAGAGACTTTTGTTGCTTTTCTGCCCTGATGCTTAATTTCTCTCACTTCTTCATCAAATTATGTTTCCTCATCTTCCTCAACTACAACATAAAATATTTTGATTTTATCCTTCTTCCTCTTTCCTTCTCTACCGAATGTCTTCACTTGAGCTTTCATAGGGCTTGATTTCACTATGGAACTAGATAAGGGTGCATAGCTTCTTGTTGATCTAGATAGAGTAGAGGATGCTACCAGACTAGTAGATTCAGTTCTAGTAGGCTCTTCTTCAACTTGTTCTCTCTTTCTTCTAGCTTCTCTCACAACTTCTGCCAATATACCCATGCTCTCTGCAAAGGCTTCAACTTCCTTCCTTACCTTCTGGACTATCATTGGTTTCTTCAATTGCTCATCTACTTGCATATCTTTTTCTTCATAGGTTCCAAACCTCTCTTTTTTCGGATCCTGAGGTTTACTGAACAAATGTTGTGCATATAGTTTCAAGATGTTCTCCTTAACTTCATAGCCCATTGACATAATCCAAAGCATTCTAGGATCTGCAGGTTCCATTAGGTATTGATCAATGTCAACCATAAAGTAAATTTTGTCCTTGTACTTTTCCACAATAGACTTAGGAATTCTTTCTCTTGCTTGCATCTCACTCTGAAAACTCTTGAAATATCCCCAAATAATAGTTTTCCTTGTCTTACTATCACCAACTCTGTGCAAGATGTCTCTAATTTGAACTACCATTTTATTAGCTTTCCATTGTACTTTTACAAATCCTAGAACTTCATTTATAAAGTAGAAGAACATACACAACAACAAATTACCATACTTAAAGGAATTCTACTTATCTTTCTTGATCTTACCAAGATTCTCAATAAGCTGACTCTGGAGTAACTCACATAGATCATACTCTGCATTCTCCTTCACCATCTGATATGCTACATAGATAGTTGTACCGGATATAGAATGATCCTAGTTGGAACGATAGATCTTGTAACCAATGACCATAGATGCAAATATGACATCCACTTCAATAATATCATCAATTGTCATAGCTCTTTTATCAAACACTGAACCAGTTGCATCAGTAACTGTTTGATTCTTCAACCCATCAGAGGAATTTAAACTAGTAACAATGCTTATAGATTCTTTTGTAATATTAAAATGTTGACTCAACCACTTAAATTCAGCATGAACTCGGCTCAAAATATATCAAACCACTCATTTTCTTCAAACACGAGAAATTTTACAATCTGCATGAATTTCTTCTCCTCTAAGCTTTTGAATTTAGGCTTTACCTTGAAATATTCTCCAACTATATGATTTGTATACAAATTCAACAACTGCAATCTCCCTAACTCCTCAATACTTGTATGAATGTATGCCCTAATGTCTTCAATATGCAAGACGTCGTACAAAATGAATGAAAAATACACGTAAGGGCTCTGTCTCAATAGATTTGAAAGGATGCCACTTGAATTTTAGATGGGGTCTATCCTTGATATCAACTACCAACAAAGCAACCATTTTAAAAAATTCACAAGTTCACAAGTTTTTCTAATAAATACCTTTTCACTGGTTTAGGGTTTGATCACTGAATCTCCTTCACACTTGAATCTCGCCACAATTTGCTTGTAGAGCTCTCTAAACTTCTTCTTCTCAAAGTGTAAAATTACAAATGAAGAATACAAATGACCTTTTATCATTCCCACACCTAACCTTTTTTTCGTAATAAATCGGTCTCACATAGTGGTTTACAATTCGAGAGGACAATTTTAGCTGAAATCACATAATTTTAGAAAATATAATGATTTAAGCCTTAAAAGTTCCATTTTAAGGATTCCAATTGAAGAGGGTTTGATCAAATCACCTTAGATCAAACCCCCTTGGATAGAACCTCGCTAGTTTTAAACCATACCTATAAATGCGTCTCCTTTACACCTATCAAAATGCTAATAAAAAATCACTTTTGATTTAGCTTTTGGGGGATCAAATGAATTCATTTAAAATTTATTTCAAATGATTATGGTATTCCTCAGAACAAGCAATCAATGAATATAATTTTAATATGTTTTGGTTTTGTTATGTATTTGTTTTTAAGTTTTATTATACATAGGTTTTTCATCAAAAATGAATTTCTTTGTTCTTCACATGTGAAAAAATAGAAGATTATCAAAAACAAAATTGAAAAATATGAGTGCACCAGATATTGAAGTCCTTGATCCAACAAAAAAATAAAATAAAATTTTGACATATACAAAAAGTTATAATTATTTGTGTTTGAATTGTAATTGGTTTGACTTTGAAACTTGATTAAGGAAAAAATATTCAATAAAAAACTATCTAATGAAGTGGAAGCACTAGATATCAGAGTTACAAATCTAAATTTAAAGAATTAGAATCTTATCCTTCATGGAAAAAAAGTTATGCATTATACGGTGTGCGTCACTTTTTAAAAATGTTGTTTTCTAAAAAAATCAATTTTCGTGGGAGATGGAAAAAGAAGTGCATTTTGATTCCAAAATTTTGAAAAAAATATTTTTAGAATCCACAAAAAAATTTGATGAGACTCTAGTTTCACCATCTTCAAATTCCTCACGTTTAGCCACTATAAATTATGAATGTGAAGATTTAGTTAAAAATAATAATTTTGTCGGTTGGAAATTTAAACCACTATTATGGGATCACCAAAATACTTTTTCCCTAACTCATCTAGATACCTTTTTTCCATACTTTGTGATAGATAACTCTTGTGCAGACCTTTAACTATGTATAAATACTCTCTCCAACTATTTCAACATCTGTAGGTCATAAATGCAATCACTGCACTCATCCATATCCTGATACCAACTACTAGCAGGGGGTTTGAAGGATTTACTTGAGAACTCCCCCTAGGCCAGAGACCTTATTCTAATTCTAGGAGGAATTACCAGAAGTTGGTTCTAGTGTGGAATTATTTCCTGCATTAGATGGACTTTTCTTCTTCACCCATTTCTTCTTCATTTTCTTCTTGATCTCATCTATAGTGACTTTTCCTTTTCCCTTTTCATCCTTCTGCATGTTTCTCCCTTGATTTAACAGACCCTTTTTCCTTCTGCATTATCTAGCAATGTGACTGGATCTGTTGCATTTATAGCACACCACATTTCTTTTTCCAGACTAGTTGTTCCATTTATTTTCTCTTGATATGCACTAGTTAGAAATATGGAAAAATCTATTGCATGTATAATATCTGACATCTTTATTGAAAAAATTATTTGACATACTTCTGCATTCAACTAAATTATGACCATACTTATTGCAATTGAAACATTGACCAAAAAATGATGGACCACTTGAATTCATTCTACTTCTACATTGAGCCGCCATATGACCAAATCTATTGCAAAAAAAATAGTAACCATTGAACCTTTGAGCATTAGGTTGTCTTACCGGATACCTTCCAACTTTGTTCATCTAATTTCTTTTCCTAAATATCCTTTGTCTAGATCCAAAACTTTCTCCTTCCTCATATCCAAAACCTCACCTGTCACTTCTAGTCCTCTAACTTTTAATCAGTTCATCAAGCTTGGTTGAGCTAATCTTGAACGTCTCCTTGAATTCATTTTCAGTAGCAAGTTTATCTTTGAGATCAACAATCTTCTTTTCTAGCTCTTCATTATTTCAAGATTGTTCCAATTCAAGCTCCAACTAATTGAATCCATTAGTAATTCAGCTGCATTCTTCATATTTCTCTTTCAAGGACTAAAAAAGATTCTCTTCATTTTTATTTATGCCTTCAATCTCCTTGGTCATCCTCATCATAATAGATTCCATCTCATGCTTTAGGGCTGCATTATCTCTAGAAAAATTTTCACATTCTTCTGTATTTTCCTTCAAGGATTGACTTAGTTGTTCATCTTTAATTCTTTTACTCTCTTTTTGCTTGATCTGATCATAGAGTTACCTTCTCTTCTCCCTAGATCTATTGACTTTTTATTTCAATGATTGAATGAATTTCTCAACATTCATGCGACTTGCCTATAATTCCTGGACTTCATATTTTGACTAATCAAGATCATCTAGGGCCACCAAAAGTTGTTGCTAAAGACTGCTTGAATCCATTGAATCAATTTCCTGGATCTTCCCCAATATTTTAAACTTCTTTCAAGGAACTAGGCTTTGATACCAATTGTTGGAATCAAGGAACACTGAGATGGGGGGGTGAATTAGTGTTTTACAATTTTTAACTTTATTAATCTGCTCTTTAAAGCACTTATAACATTCAACCAAAAGAAAGATGCATGAACATAAGAAAAACAACCACAACACCATAACACAAGGATGTTTTACATGGAAACCCTATTAGGGGGAAAACAATGGTGGATGTCCATCCACAATATGATCTGAGTACTCAAATAATTGTTTACAAAAGTAATGCACATGCATTCAGGCACACTGCCTAGAGCTCACTACTCAAATACAAAATGAAGACTCGTTGTCTTACAAAAGCATTTGGATAACATGCAAAATATTTGAACTAACAAAATAACATCTATTAATGCCAATTATAGTTTTGATTAAGCACATTAATGGATTTCTTGACCTTCTATCTGATTCTACTCTGCTGCTCTATTCTTCTCTAATTCGCATCACAAATCCTTCATTGCACAAGTGAAACTATGCATATATTCACTCTAAATCCTTCTGAATTTTGCACACACATCAACACACTTCCTACATACTTCAAAATTATTTAAATGATCACTTATATATATCCACGACTAGAGATTTAATCAACCACATGTTGGCTTCAACAAAATAGAAAATATTTACAAACTGTTGGCTCAATCCACAAATAATTTTTAATGCACACTCACCAAATTCAGCCACAACATAGTGAGGACCTAAATCAACATGCTTCAAAAACAAAAAATTTAAATAATTACTCCTCGAATATCTGCAACATGCTATATTCACTTAGTCGGCCTTCTTGCCCTATTAAACAAAAAAATAATCAACTAGATCTTCTAACTTGTGCACAAATCGATACAGGGCTCTAAGATTCAAGGATAACATACATCATACATCGAAAAACCTTTCCTAAGATCCACAACTCAAAATGATAACCAAAAATTTCATATTAATCGATGAACACAATTTTGTCAGATGCTCTATTCTAGCTTTCCAGTAAATCACAAAACTTTGATTAGACTTCTGATATGATCAAATACTGACATGTGGATTGAATCATTGACTAGGGTTTCCATTAATGAAAACACCAAAAAATATTTGTAGTGTCTCTTACCAACACTAGGGGTATTTAATAAACCAATATCCCCACTCTTGGATGAATTCCATAACATCTCTTGATAATCTGAAACCAATGTCACATGTGAGCTGATTAATAATAGCATACAAAAATGCATCCTTGACTCTTTTGAAGTATTTCTCTACCTTCTTCAACTCTAGTTGTTCATAATATTCCCAGACCTTCTTCTTATCTAGGCCATCATCCATAGACCCTTCTGTATTCAACCAGGGAAACTGTCCCATCCTTATAGCATAGTATATGACATATGAAGACATATAAAATTTCTTGGTTTCTATTACTTTCAAGAGTTGGTCATGAATATTATCTAAAATAATCTTCCCCCAATCTAAGAATTGATTTCCCTCTAGAATCGATTGGATGAATGGAAACATCTAGTGTTCAAAGATGTGAGAATTATCCTTCCCATACAAAACATTCCCCAAACAGTTGTGAATGTTGTCTTGTATTGATCTTGTGGGTTGAAGAAGATTTGATTATAACCAAAAAACCCATCCATGAATGAAAAAAAAGCATGTCTAGCAGTTGATTCCATGACCATGTCTATATTAGTAAGGGGAAAATCGTCCCTTAAGGGTGCTTTATTCATGTCACAAAAATATGTACATATCCTAATATGATTATTAGGTTTAGCAATTTGGTGAAAATGTTTGAGATCCCAGGAGAATAATCAATAAGTTGAATGAAACCCACATAGAGGAGTTTTTCAAGTTCTCCTTTAACATGCAAAGCTATCTTATGGTTCATTCTGTGTATCTTTTTTTGAATAGGCATAGCATATTCAACAAGAAAAATGTTATGTGTTACTATCTTCGGGTCTATTCCTAGCATATCTGAATATTCCCAAGCAATATTTTTAGGAAAATCATGAAGCAAAGTTGTAGTATCCTCTTGTTCTTCATTGTCAAGGAACTTCCCAATCTTAATAACTTTTTCTTTATCCTCTATGTCCATTGGTATATCAATTGTATCACCTAAGGGGAGTGCATTAGACTTAGGAAATTTAGGATCATATGGTTCCATGCTCGTGTTTTTCTCATTAGTATCAACATATTTTGCTTGGTACTTATCATAGCACAAGTAACTTTTCTCTTGGAAGAAGATGACTTATCAGAAGTTCCTAGTAGTTGTTTCAAGGCTTCATCACTTTCAACATACTCCAAGGATAATGGGGAAGCCATATCGAGGAATTCATGATGTTTTAGTGTAAGATTGATATTTGGTAAATACACATGATTGTGTTGATATTGAGCGATGGGTGTTGAGTTACTTTTGTTATCTTAGAAAAAGAATACCCCAAACTAGTATTTTTCTCTTTCGTATTAGGTTCTATAGGGAAAAAAATTCCTTGTTCATTCTTTCCACATCCTTTACCATTATATCCCAATTGTTTCATAAGCTCATAGCCTCATCTATAAAGTCTTTCTATTTCCTTTGGATTGGGTGCTTGTTGATAATCTATCTCATGAAAATTTGTTGTGTAGGTTGTATTTTCTTCCAAAGTAGATGAGGTAGATGTTGGGGAGGATTCTTTTGAATTCTGAGTTGTTATAACTGTTGGTTGTTCTTTTTTTTGTCCTCTCTTTGTGTGATTATGTATTCATCCATAAATGAAGGTGTGAATCCTAATGTACCCCAATCATCACCTAATAAATTAGAAACTGATTCTTCTTCTTGCTTATTGGTCTCAAGAGGTTCTATGTGAGATGTTGGAATTAAAGTGTTCAGAGGACTTGTTGTTCCTTTTCAAGTTGTCAGCAACTTTCAGGCTTGGGGTTATTGCAATTTGTTAAACTTTGTTGTTATAGACATATTTCATTAGTCGATGATGGGTTGAAGGTACCACATGAATCTCATGAATCCACGGCCTTCCCAAAAGAAGATTGCATGCAAGATCATAGGGCATGACATGAATAGGAGTTTACAACATAACCACTCTAACTATGATAGGTAAAGTGATTACACTGAGTGATTTCTTTGTAATATTGTTGAATCCTCTAATAGATAAGGAATTAGGTTTGATTTGTGATTTACACGTAATTGATCTAGGAGCTTTACATTGCACACATTAAGGGAAGAGCCATTGTCAACAAAGGTTCTTTTGATACCTATTGTAGTGTATTGTGAAATTATCATAAAGGCCTCATTTTGTTTCCTTAATTCTAATGGTAATGTCTAAATTAACTACATTCATTCCTTTTATTAGAGCTGCCACATCAATTTTGTTTTTATTAGGAGGAACCACTATTTGTTGCAATGTTGTTTGGAGCATAGAATGATAGTTTCATGAATTTTGAAGAAGGTCCCAAAGGTATATTTTGGTAGGAGTTATCTTAAGTTTCTCAATAAGATCATACTCTCTTAATTGAGGAGCACTAGGCAGCATGGAATTGGGAAAATGTAAGGAAGTTGGGGTTGGTTGTGGTGCCTACGAGTTATTTCTAGTGTAACATGTGTGTGGGAAACAACATCATGCTTAGATAGGTAAAGAGTAAATTTAGGTTTATGTGGAGGTTGAGGATGATGTGAATGTGGGTAAAGGGTAAACTCGGGTTTAGGTGGAGGTTGAGGTTGATATCAAGGTGGGTAAAGGATAAGTTGGGGTTGAATTGCATTGATATATTTTGTTTTAAGTTTCTCACAACAAATCTTAGTGGATGGATTGTGTGAGATGAAGTACTGAAGGGCTTCATCTAACATATCAAAATCATCACTACTAAAAGGTTTGTGAGATGAGTTATCGTTAATTGATTTGGGTTTGTCATCACAAGCCTTAGAGGATGAACTTAGGGACATGAAGCCTGCATAGCTTCATATAACCTGTCCAAGTCATCACTACTAAGAGGTTTGGATAATAGAATTTTCTGAAAGTGAAGCATTGTTTTGATTGTTGAGCATTTTTGTTTGCATTTTCTGATGAATTTGATCTAAATGAACTAGGAACTAATGCTAAAAATGAACATTGTAAAAATATAATGCTATCCATAATTTCCATTAAAGTAAATAATGCTAATGCTAATGATTTGAATGTAACAAAAAATAACCGAATAGAAACATAAAAGTAACTGGAACAAACAAAAGATTAAAAAATAGAAATTGAATTATGAAAATAGTGATGCATAATGTGTACTCGGAATGATTCGCCCACGATGGTGAAAGAGTCCCAATAAGGGTATTTTGATTTATTTTTTTTAAAAAAATTTCCTATGTTTTTAGGTTTGTATAATGCTAATAATGATTGTAAATGCAATAATGAAATCTTTATGATCTTTTCACTAATATAATTTTTGAAAACCCTAGGATGAAAAACAATGCAAAACCTAATGCAATGCTAATGCAAACTAGCCCTAGGATGTGAATGCACTTGAAATCATAAGTAAAAATGTTCTAAAGATGGGTTCACCAAAATGTAAACAAAGATTTTGGCTTCCAAGGTCTTTCTAACATTTCTAGGGTTTTTCACCTAAAAGTAGAAAGATGGGCCAAAATGCAATGTAAACACTCAAGATTAATGTGATATGTATGAAATATGCCTGAAATATGCCTAGATAAGATTATCCAAATGAAAAAGAAGAATGAAATAGGTTACTAATTGAATGAAAACTAAGAAATGCAATGTTTTGAAAACACAACAAGATATGCAAAAAGACCTAGAAAGATAAGTAAAAATGCAAATGGAACAAAAAAGAAAGCTATAAAACTAAATGTGTGAACCTATAAACTTGCTGGAGATTGGAAATGACTTTGAAAAATTAGAAATGTTGACTTAGACTCATTCGCCAACTTGGGTGAATTAGTCCCAGACCAGAGTTTCTGCATATAAGTTTATTTCTGCCAAAAGGGTACTGGAATCTACACTTTGTTCTTCCAGACACCTCTAGTGGGACTTATTCACCACTAATGGAAAAGTAGTCCTTTTTCCATTTTCTGAAAATTAAAGTTTCAAATCTGCACTTTGTCATCTGCACTGCACTTCTAGATTGAATCCTAGATCTGAATCTTTGAAAACACCTACAAAAAGGGTATAATTTGTTTTCTAATGGGGGGTTTTCCTTGGTCAAAACCCTAATTTGGTAATTAAACCATGGAGAGATAATCAAATTTGCATAAAACCCTAGGCCTAAAAGTGTCTAAGACTAGGAAAATTTGAAGTAAGACAAACCCTATTCTAATGTGCTAGAATAAGATGTTTAAATGAAGCTTGAATGATTTAAGACTTCAACCTAAGAAATCCTACAACATTTGAAATGAATATTAAAGACATGCAAACCTTACATCTGTAGATAGAGACAAAATGGTAGATGGAATCACTTTGAAAACAAGTCTTTAGGCTCGATTTGATTGCTAGTTGCATCTCCACAACCTAGATTTCATCATGATTCTCCATAGGCATCCATAATCAATTCCTTGCAATGTAGGATCTTGAATAGGAAGTGAGCTTGAAGACCTAGAAAATCCCTATCTTGTTGTCCTAAAGCTTCAACTTTACTATACAAAGACTAATGAATCTTCTTTTGAAATATTTTCAACACTTGAGTTTTGAATTTGCTTGGTAAAAATGACTGGATGATGTGAAAATGACCTAAAAACACATATTTATAGGCATCAATATCTAATTTCCCGTTATTTAAACCTAAGAGGCTGACATCCATTGAGAAATTGAATTATGTCAATGGGTTTCTTGCTTAAGATTGAAAATTCTCTTGAAAGGGACTCATTCACCACCCTTGGTGAATGGGTCCCACTAGAGTGGAACCATTCACCCAAGGTGGTGAATGAGTCCCACATGTGGTTTTCAGAGGTGGATTTTTTACATATGAATAATTTAACAATTATTTGTTGGGATTTGTATGATTTTTGAGTGAAATGGACCTCTAGATTAAAATAAATGAGGATTAGGGGCCTATAAATATAGTTTTTAAGGGGTAATTGGTGCAAGGGTGTCTAAAATAGGACCAAATTAGGCCACGTATTGTACTTTCTCTAAAGGAGTAAAAATTTTGTGTCCACAAGCTCATTTGGACTATTTTTAGGGTTTTGAGTAGGAAAATCTAGGTTTTAAGTTTAAATTTCATGAATGTCGGTCTATGGGATCTAATTGTGGACATTGAAAAAGTACACCTTTTTCCTTGATTGATTTGGGAATAATTAATGGAAAATTGGACTTAACATCACCTTGATCTAGTGTTGTTAGGTGTTTTACATAACTACATTAGGTCTTTGACCCTTGCAAATTGAATTAAATGTATTTAATGATGTCTTGTAAAGGTGTTGTAAAGAATTGTAAATGACTTTCACACTTTTCTTGACTTTTATTAAGCATTTAAGTCTAATGGTCCCCCCCCCCACTTTTGAATTAAATATTATTTCAATTCAAAATTTAATTTTTTCTTCTTCTTCTATAATTAAATAATTATTTTTTAATTATTTAATTATCTAAATATTTTGTCTCACCTTTCTTTTTAAATAAATAAAATTAATATTTTATTTAGTTCTCCTATATAGGCCACCTAAAATAAATAATTTTTATTTTTTAACTTTCTCCAACAACCTCTTTTTACAATATTAACTTCCACCTCAAGTCTTTATCTATCCATGTCTTTCTTCTCTCAATTAACCTCCACCATTGATTAAATTATTTTCTAATTTAATCTTGGCCCTTGATCATGATCCTTATTCTAGCCATTCTCTTAACTATCCTCTATAAAAGGAGACCTTTAAACCCTAATTCATGATTCATTCATGATGCAATCACAATTCATCATTCATATTGTCAAGTCAAGCAAGCAAGAATCAAGCATTCAAGATAGCATTCAATCTCACTTCTAAGGCATTTAAGAGAAAGATTCTTCATTCATTTTTGCAGCAATTTAGAATCCATCATCATGGAACGTTTCTAATTAAATTGTCTCATGTTTCATGTTTCATCATTTTATTTTATCATTTTGGTTTAATTACCTAAGCTGGGTTTGACTAAGGAAAACCCCCAATCCCTAACATTGAAAATTTTTCTTACTTTGTGTGATTACAGATTTAGGTGCTTAGATGACTTGGACATGACTGAAGAATAGGTTTCAAACTTATTGATGTCATCACCCTTTTGGAAAGGTCAAAATCTACACAAAAAGTAACTTTTAGCCCTGAATTTTGTAGTTTCAAAACCAAACACTTAGAGGAACAAAAAGAGCAGACCAAGAGCTTCTAAATCCACTTTCAGATTTTCACAAAAGCTAAAGTGGACTAAGTCAGCACCAATGGTTACTTAGTCCCATTGTACCTACTTTTCAAAAGTTTTTGTAGATTTGGATACCCATTTGGCTGAAACGAGCCTTGAAATAGTTTTCCAGATCTGGGACTAAGTCGGCTAAAATGGCATAAGTGTCCCAGTAGGTCAAAATTTTAGGATCAACAACATTTCTAGTTCTCATTCTAGTATTCAACACATTTCTAGGTGCACACTTTTTGTTTTTCTTTCTCATTCTGTTTTATTTGCATTTGTATTCATCTTTTTAGGTCTTCCTGCATATCATTGCATGTTTTCAAAAGTCTTGCATTTCCTTAGTTTTGCATCAATATTTTATCTTCTTTTTCAACTCCCAACCTCATGAACAATCTCCATTGACATATTTTATCTTCTTTTTCAACTCCCAACCTCATGAACAATCTCCATTGACATATTTCAATCTTCTATTGCATTAGAATCTTACAGAATTGTTCTTGAGTGTGAACATTGTGAAATTGGATTCCTCTTCATTTATTCCCCTTTTAGGTGTGGATAAGAGAAGTTGTGGCTCCCATTTTCATTTTCCACATTTTGGTGAACCTGACCTTAGAACATCACATTTATTGATTTTGGAGTCCATCATCATCCTAGAATTAGCTTGCATTAACATTGCATTGCATTAATTAATTTGCATTCTAGGGTTTTTAAATTTTTGCATTTGTGAAAGTGCATATAGTTGTAATTTTTGCATTTTAAATAATTGAAAAACATTTGAAAACTATATTTTCCTTTTGTATTCTGGTCATACATACTAAAAAGAATCAAAACCAATTGATTTTTTTTGAAAATTTTGAAAAAAACCCTAACTAGGACTCATTCGCCATTCTGGGCGACTTAGTCCCAGTCCAAATTTTTAACTATTTGTTACAACATTAGAAAACTCATTTCTATTCTTGTTAAGCCTTCTAGTACCATATACTATATGTTTGGAAAGTTTTGGTAACATTGGTTTTATGCATTTAGCTTAAAAACATCAATTTAGGGTAGTCATTTTTTAAAACATTTCTATTACAAGCATCATTAGGTCTAGAAATGCTCACCTTTCTAAAATTTTGCATAACATGGATAAAAGTACTTTTCACTTTTGCATACACAATGTTTCTATTCATAACACTTTGCATAAGTTTGATAAAAGTGCTTTTCATTATTGGATATACATTGTTTGTATTCTTAAAGCTTTGCATATATTGGATAAAAAATATTTTGCATCTTTGGATATCCATTCTTTACATTATTGAAACATTGCACAAAAATGGTTACAAGTGCTTTTCATTTATTCTCATACAATGTTAGTGTCTTAGATATCTAGACATGCTAATAAACATTTCCTATTCCCTCCCTATGAGGGTGTTTTAGTGAAAGGGAATACAACCTTGGACATTCCTAACGATCATATTTGTTCTTCTCCTAATATCTCTCCTATTGGTGATGAAGATATTTTTGGGTTAGAAGAACCAATCAATGAGAGTTTTGAGAATCCTAGTTGTTTCTCTCCTCTTACCTCCCTTAGTGGACAAGACATTAATAAAAAAGATGACATAACCATAGATAATCATTACAATAACGTTTTTCCTTCCCCTAGTATCTCTCATACTTGTTAAGAAGATAATTTGATGTTAGAAAACACAATCTATAACGGTCATCAGAATCATAGTTGTCCCCCTTCACCTAGAGAAATACTTATTAAGCAAGACAATTCAACCATTGATCATTCCCCTACTTGCAATGAAGTCATTTTAGAAGAACCAACCTTTGATTGTCATGAACATAAATGGTTTGTAGTCCTCCTAAAAACCCTTCTCCTAGAGAGGATATCATGATGCAAGATAAGGATAACATTGAAAATAATGATATTATGCCCTTAGAAGAAGATAAAGAGGAAACATTAGACTCTCACTCGTTAAGGGATGTTAATATTATTCAACCTCAACACATCCTTTACCCACCATCTCACACACCTCCAACTCAAAAAATAGATCCAAATTCACCCTCTATCCATCTAAGAATAATGTGTCACAACAATTGAGTCATAATACCATTGCTCATACATATAACACTAGAAATAATCTACAACCCCAACACCCTTACCTTTACCTAATCTCATATTGCCTAGTGATCCTCGTTTTCCTACACAAAGTGGAAATGAGTATGATCTTGTTGAACAAATAAAGAATAGTCCTACTAAAATATCATTATGGGACCTTATTCAAGTCTCTCCTCATTATCACAACATGATTCAAAGTTCTTTACAACAAGTTCCTATCCCTTCCAATGCACAACCAAATAACATAGTGGCTCTCATTCAAGGAATAAATGATGACATTTTTTTCCACCAAACTGAGCTCCCTCCTTTGGAAGTGGAAAAAAAAATGAAGCTTTCATAATAATATTTCAATATAAAAGAATAGGGATAAAACAAACCCTTGTTGACAATGGCTCTGCTCTTAATTTGTGTAGTGTAAACCTTCTAGACAAGCTTATCTAGTGGATAAATAAAAAATTCAACCTAATTCTTTATCTATCAAGGGAATTGACAATGTAGGAAAACAACCGCTTAGTGTTATTACTTTTCCTATTACAGTTGGAAAGGCCAGATTGAAAATACCGATCCATGTTAGTCCTAATGATATTTCATATAACTTCCTTTTAGGCAGATAATGGATTCATGTAATGAATGGGGTACCTTCTACTCTTCATCGTGTAATGAAGTATATCTACAAAAAAAGGTGTACACACTTGAAGTTGACCCTAACCCCGACAATTGTTTAAACATTGAGAAAATCAAGGAAAATCCCTTGAAAACATTAACACCAACTACACAAGTGGAACCTATCCAATAAAAAGCCACAAAACAACATATTGAACAAGTCATGAAGCTACCGGAAGATGATTGGGGTTCTTTATATTTCACACCCACATTCAAGGGAGAATACAAGATCATACACAAAGACTATGAGAATACTAATGTAGCCCACCCATCATCTAAGATGTCTAGTAAGAAAACCCAACCAAGAAAACCCCATCTTGCTAAAGTTAACCCTGAGACCTCCCTCAATTGCCCTATCCCCTTAAAGAATCATGTTCTTAAGGGCTTCCCTTCCAACAAGTTGGTTTCCTACTCTAGACTCTTTGGAGGACAAAGCTGAGAACCTTGAAGCTAGCAGAAATTTTGTGCCCTCCCCTCTCGCCTCTTTCAGAGCTAATTGTACCAAATTTTCTAGCCCCCCCAACCTGGATTATGTTAACCTCATCTTAGATCGAGCTCAGTATGGAAATATTCTTTCCTCTACAAGAAATGGAATTGGTGATATTTTAGGGTTTTAAAATGGGCCTATCAAGAAATTAATGATCTTAATCAAAGAAATAGGGCTTTGTATAGTAAGTCGGAGGAGCTAGATCTAAAGTTGGCTGTTCTTAGCAACGAAGAGGGAAAACAAAAAAAGAATAGCATGGGAATGGGAGAAGGTGACACTGAGGATAAGTACAAGACTCTGGAAGTTGAAATGGTCAAAATAAAAAATAACATGAAAATTATTGTAGAACAAAACCATAAGATGGCTACGCACAATGCCATCATCATCAATGTTATGTCTGAAAATCTAGAAAAAATGCAATAGGGCTCACTGGTCATTGACCTAGAAGAGAACAAGGATAAAAGCCAGAGAGAGGACCAAGGTATTTTGAAAAGGACCCATGCCAACCTTAAAAGGAAAGAACCTCCTACTAACTAGATGGTTTAGATTTTAAAGAGGGGTGTTCAGGATATGAAAAATTTGGAAGTTGAGACTATAGAGTTATTAAAGCCCCAAATTTAGTTGTTGCTAGCATTTTTCCTAGTATTTTGGTTTTGTGGCCTTCACTGGCCTTTTTTGGTGGTTGTGGACTTGTCCTATTGTTGTTTTATCAACCTTTTTGCTTTTGGTGTCTTTAACATTCTTATCTTTTGTTTGTAAACTTTATGGTTTCGAGTCCCAGTAAAACCCATTTTTTCGTGTTTCAAAAACAACACTAATGTCACTACAAAATTTGGAAGACCCTTTGAAAGCATCCACCTCATCCACTTTATAGAAAGAAGTAAATTACACAACAAACTTTGATGAACTCAACAACGAACAACCTCCCAATCTAAGAGAAATGAAAAAGATTTATGGAAAAGGTTATGAACTTATGAAAAAAATTGGCTATAGTGGAAAAGGATGTGGTACTAACGAATGAGGCATATGTTACCATATAGAGCCTAATGTAAACAAGAAACAACTCATTGTCTTGGTTATTGTCCTTTCATACAAATAAAAAATCCTTCACTCAACATCAACAGTATTACAAAACATCCTTCTAAGACAACAATAACATTCATGCATCCTGAACTAATCGACACTAGTGGTCTTTACGGTAATCCTTTGCAAAAAATGACATCTTCGCTTAATGTCAATGTCATGGGTATGTGTAGGATCATGATGGGCCAAAA
>VDFB02281492.1:233230175-233372594 GCA_007258455.2 Sequoia sempervirens | reverse complement strand
TAATCTTGGAATAATATTAAAGAATTTTTTTATTTTTTTTGGCAAATCAAAATTTGGTATTTATCTAGCAATAAAAGGTGATTATGAACAGCTGGTAATTTGAATACAAAAATGAGGATTTGCATTAATAACTAAACCAGTTCAATGTTTCCCATCATATCTCCAACATAGTTTTGAAAAGGGTTATGTCCTCCCCTGCAACACATGAGGGATACGATTATTAATACCTCACCTACATTTTTAATTCCTTAGGTTGACATGTTGTTGAATAAGATAGGCAACCTACATTCTGATGGCTATATTATTTTCCTTGTAGAGGGAGGCATCTGAGAATAGTATTGAGGCATCAGACTATGTGGCTTGAGGCATTTATTACCCAAAATTTATGGCGTTTAGATGATTGAGTGCAAGTTACAACTTTTCCACAAAGATTGTGATTGATTTTATTGGCAAAGATAGCCCCTCATGAATGACAACAAATTTATAGTTAAATAGGGGAGATGACCCAGTATCTGCCAGGGCTAACTTCGCACAACCGTAGAATTCAAACCATATGTTGAATCAGAAATTTTTTTTATGGGTTTTTTTGCACATGAGTTAAGATCTTATAACTAAGATTTTGGATTCTGGACAATTCAATAGAGTGTGGTAGCATCTGATATGCACACGGAGGTCAAAAAGACACCTTTTAGAGGTGTCGTCTGCTTGTCGTCACCTAACGTCCCAGTACTCGCTAACTATAACCACCAATTTTTAAGAAAAAAAACACCTAAATGTGTCACTTTTAACATCTAATTAAAAATCTGTTATCATTCAAATCCACTCAAAAGTCAATGGGTCTAATTCATGTTAGCACCTTATAGAATCATTTTGGCACCCATTAAAAATCACTCCTACATTTTAATCTCCTTACTAAAGCACTAGACACCAAACACATTACACCCCAATTAATCTTTATTTGAGGTCCGATTGATGCATATGACTAATGTATTTTTGTGGGTATCCCATCCTGTTCATTCATTTTACCGCACGCTCTGTCTGGAAGCTTCCTGATGATGGAGAAGAATGCTGATGGTGATGGTGCTCCATGGCTCCTGCTTGTGCACACAAATTTAGGTAACATCTAACATCGTTCTCCTTTGAATATACAAACAATGGTACTAGTTAATAATTTTCTTTTGAATTTTTCATGACCTATGAAGGGTTTATTCAATGATTGAAAAATTATTACTGCTTGTCTATGCAATAAATCATTCCTCTTACATGACTCTCGCCATGTGCTATTTTATTTCGTTGGGTCATGGTACTGGCATTTTACACATGGGTTTTTTTGGGGGTTAAATTATTTTCTCTCCTCATTTTACCGCGCGCTCACAACCTAGTAAAGTTGATTGTATCATGATTTTGTCTGCAGAAATGATGATGAATTTTGTGGGTTTGACCACATGTCTGCAAATTTTTATTTTTTTTCAGCATCGACCTTTTTATAAAAAAACCCATGTGAATATGGGCATAAATCGGCAATCCCATTTAGTATAGGCCATCTTTGTGAAAACCCTTGCTTTGTTTTTCCAAATATGGGTTTGATTGTGGTTAAATGATTAAATACGACTTGGTAAAGTCGATTGTCTCATGATTTTTTCTCCATAAATGATCAGGAATTTCATGGATTTGAACACATGTCCGCAAAATAATATTTTTTGGTCTTCTTTGACCTTTTTATAAAAAAGCCATGTCACTTTGGGCATAAATTGGTAAACCCTTTTAAAATAAATATGTATTTGTGAAAACCCTTGCTTGGTTTTTTCCAAATTTGTGTGCTTAAGGAATTAATCTCATGAAACCCTTACCTGGAATATTTTGCATCTATCTGAAAACACACTTCTGTATTCCTGCGAGTGAGGAATTATTATTATGAAACCCTTGGCTAATTTCTTGTACACATTTTGGAAAACCCAAGTATGTATGTATGTACACATACATACTTATATACATATATGTATATATGTTTCTACATACATATATATGTATGTAATGTACATACATATATATTAATCTCATGTCACTTTGGGCATAAATCGACAAACCCATTTAAAATAAATATGTATTTGTGAAAAACCTTGCTTGGTTTTTTCCAAATTCGTGTGCTTAAGGAATTAATCTCATGAAACCCTTGCCTAGAATATTCTGCATCTATCTAAAAATGCACTTCTGTATTCCTGCAAGTGAGGAATTATTATTATGAAACCCTTGGTTAATTTCTTGTGCATGTTTCTAAAAACCCAAGTATGTATGTATGTACATACATATATATGTATGTAATGTACATACATTACATACATATATATGTATGTATGTATGTATGTACGTGTGCATACATACATACATATATATATGTTTTTCTGTAGCATGCTCCAATCTGTTTGCCTCCCTCTGTGCGATGATTCCTTCTATTTTTTCCTTCTTTTCAGCTATTTGCTCCCTCTTCCTTTGCTGCAATTCTCGGTTTCTTTGCTTCTATGCCTCTTGTTCATTCAGCAAATTGAAAAAATCATCTAATGTCAAAATTTGAGACTGCCTGCTAAGGCATAGGACCCCATTGTGACCTCTATTAGATGATTGGCACACTCGTTGCTTTGGGAGTTGCAAAAAAGTGCTTCTCCTGCTTGCTGGTTGCTGATCATTGACTTGTGTGCATGGCACATAGTCAAACTCTTCATCACTTGAGTCATTACCATTGACTCCATCCTCTTCATCATTTTCAGCCTCCCAATTTCTCCCAGTTGTGAAGTAATGGATGACATCTTTAGGATCAACATTTGGTGATGATGGCATGGAAAACCCTTCATCCACTTGACTAAAATTGAGATGTACCCCTAGGTTCAAATTTGCATCTTGAAATTCAAATGGAAGATTAAGACTCTCTTCATTTTCAACTGCTTGATTACATGATCAAACTGCTTGTTCTTGTTGAATTTCTGCTGCCTCAATGTTTTCTAGATTTGGGGGAATGTTTACAGAAAAGGTTTCCACAAACTGTCTAATCTATTCCTCATTCCAAACCTGCTATCCTCAAACAAGTCTTTGCTGCCATGAACTGTGCCTCTTCATCAGTTGTATCACCCTCTGTTTCTACTCCCAATGTCGTTCCTTCCTCTTCAACCATGAAAGCTTGGCTTGGCCCCATATCCAAGTCAAGTGCATTTCAATCTAATTGCCTAATTCCTGTTCTTCTAAAACCACTTGCAATGTTATTAGGAGTCAAAGCTTGTGCAAATTTGCTGGCAAGTGTTGCCAACTCTTCCCTTCCATTGTCAAGTTGAGGATTTTTAGAGAGCCATATACTCCTTTACTGTTTGAAGTAGTTCTTAAATGGTGAGAACACACTAACATCAAGGGGTTGCAATTTTTGGTTGCAATGTGTTGGAAGTGTGAGCAAGTCTATTCCTATAGTCTTTGCTTCTTTGACCATTTTGAATGCCACATGGCTGCCATGACCGTCAAAGATGAGAATTTGTTTGTTGGTTGGTGACACACATTCTTGGAAATTTTTGCAAAGTTTTTTTAACCATTCCACAAATAATTCTTTGGTCATCTAAGCATGCTCTTGCATTTCCATGCATGCCCTTCACTCACAGTTAACAATATAGTTTCTAATGTTCCTTTTTGACTTGAAGAAATAGTAACCAGGTATAGCTTGACCTGCTGCACTAACACAAGCTAGAATAGTGATCCATTCTCTACTTTTAACAATTAATTGTGGAACAAATTTCATCCCTATTTTTGTAATAACTCTCATTGCACAATTTCTGCCAGCCTGCATACCTATTTCATTACAATTCCATATTTTGTTGGGCCCATAATTATGTTTGTTGTGCAACTCCTCCAAGTTATCATAGAATGAAGAAACTATTTCAGGGCACAACATTATAGCTCAATCTATGTCCACTCCTTTAGGTGTTCAAATTTTCAAATCGAGATTCCTTTGATGAAATCCAACCCACCATGACCTCCCTGGTATCCCATTTGTGAATGGATTAGGCCTCACTCCAACCATGTGGGCCACCATTGACTTAAGTTGTGACACTTGAAGGCCATGGCCAATATTAGCCATATCTTTACACCATTGCATAATTTTAGCTTCTTCTTCGTTAGTTAGGATTGTTCGTGGCCCCCTCCTATTTGTGGATGTCACACCATTGAGCCATGCCTGCAAACTACTAGGTGGGATTCCCCATTTGATCGTTGAACCTCTGATTGAAATTCGATAGTACTCAACATATGCAATGGATTTTTCCATGTCCTGCATAGCCCAAGTTTTCATGCACAAATATGGGGTTGTCACATGGTTAGAAGATGGTGGTTCCATTTCTATGTTAGTATTATGAACAACAAGTTCAAAACCATCATTTTCATTGGTCTGTTCTGCATTTTTCAGAAATAATTTCCTTGTCCATGTTCACTACTGGTTCTTCATCAACATCTGGAACATTGAATGTCACTCCACAAGGTACTTTATTCAAGCGCCTCCCACTTGATCTTTTCCTCTTTTTCCTTGGTGCCATGATTGTCAATGATCCTGTACATTGTAAGCGATCAAGTGTAAGAAAAATAATGTATAAACATTGCAAAACACAAATATAATTACAAAAAATAGGTATAAACATTACAAAACATAAAACAGATCTATTTTATCATTCAAATTTGCTCAAAAGTCAATGGGTCTAATTCAAGTTAGCACCTTATAAAATCATTTTGGTGCCCATTAAAAATCACTCCTACATATTAATCTCCTTACTAAAGCACCAGACACCAAACTCATTACACCCCAATTAGGGTCTGATTAAAGCATATGACTAATGTTTTTTTTTGGGTATTTGATTCTTTTGCATCATTTAATCTGGGTTTACATATATAAATGTAGATATAGATGTATTTATATTTATTTTTATAAATATATGTATACATGTATTTGTGGATACATATAATTACATAGTTACATGTATGCATATATCTGTACATATACATATATATATCTATATATACATAGATATATGTATGTATATATATCAATGTTCAAAGCACATTGTATAGACTTGGGTTTTCAGAAATGTGCAAAAGAAATTAACCAAGGGTTTCATAATATTAATTCCTCACTCGTAGGAATACAAAAGTGTGTTTTCAAATAGGTGCAGAATATTCCAGCAAGGGTTTCATGAGATTAATTCCTTAAGCACATGAATTTGGAAAAAACCAAGCAAGAGTTTTCACAAATACATATTTATTTTAAATGTGTTTGTCGATTTATGCCAAAGTGACATGGGTTTTTTATAAAAAGTTCGAAGCAGACCAAAAAATATTATTTTGCAGACATGTGTTCAAACCCACGAAATTCTTGATCATTTCTGGAGACAAAATCATGAGACAATCGACTTTACCAGGTCATATTTAATCATTTAACCACCAAAAAACCCAACTTCACATTGTTTTTTTAGGGTTTAGGGTTTAGGGTATGTATGTATGTATGTATGTATGTGCATACGTACATACATACATAGATACATACATACATATATACATATATATATGTATGTATGTATGTGCATACATACATACATACATACATGCATACATACATGAATTCAATGTGGGAAACAGAAACCAGCACCATGACCCAACAAAATGAAACAACACATGGTGAAAAGGAGTGTAAGAGGAATGATTTATTTCATAAACAAGTAGTAATAATTTTTCAATCATCGAATAAACCCTTCATGGGTCATGAAAGATGCAGAAGAAAATGGTTAACCAGTACCATTGTTTGCATTTTAAAAGGATAGGCAATGGATACACACATATACATCAATTTTTTGAATGAAGAAGAGACACACAATGTAAAATGACAAATATATGTATGCTAGCCTGCTGTATGTGCAATGGAAAGTAGAAAAATATAAACAAATGCTAGTCTATTGTATTGGACAACCAAACGAAATGTATTTAAATAGAGTTATAGATGTATATATATGTGTGTTTGTGTATGTATATATGTATTTATATGTAAGTAATTATATGTATTTGTATATATGTGTATATGTTTTTAAATACATAATACACATATATTAAATGCATGTATATATATATATACACACACACATATACATATTAAACCTTGATAAATGACCAAAAATAAACAAATATGAATACACATAAGCAAAAATAAATGACAAATGACCAAAAACATACAAATGTAAATACGGGTACCTATTTGCAAATTCAATAAGATGCAAAAGTAAATGATCAACTAGTACCATTGTTTGCATTTTCAATGAATAGGCAAAGGATACACAGATATACATCGATTTGTTGAATGAACAAGAGACACATAATGTAAAATGACAAATATATGTAAGCTAGCCTGCTGTATGCACAATAGAAAGTAGAAAAATAAAAACAAATGCTAGAATGTATAAAGTAAGAAGACATTGCATAAATGAAAATAACTATAATTACCTACCTGAGACTTGGGATATTAGAGGAATATGCAAAGGAATGTGCAGAGGATGCTTGTCATTGCTTTCAATTATGCAGAGAATAACATACAATTGTGAATGTCATTGGCTACTTTCCCCCTCTTATTTAGGAATTCAAATCTAACAATTGAATGCATTCAATTTGGTTGTTGTTTTTGAAATTTGAATTTGTTTGAGCATTTGAATTTGAAGTTGCCTGTTACGTAGGTTTTTAAAGATGATATGACTAAATTCTGCATTACATTTGGATTTGATGTTTATTTGGGGAGCCTTACACCTTTATTTAATTGTGTAGGTACCTACAGGAAATGAAATAAATACATATAGCTGCCAAGGAGTGTGTGAAAAACTGTTCATTTTAGATCCCATAGAGTTAAAAGGAGATTGTGATTATGTCATGTAAAGCACCATTAACTGTGCATGTGTAGTTGTAAATATAAAATATAATGAGGGACAAAAATTTGCAAGTGGGGCTATTTGTAACAGTAAATGTTTTAAATGAAATTGTAAATGAGCCCTTTTATGTGCAAGTTGACTTTTTTTATAAATGCAAAAGCATGTTTAGTTGTCTATTATGATTGGTGAGTTACTCATTGTGTTATGAGCAGGTATTGGTGTTGTAATTTTTTATTTGTTCATAACCTTTTTTTTTTAATGGATCAAAGTTAAATTTTTTTGGGGGGGTGGAGTGAGCATGGAGGTGGCAGTTATTCAATGGCTGGTGAATACTGGGTCTTCTCCCCTAGAGGCATGAGAGAGAGTATTTGCAGGCTGTCCATTTCTCATGTGGTAGTTGTACTATACCCTCCCCAGTCAACATTCAGTAAATGATTTTATTTCATTTATACTACACTTAATTCTACAATGAATATAATATAGTCTAAAACTAATCATCTCTACTATGTAATAATTTCAATGGGATGTAAAGTCAGAGAGGTCAAGAATGATGGGTGGGTAGAAATTGTAGGGTGAGAGATGAAATGTTATAGAACTTTACTCTGTAGAAGGAGTCTCTCATGGAATTTAATTGTTGGGATAACCTGATCCATACAAAAAAGAATAGACAACAATAACTGAAATGCCATGATTTACTGTTCTCATTCTATCTCTCATTATTATTACTTTTTTTTCATTTTATTAATTTAACAACAATAGGATTTTTTTGTTGGTATCATCTTTTCAGTCCTCCTTCTTTGGTACTATTCAGTGATGTAGCTTACAATGTTGGTTTATACTAGAGGTCAAACACAGATCTTGGTGTGGTGATTTCTAGCTATGGTAACAATAGGTTGTCATTAATTGAGCTAAAATCATGTTAATAACCTCCAGTTATCATTAACAACAATATGATAATTGGAACAATAAAAAAAATATTGTGATAATAATACTACTGGCATTTGATCCAGTACTATTAACTAGTCAAAACATGGTTTGAATGTTGGATTCACCATTAGATACCTAGAAAAAGAGGGCATAAGGGTAAATTTCTTCCTTTTTTTAATCTTATTATCTAACTTTTGATGATGGAAAGGTTTAGTGAAAATTTGAAACTAGATTGATATTAAATTTTGGTGCAAATTGAAATATTGTTGCAAAGTTTGATGTTTAGGTGATGAGTGACTCTCTTTTTTTTGTTTATTTTAATTGTTTCCTTACATACTCCTCATGTCTTGGTCATTTCCTAGCAAAAATCAGCATAGATTATAGATAGAGAGGCTTGAGGGATTCTAGACAAAATTTTTGGTTGAGATTGATTGGTAAAGGATAGACCTAGTTGGTTGAAGTTTCCCATGCCGTACTTAACAACCATAACTAATAGAGAGATAATAGTCTATTAAGGACATGTTGGATGAGGGTATTATTAGTTGTATACTAAAATCATATATTATTTGTTATATTCATTGATTTGGTTACAAAAAAATGATATAATTAAAAATTACCGAAATCATATATTTATGCATACTTCCTTCACCACTTTAAAATCTACAACTTGATTAACCAATTTATCTATTTTTTTAAAGAAAAATAAGAATTGCCTATCACATCCTAAACACCTAGAAGAGAAAAAATACCCTATATGCACATAGAATTACACATGCATATTTTTTTTCAAAAACATCACACATTAAAATATGGACCCAATTTTCATCAATTACAAATAAAGTGATCTTACACTAGAAGTGATTACCACTACACTTTAACATCATAAGGCTGTCCTACTAGCTATAACTCTTCTAAAACCAATTAAAAATTTATCAAATAGAACAACACATCGATGAGTCTTGCTCTCCACCCTACAGTAATAGTGTCATGGAGCCTCGTGGCCTCTAGCCATAGCCCCAAGCAAGGAATTCTTCTAGCTCAAAGATGGTAAATGGAGCCCTTTCAAATTTTCACAAAGAAATAAGAATAACATAACACCAAATTTCATGCATCTATGTTCTCTAATTTCTATCTTCAACCATGAATCCATACAATATGTCACCTTCTTATGACCAATACACAAAAAGAAAAGGAATGTATCTATTTCCATTGGATGAGGGAATTTAGCTCTTCTACTCTTCTCTCCTCTGGAATCCAAGCCTTCTTGATCACTATCTTCCTAATTAAGACTCCTCTCCTCCTTTCATTCTTTCAACCATCTTTACTAAAGTTCTCAAAAAGGAGAAGTGGGTAACACCCCACTCATTCCTCCTCTCCCAAATATATGGGAGTTTCAACTTGCAACTCTTGGATGGGAAGGTGTGGAGGGTACTTTCCTTCATCAATGAGGGTCTTTTCCTCCTTAAAGAGGGAATCATGCACTTGGATGTAACCCCTAAATCGTTTCACTTTATCCTTATCTCAAAACTCGTCACACCCTATTATGAGTACTTTTTAGGTGTCAAATCATGTCCTTAGGGAGCTATTATATGCCCACTTGACCCCTACCACTGTGGTAGAGACCTTAGGGGGCTTCTTTTTGTATCCCAACCAAGGAAATTGAGCAACAATGCTCTTTAAAGGCCCATTTAAGGACCCATCTAAAATTCACACTTATGTAAGGGTTTGAAACACCTAACCCCACTTACACCCACATGTAACATAATTAAATACCCTCACAAACCAAAAATAAATTATCCCTTTAATATCAACCCTCACCACTTCAACATATTAACTTTATTTCTTTCTAAGCTCCAAAAGGGGGCTCAAATTCATAATCACAAGATGTCTTTTTGATTTACCCATTGGTCTTCCCTTATCGTACTAGCACCTTACTCTTGTGCACACTACCAATACAATTGTAAGAACAATCATATATCACATAAATTTGATAGCTAGAATAAAATTTAATTGTACAATAATTTCCATTTACAATTTTAATTCATGTTCACAATATATGAGTCCATAACACCTTCACGGTAGTGACAATGAAACAAAAGTCAATGTAACATACAAGAATATTATCACACAATCACATTATGTATTTCTCGTAGTACAACTTATCATCTATCTATGGAAACAAAAAGTGAATTAGATTTAGTATTAATCAAATACAAACACAGGTCTCACATCCCTCTCTCATTAATTTAGACTTCCTCCTAAAATTCATTAAGGTCTAGAAACATAACCTCCACGTAGAAATGTACCTAATCTATTAAACATACTAATTAATTTACTTCATTGATGATAAAATTCAAGAATATTGTGACACAATCACATTATGTGTTTCCCTTAGTACAACTTATCAACTATTTATGGAAACATATAACAAATTATATTTATTATTAATCACATGGAAAGTGGTGTCTTACAAAACACTTACATGAGGAAATAGTCCCCCAAGAAGCAAAAATAATGTAGTGTCAAAAAAATTTCCCCTTAACAATTTTACACTATCTTTTATCGCTTCTTAATTTATTAGACCCAATTAAGTATTTAATCTCCCAAAATTCTGCATATTATGGACTAATTTTGACAATTTGTGAGGAAGTGCAAGCGAAAATCAAATGAAAATCTATCTAAGACCATGCCTTGGACACCTAAAATTGTAGAAAATAGGTTGGGGGCACTCGTGTCCTAGGTGTGAGTGTCCCCTTATTTTGGCTCCAAATTCAAATATGTTAGTGTCGAAAATTTAATATTTGTAATTCAATTGTCCAAAGTTGGCTATTGGGATTTAATTTTTGGGAAATTTAATATTTGCATATAAATACCTAGTTATTACATCATTTTAAAATTAAGCAAGAAATTATTGGAGAAATTATCGTCAAGAGTAGTCAAGAGCATTCAAGAGTAGTTTTTTTAGTGATTCATAACAACAATTCAACATCCAAGCATTTATGATGTTATGCAAGTATTTTCATGTCATGTATTCATACTATTTGTGAAGGCTAACCAATTGTAGATATCCAATTATTCAATAATTAAAGAAAATAAATTAAGTTAGAAAGACCACACACCTCGAGGTCATTTGTATGATATCAGTCCTTCATGGAAGCCATTCAAGGGTGGTGAGTTGCAGCACTTTGTAATTTTATAATTACTTCCCATTCATTATAATTTTATAATTGAAATTGTCATTATGGAAGTGGAAATACTAACATGTAGATTGACTAAGGAAAGTCCCAAATAACACAAAAATTTACCTCTTTGAATATTTAGGTTTCAGGTTTGGAGAGGATTCAAGGAAGCTTGAAGATCCATTTTCCATTTTTTGTAGTTGATGTCATACCTCTTGTCAAGCCACACAAACTCACCTACAACATTTTTTGACAAAAATATTATAGATCTATATGTGAGAATAGGAAGCCCTAATCCAAAATTAGAGGACTATGGAGACAAACCTGAAAATATAGTACAATGACACTCATGCCCTAGGCACCTATGTCCTCCATTTTAAGCCTCATATTTGAACCACATGTGCACAATGTTTTTCTCTCCTCATTTTTTCTATTAGAATTTGATTGTGACTTTTTTGTAGCTTTTGTATTTACATCAAAAAATTAAATTGTTCTCTTAGCCTAGTTAGTGCATTGCATTTCATTCCTAGGTCCATTTCATATTTGGCTAAGGGCTGGTTGACTCACCTTTTAGGGTGTAAGTCAATCGCATACCTTGTTGAATCTATCAAACCCTCATTCATTAATTTTCATCCCATACACATATAATAAATAAAACATTAGAAATGTGGAATTTTTCCTAGGTTTGGACACCAAATGTCACCTATCACCCATTTTTCTATGTTTCATTTTGGTGAACCTAAGTTGTTAACATTATATACCTTCTGAAATTCACCCTAGCTCTAGAATTTTCTATGCATTATCTTGCATTTTTCATTTAGGGTTTCTTTTTTAAATCATAAAAGGCATAAAAAATCCAAAAAAAATGCATATAATATTGCATCATAAGTGGCAATAAGTTTTGTTTCAATTATCTTTACATTCACATTATATCCATTAGGACATTCAAATCTGAAATTATTCATTACACCTAGATTTCACATTACATTTTTTTGCATTTTTCATGTTTGCATCATAAAACGCATAATAAAACAAAACATGAATATCATAGGTTGTATTATGGTTTTTTATAGTCATCTTTACCTCATATCTGCATTTAAATTGCATTCATTAGGTTGTTAAAAAACTGAATTTTTTTTATTTCATTCAAATTTCATCTTTCATTTAAGCCAAAAAATTGAAAAAATTAAATAGTTTTTGTTACAATGTTGCATAAAAGCATCATTCTCAAAATCTTGCATCTTAAAATAAGTCTATTATTGCATCTTAGATCTGAAAATTGCATTTTAAAGTGTCAATTATTGTTCAAGAATTTTCCACATTTTTGCATACTTGCACTTTTCAATTTCATAGTCATAAATTCAACAAAAACTGGAGAAACATTCACTTTCAAAACCATCTAAACATAGATATGAGAAATTAAATGGTAAAAAGAATATTCAAATTTCAAAAATTTAAAAACCTTCTCTAGAACATAGGCACCCTGGGCATCTTTGTCCTATCTTTTCTACCTAAAAGTTGTCTTAGATCTTTGTTTCTCTATTTTTTGTATGATTTTATTGTTTGAATTTTATTTCTACATTTCAAAATTGTAACTTTTCTTCCAACATTGTTGCACATTTTCACTCTCAAGTTAACAAACATAAAATTGGCAAAATATAGAAAATATTCACTATCACACCTATTTGAGTACAAAGTCAAAAACCTTAGATAACACCCTAAAGAATAAAAATTTGTTCTTAAAACCCTATCCAAGATAGAGATGCCCTAGGCACCTCTATCCTGCTATTCTTGGCTAAAATGTCACCTAGATCTTTGTTTCTATATTATTGGCATATTTCTATTGTCTTTTTTCTAGTAGCATAACTATTTGAACCTCATTGCAATGTCTTATATCACTATGGTTGGATGTCTTGATAAAGTTTATATGACCTTGAAATCCCTAGTTGATGTCTCATGTTGTGTGTTTGGTGATGATCCTAATGTTGATAATGATATTCATGATACTTCATCTCCCAATGCATGTCTTCTTGATAAATAAATCTTGGAGCAAGATGAGGAAATAATGCATGAATTGTAAAAAAACTCCTTATGTAACCTTGTGAATAATGCAACCTTTCATCCCTCAATGCAATGGCCTAATCACCTATATCAACAACCAAAACCATCCATCATACCACCACTTGACATGTTTACATTATTACACCCAAAAATTGAACCACAAAGAATACCTCAACCAATCAACAGGGAAGCACATATTGATAATAACCACAAGGAACACATAACACTAGTTACTGTTTCATCTTATGACCATAAAGTTATAAAAAAACATCCATCTTGAAACAAAGAACAATGTTACGCCCAAGGATTTAGGATCTTGAAAAAGCAAGGTATATTATATAAGACAATGTCTTGGAATTTTCCTAGCATATTTAAAACTTCTACTAGTGCATCTTCTTGGTTTTTTTGACTCTAGGAATCAACACAAAGCACACAAGGGATCTATTGGAAGAATGAAGAAGAATGGCTATCTCTATAGTTTTGCATTGTCATTGATGTCACCATGTTGTGATTGCAAGTCTAAGTCAATGCTTGATTTGGTATTTTGGTCCGGTAACTAAACTGGTATACAAGCTACACCCTTTGGTATTTTAGTCCACAATCCTCCACAATTGATAGTTGTTGCTTGCAGTTTTGGGAAATAGTTTTTGGATGTTGAAAGCATGTATGTTCAAAATCTCTTGTGCTCTGGCACTCGTACGACATATTAGCATTATTCTATTGATTACCTTTTGCAATTAATTCTATTTCTGGTTGAATTCATGAATAAGTTGTAATATGGTGAATAAATTTTTGTTATGCAGATATATGTGTGACCTATCTTAGGTCCATGCTAACATGATGTAGTGTTTTGATTGTTTGAATTATTTTTTTTAATATTTTGTGAATAATTGAAGCTGATAGTTGGTACTTTTGGTAAACAAGGAAATTCATCTAATTAGGCCGACCTAATTGATGCTTGTAGATGGATCGAGTATATATGTTGAACAATTTTTTAAGATTGAGAGATCCATGAGGTAGTTGTGAATGTGAAGAAGAAGTGTGAATATGATGAAGTGTGTCAATTTAATTTATTGAGCATCACCGAAACTATACCAACAATTATTAGGTGCACTCTCATCAACTCACTTTGGTTGTGAAGCCAATTTTTGTTTTATAATATTTTGTAGGTAGTGAGCCTCCTTGTAAGTTGTTAACTTTTGTATCCAGAGAGTAAGTACTATTCAGGGAAGTGAGCCTTATATATATGTTTTTGGAACTACTTTATATTGTGAGTTAATCCTCACCATGGTTTTTCTCTCATTGGGTTTCTGGCATAAAATATTATGTTCTTTGTGTTTATTTTTCTTTCTTTTATTTTCATTTCATGTTCATACTTAATAATAGAAGAGTGCGGTTGTGAATTTAATAAGTTTTAAAGTTTTGAGTTTAAATTTGGTGACAATTGATTCACCCCCCCTCTCAGTTGTCCTCCACCTTTTAATAATTGGTATCGGAGCTTTGGTTCCTTGGTATAAAGCTTAACCACTCAAAGAATATCCTAAAGGTTGATTAGATGGATGATAAAGAAGAACTCTAGTCCACACTTGAGGATCTTGACAAAGTTGAAAATGAAAATAGAGATCTATAAGAAAATCATGAAGATGCAAATGAATGTGTCCAAAAATTAAAAGAACAATTGAAGAAATTTAAGGAAAGAAATAGAGAAGTGAGTGAGTAGCAAAAACAAGAGATCATTGGACTGAAAGTGCTTGTAGAAGAAAAGAACAAAATTGAAGAATGTATGAATACAATGGTGCAGAATAAATCTGATGAATGCTCTAAACTTGAATAGAAGGTAGTAAACATGAGATTAGAACTAGAGAAGGAAAAAATCTATGAGAATAATTTTAGATCTAGCTCTAACAAGATTGAAGAATTTCTTATAGGATAGAAACCAAGTAAAGACAAAGATGCTTGGGAAATGAAATAGGTGAAAGTTCAAAGGACAATTAAAAGAATCAAGACAAAGGGAAGCAGAAAAGAAATTCAAGAAATTTTGCAAAGAGATTGCCTATGAGACAACCTAATGCATAGAGGTATCCATCTTTTAATGGTATTTTTATTTTCATGTAATAAATATGGTCACAAAGTAATAGAGTGTAGGAGCAAGATGAATTAGTTTCTTGGTTCTTTCTATGGAAAATGTTTTTTTTGCCAAAAGGTTGGACATAAAACTATAGAATGCAGATCTCAGGTGAGAATGATCAGTCAGGTGATGATGAATAGGTTTAATGAAGGCAGAATGAATCAATCTTTTAATGGCTACTACTATACCTGCAACAAATTTGGACACAAAGAAAATAAATGTAGATTGAGAAGTAATGGAGATCAAACTGATCAAAAAAGTGTGGACTACTATAATTGTAACAAACCTGGACATATCTCAAAGTTTTGCAGAAGTAAGAATGGAAAGCAATCTGCTTTGGTAGAAAATAATGTGCCAATAAAGAAGATTGAAAAAGAAGAGATGAAGCAAGAGATGAATAAGATATGGAAGAAGAAAGAAGAAGAAGAAAACCTAAAACTGTTGATGTGTTTATGCTCTCATTCGATACAGATACTTCCTCCAAGAACTAGATTGAGCGTGGGCTTAGGGGGAGCATTATCAAAAAACTATAAAACCCCCTAGAAGATTGGCATGCCAGAGGTAGGCACGAGGATGCATTGTGAAGAATGAATAAATAGAAGTTTTGGAAAAGAAACTGAAAGAAAACATGTTGGTATGCTGATTTATGGATTGAATTAGAGTTTTCTATGCTGAGAAGAATGGTTTTAGTAGCTTTTTTATGTCTACCACATTAAATGTGAATTAGGGAAAATCGATGATGTATAAGATAAAATTTGTAAGTATTTTTTATCATTTGAGAACTTGAAGAGTTTGAAAGGTGTCTTGGAGTGATCTCTAAGTGATCTGAAGCATTTTTGAAGTAATTTAAAGAAATTATTATGGATACTCTGGATTTATTTCTCAGTTTACAAAGGGGAAGAAGGAAAAAGGAAAAAGTTTTGACTAAGCAATAATGAATTCAAGAATGAAAAGCATGACAATGGATAGAGGACTGAATGGTGACATTCCATTGAAGTTGAAAGGAGTTGAATTGGAAGAATTTGATCATAGAAAGATAAAGGAAATGGAACTAGGGTTGAAGGAAAATGAGTTACAGAGCATAAAAACCCTAGGTATAGATTTATGGGGAGAAATTCCTTGGTTTGTTGATAAATATTTCATCTTGTTCTTATTGAGTCAGTTCAAGAACGACATTATTGTGTTGGACAAAACCTACCTAATCATGAAGGAAGCGATCAAAGCAATTATTGGTTTATGCAGTGTTGGGTATCTCCCTGGGAAGAAAACTATGAAATACAAAGATGTGGAGGAACTTAATAGAATTGATAAAGACCCTTGAGGACTATTGATAAACAATTTTGTGGACTTTTGTGTAAGGTATGTTGCATATGACATTTCTTATAAAATCTATTTCAAAAATCATGAAGGTGCGACTTCGGCTATTTTTGTATATCTTGCACATATAATGGTTAAGGAAAATAAGAAGTCTGATTTGTGTAGCCTATTACCTAAAAGCCTTACTGAGAATGCCCAAGTGTTATTGTTTAGGGTTATCCTTTCTGGTTTGGATCTTTGTTTCTATGTTTGACTTTTTACCTTTTGAACTTGCTATTGGGAAGAGAAAATGTTGTGTGGAAATCCGGTATTCCTATTGGGAAATAAGTTTACATATACTTAGAATTGTTGGTGGATAATGTAAGTGTGTGAAAAACATATTTCACAACCCTAAAGAGAAATTTGTGCTTTAGTATGTCAGTACCTAGTCAGTTTAAAGTTGGTTCATCCTCTAGTAAGAAAGAGTTGGAAGTTATCATTGGTGAGTCCCGTCTAGAACCTAAAACGAGGAAAACTATTGTAAAAAATGTCTTCAAAGATAAGAGGAATGAAGAATAATTTCTATCTAGATCTAACTTCTTTGACCCAGAGGATATATGGATGCTAGTAGAGAAGGGTGAAATGAAGAAGATTGGTGAAATGTGGAATGCATGCTCTTCAATTGAGAAACTTAAAATTGATAGTGTGTTGGTTGAATATTTTCTCAATGAAGGTATTTTAGTTTTAGATGTATCAAACTCTTTGTCTGATGATCTAGTAGAGATTATTAAAGAGAGAACATTGTTGGAAAGACCTGAAGGTCATAAGTTAAACTCTATGCTTGAAAGAAGATGTGACAAAGAAAAACATGTGCTAAATAAACACATGAATGAGACAAAAGAATGCATCAAAGAAATATCTGAACTCTATAGGTATTGTCTTTAGTGGCTGGTAGTTGTTGATAATTTTAGAAGTAGAATTGAAGCCATTGAATTTAAGATGAATAGTATTTGAAAGAAATTTGATTTCTTCAAAGATAGGGATGGAAAACAGAGAATAAGAGTTGGTGAATTGCAAGTGGAGTTGCTGACTACTTAGAGGAAAAGAGAAGATATGGTTAAAACCTTATGGTTGGTTAAGGAAGTTTTTGAGGTCCAGTTGGATCATCTCTTTAGAATTCTCTTGGATGCAAAAAAATTTGAATGACTGTGTTTGTCTTCTGATCAGACATCCTCCTTTACACAATTATCTTTTTTGGAAGGTATGAGTGCAAGAATGAATTTGGCTATGCTTGCATGGAAAAGGATTCTTCCAATAATAAGAGAGAGGTACAAGAAAATATTTCATATAAAAAGTGTCATTCTTGTTTGAATGTTAGAAATCAAAGTTGGAATTTATGTGTATATACAAGGTCATCATATACATACATTTACATCTTACCTTTTGGTCACCCTTTTACATTAATGTCAGAAGGGGAGAGATTCATGTGAGCGAAGAGAGTTGTGCTAAGGTGATAGGAGGAGAGAATGTTGTGTTTTGAAAATTTTGGCAAATGTTGCCATCAATGAAAAAGGGGGAGATTCTTGTAACATGTTGCTATCTCTACAGTTTTATGTTGTCATTGATGTGAGTGCAAGTCTAAGTCAGTGCTTGATCTGGTATTTTGGTTCAGTAACTAAATAGGTATATAAGCTACATCCTCAAGTATTTTAGCTCACAATGCTCTGTGGTTGATAGTTGTTCCTTTCCGCTTTGGGAAATAATTTTTGAATGTTGAAAGCATGTATGTTCAAAATCTCTCATGCTTTGATGCTTGTTGGTGTATCAACATTATTCTATTGATTACTTTTTGGAATTAAGTCTATTTCGGGCTTACTTCGTAAATAAGTTGTGGTATAGTGAATCAATTTTTGTTATCCAGATATACATGTGACCTATCATAGGTCCATGCCAACATGATGTAGCGTGTTGAGTTTTTGAATTGGGTTTTGTAAATTTTTTTGAATACTTGAAGCTGATAGTTGGTATTTTTGGTAAAAAAGGAAATGCATCTATTTAGGCTAACCTAATCGATGGTTGTGGATGCATTGAGTATATATGTCAAAAATATTTTGAAGATTGAGAGATCAATGAGGCAGTTGTGAATGTGAAGAAGGAGAAGTGTGAATATGATGAAGTGTGTCAAGTTAGTTTACTGATCTGTGTGAACCCCAATCCTAATACCTACAAAACAATAAGAACAAACACATTAGATTAGAGAATGCAAGCAAGAACATGATTCCCCATGAAATCCATTCACCAAGCTCAAATTAGGAAAAAGAGATGAAGAACAAAATGAAAACAACAAAATAGAGATTGAATCCTAATTAAACTAGCAAACTCATGATCCCATGGGGGAATTTGTGCCAATTTGATGTGAAAATTGGCCCTTTCCAAATTCCTATGATGCAAGCTTGATGAATGTTGATGAATGTTGATGAGTGATCCACTTTGTTGATGTTTGATGAGTGCTCCAATGGAAAAACCTGCATAACCTAGCTATGATTCAATGATATTGGATGGAAATTGCTAAATATTTGAGTATAGTAACTTTGCATAATTTTTGGATGATGAAATAAGGAATGAAGCCTCTTATTTATAGATGAGATTGAAGAATGAATGTCCAAAATAGAGCAATGTGGGACTAACATTCAACCAATGGCAAGATTCTACTTGTAAACCTATGAGTGGATGGAGGATGTGTAAGTTTTGAGGATTGTGCCAATAAATGCCTATTTTTGGATTTTGAATTTTGTTGAAATGACATGCAAGAGGGAAGGAAAAATGCATTAAATGCCACTTGGCTCAAGGAAAAGGACATGTAAGAGAGATTAAATGACTTGTTGGATGTACATGTCAACTTGGATTTTTTGAATTCAAACTTGGAGAATATTCCCAAAAGATGCCTTGTTGAGGAAAATAGAGATTTAATAAATATATTTTCATGTGCAAGTGGTAAAAGATGGAGGATGGGACATGATATGAAATTTAATTAATTCAAGTTAATTAATTTAATGAATAAATTAAGTGATGTGACCTATTTGACTTAAATTTGTGGATTTATTTAAATCAAATATGAGAGGAATGTGGTAAGAGATTAATTAAATAAAGATATTGATTTATTTAATTAAAAGAGATGATTGTTAGATTAAACTAAATAAGATTTTAATTTATTTAATTTAATAGATAGAATTTAGGGATTTAATCAAATAAAATTAATTATTTAATTAAATAGGATAATTAGATCAAAATGATTAATTTAATTATCGAGAAGAGGTGACTTAATTAGAGAACTGGTTTATTTGATTAAGAGAGGAATATTGATGAATTTAATCAGATAGGGGTATTTGATTAAATGGTTAGAACAAAGGGTGATTCAAGATGAAATGATATTAGTAGTTGGCATCAGATGCACAATTTTATTTGGTACATTTTATGCGTCTACATTTTGCCCCTCTTTGAAGCAATGCACTTGTTGCATTTGTTCAAAGAAAAAATTATCTTGATCAAATCCAAAAAGAATCACTTTTAAAATCTTGCCCCACTGCCCCCCGGTGAGAGAAATTCATGCCAATATATTGCCCCCTCAAGAGACTGGACAAAAATTTCAATTTTTGGGTGATCTCGCAAAAAAAAAGAGGACAAGGTGTCCGACAGGTCCAAAAAAGCTCCAGGAGGCCAAAAACGTGTCTAAATGCAATAAAACAATGTAAAATAGGCCTCAATTGGATAGAAACAAGTTCAAGGGTCCAAAAACCTAGTAGGATAGCCAATTAGGGTGAAAAACCCTAATTTTTAGGCTTAAAAAGGCTTCGAGGGGTCACTTTCAATTCATTTTCACACACAACCATCTAGCAACCTTGAGATGTGAGCTCTGACCTCCTGATGATATGGTGCAATGATAGCTTCTGATGCACATTTTTGACTAAGTCTGGATATACCAATGGCCATCCGACATTGGGGCATTGGTAAGTCATCCTTAAGCTTTTAACGTTCCTTTAATGCTTTCAAAGTCAGTCTTTCTGCAACAGTGCTATATAGCGCCACTAAAAAATCAAACTACACCACTCAGTGTGAGATTGTGTTGTGGCGGTGGAGTTTGAAGTTTGAAAACTCTAACGCTAAGGCCATGGCCTATAGGTTCATTTCTAAAGTGTGATGCGACAATGCTCTAGTGATAGGAATCTTTGAAAACTACACTGCTGGGAAGGAAAGTGCATTGAGGTGGTGCAATTCGGTATTTTTGTGCCCTATCATCGTAGTTTGATAAAAATCAAATTGTGATGCCTTCACAAATTGCGATGTTGGAGTGGTTTCTTGGATGCTTAGAAAAAAATTCAATTTTTTTTAACATGATGACCCTTCCTGATGCAGGATGCGATGGGGGAGCTCTACTCCTGAGAGCATAGGTCATGAGATCTGTTCGGTTACTTGTGGGACCTAAGTGACAGAGATCAAGACTGACTACGAGACATGGGGTTGTGGTACATCGCCCATGCAGCGCCCATCCACACCCACCTTGAGATGACGTTAGCACTTGCCAAGAGATGGCACAACAAGACCTCTTCCTTCCGCCTTCCCACCGGCGAGGCCACCGTCACCTTGGAGGATGTTTGGTGCATATTGAGATTGTTGATTCATGGTTGGCGAGTCATTTTTTATATAGATGAGGGGTATAATTCCTGCCACAAGGTCCTTGCCATAGAGGGCATTATTATTTGTGAGGGGAAGATCGACCTTGAGTGACACAGGGCTCTGGCCTCTCCCTTCCGCTTGGTTGTTGTAGTGATTATCTCGGGTCTAGTTGCCCCAGACCGACGAGGTTGGTACTTCAGTCCTAGTTGGGGACTTTGCTAGGAGTGCATGGTTATGCGTGATAGGCCTACTTACTTTTCTTGGGGGCTAGTTCTTCTTGCATCTTTGTACAAAGATCTTCATGAGCACATCTACCTTGACGATAGAGCACTTGGAGTAGACATGACACTCCTCCACATATGGGTGTGGGAGCACATTGCTGTCCTTTGGCTGCAGATTGTTGCAGTTCTGATGGGGCCTGATGATCCCCTTGTATGGAACTACAGAGGTGGTGTGTCCTTCACACACACAAGTGAGCACGAGATTCCCTATTGGAGGAGGGTCCTAGATGAGATGCAAGTGTCCATATGGTGACCGTAGCTTGGTCGGCCCGGATGGGACAATGATGTACATTAGATTTTCTATGCTTGCCAAGACCACTTCATGTAGGGGTAAGAGCATACTATGATATAGAGATATCTACCCGGGCATGTGCAATGTCAGTTGGGTGAGCCTTAGGATTGGCCAGATGATGATTATGTGGTCGTATTTTCCTGCACCTTGTCACAAGTTTCATGGGGGCAGTATATTCCTGCTTCTGAGGCCATCGGCAACTTCAGACACTTGGTGGCTCGGCCATGGGCTTATGATCAGGGGCTTGCAGATCTAGGCATGACACATGCATATAGGGATTGGTTTCAGCCTCCCCTTTGTTTGATATTTCCAAGAGCAGTTCCTGATCGACGAAGGGTGAGAGGTAGAGGGGGAGGACGAGGACAGAGATATGGTGCACAATAGGACTAGCCAGCTAGGCCTCCAATTCAGCCAAGTCAGGGTGGCGTGCAAATGCACGATCAGCAGTAGATGCCGGTAGGTGGACCACCACGGGCTGGGGGTGAGGATCAACCTCAGGTACAGCCTCCATGAGCATAACTAGTAGGGCAGCCAAGAGGGTAGGTGGATCCCTATGATACATTGATTGCACACCTGCAGGCCTAGGTGCAGACTTTGACAAGGGAGAGAGATTAGGCATGGACCAAGAGGGACCAAGCCAGGGCTGAGAGGGATCAAGCCATACTGCAAAGATAGGCCACAAAGTTACAGGTGTCCATAGAGCTAGGCCAAAAATAGTAGTTGGAGAGCATGGAAACCTCCTCCTCTCAGGGTACAGTATCCATTCGGTCCTATAGGGAGGTCGTCCGAGAGGCCGAGTATTACCATATGCATTATCATGAGGTTGTGCCCAAAGTAGCACAGGTCTCAAAGTACTCGCAATGGACCAGTTTTAGACCAGCAGAGGGTCACGGTGATAGGGGCAAGGGCAACATACAGGGGGTAGACCTTGAACGAGATGATACTTTTTGTGCCTTATGGGCTCCTTTTTGATAGTCTGATGGGCCTTTTTGTACTGATTGACATATATGTATAGTGATCCGATTATTTTGTACTATGACAGTTATGCTATTGATGATATATATGAGCCGATGATTTTGATATGATGTGATGTGTATCATTTATTTATGCATGTATGGATGATTCTATTTCTATATGCTATTGCAATGATGTTATGGTGTTATATGATGTATTTATGGATGCATTTATTTCTGATGATATATGCATTATGCAATGATTATGATAAATAGATCTATATTATGTTGTTGACTTATGATATGCAGATGTATTTATGTGATGTGTAATGATGCAAAATGATATGGAAATGATCTATGGTGTACACGCAAAATGATATGTGAATTATGCTTATAAAATGAAATGGTTATGGACGGATGTACGCTTTGCATGTAATGGATTTTTATGTTTCTATTTATGTTTATAATGATGTGGAATGATTTATTCCATGAAATGCAAAAAAAATGATTACGATGCTATTTATGAGATGCTATGGATGATTAGTGGATGATATAATGCGATGTAATGCAATGGTCATGTTTTATATGATGATGCAAATGAGATGGTTTTAATATTATCCTTCTAGCGCCAAATGTGTGGACCCCAATCCTAATACCTGCAAAACAATAAGAACAAACACATTAGATTAGAAAATGCAAGCAAGAACAAGGATTCCCCATGAAATCCATTCACCAAGCTCAAATTAGGAAAAAGAGATGAAGAAGACAATGAAAGCAAAAAAATAGAGATTGAATCCTATTTAAACTAGCAAACTCATGATCCCATGGGGGAATTGGTGCCAATTTGATATGAAAATTGGCCCTTTCCCATTTCCTATGATGCAAGCTTGATTAATATTGATGAATGTTGATGAGTGATCCACTTTTTTGATACTTGATGAATGCTCCAATGGAAAAACCTGCATAACCTAGCTATGATTCAATGATATTAGATGGAAATGGCTAAATATTTGAGTATAATAACTTTGTATAATTTTTGGATGATGAAATGAGGAATGAAGCCTCTTATTTATATATGACATTGAAGGATGAATTTCCAAAATAGAGCAATTTGGGACTAACATTCATCCAATGGAAAGATTCCACTTGTCAACCCATGAGTGGATGGAGGATGTGCAAGTTTTGATGATTGTGCCAATAAATGCCTATTTTGAATTTTGAATTTTGTTGAAATGACATGCAAGAGGGAAGGGAAAATGCATTAAATGCCACTTGGCTCAAGGAAAAGGACATGTAAGAGAGATTAAATGCCTTGTTGGATGTACATGTCAACTTGGATTTTTTGAATTCAAACTTGGAGAATATTCCCAAAAGATGCCTTGTTGAGGAACATAGAGATTTAATAAATCAATTAAATTTATTTTCATGTTTAAGTGGTAAAAGCTAGAGGATGGGACATGAAAAGAGATTAAATTAATCAAGGTTAATTAATTTAATGAGAGACTAGTTGATGTGACAAATTTGACTTAGATTTGTGGATTTATTTAAATGAAATATGAGAAGGATGTGATTTAAAGATTTAATTAAATAAAGATTTTTGATTTATTTAACTGAGGGGATGAAGTTAGATTAAACTAAATAAGGTTTTAATTTATTTAATTTAATAGATAGAATTTAGAGATTTAATTAAATAAGGATAATTATTTAATTAAATAGGGATAATTAGATCAGATTGATTGATTTAATTAACAAAAGAGAGAGACTTAATTAGATAAAATGATTTATTTAATTAAGGGAAGGAAATTGATGAATTTAATCAAATAAGGAAATTTGATTAAATGGTTAGAAAGAGGGATAATTTAGGATGAAATGGTATTAGTAATCAGAATCCGATGCACAATGTCAATCAGTATATTTTCTATGTCTACAATTGCCAATACATGTTCAATGTGAGAATTGGATATTATGCGTGGAGGCATGGATGGAGTGTGTTTAGGAATAAAAGATGGATTGGTTGATAGTTTGGAACCTTTGACTATCCAAACTTGGATAGATGAGCAATGATGGGTGGATACAAAATTGTGCATGGAATAAGGACCAACCACTTGATATACTTTGTACATTGCTTGAGAAGCCTATTTTTTCCTTTGTGGACATCTTTGATGGACACTTTTCCCTTTTTTACTTTTCCCTATAGTTTCTTTGACTAATGGAGTTTGATAGGGATAATCTTTCTTTGTATCCATGTGTATTTGATTTTTCCATTATGCTTCTCAACTTCTTTCACTTTGATAGTGTTCTTCTTGCTTTAATTCACATCCTTCTTTTGATGTTGGTCCCAATTTGTGGATGGGGTGATGGGTGGATGAAGATTCATGATGTGGCTAGTTGTAGTATTGGCATTGGTTTCATCATAAGGATTCTTTGTGCTCCCTATGTTGACATTTGCTTGAGACATAGTTGCCCCCAGTATGATGGTAGTAGCACCTTTGTTCTTTGATTCTACCTATTTTGAGATGTCTTGTTTAGTAAGCATTCTTTGATAAATGACCACTACAAATGACGTTATTTCACTTTGTTGCTATGATGACTCCATAATATCTTGTTCTGTCTTACCTATTTCCTTGAGTGGATAATGCTAGATATCTCCATACATGATGTCCTCAATTTTAATTTTGGATATATTTGATCCTAATGTTGACAATTTATTTTGACTGTAGGAATCAATAACTTGTTCCTTTTGTGTAATAATGTCACGAGTAAAGGAATCCTATTCTGAATGAAGATCATCTACATGTCCATCCAAAGAAATCATTTAATGGGTAGATAGAGGAGTATGTGCTATGCGGATATGATCATCTTGAGATAGGAGAGTGTGTGTTATATCATTGTAGTAGCTTCTAGATGCAAATTCTTGATCTCAAATGATTTCAAAATTGCTTTCGACATGCTTTAGATCAAGTTCTTGACATGGGTCAATTTCAAAGAATAGATTGCTTATAAAGGGTTCTTGGATATCTTCATTAGGCATAGGAAGTAGCTCAAATTTTGAGCTATGGATCCCTTTAGTATCTACAACAATGAGGTAAAAGGATGTCAATATTTCTTGGAAAGGACCATTGCTAGACTTTGGTGATAGATGTTGATCATGCTTTAAAATAATTTTTTTAGATATGTCCTCTAACTCATAAGGTGATGTAGAGACATTTTCAATATGATCATTGGTCGATGCATTGTAGATTATGTCAATGGGATCAAATAATTCTAACACTCCTTGAAATAGAACACTAGAAAGTGGCTCTTGATGTATGGTGAGTTGATCATCGGATGGGGTAGAAACATCTTCAATGTGCTCATTAATGGAAAGATATTGAACATTGTTTTCAAAAATTATGGCAAAGAGATTGTCAATGCTATTGCTCGTGGTTGAATCATGATTATTGTCCCCAATAGTTATTACTTTTTGATCAATCAAGTCTTGGATGATATTTTTGAGTCGAATACAATCTGATGTTGTGTGTCCCTTTATTTTATGGAAATCACAAAGGTGATTTTCATTGTACTATGGCGGTTTCACTAAGAGCTCTTGATAATTTTCATAGGTGGGAATTGTGATGATTTTTTCTTGCACCAACTATTGCATGATATATTTGATTGGTTTCCCAAGTGGTGTGTATTCTCGTTTGTTACCTTGTGAGACTTGTCCTTTAAATTGACCTTGTGGTGACTGATTTTGGATGTGGTGATTGATCTTTGAGATGGGGTAATTGGGTTTTTGGTTGATGTTGTTGATCATGATATCTAACCTCCTGACATTGGAGATATTGTTCTTGATATGGTTGTGGACACAACTCAATACTTTGATGACATGGTTCAACCAATGGGAGAGTGTATTTATTTTGGAGTGAAGATGTCTTTTGGCTCAATAATTCAATTAGTTTGGAAAGTGAAGCAATTTTCTCTTGATTTTGATCTTGACATCCTTGATATAGTTAACTTATTTGTCCATGGAAAGTGTTTGTATGGGATCATGGACAAATTAATTTTGGACAATGTTTTGATTTGGGATGATGTTTGGATTTGGCATTATAGGTTGAAATTGAACATTATTCTGGTTGGGAACTGCATTTCCTTTATTTAGGTAACTTTGATTTTACATGGTGTTACCTTGACTTGGATTAATACATGGAGTCGTTATCAGATTGTTTGGACTTTGAACAACATTTGTATGATCTGAAAACATGTTTATCCCAAAGTTTTCCATGCGTGGATTTGAAATGTTGATGCTTGGAAAACTTGTACTTGGTATATTCACATTTGGCATGTATGGATTTGGTGGGATGGTGTTGTTTTGAAGACTCGTGCATTGATTGTTTGGCTGATAGATGTGTAGGTTTGGAATTTGATTTAAATCTACCATAGGGGAAGGTGTTCCAAAATTTGGATTGGGAATACTCATATTTTTTGTACCATTGAGGTTTGTAGGAGATAATGATCCCATGTATGGATTGTATAAATGTGAGTTTTGATAGCCAATGGGAATTGTATGGCTTTGATATTTTGGTTGATTTGGATTACTCATGATGTATAGAGCAAGTTTACATTCCATGTTTTTCTTGTGTTTTGACCTTGTTGCAAAAGTGACCTCTAAGGTGTTTAGGACCAATGATGGGATGAAGGATGAATGGGGTGAATGATATGTGTGTTTTAACTTTTAAGACCCTTGGAGGAGATACTAGACTTTAGGACTTTTGGATTTTTGATTCTAGATTTGATTTGTATTTTGATTTGGATTTGGATTTGATTTGGATTTGATAATGAACTCATAAACTCCAAGAGGTTAGATGTTGTCTTGGAATAAATTTTTCCATAGGATGATAATTTAACTAGGTGTATGAGGAAGGATTCATCCACACACACTTAGCCAAATAAAGAGATTTTTGATGTTGATTTGAAGGATTTTACCAAAAGTCTAGTATGAATGATTTTTCCAATAGTTCAAAAGTTGTTTGTGAGATGGGATTTGATTGATGTTTTGAAGGATGGATGAAGGTTGATTTTGATCCTAAATGAACCTAAGAGGGACTTGTTTACAAGACCAAGGTTTTGAAGAATGTTATTTTTCCTAAGAGTACTTCAAACAAAAATAACAGTGTTTTCTCAAAAGACCATAAGACAAAAGATAAAAAATCACATGTGTGGGGTTCAATTGATTTCATCTTAATTAATGAATTTCTTTTACTACAAAAAATGTCTTGCTTAAGTTTCATCTGAATGTCCGTGTCTTAATTTTTTTTCATCCCACAAAGTCCATTATGTGGAAGTCAAGAAAATCAATGCAGTAGTTCCCTATTGTTGACTTTAGTAAGATAAAATTGAGATGTAAATTCAAATAGTTAGAAGCCTCTAAGGATAGAATCCTTAGGACAAGCAATGGCACTTAAAAATTTTCAAAGATATATTTTCTCCTACTAAAGGGTTTGAAATTTGATGTTCATGTTCAATGTTTGTTTTTGAATGTTTAAGATCAAAGAAAAGTATTTTGGTTTCCAGAACATGAAAAACCCTATGGATATTTGAGATAATATTTGTTGAATCCCCACTTGGATAAATCCATCTACGCCTACTTTTAGCAGATGATTAGATTCTTGACCACACAGGCTCTCCATTACACTACACTTGCTTCTCAGGTCAGCCAAGCATCAATACCCATGAATCTCCCATGGCATACTTCTCATCTCTACTAAAAGTCATAAAACTGTGGGGTGGCTTCAAAATGACCATTCTTGGACCAACAAATAGATAGAAATTTTGGATTTTTAAAACAAGGGGTTTCAATGCGGGAATTCCATTCATGGGGGATCATCCATGCGGTGAGAGACCATTGCTTCCCTTCTCGTCAAAACAATCCTTCTTATACTTTCCTTTCCTCAAGTACCCACACTTATATCTTGGGTGGACGTTGCTTGGATTTAGTGTGTTCCTGGTTGGGTTACTCCCTTGGGTGATTAATTTTTCCCACAAGGAAGGCCCTCTAAGATAACACAAAAGTGAGAAAATACATTCGTAGATCAATCAATCTTCATTGATAAACAAAGAGAGAACACGTGATATATTCCACTCACACTCACAATATTTGTTCAATTTTAAGACCCAAATTGAAGTGTGTGGGTAATTACTTACGCAAGTTAATGTCACCAAAAGGTCTTTTGATTCTCAAGATCACCGTGAGGTGCGAGAGAAGAACATACATCCTTTTAATGATATTACTTTGAGTAAGTAATTACAAAACAAAGAAGCACTTTTTTCATTCTAAATCCACAAATAAATAATCTGATTTTTTGTTTAGAGCACCAAAAAAATGAAATATGGAGATTTCCTTGCTAAATTGTTAATCTTCAAACCAAATCTAGTGAATTTTTCTAAGGTTTTTTTAAGCTGTTTGTAGAAAAAATTGAAAGCCTTTGTAGTGTTCTTTTTTAGAGCCCAAAAGAAAATTAGTATATCCTAAGCACATGGAAGATAACAAATCTTTAAGAGAGATTATAAATTCTCTTAAAAGTGTTTAAAAAAACTTGATGAAATGAGAGAGTGATGTCATAATGCCACTTTCAACATTGTATTTCTCCTTCACCTTGATTAAACCAACATGCAAAAACTAATTAGAACCTAGTAGTGTAGTTTGCACAAGCGGTATAGTTTGAGAAATTTAGTGGTATTGTATAGCACTGCTAGGTCTACAAGTAGTGCTTTGCATCAAACCAGAGGGCGTGATTGTGGTAGAGTTTTACCTAGCTGTGTTGTTTGAAGTTTTAAAATTCCAGTGCCCACAAACTGACCCAATGTCAGAGTTAGAAGATTTGAAATCTAGGCAGGAAAGACCAAGCGACATGGCTTGAGGTTTGTAGTAGTGTTGTATGGTTCTACCAGAATGGTACCAGTGTTGTATGGTGTCGCTGGACTGCTAGTAGTGCAGTTCCTTGTAGACACCAAAAAATAGAGAAAAGTACAGGATTTTTGTTGAGAAACATGATATGAACTTGATATTTTCCCTCCTTCTAGCACCAAATGTAGAACCCCAATCCTATACCTGCATAAACACAAGAAATGAACATAATATTAGATCAAATGCAAGCAAGAATCAAGATTTCCCATGAAATTCATTTACAATGGTCAAATAGGAAAGAAAATGAAGAAATGAACCAATAAAGCAATGAAATCCTATTTTAAGATATAAACTATGAATCCCATGGGGGAATTGGTACCAATTTGATGTTGAATATGACCCTTTCCCAATCCCTTGTAAGGTTTGGGATGATTTGATGCTCCCTTGGAGAAATTCCTGTATAACCTAGCTATGAAATGATAAAAATGGAGTCTAGAATGAACAATGGATAAACTTGGCTTCAAACTTTCAGATAATGAATTTTCCTCCAGTTGGTTCTCCTAAATCAATAGAAGAGCTTCTTATTTATAGATGTGAATGATGGAGGATTGCAAAACATGGATTATGTGGGACAAAAGATAAGCCAATGATAAAGTGCCACTTGTCATCATGCCAATGGAAGGAGGATGAGGACATTTTGAAGAATGTACAAAGAGGGGGAAATTCAAAATTCAAAAGATGGCTTCAAGGATGAGATGAAAGGTGAACCAAATGCACATGGCTGAAGAAAAGGACATGTAAGATTTTAAATGCTTTTTTGGATGTACAAATTATTCGATTAAATTACTAGCAAAGGAGATGATTTAGGATGAAATGGTGTTAGTAAATTAGGATCAAGCGTATAGGATTAATTTGGTACATTTTCCATGTCCAAACCTACATTTAAGCTCAAAGACGACATAGTTTAAATAACCATGGTTTTGACATTTTTCTGACTATTATGAGTGTTTTTGGATTTTGATTTGATTTGAATGTTTTTGGGTTTTCTAATTTTATGTTTTTTTTGGATTGTTTTATTTTATGATATTTTGATGGTTTGGATATGGATATGCATGATGATATTAGTGATCTATTTTGGGATTTTGTTGAAAACCAAGCTAGGGTTGATTGATCGGATTGATGGATTGATGATTATAACATTGTTGAGGATACACAACAATTCAATGATAGTGTTTAGCAACAAAAGGAGTTGGAAGGATATCCCCAGAAGATGATGGATTGATTGGATTTGATTGATCAAGATTGATTATGATAACATTGTAGAGGATAAACAACCATGCAAGGATAGTGTTTAGAAACACAAGGATTGGAAAGAATGTACGAAGATGATGATGGATTGATTGGATTTGATTGATCAAGATTTCAAAGCTTAGTTTGGAACAATTTTTTTTTTAATTATTTAATGTGATGTTGAAGCATATGTTAGATGCAACTGATAGTGATTCTTTCAATTGATGTTCAATGAAATATAAAGCTTGATAAGGAACATCTTCTTGTAAAATGTGCCATGGGCTAGTGATTTGGTTTTTTTGCTTACAATTGTTTTGACCAATTTGATTTTACATTTTCCAATGTTTGGATCACCACATAAGTTGGAAGACATAGATCAAGATTTATTTCCAAAGAAAGATGTAAATATATGCCCCCAATGTCTAGTAATGTATGGAATGCCATGGGTGGATGCTTAGATAGATGTATGGATGAAGGGATATAGATTATCTTGTAATATGATAAGGTGTTCAAATAAAGAATGCTCATTTGGATAATGCTTCATGGCTTAGATAATGCTAGGTAGGATAGGATCAATGAAAATGACTCATGTCAAGATGTTTACCATAAGCAAGTGTAAAGTGTACACCAAACTTTATGAAGATCAAGATAATGTAGATAGATGGCAATGGGTTAGATCAATGGTTGATGGATGAATGGATTTATTATGGATAAGATGGATGGAATGCTGGATTTTTGATGTGTAAGACTAGATGCTTTCACCTGAATTAGTGCATGTAGATGCTCAATTCTAAACATGACACCTATTTTCTAGGTTTTCATCATGGTACTTGTCCAAATTGCCACCGTAGTGGTTTCAACTAGAGGACAATTTTTTATCTTTACTATTTTCATGATTTGTTGATTTTTTGGTTTTTTGTGAGAGATTTTAAGATCACATTGAACCACTTGGTGGTGTCAATGTAGATGCTTCTATCATAATGTTCTATTGATAACCTACTTGAAGAAGCTACTTTTCCAAGATATTCACACTTGAATACAATTTTTTAGATTGTTGATCTACTTTGTTGATACCCCAGTTAACTTTATCTTTGTGTGCACATTGCAATAGAGTGCCTTCTCAATCTTTATGATGAAGGGTCATTGCCAATAAATGGTCAATGTGAGAATTGGATATCAAGCATGGAGGTGTGGGATAGTGTTGTGTGTTTAAGAATAGGAGATGGATTGGTTGATAGTTTGGAATCTTTGACTCTCCAATCTTGGGAAGATGAGCAAGGGTGAGTGGATATGAAAGTGTGTTTGGAGTTAGGACCAACTACTTGATATACTTTGTACGTTACTTGAGAATTCTATTATTTCCTTTGTTTAAATATTTGATGGATATTTTTCCCTTTCTCATTTTTCCCCATAGTTTCTTTGACTAATGGAGTTTGATAGGGATAATATTTCTTTGTATTCTTTGGTATTCACTTGTATTTGATTTGTCCTTCATGCTTCACTACTTCTTTTCCTTTGATGATTTTCTTCTTGCTTTGATTCACATCCTTCTTTTTATGTTGGTCCCAATTTGTGGATGGGGTGATGGGTGGATGAAGATTCATGATGTGGCTAGTTGTAGTATTGGCATTTGTTTCACCATAAGGACTCTTCATGCTCCTTATGTTGATGCTTGCACTAGATAAAATTTCCCTCATTATTATAGAGGTATCACTGATATGTTTAGATCCCTTAATTGTTGAATAACCAAGATCTTGATGCTTAGGATTGCCAATAATCTACATCAGCTCTAGGATATCCTATTCATGTAGGCCTAATCCTCTGCCTTGATAATTATTCTATTAAAAAAATTATTTGCAATAGGATATGATTAACCTTGGGAACAAGGTGCTAATCCTTCTCTGCTCTTTTGTGGATCATCAAAGGTGATAGCTTCTTCATTGATAAGATAGCTTGGCCTTAAAAAGGTAAGTGATCCAATTTTATAAGTGATAGGATCCTCCATAAGTGGGATAACTTCCTAATTCATATCTTTGGCTTGATCTTGTGAAATATCGGATTTTAATGCTTCTTCAAGAGGTGTTGATGATTCACTACCATCTAAAAGTCTCCCTCATGATTCATTTTTGATATGCCTTCATAGGATGTTTCTGAATCAAAACTTCTATAGAATCCTTCTTCATGACACATTTTTTATGTCTCTTGATTTTTTTATATCTTGATCATGTGTACAAATGTTAAGAGTAGGAGACTCTTGTTCCTTGGTAATGATATCAAGAGTATGAGACTCTTTTTTCGATTGAAGATCATCTACATGTCCATTAGGAGTAAGCATCTCATGGGTGGATGTATTAATATGTTGTATATGGATATGATCATCATTTTCAACATCTTGTATAGATTGGAGAGTGTCCATTAGATCATTTTAGTATCTTGGAGATACAAATTCTTAATCTTGATTAATTTTTGAATTACTTTTGACATGCTTTGGATCGGGTTCTTAACATGGGTCATTTTCAAAGGATGGATTTCTTATAAATGGTTCTTTGATATCTTCATTGGGAATGGGAAGTGGCTCAATATCCTCTTGATCTTTGAGTGGACTTGGATCAAGTATGGACTTGAATATTCCTTCAATATCTACAAGGTCATGAGGTCAAAGGATGTCAATATGTCTTGGAAAGGACCATTGCTAGACTTTGGTGAAAGATGTTTATCATGCTTTGAAATGAATTATTGAGATATGTCCTCAAACTCATTGGATGTTGTAGAGGTATTGTCAACATGATAATTGGTGGATGGATCTTGGATTATGTTGATAGGATCAAATAATTCTAACACTCCTTGAAACAGATCATTGTTTGAGGGGTTTTGATGATGACTAAAAAGTGACTCTTTGTGTATGTTGATTTGATCATTGGATGAGGTGGAAACATCTTCAAGGTGCTCATTGATGGATAGATCTTGATCATTGTTTTCAACAATTGTGGTGGGTAGATTGTTAATTTTTTCAACCATAGGATCAAATGATGTTAACATTTCTTGAATTGGATCATTGTTGGGTATTGTTGGTGGATTTTGATCATGATTAAAAAGTGACTCTTGATATATGTTGATTTGATCATTGGATGAGGTAGAAATATCTTCAAGGTTCTCATTGATGGATAGTGGTGATTGATCTTGGAGATGTGATAACTAATCTTTGAGACGTGGTGATTGGGTTTGTTGTTGATGTTTTTGATCTTGATATATAACCTCTTTACTTTGGAGATATTGTTCTTGATGTGGTTATAGACACCACTCAATGCTTTGATGGCATGGTTTAACCAATGGAAGAGTGTATTGATTTTGGGGTGGATATATCTCTTGGTGATATGAATTATTGAATTTTCTAAGTATAGCAATTTTATCTCACAAAATTTGATCTTTATTTTGATATTGACACCCTTGATATAGTTGATTTGGTTTTTGTTTAAGCATATTTGGAATGTATACTTGTGGTATTTCTATGGGATCATGGACAAATGATTTTGGACAATGTTATGATTTGGGATGATGTTTAGATTTTGCATTATAGGTTGACATTGAACATTGTTTTCTTTTGGAAACATATTGCCTTGATTTAGGTAACTTTGATTTTGCATGGTGTTACCTTGACTTGGCTCAATACAAGGTTGTTACCATATTGTTTGGACTTTGAATAACATTTGTATGATTCACAAACATATCTATTCCAAAGTTTACCACGTGTGGATTTGAAATGTTCATGTTTGGTAAGCTTGTATTTGGTATATTTATGTTTGGCATGTATTGATTTGGTGGGATAATGTTATTTTGTTGAAGAATCATGCATTGATTTTTTGATTGATAGATTTGTAGGTTTGTATTTTGATTTAAATCTATCATAGGGAAAGGTGTTCCAAAATTTAGATGGGGCATACTCACATTTGTTATACAATTGAGGTTTGTAGGAGATAATGATCCCATGTATGGATTGTATAAATGTGAGTTTTGATAATCAATTGGCATTGTGGGTATGTGTAGGATCATAATGGAAAAAATAGGCACTTAAGTGGTAAAGAAATCAGAAAAATTAGAGTTAGGCAACTTTACGTAAAAAATTGAATAAGTTATCTTTATTATTTAAAAAATATGAAAGAATAGAATCTATAGAAAATTGAATGTATTTTCTAAACTACTAGGTTTGTTTTAGGAAAAAGAGGAAATCTATTTGGTGAAAATCTGAAATTTCAATGCAGTAGTACTTAAATTTCGGGGAAAAAATAAGTAGGTGTCTGACCACACTAACCGTAATAAAATGAAAATTGTTTTTATAATATTTTAGATATAAGTAGAGGACTCATGTCCCGATGTGATGCATATTTTTTTGTAATTTATTTCCAAGTAAATAATTAATTATGATTTTTTTTATTACAACTTTTAAAAAATATTAAAAAATCATATGTCTGACCACCTTAAATTGGTCAAAACTTCACGAAATTCAATTTTTATTTTTTTAATCCTATAGTATATGAAGCATAGAATTTGACACATATTTTGGATTTAAATAATGTGATACGGTTTGAAAGCTATAGATGTTTTTCAATCAATCTATCAATCAGGACTTTAGTCATAATTTGAATAGAAAATGAATAATAATTACTTATTAAATTCAAAGTAAGAATAATTTATATTTGTGGAAAGCTAAGAATCTCCTTTAAAAACCCTTTCTGTTTCATCAATTTTTGGTTAAAAAAAGTCGTCAGCCACATACCCATCATATTGCCACTTTTTGGCCCATCATGATCCTGCACATACCCTTGTAAGGCATTGATAGTTTGGTTGATTTAGACCACTCACGATGTATGAATTAAGTTTATATTCCATATTTTTCTTTTGTTTTGACCTTGTTTACCTCTAAGGAACTTAGTACCAATGATAAGCTGGAGGATGAAAGGGGTGAATGATATGGGTGTTGAACTTTTATGAACTTTGGATCAAACCTAGACTTTTTTATTTTGATTGTTTTGATTGGATAATGAACTTATGAATCCCAAGATGTTGGATGTGACCTCAGGATGAACTTGTTCAAGGGGGTGCTAATTTAACTAGAGGTATGAGAAAGGATGCATTCTCACACTCCCAACTAAATAAGGTGATTTTGATGTGTTTTAAGGGTTAACCCAAGTCTCAATTTTTTTCTAAAACTCTAAAAGTTGTTGGGATGGAAATGATAGATGTTTGGGATGAATGAAGTGTTGGTTTTGATCCTAAATGAATGTAAGAAGAAATTTTTTTACAAGAACAAGATATTGAAGAACATGCCTTACCCTATGAGTAGTTCAAACCAAAAGACCAATGTTTGCATGGAAAATAATATGAAAAAAAGATAGACAAGCACATGTGTGGGGTTTAATTTTATTTTAATCTTGATTAATGAATTGCTTTTACCACATACACTTGCATTGCTTTAGTTCCAAACTAAATGTGTATGTCTTAGCTCCTCTTCATTCCACAAGGTCCATTATGTGAAAATCAAAGAGTCAAGGCCATAGTTTCCCTAGGTTGAATTTTGAGAGAGAAAATTGAGATATAGGCCCAAATATTTAGAAGCCTCTAAGGATAGAATCCCTAAGGACAAGAAAAAATATGTGGAATTTTCAAAGGTTTTTGCTTTTTCCAAACTGTTTGAAATTTGATGACCTTGTTGAATGTTTGTTTCCAAGTTTTGAGATTTCAAGCAATGTGTTTGATTGACTCACAAATTGTACAACCCTAGGATAGAAAAAACAATATTTGTTGAGTCTCAACTCAGTTTTCTCCAAATGTTAGACAAAGAAAAAAGTTAGAGATTTGGCAATAATGGCTCCCCTCTAGGGCACACACTTTTCGAAACCACCAAATCTCAAAATCCTAAAGATCCATAGATCAAAAGGATTTTTTTTTGTTTCTACTTTGAATAGTACAAATGTGGGGCGGCTTCAAAATGACCGTTCTTGTACCAACAAATATTTAAGGATTTTTTCCTTTTGAAACAAGGGGTTATAGTAAGGGCATCTAGTTTAGGGGACACTATGATAATCTCCCTCAAGAGGTATCCCAACCCTTAGAACAAGGAATTTATGCATCATAAAGATACTGGGGGAGAGCTATCATGCATCACTCTTATTGATTACAAAATTTCCTTGCAATCACAAATTTATATAGCAGTTTAGAAGAGCCTAGCTTATTCTCATTACCGCTTGGGTCATTCCGTTGGGGTGAGCACCTTTTCCCACTAAGGTAGGTCCTCTAAATATTAACAATATCGAAGAAGTGAATTTTTAGTTCGACCGCCTAAAGCACTTAGGAGGGAACACACAAAATTCCTTTACTTCTAATGGCACTCTCAAAATTTGTAAATTTGAGGTGCCCATTTCAAAAATTAGCCTCTCCACTCTTAGAAGTGCACTTGGAGAATTTTCCTAAGTGACCCACTTTGGAGGTTCGTAATTTGGAGGCTGTTGATTTTTCATGCAAAACCCCTTTGCACACACACTCATGGGTCCTATGTGAGTATGCATGTCAGCTTTCAACTTCCCATGATGAATTTTTTCAGGGTTTTTAAAAGTGAAGTTGGAGGGTTTTGGCACTTTTCTGCTATTTGCAAACATTCAGTTCTATAAAACTGCCTCCTGTTTGAGCTTCCATTTCGCAACCAGATGATCGTCAAGTCAAAATTATTATTGCTCTCAGTTCTCCATGTCTAGATGAAATCACATGTTAGTTTTTATAGCTTCACAAGATGATTTTTTATTTTTAACAGGTCAAAATGAAATGGAATTTCTCTTGTTTTGTATCTGTATTGTTGACAATGTTTCTAATAGGTCAACTTTGACCATCAATATCTTTTGATGGGAGATGATTCAAGAAAATACCTCTTGGACAAATGTTTATGGTGCCAAAATGATATACTATGTCGAGTGGTATCCTTCCAAGAGTTGATTTGATATTTTTCCAATAAGGTTATTAGGTGAGTTTTAATTGGTTCAGAACAATTGTTTGTTGCAGAAAGTTCAAGCAAATTTGATAATTAATAACTTTCACCTCGGGATACCTTTCTCCAAGCTGTCTATTGCATTCAGTTCTCTGGACCAATGGCTACATTCTTGCAAGTTTTTTATGTCTCCAGGAGGTCGTTTGACCATTTTTCAAAGTTGAATCTAGAGCCAGCTTGATTAGTTTTGCACATTTTGTAAACATGTCAGAAAGTGAGATTTAATGAAAACCCATTTCATCTTTTCGTCTTTGAAGTATTCAAAAGGAAGTGTTGAATCAACTAAGCATAAAATTTCTTTGAAAATTATTTTTTTTTTAGCCAGGCCCACATGGAGACTTGACATGCTTTACTCAGTTATGAGGGAAAGTCAAGATATATGCTATTGGCAAGGTTTTGAATTTGAGGTTTACACTTGGAAGGATAAGGCCATCTTGTTTTGCTCAGGTTTCTTATTGTATTGGCATGGTTGAGAGTGCTAAGGCTCATCTGATTGGGTACACTTGTCCCATTGGGGTTGATGAGAATGATACACAAATAGCTCATTTTCAACCATATGAAACAAATAAACTAAGTGAAACTCTCAAGAATTTGGATGCTAATTCAAGATAAGAACAATACTAATGAAGTTTTTATATTAGGTATATTGTTATTCAATAGCCCTAAGTGTTATTATGATGTTGATCTAAATGAAAATGAGCATAACTAATGTGATCTTGAGTGAGGTAATCATAAGGATACATGAGATTTTAAGTAGAACAAGAGTTTGTGTTGATACTTATTCAAGAGGAAGCACAAATTTGAGCTAGTACTTAACCAGTAGAAGGAAGACTCACTTGCAAAGTGAATTTCCTACAAGAAAAAGTGGAAAGTTGGAAACCATGCACTCCTACACACCATTTAATCTTGCTGAAATCAATGAACAAAACACTGCAATGGAGACCTTATGCAAAAACAACAAAATGTATACAAAATGTATTTGTTGAAGCTGCTTTGAATGGAACCAACTAAAATGGTTGTGAAAGTGGAGGAATATGGTTTGGGCGCCATAGGGATTGGTGATTGCAATGTTCTGCAAAATGACTTTGTTGAAAGGACCTCAAAAATTTCAAATGAATCAAATTCACAGAGGTAAAAGTGACATGAGCACTATTGAACCCAATGATAGGGGTAGGCATGCCACTTCATAGTTGTAAGAAATTTATAGATATCCATTAGAGAATAGGCAAGGCATGCACCATGAGTGACAATATTCACAAAATGAAAATTCTTAGAGCCTTTCCATTGAAAGCAACTGAAAGAGAAACCTTTACACATGGAACAGGGTAGTTGCATCCATCAAACCACAGACAATGCACAAAATGAAATGTTGAACATGCCTTAGAAACTTTGTAGCAAATGTAACTAGTAGAGGGTGCAACTTGAGGAGGGTATGCTCATCCATCAATGTGGAGAATGGGGGCACCAATGCAAATGATTAATGGATGTGTTGATAGTCTTCAAAGACTTTCAAGCAAAGGTTGCAGGATATATACTAAATGACTGTTGAAAATGCTTTACAAACTTTCCAACAAATTCTAATGAGGGTGCACCTAGCAATGTGTGCATTAGTACACATAAAAACATTTTTTTGAAAATACTTTAGAAACTTTCAAAATGTGGCGAGGGTTGCGCTTGCAGCATATGGATGTATTCAAAAGTCTTTCTTCATGTCATAGAGTGCAGCCTGCATAGGAAATGAAGTTGTTGAAAAGGCTTTATTAGCTTTGAAAGAAATGCTAGAGAAAGTAAATGACGCAGATAGGTGTTGAATATGCTTTAGAAACATTTAAGCTGATGCAATTGGTAGATTTCTTGCATAGGGAATGGAGGACTCTAGGGTATGCACAAGCGCCATTTTGGTAAAAAAAAATCCTCTTTCAAAATGTGGTTTTAGGGATGAATGTAGGATGCACAAAGTATATCTATTAAAAAGAAACTCTTAAGAATTTTAAGTAGATTATTTTGGATGGGTTTGTGAATAAAGATGTTGCTAGAATGAAGAACAAAGCTCGAGCTGAAGTGTGAGGAAAGATTAGGGAAAACCAAAGTGGCCAAGAGGGATCAATGGTTCAAAGTGAGGATGTCAGGGCAGTCAAATCCTAGCCCTTCCTTGCCACTTCATGGGTCTAAAATGCTTGCATGATAAAAATTGTGGGATAGTAGGGTGAATGTGATGGAGTTTTGACTTTTGATAAGGATAAACCTTTTAAAGATTAAAATGTGCTCGTGAAGGTTTAAAACAGTGGGCCCTTTACATTTTAAAAGGTAAAAGATTTAAGCTTCAATATTTTCCCAACTTTTAAAACATTTAAAGGCATGTTTTAACGTATATGGTAAAGTGTGAAAGAGATGAAGCAATGAAGCTAAATCCGGATGGTTCCCCACTAGCTCACGATGGGAAGGCGTGCACTCTTTAATACCCGTGGGGTGACCAATATGAGGACATGTGGTAGGTGGGCCCTAGAAGGTTGAAATGCATAGGAGGTTATTTGTTTTCTCCATAGGAAATATTAAAAGGCCCTCAATTATTTTCTTGAAAGAGTCTTAAAAAATTAAAGAGCCCAATAAAACCTTCAGTGGGCCATCATATTTTAAATATGAAAACATTTAAATCAAATGTTTTTCCCATGAGAAGCAAAAAGGGGCATACTTTAAAATAAAAAATGTAGGGGGAATGGGTAAATTTTTTTACCAAATGTTGAGGAAAAAAATTTAAATTAAGGAATTTTATCTGGTGAAGATAACATAATGCTGGTGAAAAAAAATGCATAGAAAATGATAAATAAAAGAGTGGGTAAAATGTTTATCCAAGTGAATTTTAAAAGGAATGTGAAAACAAGTGAATGTTTCAAATGGAGGATTTAAAACATTAAAGGCATGAGATATTTTATAAAGTGAATTTATTCACTTTACATACAAATGTTTGCTAGAAATATTTATAGTAGAGCAAAAGAATGAAATATTTTCACAAGGAGATATTTTCACACAACTACTGGTAAATGGTGGAATTCATCACATGGGAATTTTTTCTATTGAAGAGGAACTTGGTGTAAAGGAAGATTTGGAGGCAGAATAAGTTTGTTGCAGAGAGAGGAGAGAGGCTTTGCAAATTTGTTGATCAATGGGAGAGAATTCTCTAGATGGCATATGCAAATCTTCTTCTAGAACATTCCATTCTTCTTTCTCTTCTCTTCTTCTCTCATTTGTAAGGGGTTCTGAAGTTGAGTTATGTTCTAAATTCTTGTATGGGGCTGGGTAGATAGAGAAATGTTAAAATTTTGAGACATAATTTGAGTTTGTAAGCTGTAAATCTTGATTTCATGAGCAAATATCAGCTAGTTTGTGTAGGGAACTCATGAATGTCTTCCAAGTGTTTGGGCATTCATGAATATCATCAAATTGTCTCTAGATTTTTATATTTTCAATCATTTAAATTCAAAAATATCAAGTATCTTTGATTTTTAAATCTCAATTCCATGAGATTATTTTATTTGTTTATGGGTCTACTTCTATGAAATGGTTAAATTCTTTGAGCATATAATTGTGATTGAAGTGTGCAGGTTGGATATGATAAGGAGACTTTGATTGATCATATGAGAGGATCTATTGGTGCAATGCATCAAAAGTTTTAAATCCACTGTTTGCTGATGAATCTTTCTTTATGAATTTGACTCCATGGCCCAAAATTAGGCACTAATTTGTCATTTAGCTTGATGCATCTCAAAAACATATTTAAATTCAAAATCATTTTAAATCCTTGTTGTTTGGTTGAAGTTTAGTGTTTTTCCTCCCAATTACTAAGTTAGTGTTGATATACCAAGAACTTAGCCAGATTTGAGGTTATTAATGCTTTCTTTGGTGTCTTTTGTTGGGAGTTATCTGCTATAAAAAGAAATGTTTGTGTGTAAGTGAGTTAAGTTTTAGGCATTGTATAGGTTGATCCACCTTGGTCCTCTAGAGCCAGAAGTGCAGAAGATGTCATTTCTTGATTGAATCTTGTTAGTTGGCCAAATCAACCTTTGAGTCTAAACATAAGACCTTGGCCAAGTCTTTAGGATTCAATTGATCTATTGATATTTGGAGCTCCAATAGAATGGCCACTCTGTCGGGGATAAATATGAATCTCCAAGTGAAAACTGCTTAGTTATAGAGTCATATTATTATTTTCTATTTTTAATTTAGTTCAAATATTGAAGGATTCAAGCCTGGACAAAATATTTGTTGCAGTGAACTTGAAGATTTCATAATTTGTTGTTCTCTCCTAGTGAAAGGAACTTAGAAATAAACTTATCTATGAAAGAACTTCCTATTTTTTGAAGTTTAGTCCTCTACAAAGAGAGGTGGCGACTCTATTACAATAACCTATTGAAGAGGTGAATACAATTCAAGATCTACAAATATTTCCAATCAGAAGAACAATTTGTAGTAGTTGCAACAATTCCAAGTATTCTTTGCCTTTGGTTTTCAAGAAACTCTTGTATGAAAACTATATTTGAACATTTTAGGAAATATTTGGTTCCCTATTTAGTGATTTAGCACTGATAGAGGGAAAGGGTAGTAAATTTAAGTTTGCACACTTCCATTTGGTAGATCTATTGAATGTAATTGGTGTTCCATTGAAAGAGTTTTGTCTAATGCTCAAATATTTGATTATATGGATGGTTAGAATGCATTTGTGTATCTTAGGGGTTTCCATCCATTTGTATTGTCATATGATTCAAACCCAGGTTGTCCTTATGTCAAAAATTATCATAGTAATATTTTATTTGGTCATGGTTGTGATTATGCACAATTAGTGAGCCTTGATTTGCAAGAATATCCATGGATTAAAATAGCCATACTAGTGAACACTTTGATTTGGCTTGTCAAGAAGTGTCAAAATTCTAATAATCCTCAAGCATCTAACACCCCAAAGTGCAAGAACCCAAGAGTTAATAAGCCCAGGTGTAGTCGAGAATGGAATGATGTGTGACATAAAGAGATGGATGAAAGACACCAAATGTTTCAACAAGCCTAGTCAAGAGACAATCATACTGTGTCTACTTGTCAAGTTAGTGCACCTTTTTTAATTCCTTTGACCCATTTTATGCTCAGTTAGATTTTTCATGGGTTGATTACAAGACCAAAAGAATGTCAACTCAAATCTATAAGGAGATGCCTAGATTTGATGGATACAATATTTGTGAAGGAGATTCACATGTCAAAGAAATTTCTAGCTTCATGGAGAAACATTCATTTGTATATTAGGATATGTGGATGAGATTCTTTGTCAGATCCCTTAAAGCTAGAGCTCGGGATTGGTATTTGAGTTTTCCTGAGAAGTCATTTCCTTGTTGGGATAAATTAGTGACTACTTATAAAGAATAATTTGCAATAGAACCTTCTGAACTTTTCATGAGGTTGAAGGAGATTAGAAAGCAAGATGAAGAGTCAAGTGTTGATTTTAGTCATAGATTTGTTGCTTCCTTGTCACTAATCCTAGATAATTTCAGACCTAGTACATCAGATTGTATCCATATGTATTTTGACGATTATGAAGAAGCATCTAGTGCATTGTTAAAATATTTTGAAATAATAAGCATGTAGATGGCTTACATAGTTTTGGATAATTTGGAGAAACATAGGAATGACTATGTGCAAAATATGTTGTCTTCAATGGTGAGTAAGTATGTTGATGAAATCAACAACTATGTGAATGCAAATGATCAGATTTATTTAGACAAGTGCACAACTGAGAAGGTTGAAGACAAGAAGGATGCATCATCAATTGATGAGAAAGTTTTCTTTGAACAACTTACAAAAGAAGTATACTCAATTGCAAATCAGCATCATTATTTTTCCGAGCCAAGAACAAGATGAGGGATATTAGTTGGACTTACTCTTTGAAGAAGAGATGTACAATCAACAATGTTGTGATACAATTGATTATGTCAATCCTACATGTGTTGAGTGTAGATTTGATGAAAGTTTCCATAATGAGACAAAGGAGTTTGCTAATTTGGGAAATGTTGCTCAGAATATTAGTGTATCAGCTGCAAGTGAAGATGAGGATGTAAATGACAAACTTAATGAAGACACTCAGCTCAATGTTGAAATACAAAAGGTTGTGGATTGTTGTTATGACAACTCAGAAGTGAGAAACAATGAACAAGTGGATGTTCTATTCTCTATGACATATTGTGACCATGTTTCTAACAATGTTGTTAACAATTCAATCTCCTATAATTGGGGAAGCCCTGTTTATGATCAGCCCATTGAGTTCTCATAATTTGAAGATGATGATATCATGGCATATCCAAAATTGCAATTTGATAGTGCATTCAACTCTAATGAAGGTCAAGAAGAGGAAGTGGTTGAAATTATGGATCAAAGCAATGATCTACTGAGCAGTGAACAGATTTCAGATCTATTGACCACTCAATATCAAAAATATGCACACAAAGATGACTTTCAATTATTGTGTGTAACCCCTATTGTCTTTGATAGTGATGATGATCTTCAAGATTCAAGATATGATGAATTTGAATTTGATTCTCTTTCCAATGATGAACTAGCTAATCATGATGATGATAATGAGGATGAAGACAACCAGTTACTTGATGGTAATGATGCAATGCATGATGAGTATAATAGTGTGCATGATGATGCAAACTTAGAAGTCCAGTTTGATGAGTTTGGAACAACAGATGACCATGAGGATTCCACATAAAATGAGCCAAGTTTTGAAGATTCTAATGCATAATTTGACAAGTCTTTGTTTGCTGACTTGAATGATCCTAGTCGCAAGTCTTTGAATGTGGATGTAGATGTTGATTTCAATGAGAAATCATATTATGCTTTTGAACCAAAATTGTTCATTATTGAGAAAGCTTGTGATAATGAAAGTGTTGATACCTTATGTTCAAAAGATGACAAGGTGACTATAGATGATAATGAGTCAAAAATATCTAATGACTCTCAATACCAACATGAGGAAGAACAGTTACAGAGTGTGCTCATGCATGAGTGTATCTCTTTGAATACACTTGGAGATATTTTGCATGATGAGCCAGATCTTCTGGTAAGTTCTTGTGATGTTTTCATCTATGATATGCAAACTAGTGATCAGAATGAGCTTAACAGTTCTAGCCATAAGGTAGAATGTAAATGCTACTTTTGTCAGCTAGAAGAAGTTTTCGTCGAATGTTGCAATGTGCAGGATACTGAAGCAAGTTGTTTTTAGTATGAGAATGTTTTACATGATGAATATGGTAAGTTGTTACCATATGAAAATCAAAATTTTGAAAGTATGTTTGACTTTCAAATGAATAGTGATGATGAACATGTCGATGATGTTGTATGTAATGGCCTATTAGGAGGTGTCAACATGTCTAATCAGGAAAATGAGTGTGATCAGACTATGCTTTCTTATGGTCTTGATCCCCATTTTCAATTTTTTTCACTTGATACAAAATCAGAGAATGAGGAGAGTGGCAATGATTTGACCTATTTGATTTGATTTCCACTTGATGACAAAGCCAAACAGAAAGAAAGTTTACACTTGCACAAAGGCAGTCTAGTATTTGTGTTTGCAAATGTGCAGTTGTTCATGTTGTTATGGTTTGACAAAAGCAAGCACGAGTTTAGGGAGATCAGATCTTTTTATAGAATTGTGTTTGATAGAGGTAAATGTTGACTCCCATTTTTTATTTGGTGACCTGGGGTCACTAGATGAAGTTGAAAAAGAAAGATGAATAAAGGAGAAGTTTGAGGACACCTAATGGACCTAGTATTTGGTCTACTCCTCAGAGATTTGGAATCTTACTTTTCCCACAGAAGGCATACATCCCTAGTTGGAGCCACTAATGGCACTCTCAAAATTTGCAAAATTTGAGGTGCCCATTTCAAAAATTTGCCTCTAGACTCTTTGAAGTGCACTTGAAGAATTTTCCTAAGTGACCCACTTTGGAGGGTCGTAATTTTGAGCCTATTGATGTTCGAGAAAAACCACTTTGCACACCCACTCATAGGTCCTATGTGAGTATGCATGTAATTTTTCAGCTTCCCATGATGAGTTTTTTTAGGGTTTTCAAAAGTGAAGTTGGAGGGTTTTGGCACTTTTCTGTTGTTTGCAAATGTTCAGTTTTGCAAAGTTTCCTCCCGTTTGAGCTTCCATTTTGCAATCAGATGATAGTCAAGTCATTATGATTATTTATCTTAGTTCTCCATGTATAGATGAACTCCCATGTTAGTTTTTAGAGCTTCATGAGATGATTTTCTATTTTTAACAGATCAAAATGAAATGGAATTTCTTTTGTTTTGTATCTGTATTGTTGATAGTGTTTCTAAGAGGTCAATTTTGATTGTCAATATCTTTTGATGGGAGATGATTCAATTAAATCCCTCTTTCAAACATGTTTATGGTACCAAAATGATCTACTCTTTCTAGTGGCATCCTACTAGGAGTTGATTTGATATTTTTCTAGTAAGGTGATTGGGTGACTTTTAATTGGTTCAGAACAACTATTTGTTGTAGAAAGTTAAAGTAAGAAAATTTGATAGTTAATAACTTTCACCTCGGGATCCCTTTCTCAAAGCCATCTATTGCATTCAATTTTTTAGACCAATGGGTACATGCCTAAAATTTTTTATGTCTCTAAAAGGTCATTTGACTAGTTTTCAAAGATGATTCTAGAACCAGCTTGACTAGTTTTGCACATTTTGCAAACATGTCAAAAAGTCAGTTTTAATGAAAACCCATTTCATCTTTTCATCTTTAAAGCATTCAAAAGGTAGTGTTGAATCAACTAAGCATAAAATTTGTTTGAAAACAAATTTTTTTTAGCTGAGCCCACATGGAGACCTAACATGCTTTACTCAAATATGAGGGAAAATCAAGATATGTGTTGTTGGCAAGGTTTTGAATTTAAGTTTTTCGCTTGAAAGACTAAGGTCATATTGTTTTTCTCAAGTTCCTTATTAGATTGGCATGGTTGAGAGTGCCAAGGCTCATTTGATTGGGTACACTTGTCCCATTGGGGTTAATGATAATGATACATCAATAGTTCATTTGCAGCCATATGACACAAATAAACTAAGCAAAACTCTTAGGGATTTGGATGCTAATTCAAGATAAGAACAACACTAATGAATTTTCTATATCAGGTATATTATTATTCAATAGCCCTAAGCGTTGTTATGATATTGATCTAAATGAAAATGAGCATAACTAATGTGATCTTGAGTGAGGTAATCATAAGGATATAGGAGCTTTTAAGCATAACAAGAGTTTGTGTTGATACTTATTCAAGAGGAGGCACAACTTTGAGCTACTACTTAGCTAGTAGAAGGAAGACTCGCTTTCAAAGTGAAATTCCTACAAGAAGAAGTGGAAAGTTGGAAACCATGCACTCCACACCAATTAATCTTGCTAAAATCAATCAACAAAAAACTACAATGGAGACCTTATGCAAAAACCACATAATGTATACAAAATGTATTTGTTGAAGCTACTTTCAATGGCACCAATTGAAATGGTTGTGCAAGTGGAAGAATATGGTTTGGGAGCCACAGGGATTGGTGATTGCAATGCGTTACAAAATGACTTTGTTGAAAGGACCTCATAAATTTCAAATGAATCAAATTCATAGAGGTAAAATTGACATGAGCACCATTGAACCCAGTGAGAGGGGAAACCACACCACTTCATAGCTATATCCAATTTAAGGATATTCATTAGAGCATAGGAAAGGCACACGCCATGTGTGAGAATATTCACAAAATGAAAAGTATTAGAGCCTTTCCATTGAAAGCAACTGAAAGAGTATCCTTTATGCATGAAACTAGGTAGTTGCATCCATCAAACCAAAGACAATGCACAAAATGAAATGTTGAAAACACCTTAGAAACTTTGCAGAAAATGCAACTAGCAGAGGGAGTGGCTTGAGCAGGGTATAGTCATCGATCAATGTGGAGAATGGGGGCACTTGTGCAAATGATGAATGTATGCGTTAATAGTCTTCAAAGACTTTCAAGCAAAGGCTATATGATATATACTAAATGAATATTGAAAATGCTTTACAAATTTTCCATCAAATGCTAATGAGGGCACACCCAGTAGCAATGTGTGCATCAGTACACATAAAACAATTTATTGAAAAGACTTAGAAACTTTCAAAATGTGGTGAGGGTTATGCTTGTAGCATATGGATGTATTGAAAAAGTCTGTCTTCATGTCATAGAGTGCAACTTGTGAAGGAAATGAAGTTGTTGAAAAGGATTTATTAGCTTTCAAGAAAATGCTAGAAGTAAATGTCATATAAAGATGTTGAAAATTCTTTAGAAACCTTTAAGTTGATGCCATGGGTAGATTTCCTATGTAGGGAATGGAGAAATCTAGGGTATGCACACACGCTATGTTGGTAAAAATGTTTCTTTCAAAATGTGGTTTTAGCGATGAATGCAAGATACATAGAGATATATCTTTTAAAAAGAAACTATCAAGACTTTCAAGCGGATGCTTTTGGAGGGCTCTATGAATAAAGAGGTTGTCGCCATGAAGAAAAAAGCTCGAGCTGAAGGATGAGGAAAGATTTGGGAAAACCAAAGTGGCCAAGAGGGATCAATGGTTCAGAGTGAGGATGTCAGAGCAGTCAAATCCTAGCCCTTCCATGCCACTTCACGGGTCTAAAATGCTCACGCGATAAAACTTGCAAGATAGTGAGGTGAATGTGACAGGGTTTTGATTTTTGATAAGGAAAAACAATTGAAAGATTAAAATGTGCCCATGAAGATTTAAAATGGTGGGCCCTTTACATTTTAAAAGGTAAAAGATTTAAGCTTCAATATTTTCCTAACTTTTAAAACATTTAAAGGCATGTTTTAAAATATATGGTAAAGTGTGAAAAAGATGAAGTAGTGAAGCTAAATCTTGATGGTTCCCCGCTGGCTCATAGTGTGAAGGTGTGCACTCTTTAATACCCATGGGGTGAGCGAGATGACGACATGTGCCGAGTGGGCCCCAAAAGGTTTTTAATGCATAGGAGATTATTTGTTTTCTCCACAAGAAAAATTAAAAGGCCCTTAGTTATTTTCTTCAAAGAGTCTTTAAAAAGTAAAGAGCCCGATAAAAGCTTCGATGGGCCATCATATTTTAAATATGAAAACATTTAAATCAAATGTTTTTCCCATGAGAAGTAAAAAGGGGAATACTTTAAAATGCAAAATGCAGGGGAAATGGGTAAATTTTTTTACCCAATGGTGTTGAGGAAAACATTTTAAATGAAGGAATTTTATCTAGTGAAGATAACATAATGCTCGTGAAAAATAATGCACAGAAAATGATAAATAAAACAGTTGGTTTTTTGTTTATCCAAGGGAATTTTAAAAGGCACATGGCACATGAAAACAAGAGAATGTTTCAAAAGGATGATTTAAAACATTAAAGGCATGAGATATTTTATAAAACGAAATTATTCACTTTTCATACAAATGTTTGTTGGAAATATTTACAGTAGAGCAAAAGAATGAAATATTTTCACACAGTTGCTAGTAAATGGTGGAATTCATCACATGGGCATTTTTCTGTTGAAGAGAAACTTGGTGCAAAGGCATATTTGGAGGTAGAATAATTTTTTTGTTGAGAGAGGAGAGAGGCTTTGCAATTTTTTTGATCAATTGGAGAGAATTCTCTAGATGGAATCTATAGATCTTCTTCTTGAACATTCCATTATTCTTTTTCTTCTCTTCTTCTCTCATTTGTAAGGGGTTTTGAGGTTGAGTTATGTTATGAATTCTTTTATGTGCTTGGGTAGATAGAGAAATGTTAAATTCTTAGTCATAATTTGAGTCTGTAAGCTATAAATCTTGATTTCATGAACAAAAATCAGCTAGTCATTGAAGAGAACTCATGAATGTCTTCCAAGTGTTTGCACATTCATGAATATCCTCAAATTTTCTTCAAATTTGTATATTTTTAGTCATTTAAATTCAATAATATCGAGTATATTTGAGTTTTTCATCTCAATTTTGTGAGATTGTTTTATCTATTTATGGGTGTATTTCTATGAAATGGTTAAATGTTCTAAGCAGATAATTGTGATTGAAGTGTGCAGGTTGGATATGATAAGGAGAATTTGATTGATAATATGAAAGGATTTTTTGGTGCAATGCATCAACAATTTTAAATCCATTGGTTGAAGTTGTTTGCTGATGAATCTTTCTTTATGAATTTGACTCCATGGCCTAGAATTAGGCACTAATATGTCATTTAGCTTGATGCATCTCAGAAACATGTTTAAATTCAAAATAATTTTAAATCCCTGTTGTTTTGTTGAAGTTTAGTGTTCCTCCTCCCAATTACTGAGTTAGTGTTGATATACCAAGAACTTAGCTAGATTTGAGGTTATTAATTAATTCTTTGGTGTCTTTTGTTGTGAGTTATCTTCTATAAAAAGCAATGTCTATGTGAAAGTGAATTAAGTTTTGGGCATTGTATAGGTTGACCCACCTTGGTCCTATAGAGCCAGAAGTGCAGAAGATCTCAGTCTTTGACTGAATCTTGTTAGTTGGCCAAATCAACCTTTGAGTCTAAGCATAAGACCTTGGCTAAGTCTTTAGGTTCAATTGATCTATTGATATTTGGAGCACCAACACCTTCACACTCGCATGATTGTTCAATTTTAGCTCCAAATTGAAATGTGTGGGTAATTTTTTAGACAACCAATGGGACTAGAATTCTTTTAATTCTCAAGATCATTGGGAAGTGCAAGACAAGTGAATACACATTTGAATGACACAAATTGCAAATAAAATTACAAGACAGTGAAAGCACAGGTTCTTTTTAAACCCCAAAACAATGATGAGTTCGTTTTAAGCACCAAACTAGATGTGAGTTTTCCTTTTTCAATTTTAACCCAATATAGAAATGATTTAATAAGTTTGCAAGTTCAAATTTTAATCCAAGTTTGAAAGCAAGATTGCAATGGTTAATTTTTAGAGCCCAATTAAGAACTAGTGGTCCTCAAGCATGAAAGGAAAATAACATATATGATAGGTTTTTTTCCATGAGTGTTTGAAAACACTATTACAATGAATATCAAATGTTTTTTTATTTCATTTCAATGCTCCATACTCCTCTTCAAACCTGAAATCAAGCTCCAAATGTTAGATGAAATCAAGAAACAAGAAGATATGAGGGTTAGATAAAAGATTAAGTGTAGAAACCCTAAAACTTAGGTCGAGTTACAATGTGATTTGACTTCAAGTGAAAATTTGAAAATTTTAACTCTATCAAAGTTGAGAAACACCTACATCGTTGGATAGCTTAAATTTTTTACTGCATTAAAAAAAAATCTCGAAAAAAGACCAAAATATGACCTTGAGATATGGCCATTTTAAGATGGATTGCAAAAGCAAGAAAAAAAGGAAACCCTCTTTGCGAAGGAGACACTATATTTACAAAACCAACTCTATATCAGTACAATGGCGACACTATTTAGCAAAGGTGATGCTTAGGTAAAAAAGAAGAAGCAATGCTCTATAATAGTGAGGGACCTCAAAGGTGACTTTGTGATGACAAAGGTAGCTTTGTTTGCAAAGGTGATGCTATATTTTCAAAAGAAATGCTTTGGTAATGTCAAAGGTGATGCCACTACCTGGAACCTACAAAAACATGATTTTTAAACCAAAATTTAAAAAAAATAAATGGTTAGTCCTCCTTCTAGCACAAAAATGTGTATGATGATCTACACCAAGCTAAACAAAGACAACACAAACAAGGTTAGTCATTAAAATTAGCACAAAGATAATTCCATATGAGATTCTTGATCAATCAAAGATGAAAACATGAAACAAAAGCACAAAATAAAGTAAATGAAAGCATGTTAATGAACTAAATAGGGGTATGTGTAGGATCATCATGGAAAAAATAGGCCCTTAAGTGGAAAAAAATTCAAAAAAATCAGAGTTAGGCAACTTGACATAAAAATTTGAATAAGTTATCTATATTATTTCAAAAATATGTAAGAATAGAATCTGTAGCAAATTGAATGTAGTTTCTAAACTACTAGGTTTGTTTAAAATAAAAAATATCTATTTGGTGAAAATTTGAAATTTCAATGTGGTAGTACTTAAATTTTAGTGAAAAAATAACAAGTAGGTGTCTATCCGACCACCTAACCATAATAAAATGATAATATATTTTTATAATATTTTAGATATAAGTAGAGGACTCATGTCTCGATGTGATGCATACTTTTTTGTAAATTTTTTTCAAGTAAATAATTAATTATAAATTTTTTATTACAACTTTTAAAAAATATAAAAACTCGTATGTCTGACCACCTTAACTTGGTAAAAAATTCATGAAATTCTCCTCTCTTTTTTTATCCTATAGTATGCGAAGCATAGAATGTTATGCATATTTCAGATTCAAAAAATGTCATACAGTTTGAAAGCTATAGATATTTTTCAATCAACCTATCATTGAAGACTTTAGTCATAATTTAAATAGAAAATAAATAATAATTATTTATTAAATTCAAAGTAAAGAATAATTTATATTGGTGGAAAGCTGAGAATCTCCTTTAAAAAGCCTTTTCGTTTCAACAATTTTGGTTAAAAAAAAAGCCATCAGTCACATACCCATCATATCACCACTTTTTGGCCCATCATGATCCTGCACATACCCATAGACCAAGCCTCCATCCCATAGGAGGATTAGTGTCACTTTGATGTGGAAAGTGACCCTTTCTGAATCAGTTTGATAAGCTTCAAGATCCTTGATGAATTTGGAGTAGAGTGACAATGCCTAAGATTGTGGATGAAAATAGATTTGATAAAGCCAATTTCCCTCAAAGATAGTGATAGAAATTGGATGATTGATGGATGGAATGAGAATAATGACTTTGCATGGATTTTGGATACATATTGTGAAGAGAATGCTTCTATTTATAGAACTCAAGGGTTGAGGAATGAGAAAAATTGGTGAATGTGGGATAAAATTGGAGCCAATAGGAATGTGACACTTGTCACAGTCCTATTGGAGGAAGGCTGAGCATATTTTAGGGAATGTGTTGAGTGGGGGAGGATGGAAGGGAAGTAAATGAAATTTGTTGAGAATTTGAAAATGGTGTAAGAGGAAATGAATGAAATTGGTTGAGATTTGAGAGGATGTAAGAGAAGTTATTGCATTTGTAAGAGGAGTTATTGTGGATGTGAACGGTTTTTGAAAAACTTTGGAGGGAAATTGAATGAAAGGTTTTTGAGAGGAATATTCCTTTGTGAGAATAAATAGAGGAATTATTTATTTAAAAGAAATAAATTTCATGTGCAACTTGGTTGGTTGACCATGGGTTAATTTAACTCTTGAGGAGTTAAAAAATGGAGGATTTATTAATGCTGATTAGAGAGTGATTTAGGATTAATTATTCTAGAATTAATTAATTGGAATGGGTTAGGGGATTGTGACATTTGATTTAATATATTTAATCAAATGAGAGGAATTTGGGGGATTTAATTAAATGATTTTATTTAATTAAATGTGATGAAAATTAGTTAGAAGAACCTGGGTGAATTAATCAATAAATTTAATTATTTGATTAATAATTGAATTTGTTAAATTTAACTAAATAATTTTGATGATTTAATTAATTGATGAATTTGAACTAGTTTGGGAAGAAATGGTGTTAGTTAATCAGAGTCAGATGCATAGTATCAATTAGGACATTTTTGGTGTCTATAGAGAAAATATGTGGAATAAGCTTTGGCACACCCTCAACCACATCAACAACCACTACAAGAAAATTAGGTTCCATCATTCAAAGTCAGACCTATTCTGTAGTTGCATAATCTGTCATTGCTAGAAAAGGAGGCAACCAAGGCATCGAGCCTAATCATATCAAAATTCTTTCTTTCGAAAATGAGAGAGTTACCATCGTTCAAGCCTAAGACCCAACCAGTCAAAATTCTTAATGTGGTGGAATAATTGAAGAAGGCACCTACCAATGTATCTCTATGGGATTGAAAATCTATTATCGAACAAAAGAAATTACTTCAAGAAGCATTAAAAAAAAGAAAAAATGCCATAGATGGACACAACTCTGTCATATAGCCAAAGAAGAGACAAAGGATCCACCCCAACCCCTCAAGTTCCAAAATAAACAACTTGTATAAATGATATGATCGATACAAAAGAAAATGAGGTAAGGAATCCAAAGCCCAGACCTTTCTTTTTAACACTTATTGTGGGACATAAGGTTTTACATAATAATGTGATTGCTTCAGGGGCTAACACAACTATCATGCCAAAACAAGTGGTTGATTCCCTAAAACTTAAGTATGAACCCCTTGAGAAATGAATCATGTAACTAGATGGGAAGAAAGTTTTGACCATTGGTCAGATAAAAGATATATATCTAACCCTCTTCTCATGTCCAAGCCAAACATTCACAAAAGAAATAGTAGTGATAGACATTCCGCTAGTCTTCAAAATTTGTCTTCCAACAGATTTCACTGCGAATCTTGGTGGATACTTAGTGCTCAACTAGTCCCATAAAATATTGAGAACTAAGCACGGGGTGGAGATGAAGATTCTATTGGAATATTTGCATCTTGAACACATTGTAGAAAATGTAGTACTATTCTTTGAAACAACATATACCTCCATCTCTCAGTAGGAGATATACTGTGTAGAAATGTTGGAAGATGAACAAGATACAAGTGATCAGACTCCTAAAGAAGAAGTGCTACTCAACCACTTCATTGACTCTGATCCATTCAAAAAAAATCATGTAGTAGGGCTAGGAACCTATTTGATTTTTGAGAATGATCATGTCTTCCTGAAATTGATGAAAGATCAGGAGGAATATGATTATCCAAGAGATAATCATCTATGGACCCTATATTTTGATGTTGCAAGCGTAAAGCTGGATTTGGAGTGGGTGTTTGACTAGTATCTTTGATAGGATTAGAGAGCCTCAAATCTTACCATTTTTGGTTCTCATTCTCAAACAATGATGCCACATATGAGGCCTCAGTCCATGGTCTGATACTTGCAAAATGAATGGGTATAAAGAGAGTACAAGCTTTTGAAGATTCAAAGCTAGTGATGACCAAGGTCTGTGGGAAAGTGACTAAAAAAACATGAGGATGAAATCGTATAGACATCAGATTTGGGACTTAATTGAGATCTTTGAATCCTTCCATATGTAAGTTATTCCTTGATCTCAAAATATTTTCGTTGATCGAATGGCCTCTATTGATTCAAAATTTGAACCAATTTCCAACTCAACCAAGCAGAATGCAGTATAAGTCATCATCTGACCCTCAATTCTCAACAACAATGAAAGCTGGAAAGTTTTTTATGATGACATTTGTATTGTTTTCTTCATACATAAAGGAGGATCAACTTCCAACTATTTTCCACTAGGAGAAGAATTTCTTGAAGAGTAGGTCATCTAGTTAAAAGGGAATAAACTTCCTCAAGGATTAATTTCCCTAGAGAATCTCTTTAATTGTGAAGATGTGAGAAATGAGAAGAAAAGAATCACTGTGAATGCTAGGGACTATGAAGAGCTTGATGCTAAAAGTGGAAAAAAGTTAACAGTCGAAAAAGAAGTTCATCACAAGGACAAGAAAAGATTGAAGGATCTATGTTTCAAATATGACCGAGTTATCGCTTGGACCTATGATGATCTTAGAGGGTATGACCTAGGCATAATTCAACATATGATTGACTTGTTAGAATGATATAAACCCATCCAAAAAAATCAAGCGTTGGCCAATTCAAAGGTAGAGATGTTGATGGCACAAGAGCTCACCAAGTTGGTCGAGTCAAGAATCATATATCCGATCAAGCATTCTACTTGGGTGTTGAATTGAGTACTAGTCTGAAAAAGGAATGGGTATATTAGGCTTTTTGTTAACTTTTGAGATTTCAATATTTAGCCTTGCTAAAAGATCATTACCTTTTGTCATTGATGAAGTGTATTCTATCGACTGCAGCTGCATCAGAGATGTTTTCATTACTAGATGGTTTCTCAGGCTATAACCAAATATATGTGAAGGAATCCAATCAACATAAGACAACATTTACCACTAGATGGGGAAAGTTTGCATATTCAAAAATGTCATTCATACTTTCAAATGTTGGTGCGACTTTTCAACAAGCAATGGATATTTATTTCAAGGGATTGATCAACCTGATTATCCTAATATATCTCGATGACCTAACATTCTTTTCAAAATCAAAAGATGATCACTTTGATCATCTAGAGAAGGTTTTCTAGAAATGCAAACAATTTGGGATTTCTTTGAATCCTAAAAAAATGTGTTTTCAAAGTACCTCAAGGAAAGTTACTTGGCTTTGTGGTGTCTAAGGAGGGAATAGAAATAGATCTTGAAAGGGTTAGATCTATAATAGAATTACCCCTACCAGTGAACCAAAAGGGACTGCAATCTTTTTTGGGGATGATCAATTTCATCAGCAAATTCATATCAGATTTTGTAGGCATTGCTAGACCAATCACACTATTGTTGAAGAAAACCTAATTTTCAAATGGACCCCCAAAGGAAAATAAGATTTTGAGAAGATAAAGATAGCCATCTCCATGGCCCCAATATTGGTCAACCCTGAATTTTCCAAAGACTTCCTGCTCTATTTGTACAATGGCCAACATAGCATAGTTTCATGCTCACTCAAAAGTGTGAAGAAGATAAGGGAGAGAATCCTATTGCATTCCACTCAAGGACCCTTAAAGGTTATGAAGCTAGGTATAATTTTGTAGAAAATAAATCTTTTTCCATTTTTAAAAGCTCAAATAAATTATGATATACTGTCATTCAACAAGATAACTATTCTCATGGCACATCCCAATGTGTGGGAATATATCACAGAAGGTGAGATAACAAAAAAAAGGGAGAATTGGATCACCAAGATCCTAGAATATGATGTGGACATTAGACCAACCAAGATGGTTCGAGGAAGAGGTCTATGTGAATACATTGCACAAGAATCAAGTCCTAAAGTCGAAAGAGAGACCAATTAGGTCTACTCAAACTAATTTGAGTCTAACAAATTTTTGGGTGGCTAATCAGACATAGTATATGAAAAAGGGGTACTACCCAACCAAACTTATGTTCCATAAAAGGTGATACTATTGATTGCAAGGTACTATTTATGTATTAATTAAGGGTATATTATTCAAAATAAATTATGATGATGTATTACTCAGTTGTTTAGACAAATTACAGGCAAAAAGAGCTCTCTATGAATTTCATCACAATATCAAGGGTGGAAAATTTTTCACCAAGATTACCACTTTAAAGATAATGTAAGCAAGATATTATTGGCCCTCTATGTTTTTCGAAACACACCATTTGGTGAAAAAGTGTACCCATTGCCAATTTTTGTTGGCAAAGGAAGGAATGCCACTTTTCCCTTGAGACCGATTATAACCAGGGAACCCTTTGCTCAGTGGGGTTTGGATTTTATCAGAATGATAAACTCTATTTCTATTGTCGAACACAAGTGGATCCTCATGAAAACCAACTATTTCACAAGGTGGACAGAGGATGTAGCCCTAAAGAATGCCACAAAGAGGGAAATAGTCAATTTCCTTGAAGAGCTAGTGACCAGATTTGGCCTGCCCAAGACCACCATATCTGACAATGCCTGCACTTTTTTTGGATAAGGGAAGTTATATTTTTCTATTAGGCATGTGATTTTCCTTAAAAATTCATCAAATTACTACCCATAAGGAAATGGGTTAGTAGAGTCAACCAATAAAAAATATATTAGGTTAATTAAGTGAATTGGGTCGAAATGACAAAGGGATTGGCACAAGCATATGTGAGCTGCTCTGTGGGAAAATTGAATTACTCCCAAGAAAATTATGAAGACCTCCCCTTATGAATTGGTGTACAAAAAAGAGGTAGTGTTACACATTTTCATATAATTTCATGCCTTACAACTACTTAAAGCCATAGAAATTGAAGAAAGAAGCAAAATGAAGGCACAACTAGCAGAACTCCTCAAACTGGAGGAAGATAGAGAAAGAGCTTATGGAGCCATGATCCACCATCAGCAAAAACTAAAGAGATGGTTCAACAAAAAGACCTCTAAAATAGAATTCAAAGAGGGGAACTTAGTAATAAGGTACGATGAGCATACTACAAAACCAAGGAAACACACAAAATTTGAAGCATTATGGAAGGGACTCTTTTGAATCAATGCCTGCAAGGAAAAACTATGTTCAAACTTGAAGATATGGAAGGAAATTTTTTAGATATACCATTGAATGTTTATCCTAAAGTCCACGTGCCTGTGGAGATTGATGGCACTCAAGATACCAATGCCAAGAATAGCCACTTGCACTATCTTGTAGAGCCCTTCCATTAATGAAGCATCAAACATCTAGTGACATAACTCAATTATCATGGGTTTGGTCATGTTCAGGTTAAGCAACAAGGCCATGAAGCAAGAGAGGACATTGTAGTTGCTCTGAAGCTAGTTCTTGTCATTAATGAAGTCCTAGCCAACTACCCACCTGAATGCGACCATGGAAAGGTAGTCACATTTCTGCACTAGGCACTTAATTCAGTCATTAGTGACCTCCCCCACGAAGTAGTATTGTGGTATTCATGGGAGGAGCCGAATAGGAGTTCCCAAGCCAACATAAATTCTAAAAGAGTAGAAAATTATGGCAAAATGGAAGACAATGGAAAGCTTTCTAAACCTAAGAAGCTATATTCTTGAATGAATATTGCATAAAGTGGCATAGTTATATATAGAAAAGTGAAGCTGATGAACCCAACCAATAGATCATCTATTTTTTTAGATGACAACAAGAAAATATCAAAGTAAAATGAAGAAAGGTAGATAAATCATATAGAGGATCTAACAGAATATCTTGAGAAATAAATTTGGGTGTTGGGAGTAAATGCTCTCATATGCTGATTGTTGACATGTGTCCTTTTCCATCATCAACACTAGCTAGCTTATTAATAGGAAAAGATGCGGATTAACATGCTAAGCTCTAAAAAATTAATGGTCACATATTTTCAAGGGTAACATGTATCACTTTAGCACATTTCACAGAGCAAATATCATGCTTTCCAATTCAATGAGTTTATTTGTAAGCGAGGCGGTGGGGGAAATGTACTAATTCCATTCCCATGACATTTTTGGCATTCCAAAAGTATACAGATCTCAAATCCACATGTATCAACTTGGTCGAAGCATTTAATAGACCAACAATAATGGAATAGCCTTAATTGCATGTAGAAGAAAAGAATTAATTGCACTCAGAATTAGGTTTTTGTAAAGAACCAAAAGGCAAGTGGTTATTTTCGTTGAGGAAATTCTTTGCAACTTCATGATATAGTCATGGTGGAACCATCAACCAATGGTAGAAAAGCTGTAGTTTCAAACAAAAGGCCTAGTTATGCTGATATTTTTAGGTGGAACTCATTCACCAACACCTTAGCACAAGAGGAACAACCTTTTGAGTTCTATAAGAAGGTGATGCTTTATATACACATCCCAAGAGAGGTGGTGTGGGATATAGATGACAATGTTTTCGACCCTAATTTATCAGAAAACCATAAAATTTCTAGGGAAGGTGTGTTCTAAAGAATGGTGGAGCATGGACCATCAAAGGGTTTTACATCTTGGCTCTAGAATTGTGGTCTCCCACAGTTCATACTACTTGTTGTACATCCATGCCCGAAGTTGGTCAATGCATGCACCAAAAGATTCAACAAAAGGACAAAATCCTTGAGGGTAGTAGGATCAAAGTTACTATTTCTACTGAAGTGATATAGGATATGTTGTGTATCCCTACAACCTGGGGTGCTGAACATTTTATTGAAGAGTAGATGGACCTCTTCAAGGAAAAAATGGCTAGGGAAATCAATTTTATGAGGATGAGGGAAAGGAACAGTCGAGGAGAGGTCATCTCCTCTTTCCTCTTTCACACAAGAAATTCAATGACACATAGTCTATGTTCTTGATACTGGTATGAGGTTTTGGCCTTGATAGTGATGAGGAGGTCAATCCTTTTCAGTTTGGTATTGCTTTTTTGCTCAAGTGAGAAAAGAACTAGAGGTACTATGATTTTGCTAAGGTGAAAGCTAGAAACATGCTAGACCAACTAAAGAATTACAGTACTCAATCTAATTTTAGGTATTCTTCTTTCTTGGCTCATTTAATTTTGCATCAAAATTCTAAGTGGTTGGAGAGGAATGTACCAGTATCTAAGTTGGATGTAAGGGGTTGTCTCTAGCTAGTTTCTATGTGGACCCATATGCTTTCAAGAATAGGGGATTATTATTGGTTTTTTGATAATTTTCTAAGGCCAATGCTTCAAGATCTATTGCCACATCATATTGGTTGTTTCTCTCTTGAGGTAATACAATGGATGGAATATCCACTAACCCCGATGGATTATTTCCTGGGCGAGGATTTTACATTTATTATATTTCATGTTTTTTCTAGAGAGCTTTTCTGACTCCCCAAATTTGTAAGAGATAAGAGTTTTCAGACTAGAGGCATTCCTTCAAGTAACCATTATTAACAATGTCTATGGTGCCAGAAGAAACAAAACAAAGATATATTCATCCCTCCTCTCAATTGCTAATAGTAAAGTATCATTGAAGAAGTGGAAGGCTGAGGGTGACCTCACAAATCGACTAGCCGCCTTAGGCTTAGTTCTCACTTGTGATGAGTTTGACTACAACCTGATAAAGCACTACAGTTTGAAACAGGAAAATTGAGAATATTTTGAGAGAAGGAGAAATCTGACTCAAGAGAGGCCAAAGATGTATGTTGATTTGGATCACATTCCACTCAGGCAACCAAAATGGGTGAATTTCTATGAGCTACAAGCAAAGTATTAGAATAACATCCTAATGGGAAAACCCCTCAATAGGTAGTTGAAGTGTAGGGGATGGTTGGAGAGGAAAAAGGTAGATTTCTAGATATTTTGACAAGAGATGAGATTCCCAAGTGCCCCATTCAGTAATTTTCAGCCACATGATGAGGATTTCAAGGAAATTTATGATCAAGAGGCTAACTCTAACAACAAAAATCTAGAGACTAGCCATGAGATTGATGAGGAACAAGTTCTGTGTCAGACTTCTCAGACTCAAGAATCCACTTCTTAGCCTCGAGAATTCAATAATCAGAGAGACTCAAGGTGAAGATACTTACAAGCTCTATCCTCCCCTAGTTCTTGAAGTAAAGGGAAAAAGACCTAATAGTCCCCAAGAGGCTCTGCTATGGTCGTTGAAGGCCAAGTTTCAAAAGGATTGGTTGCCAGATGATGGGAGCAAACTATTTCCCATCATGGAAAGTGAAGATAGGTCAAAGATTTAGGTGCACCCAACATACCAGCTTAGGGAGAAGAATAAGTAGAGTCTTCCCTATAAAATGTTTTGGCTAGTATAGCCTAGGTAAATTTTGCTCCCCCTCTTGTTATTTCTACATCTTTGGTTGCTCCACTGCCTCCTCCCATGGAAAGGAACCCTCCATCCTCGAACCGTGAGTTGGTAAACCTAAATACACCCCATGCCACTTTTAACAAGTCTTCTGAAGTCAACCCACGTTCCGAATGAGCATCATCTACTATAACCGCTATTGATTCTTTGATCACCCTATCAAAGGTCCCCACTGAAATAGATGAAACCCTTGTGTTACCCATCACTCCCGACCTAGCCACCTTAGGGAAAACAACCCTCCTTTAGCCTGTGTCTCTTTTTACTCCTATTGGTCTTTCCCCTTCACAATATCAATTTGGAATCCTACCTTTTTCCATGATAACACTCCCTTTTGCATCCCTGCATGCTCATACATGTCCAAAATCTCACCTTTTGTCACCCTTTATGGACTTCCTCCTAGTGCTTCCATTGCAACACAGACTATTGATGTCCCTCAGATTCTCCATGGAGATTTTGATGCTACCAAACAAGCTTAATAGACTAGAAAGTAGAAAATATTACTAAAGAATGCTAGGTTTCATGCCACTAAGAAGATTGATGCTTGCTTCAATGAAGAGTGGAACTCTCTATTAATTACTACCATGAATTTTCTCATGTCTAGGCCTGAAGGATAGATGCGGATGGAGGATTATGACATCCTTGCCATGGGTCTAGATTTGAATGAAACTTGCCTATGTGAAAAAGTAGTTCTAGCTAAGGCCACTCGGATGGTAGTATATGCAGACTATAAGATGCTTGATAGAAAGTTGAAGAAGCATGAGGAAACATTGGTAAATGTGAAGGAAACAATTAGTAGGCTATAGAATGAGATCTTAGCCAAAGACATTGAAATGGACCATGTAAGGAAACTTCAAGGTTAGCAAGGTGAAATTTCTAAGTTACTTGCGGAAGCTCAAAATGAATAGGTTCAACTTTATGCTAAAATTGAAAATATGAAAAAAGAGATGGATGGAATTTGATCTCAAAAATTTGATGATCTTTAGAAGACCCATACGAAGTAGAAGAGTCAAAATAGGAGATCAGAAGGTTGAGCTCAAAACTAAAAAATTCCCTCAGAGAAAGAAGTCAAATGGAGGAAAGCATGAGAGGAGGAAAGCATGAGAGCAAGAGAGGATTAGTTTAACAAGTAGCTAGCTATTGCATGAGGATCTGAAGCCCTCTCGATAATGAAGAAACTCATATCCATGCATTGGGAGTGGAACGTACTTGATGTTGTCATTCTTGGGCCCGCTTTGCAATTCTTAATAGATGTTAAAGAATTGAATACCAAGGTCGGCTCGATGGCGGATCATTTTATGCAAACATGGTCACCCTAAGTGGTGGAATCACAAAGCTTCATTTCTAAGTTGTGCATAGCCATTGATAAGGCCCTAAAAAGTGTGAGGATTATGGATTAGAGGGTCGCCTCCATCAAAGCTAATGAGATCATCAACTATCACAATGTAGCGGTAAAGTGCAATGAGTGCCAGCCAACACTGAACAAATGAGTTAATGAAATCAAGAAATATTTTGGCATCCTGGTCAAATTTGGGCTCCCCCCTTCTTTCACCAAATGGAGATGTGTTTACAATGGATCAGGTCATGGATGTGATTCGATGCAAGATCAAAACTTCTACAAAACTACCAAGTTCAAGTGCAATGCCCATGGTTGATGATATTGAGCATGATATTTTTCCTCTTTCTTGACTCTACTATCACCTTGGAGTAGTTTCTTTTGATGGGGATTTGTCTCTTTCAAAGACATTTTCAAGATGGAGCAAGCATATAGGAAAATTTGTACCCTCATGCTATCGACTAACATAGATTGATAAGTGCAACATTCCATTTTCCTCAAACTCCAAGAATTACAAGAGGCATATGTTCATTCCTCTGCAAGTGAAGACCCCCTCTGAGTCACCAAAAATGTGAAGTGTTTTTTTCTTGATCATTTTTGTTAGATCTAGCTATGGCTACCATGACCTAGAGACCAAATGGAAAGCACAAGAAAGATAGAATATGAATGTGATAAGAATAAACTATATTCTTATCAATATGATTCAATGATTTGATTGTGATGTACAATGAGAGAGACCCCTTGGTTATATAGCAAAGGTGAGATGCAATATGTCATAGGATTATGACAAGTGTCTTAATCATATGACATGAGACAACTAATCACACTTACCTAGGTTCACATGTTGTAGTTGTCAAAAGATAAGATAACAACTAATGAGAACTGAAACCTTCTAGAAAGATTCCTTCCTAGGACCTAGGTAAAATTAACATGTGTAAGTAAGTTCCCTAGTAATGACTTAACTAGATACAAGACTTTATTTACAACAAAAGTTTTAATTTTTGGCTTGTACAATGTTTTTAGTTTTGAATGAGCTTGCGCTCAAGTAGAGTTGTTAGAAAGGTGCACAATGCACCATGTGGTGGCTATGTAACTTTCATTTTTCACCTTCCCTTTTTGGGAGAGAATCAAGACACATGTCAACTCATCAGAGATTTTAAGGAGCTATATTAATGAGCTCAAAATTTTATGAAAGTTCAACACATTATCTCTTTGTTGCAAGCTGATTGTATTTCTTATGAAGCAATATCTTTTCGGTGTTTTTCAGAGCCTACTGGCATTTTTTCTCTTCTTGGTTTTTAGGATGGAAGCTTTGAGTCAGTGTCCTTCGGTGATGTGATTGGTCAGCTAGACATTTTTCTAGGCCGTTTTCTAGGATTTGATCATATATAGACCTCTATCGTTGCTAAATATTTGAAGAGCATTAATGTAGCAGTTGAGAGTTGATGAGCAAATATTGTTGTGACATAATAAAAAATCTATGATCATATTGTGTGCTACAAAAGGCCAACAACTAGTATTAATTACTTTTGTGTTGTTGTGGCTATTTCCTCTTTCTTCAACTATAAAAGAGAGGCAGTGATAGATGAAAGGGTTGGATTCCACGTTTCAGTTTCCTTTGCTGAGGAAAATTTTCTTTAGTTTTCATAGGATATAGAACTATTTTCAAAAGTAAAAGTTGTAGAATTTATTTTCTCTATCATGTTATATATTCCAAGGTGTAAACTATTGTCGGATTGGTATCTGAGCTCTATTTTAAAGTTCATTTGATATTTAAAGCATGTATTATTAAGGAGAAGTATTTGATAATATGCATGTATTACTTTTATCAATCTTTCTTTCTTTATGCTTTCATTCTAAATGAAACACTCTGTCTTGCAAGCTCAATTTGAATAGTTTATGTGGCTGATTTCCATGTTGTATGCTCATGTAGTGGAATAATAACTTATGAAAACTAGACTGTCATAGCACTTTTTTGTTTTTCTAAAGGGTTGTTGTTTTGTTATATTATGTTGTATTATGAGGAAGAGTTTATGCAATTTCTAAAAGTATTTATGTCACCCTTAGAAATATTTATATTTGATTGAACCTTAATGAACAATACCTACAAAAAGATTTAAAATTTTCATTGTGCTTGTTGTTAGCCTTTGTTGTTCATTCTCTTTCCAACAATGAGGGGTTGTGGCATTTTATGTCTAATTATATCACTTGTAGGAATGATTGGGTTTGAAATGTTGTAAAAGTGTTGGTACATCACCATTTTATGTTAGGTTTACATTTCATTCTACCCTTTTCTCCAAACCCCAAAGAAGATCCGACTTTTTATAAAAATCCCATAGGTATTCAGTGAGGTGCAAATTAATCCCCTTGTCACTGAATTTCCCATAAGACTATCAGAGAGGCACAAGATTTGATGATCAACATATAACTCATGGGATTCTCTTGTTATAGCTATTGGGAGTACTTTTGTTATATTGAAGACTGAAGATGTGATGGGTTCTTTTGTTTTTTAAGAGATGAGGAGAAAGCTATCCATCACTACCAAGGAGGCCCTAAATGTTCATGGAAGAACTAATGAAAAGGGAAAGAAGAATGAGAAGCGTGACAAATCAAAGTCTAGGGGGAGATCTAAATATTCTCGAAAGTCAAAAGTTATTTGTTCAAATTACAGTAAGCCTAGGCATATTCATAAGAAATGTAAAGAAGATAAGAAGAAAAAAAAGAATTTTAATTCTAATTTTGAGTTCGAGAAGGAAGATGATGACACATTGATTGTAGCTTTGACATCTCATGTAGGTAATGATGCATGGTTAATTGACTCAGGTGCATCTTTCCATATGACCTTTAATAGAGATTGGTTTTCTGAATATGAAGAATTTAATGGAGGTAATGTGTACTTAGGTGATGATTCTCATTTAGAAATTGTTGGCCATGGTAAAGTTGAAATAAAAATTTTAGATGGTAGGATAAAAAGGATTAATAGTGTGTTACATATCGGTGGATTAGCACAATTTTTTTATCTATGAGAAAACTAATAGATGTGAGTGTGCAGGTAGTATTTTTTGATGTAGGATGCAAGATGGTCAAAGGTGCTATGGTGATTGCTAGAGGTGTCAGATATGGAACATTGTATAAGATTGATGCATGCACTATTGATTGCAATAGTACTTCTATAAAAAGAAATTCTATGGAAGAAGTAAGGGTTTCACCTTCAGCAGATGGTCATGGATTTTAGGTACCTAAGGGTGCTCTTTCTTCTAAAACAAAGTTATTTGTAGAAAAAACTATGTTATGGCATCAAAGACATGGCCACATTGGGGAAAAGGCTCTAAGGACCTTGAAAAATAAAAACCTTGTTGAAGATTTGTCTATTTGTAATCTTGAATTAGATTTCTATGAGCATTGCATTTATGGAAAAAAATATGTGTTTAGTTTTACTTGAGTTCTCATAAATATTATGGTGTATTGGATCTTATACATTCTGATGTGTTTGCTCTTGTAGATGTTCCTTCAATTGGTAAATCCACATATTGGATTTCATTTATTAATTATTATATTAGGACATGGGTATATTTTATAAAGAGTAAATTTGAAGTTTTGAGTTGATTAAAATAATTTAAAGAAATGGTTGAGTTGTAGAATGGAAAGAAAATAAAATGTTCAAGGACTGATAATGGCAGTGAATTTTACTCTAACAATTTTGATAGATTCTGTAAAGATTGTGGTATTCATAGAAATAATAAAAATTCATATTCTCCACAATATAATGGAGTTGTAAAAATAATGAATAGGATAGTGATGGAGAGGGCTAGGAGTATGTTGAGTGGTGTTGGCCTAAAAAAAAGGTTTTGGGTTGAAGCTATTTCTATTTCCTGTTACCTAATTAACAAGTCTCCCACATCTTCTCCTGTTGATAAGATTCCTATAGAGGAATTCTCGGGTCACAAGCCTTCACTAAGAAATATTGGATTTTATGGTTGTGATGCATATGAACATGTGCCAAAGGAGAAGTGAACAAAGTTGGAGAACAAGGCTATGAAATTCATCTTCATTTGATATAGTTGTGGTGTGAAAGGATACAAGCTTTGGGATCCTGTTGCATAGAAAGTAATACATAGTAGAAATGTTATTTTTAGAAAAACAAAGACTTATTTTGTTACATTGAAACCAAAAAAAAATAATAAGAAGATGTGATTCAACTTCCTTCTATAATTGAGAAAGTTGAATCGAGGCCCAAGGATAAACAAGAAGTTTAGGAGAGCTCATCTAGCTCTAGATCTTCAGAAGTGGAGGAAGAATCTCCAACTCAACTTGTTTGTAGGTCTACAAGGAATTTCCAACCACCTGAAAGTTATTCACTTGATGATTGAAGATGTATTTTTCCTTTGAATACTAACATGGATGAACCTAGATCTATAGAAGAGACACTAGGTATGAATTATGTAGAATCCTAGAGGATTGCTATGGATGAAGAAATGGCATCTTTGAGAAAGAATGATACAAGGGATCTTGTACCATTGCTTAAAGGGTAGAAACTTATTGGTTGCAAATGATATTCAAGAAAAAGATTGGTTCAGATGGAGGTATTGAGAATTATAAAAGAAAGGTTGGTTGTGAAGGCTTAATCTCAAGTTGAGGGTGTTTTTTATGGTGAAATATTCTCTTGTATTACAAAAATGACATCCATTATATTTTTTCTTTCTATTATTGATTCTTATGATTTAGAGGTTGAGAAAATAGATGTGAAAAATACTTTCCTTCTGGGTGATTTGGAGGAGATTTATATGAAACAACCAAAGAACAATGTGGTGAAAGTTAAAAGTAAAATGGTTTGCAAATTGAAGCAATCTTTGTATGGCCTAAAATAGAGTCCTAGAAGGTGGTACCAAAATTTTGATACATATGTGTTGAGTTTTGGATTTGCACATTCTAAATCGGATCATTGTGTTTATTATAAAATTATTGGTGATCATTTCATAATTATTGCATTAAATGTTGATGATATGCTATTTATTGGTAGAGGGAAAGGTATGATTTCAAAACTAAAATTTTAACTTGTTGCTAAATTTAAAATGAATGATATTGGTGTAGCTAAAGACATTATTTTGATGGAAATTAAAAGAGATAGAGTGAACGAAAAGATATGTCTTGGCCAAAGTAAGTGTGCCAACTCAATTTTATAGAGATTTGATATGCACGATTGTAGATAATTGTGTGTTCCTATTTTAGCTAGAACAAAGTTATCTATTGTACATTGTCTAGTATCTCCATAAAAAATGGAAGAAATGAGTAGAATGTCTTACTAGAGTATAGTTGGAAGTTTGATGTATGCTATGGTTTGTACTAGACCAGACATTTCCGAAGCAGTGGGAGTTCTTTCTAGATATATGTCTAATCCTGGTAGAGTTCATTGGGATTCAATTAAAAGAGTCTTTAGATATTTGTGGGTGTCTCAGATTATTCCTTATGTTATCATAGGAATATGATTGAAGAAGAGATTTCCCTTGATATTCATGGTTATGTGGATTTAGAATAGGTAGGTGATGTTGATAACATAAAATCCACCAATGTGTATGTGTTTACTTTATTTGGTGGTGCAATTAGGTTGATGAGTAAGTGACAGGCTATGGTTGCTTTATCCATTACTAAAGTGGATTATATGGAAGCTACTCATGCTTGTAAAGAAGCCATTTGGCTTAAGAGACTATGTTCAAATATTTGCATAAAATAAGGTGTTGTGACAATTTATTGTGACAGTCAGAGTGCAATATGTCTAACCAAGAACCCAACATTTCGTGCCATTACCAAGCACATTGATGTACAATATCATTTTGTTAGAGATATGGTCAAAGATGGTAGGGTGAAGTTGGTTAAGGTAGAGACTTTGATGGATGTTGTTGGTTCTTTAACTAAGTTTATGAGCACAAAGAAGTTCAGATGGTGTTTAATTAAAGAGACAATGTTTACATCATCACATTTCTCTTGCAAGGTTTTTGAAAAGTGTGAGATTTGCTGGGAAAATGTGTCTCAACCTTGTAATTATATACTATTTATTGTTGATAGGATGTATATATATTTATATATGTTCCCTAGTTAAACCAAAAGGTGTATAGAATGGTAGCAAAGAGAAAAATGTGTTTATGTTAAATTTTTTAGGAAACTTCTCAAATGAGCGAGATATTTTAATTAATGATATATTGCAAATCTAGATTGTTCATTATTAGGATTTAGATCTAATGGTGAATATTTGGTTGGCCTGTCTTTCCCTAGAATGTAACCCTGTTTTATGAGGGCATTGTATTATGGATACAATAGAGAGATAGTGATGTATTCTGAGAGTCTGATAGCGGTCATGTTGTTTCTTGATCTTTGACTGTTGATACTCCTATGAGAAGCTTGCTTGGTAATTATATTGTAATCATTTTGATTTTTGATTAATATACTATGTGGCCTTTGGAGTGTAGAGTTTCTCTCGAAAGGGTTTTCCTCGCGTAAATTATTATGTGATGGTATGCATGATATTTGTGTTTATTTTTTTAAAGGTTTTTTAACTATTAAAGATCTATAATTTTGGCATTATCCTCCTCTCAATATTAGTGTAGGAAGTTGTTCCACTACCTGAGCTTCCTTACACTTTCAACAATCTCCCCCTTTTCATTGTTGATAACATGTGCCAAAAACAAATTTCAACAAATAAAAATGATTAAATCTTATTCAAAGCAAACAAACTCTCAATCCTATGGGGGAATTGGTGTCATTTTGATGTGAAAAATGGCCCTTTCCCAATCCCTTGTAAGCTTGATGATGATCTTTGATGAAGATTGGTGCTCCTTGATGAAATTTGGCATAACCTCACTATGAAACCATGAAAATGATGAACACTTGATATGAAATGGATAAAATTATCTCTCAATGTGAAGAGAGTAACTTTTCTCTAAGTTGTGGATCCAAATTACAAAAAGAAACCTTGTATTTATAGAAGGAAAAGATGGAGGAATGAGCAAAATGGATGAATGTGGGATCATTCAACATTCAATGGGAAAGTGCCACTTGTCAAGATGTGAATGGAGGAAGCTTGAGCACAATTTAGTCATTGTGCATGATAATATTAGGTTCAAATTTGAAATTTGAAAGTTGGCTTGTTAGAGGGAGAACAAAAATTCTTAAATTCCAAGTGGGAGACATGTAAGAGACAATGTAAGAGGAGTTAATGCCATGTTGGAGGATAAGACATGTGGGAGGGAAATTTTGAATTTGAAGAATATTCCATCTTGAAGCCCTTTTCAATGATAATAGAAGAAATAATAAATCAAACAAATTGATTTATTGTGCAAGTTGCAAAATCTAGAGGATTTAGGTGATTAGGATTAAATTAATCAGGATTTGACTAATTTAATAGGAGATTAGTTGATGTGACTATTTTATTTAGATTTTTGGATTGATTTAAATCAAAGTGTAGAGGAATATGATTTTGATTTATTTAAATAAAAGATTTTGATTTATTTAATTAAAGAGGGGTGATGTAAGATTAAATCAAATAAGGTATTTTTTTTTAATTTAAAAGGATGAATTTAGAGATTTAATCAAATAAAATGAATTATTTAATTAAATAGAAATGAAATGTGATGAATTTAATCCACTATAGATTATTTGATTAAATGATTAGGAAGGGGATGATTCAGGATGAAGTGGTGTTAGTAATCAGGATCAAGTATGTCAAGATTATTTTCCATGTCTACAATTCCAACTCCACCAAGCTTTCCTCTCTCTCTTTTGGAGTAGTTGGATAATGATTTATCTTGTTAAACTTTTTAGCTTTAGTGAGAGAACTTGCTAAATTATAATATGCTTACACTTAACCAAGTCTCCAAGATGTCTAAATTGCCTTATAACATCCTCCTTTTGTCTTTGTAGGGTGAAATATTTGCTTTGTAGGTCTAAAATTGAATTCTAAGAGGCATAGTTTCTATCTTTTATAAGGTCATAAGTTACAGAGGCACTGGTCAATTGTGACTCTATTGATTCCATTAGGTCCTTAATGCCTTAAGGAGCATCTGGCCATCTCATGCAATACAAGGATAGTTTTTGAGCCTCATTGATGCAAGAAAGGTGGTGATAACCTTTCTTTCAACACAAAATGACCCAACACAAATAGGGAAATCTGCTCTTTGAACACAAAGTAATTAAATTGTCTCAAATCCTCTCTAATAAGCTACTAGCCCTCAAAACATAAATTTTGATGAAATTTATTGAAGGAGGCTATAAAAAGGCCAAAAAAACATAAATTAAGCCTTGACACAAATCCCAACACAATATCCTAATAGATTACTAGAAGTTTCTTTGACCCAACATCAAGAATCAATAGACTGTCCTACTTCTAAGCTACTAAATTAGCCCTATTTAACAAAGGAAGTAATTCCTATTCTCTTTGTTTTGAAAAAACTCAGTTGAGAGAGTTAAATTGTCTATAAAAACCACAAAATCCATGATCCATTTTGAAACATATTTTTGGGACCCTTTTTGCACTTCTAGGGTTTTTCACTTAAGAGAGAGATAGGGTCAAAAATGCTAATGATTCACTCAAATTAGGATGTCTGCAATGTTGTATATGCTAGATGAAATTAACTAAATTAAATTGACTAATCTAAATGAATGAATATGAATGCAAAAGTGAAATTAAAGTTATGTTTGAAAACACATTGTGATATGCAAACAATGAAGTAAATGAAGGAAATATGCAGAACAAAAAGAGATGGATTAAATCAGAGTGCACCTAGGTTAAGTGTGATGAATGTGGAATGTTGTGGATCCAGGTTGAAGTCACTAATTTTTCACAGTGGGACTCAATCACCCAAGGTGGCGAATCAGTCCTCCTCTTGGTGAAAATTGTCAGAAGTTGATTCCTGACTATCGAGATCCAAAATCTGACAAAATTTAGATTTTCAGTCATAAAGTGGGACTAATTCACCACTAGTGGTGAATCAATCCTCTCCCAAATGTCTAAAAAATTAGGAGACAACTCTGCAACACTGGATCTAAAAATCACTACTTGTCAGGTTGTCGAAGTCAAATCTGCAGGAAATAGACAGAAAACCTTCTCCAAGATTGAAATACACTTGAGTTGACTTGAATCATTTATTTGAATTGTAAAACAATCTTCAACACCTAAAATATTGTCAAATCTACACACAAAAGGCTACAAACAAACATGCAATAGGGAAAAAATGGTTGAGGGTTAGTGAATAGGGGCTTTCCTTGGTCAAACCACACTTGTGGTAATCAAACCCTTAATAAAATAATGAAATGCAAGAGAAAGATAATTAATAACATGAAAATTCTATCAACTTACCAAACCCTTGATAATGCAAGTATGAAGTAATGTCAATGGCTGCTTCAAAGTGCTTGAATATTGCTTGAAAAGATATTGCAAGATGCTTGAGATTGCTTGAATGTGTTATAAAATTGAATGATTGGATGATGAGATTGTAGGAGATGTAAAATGAGGTGAAAATCACATATTTATACAATTGTTGTTCCCTAGTATCAATTCATACCTCATCACAAGATGACACCAAGTGATTTTGAATAAAATGTCAAAAGGAAATTTATAATATTTTGAATTTGGGGCCAAGGGGGACTCATTTTCCATCCATGGAAAATGGGTCCCACCTAGGACCTAAAAATATGTGTTAGGAAAAATGTTGTATTTAATGTTTTTTCTCAGGATATAACTCAAAAATACACTTAATGAAAGCATATGATGGCATAAAAGGACCAAATAAAGCATGGGAAAGGGATAAATAGTTGAAATATGCCTAGAAAAACATGAAATCTTGTTACAACACTTTACAACACTTCAAAATATGAATTGATTAATGATGAAAAGGTTTTTTTTAGGTGAATTGTAATAAATAGAGTCTAGAAGAATGTAGAAATATCTTACAACACCTTCAAAAGACATCATTCTTTGAGTTTTAATACCTAAATAAGCATGTTTAAGCCATGTTACAACAATAAATCAGAGCAACATAGTTCCAATACCATGAAACAAGACCTAAAAGGTCATGAAAATGAAAAGGGGCCATTTTACTACAACACATTTAGCCCCCACTTTAGTGAGAGGATGAACTTGCTTCAAACTCACACTAAAGTAGCCATGAACATCGAGAGGAGGGTTTAAATGTACTTATGTTAGCAAGATGAAATACAAAAATCGAGAGGGATGATCAAGCCCCGAGGATGAAGATCCCATGGAAAAATAAACATAAGGACAAAAGAACACACAAGTGTTGAGAAGAATTAAATAAAGGTTCGATCGTCAGTCCAACTAGTTGTGGATTAGAACTAGGATGATAAAGAGAATGTGTACTCACTTTGGGGCAACATAACACTTGATGGTCCACCGGGTGAGAAGGCCCAATTGTACTCACTTTGGGGCCACAAAAATAGTTGTCTGCAAGGTGAGAAATCCCATAAAGGTAAGATACATATGCTAGTTGGTATGTACTCACAAACACAAAAGTGGCTATGGGGAAAGGTCATGCTACTAGGTGGGCTTCCCGCTCAACCATATTAAAGTTATACCTAATGATAACTTTAACAAGGTGCCACAAGGAAAAATGCTCATGAACAAAAAGAAAATACCATAGTCATGCAAGTTACATTATGTAAGGTGGCAAAAATGTGAAATGTAAAAATAAAAAAATGTAAAAAGTGTAAAATGTAAAAGATGTTAAAAGGAGTCTTATTCAGTTCATGCAAGATCAGTCACTTAGGGAACATTGTGTCTAATATCTGCAAAAGAGGACCAATCAAAGAATAGTATATTCAAAACTTAGGGGATGCAGTGTGTCACATCAGACCACCAAGAGGAAAGTAATATGCTAAGATAGATCACAATTATGAAGGACATCACACCCAATGTCTTCCATAAAGTGATGAACACATCATGTAAATGACAAGGATACACTAGGAATCAAGAATGCAAATGAATTATGATAATGTATGCCCCCCACTTTAAAGGAATTGCTACACATCATTTGGTGAGCAATTACTTTAAAGTAGGAAGAGAAAAAAAATGAAAAGGGAAAATAAGACATGAGAACCAACCTAGAAATCCCTATGCCAAGTCATAAGTTTCAAATTTAGGCTACATCATATCAAGCAAAAATGAAAAAAAAGAAAGGGAGTTGCCCCCTAGAAAAGAAAGCACACCAAACACATAAGGGATCTATGGATTTGGGGTCAGTATGTTCGTTGCTGTAGTGTTTTTATGAAAGAGCTTGGAACTGTCATCATTCCCCAAAGCACATAGAACTAGAAGAATGACATAAAGAGAGAAAAAAAAAAAGGAAAGGAAAATTAATTTTGAGTAAACATGGAAGAGAAATTGTGGTCCCAATGCTTTGCATCATCCCCAAAAGGAAAACACAAGAGAAAAGAAAGAAAGAAAAAAAGGTGAAAGAAAATGAAAAAGCTTTTGGGTCAACATGAAGGAGACATTTTGATATCAATGCCTTGCATCATCCCTGAAAGGAAAAACACAAGAAAAGTCAACTAAAAAGAAAAGGAGATGGTTTGGGTCAACATGGAAGAAACATAGGGCATCTCTACACTTTGCGTCATCCCCAAAAGGAAAACACAAAATAAAAGAAAAAAAGACAAGGACCTTTTGGGTCAACATGGAAGAGACATACGACGTCTCTATGATTTGTGTCATGCCCAAAAGGAGAACACAAAAAAAGAAGTGAAAAAGACAATGCACAACAAATCGAAGAATAGAGATACAAATAGAAGTGGACAAAGAGAGAAAACATCAAATGCATGATATGGGGGAACGCGATACACCCATGAAAAGGAAAAAAAATAGGAACAAGTAATGCAAATTTAAGTCAACCATTAACTAAGTTATTGGTTTCTCAATCTTAAATAGATAAGTGGAAAAAGAATAACATAGTTAAGGGACAAAGGAAAATGCATTACAAGGACAAGGCTATCAATGTCTTGTCCCCCAAAAAGGGTAAAGAGAAGAATGAGCCAAGGTGGGTGATGGGAAAGAATCATGCAATAGTGAGAATATAAAATTCTACAACTATGGCATGGCAAAGGGGATGTGATTGTGCTTAAGGTATGACAAGAAATAGTCAGAATCAGTGAAGTGATGCTTATCTAGTATGTCCTTCAATGTCCTTCATTCTTTTGTTTGATGTCCAAGAATACAATGATATTTGCAATAGGGTATGTTGGAATCTTTAGGATGAATGACCAAACTATTCATAGGTGGTAATATTATAAGATCTTTATTTAAAAGAAGTTGAAGTCTCCTTTCACATTCAGGTGGAGGATGTGTAGGAAACTTGATTTTCTTTAGTTTGCAAGGTTACTTTCATTTGCTAGATTCTCCTTGTTCATGAAGACAAGGAGGAGGAGGGCCTATGGGGATCCTAACATCTTTATTGTTAAAAGGAGATAAAGGTTATTCACATGGAAGAAGAATTTTTAAGTCAGGAGGAGCATCAAAGATCACTATACCATCATCCCAAAGTCTCCTAGGTTGAAAAGGTTGTCAATCAGGATGAGAAGGATCTTGATATCCTAGTCCTATTGTGTGTGTCCTAGTTGATCATTGTTCAAGAATTTGATGGATGTCATGTTCATGTTTGGTGTCACAACCTTGTTTACTTAAGATAGTAAAGCCTTTACCATATGTTTCATAAAGGTTGATAGGGGTGTTTGTGACTTTATGATCATTAAATGGTTTTTATTTTGGTGGTTTAGAGGAACTAGGTCCACTTGAGGAAGGATCCTTAAGTCCTTGAGTGATTTCAAGATGTAAATATTCAAAGTAATTACGAGGTACAACAATAGGAAGATCTTGTGACTTCATAGAGGGATAAAAGGTTGCTTTGGCTTCTAGCTTATCAAGGTAGTCATTGTAGAACTTTTTCATGATATCACCATCATCTCCAATGATGTCTACTTCACAAGGAGGAAAATCATGAGGATTTGAAGGAGCATGTGTAAGTTCAAGGTCATTAGAGACACAACCAAAGGCACAATTGGACATGTCTACCAATGATTTCAATGAATTCCCAAATTTATTGAAGGAAAATTCCATGATGCAAATAAACTAAGATGCAATCGATAATGTAAAACATAGATTCTAAAAATGAAGACAAAATGTAGGAATAGGAAGCTATAATGCAGAAAAATGCTAAAAGAATTTCAAAAATGTTGATGAAGTGTAGAGGGATTGATTCGCCTTGGGTGGTGAATGAGTCCTAGTATGATGTTTTTTAGTGTTTTTCAGAAATTTAAAGATGATATAAATGTTCCATAGTATGAAATAAAAGATGCATAATGTAGATTTTAACATTTTTCAATGAGATGTAATGCAAAAATGAAATCTAAATGAAGTTTTCACTAATGCAAAATGAAAAAGTTCTAAAAGGCAATAACAAAACAATGTCCTAATTGAATATTAGTGCAAATATAAACTAAGATGCAATATGTAAATGAGATTAGAAATGCAAATTCTTCAAGAGTCAAGTTCACCAAAATGAAATATAGATTTTTGGGACCCTAATGCTTCTCTAGCACTTATAGGGTTTTTCACTTAAAAGGAGAGAGATAGGGCCAAAAACGCTAATGATTCACTCAAATTAGGATGTCTGCAATGTTGTCTATGCTAGATGAAATTAAATAAATGCAATTGACTAATCTAAATGAATGAATATGAATGCAAAAGTGAAATTTAAGCTATTTCTGAAAACACGTTGTGATATGCAAATAATGAAGTAAATGAAGGAAATATGCAGAATAGAAAGAGACGGGTTAAATCAGAGTGCACCTAGGAAAAATGTGATGAATCTAGGATGGTGTGGATGCTAGTTCAAGTCACTAATTTTTCACAGTGGGACTCATTTGGCCAGGGTGGCGAATCAGTCCTCCTCTTGGTAAAAATTGTCAGAAGCTGATTTCTGACTATCGAGATCTAGAATCTAACAAAATTCAAATTTTCAGTCCTAAGGTGGGACTCTTTCACCACTAGTGGAGAATATGTCCTCTCCCAAATTTCTAAAAAATTAGGAGACAACTTTGCAACACCATATCTAGAAATCACTGCTCATTGGGTTGTCAAAGTCAAATCTGCAGGAAACGGATGAAAAACCTTCTCCAAGCTTGAAATACACTTGAGTTGACTTGAAGCACCTAGTTGAATTGTAAAACAATCTTCAACACCTAAATGCTTATCAGATATGAACAAAAAAGGTTGCAAACAAACATGTAATAGGGTAAAAATGGTTGAGGGTTAGTGAAGAGGGGTTTTCCTTGGTCAAACCCCACTTATAGTAATCAAACCCTTAATAAAATAATGAAATGCAATAGAGTTAAAGTAATAACTTGCAAATGCTATCAACTTACCAAAACCTTGATAATGCAAGTTTGAAGTAATGTCAATGGCTGCTTCAAAGTGCTTGAATAGTGCTTGAAAAGATATTGTAAGATGCTTGAGATTGCTTGAATGTGTTATGAAATTGAATGCTTGGGTGATGAGATGAAAGGAGATATAAAATGAGGTGAAAATAACATATTTATACAATTCTTGTGCCTTAGTATCTATTCATACCTCATCATAGGCTGACATCAAGTGATTTTGAATAAAATACCAAAAGGAAATTTAAAATATTATGAATTTGGGGCCAAGGGGGACTCATTTGCCAGCCATGGTGAATGGGTCCCACCTAGGACCTGAAAATATGTGTCGAGAAAAATGTTGTATTTAATGTTGTTTGTTAGGATATAACTAAAAAACACACTTAATTAAAGAATATGAGGGTATAAAGGAACCAGATAAAGCATGAGAAAGGGATAAATAGTGAAAATATGCCTAGAAAAATGTGAAATATTGTTACAAGACTTTACAAGACTTCAAAATAGGACTTGATTAATTATTAAAAGGAGATTTTTAGGTGAATTGTAATAAATAGATTCTATAAGAATGTATAAATGTCTTACAACACTTCACAACACCTTCACAAGATGTCATTCTTTGTGTTTTAATACCTAAATAAGCATGTTCAAGCCATGTTACAACACAAAATTAGAGCAACATAGTTCCAAAACCATAAAAAAAGACCTAAAAGGCCATGAAAATGACAAGGGGCCATTTTTCTATGGCACACATTCTCAGGTTTAATTCCTCTAACCTGTTGATCTACCAAACCCTCCATTTTCTTGCAAAAGACCTATGGTTTATAGAAACTCTTCAATTCTAGGCTTATGGAACACTGCCAATGATTCAAACATATTCCAAAAGGTATGTACATACTAAAGAACACTTCTCAAGACCAATTCCCTCAACAACTCCTCAAAACCCTTCTTGGGTAACTGAATTTCACAAGGGAAAACACATTTCCCAGCCCTAGGGCTTCACTCCATATCATAAAAAGTTTACTCCACAACCTACCAAACCACTTAGACATCTAACCTACCATTATATCTATCATCCCATTGAAGCATAGGTTTATACAGTAGGTGGGATGACTAATTTGTCATTTTATCTTCAAAATAGGGCCTTCACTATTTTTTATAGGTAGTTATAGAAAAAATTTGTGATTTTCCTCTCAAATTAATAAGAGACTATCAAAATGGATTCTAATGGAACTTAAAACATTATAGAATGATATCCAATGAATTTCAAAGCACTCCAAACCTATACGGTTCCGTGCATAGAGAACAAAGATAAAAAAACTCAAAAATATGTAGAGAAAACATTATATTTATTTTGGAAATTCTTCAAGAAATGAACTAACAACCATCTTCGAGCCCTTTGAGGCTTTATATAGTGATTAAAATTGATTTTAAACTTCCCCAATGTTCCTAGCTTCCTTTTAAATAGAAACACTTCATATTCCCTAAAAATTGCATTTTGACAACTTTTTTTTTTTTTGCACTTGACAATATTTGCATTTTTTTGTGCAACTTTTACACATTTGACACCCAGGACTCCCGATCACCAAATTACATATTAAATGGTATTTTTAGACCTTATTTAGATTAAAGAAACTCAAAACATCCATATCACAACTAGATGCTAACTGATCACATCTTTAAATATTGAATCTTACAAATGGTGGAGTAGGTGCTCCAACACCATACACCCCCATAGAAAAAGAACTCATGCCACAAGGGTTTTTTATTGTGTCTATCTATCCATACTTTCCACATGTTCTCTGACCTTCAAACTCTTTCCCTTGGTCCATATACTATGATCTTAGGATCCGCCCTACATTCTCCTTCCTATTCACATTTGAAACTATCTCCCTCTCTTCATACAAACCTAATGATGGTATTTGATCTATTCTCTAACCAAAACATGACAAAGTCCTTACCTTCATGCAATAAAAAAACTCTTACCTTGGGCTCCCCGATCTAACTTCTCTTTTTCTTCAAACTAAGGCTTGCAACTTCTTTTACTATCTTGTCCATACTATCCCTACTTTACTGTCAATTGCCCCACTATCTTGTCATCTTTTTGTCCCATCTTTCTATCCTCTCTACTTATTGTATAGTTAGGTATTTTAATCATTGTACGTGCAGATTCAGTTAGTTTTGTGAACTTACTTTCACCTATAGGACACACAATGGTCCCCACCAAAATATTTTCATTCAAATTCAAGCATATTTCCTTGTAAACTTGATTAAATCTTCTTACCTACTGCCATTGCTTTCTCAGGCTTTGAACTGTCTGCAACCCCTTACTTTTTGTCTTCATTTACAATTTTTACTAGCTCTTTCTTTCCACACATTATCACTTTGACCTTACCTTTCTCATCTTCCACCAAAGGAGTTAAAACAAACATTCACCCATTCTTCATTATTGTATAGGTGTTCTTTGTACCATCATACAAGGCTCACCCATCATATTGCTAGGGTCTACCTAGGAGTAGGTGACAACAATCCATGGGAAGAATATCACAAACTACACTATCTTTATAGCCTCCAATTTGGAAATCTACCATAGATTTTTCATTAACCAACAAAGACTTCCCATTACTCAACCATGACACTTTATAAGGAAATTCATGAGGTACTTTTTGCAAATTTAAGTTATTCACCATCTCACTTGACACCATGTTCTCTATTGAACCAAAATCAATTACAATCTTGCATACCTTGTTTTTGCACTTACAAGTAGTCTTGAAGAGGCTCTTTCTTTGCAAAAGAGTCCACTTCCTTTGTTTCCTTCAATATAGTCTTTCTCATCATTAGTGTTTCCCCTGTTTTAGGAGAAACTCTTAAACTTGTAGAGTTTGTACTTTCACACTCCTCTTCTTGAATGATTTGTGCTCTTGTATCAATTGTCTTTTCACCACTTGATGAACTACCAACCTTTTCAGGACATTTCCAAGATGTATGACCATATTCATTACAAGTATAATTTATCCCTGCAAAATTAGTAGTGTTTCTTCCACCATTAAACCGTCCTCTACATCTAAAACCTCCTCTAGTATCAACACCTTTCTCCTTACCTCTATTTTCTCCTTCTTGTTCATCCAATGACTACTTTGATGTAGGGATTGATCCTCTCCCTCTTCTGCTAGTTCCTCTTCCTCTCATTGATTTCTCTTTCCTTCTTTTAAGATTTTCCTCCACCCTGATTGCTAATTGGAAACATTCCTCGATAGAATTTGGGTTAGCAACAACAAGTTCATCTTGTATATTAAATCTCAAACCACCCAGGTATATAGCCACTTTCTCAGCTTCATCTTCATCCCTTCTTTCCCTTATACATAGTTTATAAAACTCGTATGTTTATGTCTTGACATCTAGATCTTTTTGTTTCAATCCTTGCACCTTTTTATACAATTGAACTTCATAATACTTTGGAAGAAACTTACCTTTTAGTTTGTGCACCATCTTGTCCTAAGAAGTTATCCTTGACTTGCCTTGTTTTCTCCTCTTTGCTTGCTCATAGTCCCACCATAAAAGACCACGAGCTTTAAGTTTAGTCTTTGCCACCTTCACCATCTACTCATCTGAAATGTCTTCACTTTCAAATTAATTATCCATAGTGTTGGAAACAAGCAACACTGAGAGGGGGGGTGAATCAGTGTTGTGCAAAATTTTTATTATTTTGATTTATAACTCACTTAAGCATTCAATGAATAGAAAGAAAACAATCACAACACCATAACACCAATTTTTTTTGGTGGAAACCTTGTTAGGGGAAAAACCATGGTGGATGGGGAATCCACAATATAATATGAGTATACCCAAAAGAAATATTACAAAATGGGAATGTACTTGCATTTAGGCACACTGCCTAGAGCTCACTACTAAAATAAGATACGTTCACTACCTTAAAATGATTTGGATTGAATCCAAAAGAGTGAACTAATAGAATAGAATCTACAATAATTAATTACAGTTCTTATTAAGCTTTGTAGTCAATCTTCTGTTCTTCTGACTGATTCACTAATTTTGCTCTATTCTGCACAAACTCACCCTCCAAAAACCTTAATGCACAAGTGAAACTATGCATAATAGCCTAATCGCCCTTGTTATAATTGCAACATACTTTTTCACTTACCACACATACTCTCAAAATGATATAACTGATGACTTATATATATCCACATCAAGGATCTTGACATTACAAGTCGGCCTCGAAATAAAATACAAAATATTCATGTGTTGTCTCAAATCATGAACATTTTTTTATGCACACCCACACAAGTTAGCTATGACTTGTATTTTTACCCACACATTGAGTCGGCCACAATGGGAAAATAAACAGAAAAACATCCTATCATATCTCTTTACTCATACACCGATTAATGCAATAACACAAAACTCAATAATAAGATAAAATTCATGCTTAACAAACTATCCCAGGGATCCACAACTCAAAAAGATGATCAGGTGAAGCAAACAGATTGACATAGTAACTAGATACCATGTTCTTCATTCTTTTTGCTAGTAATACTTTGATGTCAACTCTTTTTGCTAGTATGACCAAATTCTAATCTATGGACCAGAGTAATGGCTTCAATTGCCATCAATGAAAACATTAGAAGCCATATGCCAACAATCTGCCCCTTTTGCATTGATGGCAACACTTAGTGAAAAATGACTAAGTGTCAAAAACATAAATATGCTATCAAACTCCAAAATTTCTATTTTTGACGCCAACTTTTATATTAAATATTTAAATGTGCATGAATTAAGTTGATGGTTGTTTCTAGTCGAGGCCAACTTTTATATTAAATATTTATCTAAAATAGAAAAAAAATTATGCTATCTTAATCTTGATTCTTTTCTCTAGGGTATCATATTTTTTTAATTTTTTTTATTAAGTTTTAGAAATTTTCTTAGCATGATAATCAATCTAATATTTTTGTGTTGATAACCTACTTTAAGAAAAAATAAATAAAAATGAAAATAATATTTGAACTATTATTTAAAATATTTCTATATTTTAAAACTACACTTATGGATCTACAAAAGGGTACTTTTACATTTTCAAAAGAAATATTATTTATATGAGTAGGAGTTGTTAAAATGTTAAAATTTTCAAATAATTGCAATTTTATTAGTAAATTGACCTCAAAGTGGTGCTACATATGCATTTAGCCAACAATTTAAGTTGGAAAAGTTGCAAAAGTATTTGAATTATCTAGAATGAATCTTACTAGATGATATGTTTGACCAAAATTGATATTTAGTTATAAATACTGAAATTCACTTGTGCTGATAAGTTGGCCAAAAATGTGACACAACTTTGTACTTTTACCCTATAACTATTAGAACTACAATTTCCTAATCTAGATAATTCCTATAGAGTATGAAACCAAACATTAATCTATGGAATTCAATTCATAAAATACAAAATATGCATTCATAAATATATAAATTAAGATTATCAATTGAATTTAATAATGCATTATTTAATCTAACAACAAAAATTGGAGAGGTTCAATAGTACCTCAAGTGGTCCTTTCTTGAGCTATTTCTTATATAGATGGCATTAGACACTCACTTACTCAACAAACATGATAACAAATCAATTTCCCTTATTCCATTGTAACACTAAACTCATAGATACAATCTAATAGGAGTCTATTGAATATATTTTATTCAAAATCACACATTCTATTTCTGAAATTACCGAGTAATAATGGTAAAAAATATAATCTTGGTAACTAGAAACTAGCTCTCATCCTTGAAAAAAGCTCCCACTATATAGGGCCCATGAGGAGTTTTATTATTTATGGACTGAAAATTAACTTATGAAACATCTACCAACTCTCCCATGAAGATAGGAAGATGACTTAGTTTGAAAAAAATACAATAACTATGTAAAGGTGGAGTAAATAAATCATATTAGGATTCTATGCCCAAAAATTTTATTGCACATAACATAAATGTGTTCCTTAGAATAGTTTTATCATAAATTAGTCCTACTACAAGTAGACTTATTCTCCTATTAGTTTTCTTATTTGGTGAATATTAGTGTTATCTATTGAATCATGGTTGATCAATAAATGATCACCTTCATTTCTATTAGATGGTGTTACACCTTATTCATTTGACTTCTTCTGTACAACAATCTACAGTCCTTATGCTATGGGTTGATAAACCTATTGTTGTGGGTTGGAAGTCCTTCATGTTGCAAGTTGTTAGTCTTATTACTAAGGAATCCACATTTTTACCAATCATAAATTAAACATATAATCATACTAAATTTCATAGACATTCATGCATTCACCCATATACATATCAATTTAACATATTTCCATTTCCACAAACATAAGATTTTAAATGTATATAAAAGGTATGAAAGTCTTTGGTAATGTCTTGAAACTTAGCAAAAGAGTTGGTAACAAAATGAAATAGTTAAAAGAAAGTAGCTGATCATTGATCCCATCACTTCTCTTATAGGTAGATTTATTTTATATGCCTTAACTATATCCCTTCTCTCTTACCACCATAAGTGTGATAATGCAGCTAACTAGATCATGGGGTATATACTGTGTCTCACACATTTCAGATTCTTCTTGGAACTTCACATGATATCACATTAAGATTTTATGAGTATCCATTCCATAGTGTATAAAAATTTCTGTAATTTATAATAAATTCTATATCATTTAGTCATCATGTATTTGACTAATTAATATTATAGGAATTTTTATGGAGCAACTAGCCTTAATTAAAATATGTTATGAAATTATTGAGAGCTAACACCTCACTTCATCCTAAAGGATAAAATATTTGTTGTACTTGTTATCTTGTTTTATCCTATATTTAGTTGTAAGAGACCTACCTAAAGTATCTATATTCAACAATATAATTTTTACACTAGTACTCTCAACATTGTTTATTAATTCTCTCGTATTACTACCAATGTTTATTGTAATGTTGTAGTCTTGTCTTGAGGCTTGAGGACTATTTTTCAAGAGATAATACCCTAGCTTGGAATAAAATGCATTATGGTAAAATAATTAAAAAATTGATTCATTTATTTTAAGGTTTGATGATACCTTTATAATTATCATAAATAATTTACAAATGATATCAACCATTGCCTCATTCACTTATTTCTTTGTTATTTTTAATCCATGGATTTTAATTTTTGTATCTATTAAATCCTCATACTATAATATAATGTATTTTACTAGTAGATTCAATAATAGCATCTTTAAGGATCCTAGAACACTCTCTCCTAATAATCTCAAAATAATATAGAGCTAAATTCATCATCACATCTTTGTGATTCATTAAATGTTAATTACTAATATAGATGAATTTCCATAGATATTCTTTCATAGTGAGTAAATAATTGCACAAGAACATAGGAGCCTTTCCTTTTATTAGATGTTATACCCCAATCTTTGAAATACACCACCTAATAATGCACTTTAAGGGAAATTTTAGGTGAAAAATATTATTTTCTCACTATTTAGTTAGTGTTCTTGAATGATTGACACCATTTTCTCTAAAAAAATAAATCCCTATGATGCAGAGCATATACCAAAAACAACAAACTTTCAAGGGTACTTCTGAACCTAAACACAACTTGAGAATATCAATTAGAAAATCACCAAATTCTCACTTATTCTTTCAACAAAATCCATCAATTTTCACTTGAAACTACAAGGCTACCAGACTTCAAATCACCAAATCAGTATTCCACATGCTCATCAAACCTTAATACTCTTTCATCCACATTATATTGATTGAAAAAAAACAACAACCTAATAAAAAAACTCCTTATCCATCAATTCATTTAGCATGCACCGGTTTACCCTTCAAAGCAACTTGCTCCACAATGAAAAATGATAGCAAACCAACCATTCATGCTTCTAATCTTATACCAAACTTCCAATACATTGTAATAATCATGCTTTAGATTGAAATAAACCAAATACCTTGTGAGAATACTTTGAAAAATTCAATCTTGATTAACATGCATACTCAAGTCACCTGTAGACACTCAAATTTGTCCTCACAATCGTAATGATATTTGTCTATTGATTAAATAGATATTATTATTTACTTAATCAATTCATTCAATACTTTCTTCTATTCATGCATTTCATCAAATCATTGAACCATCTCATGCTCATTCAATATCTATTGCATTAACGTTCATGTCCATTTGCATTATCATTCATACCCGTTTGCATAATAAATCATAATCATTCATAATCCATTTGTATAATAAGTCATAAACATCATTTCCATATTAAATCAATTATCATTAACATCCATAATTGTTTCATATTCATCTCCATTAATAAATCAATTATAATAGTCACTTATTATTATTTCATAATAAATTAATTATCATAACTTGCATATTAATCATATCATTTGCATAAATCGTTCATGAAATATTGCATTTTAGTAAAGCATCTTTAAATCATTTTATTCATATTTAATCATTTAGGTTCATTTTAATCTAATATCCCTTTATCACTTTCACTCTCATGCATAACATTTAACCCAACAATGTGGGATAATGGCATTTACTTCTCTCACATCTTTTATCCCACATTTCATCTTCAACCCCTCTCCATCCTCAGAGAACTCCTATTTAAAATGGGATTCCCTCTCACTTTCTCTCTCACAAATTTTTCTCACAAATTTACATACTCATATGATCTTTGCATCTTGCTTGCATTTCTCATTCACCATAGCCTCTTATTGCATTTTGTGCTCATAAAAAAATCTAAGAGCAAATGCATAAACAAAGATCTTGGTGATAGGGAGACAATGGAGATTGATTTCTTTTAAAAGCATTATTTTATTTTTGTAGTTTAGATTTGTATTTCTAGTTTTGCTTTTAATTAGAATAGCTCTATTGATGTAGGCTGAAATGGTGGTTCTTACTCCATAGAATCATGCATTTTTAAGGCTCCACAAAATGGTGAACCCGACGTGAATAAAAGCTTTGTTTCAATAAACTCTCATTCATATTCATGCTTTAAATGTTTTAAAGGATTATACTGTTTTAAAAGCTTTCATTTTGGCACAGAAAAGGAGGATGCTGCTGCAGGCTTTGTTTCAATAAACTCTCATTCATATTCATGCTTTAAATGTTTTAAAGGATTATACTATTTTAAAAGCTTTCATTTTGGCATAGAAAAGGAGGCTGCTGCTGCAGCAAGCTTTACACCTGCCAATAGCATTTTTTTTTAGAGTTTCTTAAGTTTGTTTTTTTCAACAAAGCCATTTTGTGCATATTTCACACAACATTGCATTTTAAAGTTTCTGAAGCAAGCTTTAATCACAAATAGAAGAGTTTTTTTTTTGCCAAATAGCATTTGCTTGCAAGTTTCTTCTGCCTTTGGCTTTATACCTGCAAGTAGCATTTGCTTGAAAGTTGTTAAAATATTTTTCAAAAAAAAAAACAAAGAAGAAAAGAAAACCATCTTGTGCACATTGGCAAACAATTCACATACCTTGTTTATGCCTCTATCAAAAAGCTTGCTTGCCTTGTCCATACTTTCATATTTTTTGCTTGCATCTCTCATATTTTTTTGTATTAGTTGTGTTTTGAAAAAAAAAAAGAATTGCATCTTTTTTGTGCTCATTTTGCATTTTGCATCTTTTATGTGCTCATTTTGCATTTTGTATTATGTGCAGGTCTGGCAATCATTACAGTTCATGGGGCAGTGGCTATTCTGAGATATTATGTGGCTCAATCTTTGTGTCTGTTGTCAACATGCAATTCTATTTTCTTCTTATCTGACTTTGATTCTCCTTTTCTTTTAATTTAACAGTCATTTTTAGTTTGTATTTTTATTTTTTGGGATGCAGGAAGGGTATACACTCCTATAAAGCTGCGATCGAACTTTTAACGGGACGGGTAATAAGGCCCACTGAACCCGGATTGGGAGACTAGAACCGTGACCATGAAAGAACGAATTCTTAGCCAGCAGCCCCCATTTTAGTTTGGTATTAATATAGTTTAAATTTTTAATTTAATTTTGTTAGTTTTAGTTTGATTTTAATTTTATTTTAATTTAGCTTAGTTCAATTTAGTTTTTTTAATTTAAGTTAGTTTTTAGTTTAGTTTTTAATCTCTTATTTAGTTAGATTTTTATTTTTTCTTTTAATGTAGTTTAGATTTTAGTTACTAATTTAATTTAGATTAGATTTTGCTTTTTACAGTTTTTTTTCTTTCTTAATGTAGCTTTTAAATTTAATTTTAGATTTAAATTAGATTTTAAATTTAATTGTAGATTTAAATTAGATTTTAAATTTCATTTTTATTTTTATTTTTTAGCTTTTTTTAATTTAGCTTAGATTTTTAAATCATGAAAAATCATTTAGATTTACTTGGATTCTTAGTTTATTTTTTATTTTTTAGATTTTGGCTTTCTAAATTAGATTCTTAGTTTAGAGTTAATTTAGACTTTAGATTAGAGATTTAGATTTAATTTAGTTTTTAATTCTTAGATTAGTTTTTAACCTTAGATTAGTTTTAATCTAGAGTAATTTTTAATATTGGCTTTTAGTTTTAGATTAATTTTAATTTAGAATAGCTTTTAATACTGATTAATTAGAATAACTTTTTTTAAAGTTTTTAATTTGCGCTAACTTTTAAATTAGATTAGTTTTTAATTAGTGTCTAACTTAGATAAGTTTTAAATTTGGATTAACTTTGAATCTAGATTAGTTTTTAATCTCTAACTTTAGATTTTTAATTTAGATTAACTTTTAATTTTAAATTAGCTTTTTATCTTAGATTAGCTTCATTTTTTTTTCCTAGATTAATTTTCTTTAAATTTATGTTAGTTTTTATTTTGGTCAAGTTTTGGTTTTGTGACTAATTTTGTTAATTTGGTTTCTCTTGCTAGGTTCGTTTGGACAAAGAATTGAAAATCAAAACATACGCTTGTCAAAGAAAGGAGGCATGAAACTACTAATGAGATTTTGATGCAGGACGTTCATCGAAGACATGATTTTGAAACCAATTATATTTTACATTATAAAAACTTCTTTTGGGGCATTAAAATGAACATGTGCTTGATTCTATTTGACTGTGCTTGAAGGTGGTAGGTGATTATGATCTCACCTTGTGAAAACTAGGTGATCAGAAAACCAGACCCACCTTATTTTTTGTCACCTTCACGACTTAATAATTGAAGTATCCTCTCCCCTTGCGCTTTCGAGTGATCCTGGGTGTAAGAGAAATGGTTATTATTTCTAGAAATGGGTCTGCCTTAAGGGAAAAAGTACTCACCTTAAGGGATGACTTGATCGGTAACAGGCTAAAGCCAAGCCACTTCCACCTGATATAAAATGGGTGCTTGAGGAAAGTTCAAGTACCAGAGTGGATGTGTCACACGAGTAGTACTCCCATAAACCCTATTGAGTGTAACCTCTTAGGCTGGAGTGCCACCTAATTGGTGATTAATCTCTCGCCCCATGTGTGGCCACTCGAACGGATGCCCTAACTAAACACCTATTGTTTTAGAAGCCAACCATTTTCAGCCATTGCTTGGTATAGTGCAGGGTATAGTATCATGCCCGAAGATACTCACTACTGACTCCCTTGAGTAGAGATAGCAGTTCTTGGGAAGTGATGACCCAAGAATCCAAAGTTGGTGTGCTCGAATGACGTTAATGAGCCGTGGAGGGGAGCCAATGCCACCAAACTTCTAAGCTATCTGCTCTCGAGAAGGAAAGGTGTTTAGCACCAATTGGGGTATATCGGTGGGCTATATCAAGTATACAAACCCTTGGCCTATTAGGATTGTGCTTGTCTCATGTGCGTTTGCATACACCAAAACATTGTGTTTGTCAAGTGTTTTCTAGATTTTCAAACAGTTTTCACCACATTCACAAATCTGAACACAAACAATTGACTTGAAACAAACACCACACCAAGAAACTTGTAATATCTCAAACTTTGTAAACCTCAAAAAGTCCAACAACACAAACATCTCACATGAACCTATCACTTGGATTTCTTGGGGTCATCATCCTTCAGTTTTGATCTTTCAATCCTTGCATTCCACCTAGTCCTTGCATATTCATGGTCCTTACATATTCATATCCCTTTCATCCTAGTTCTTGCATGTTCCTAGTCTTGCATACATAGGTCACATTACATAGTCCTTGCATACATATATCATTCCACCTAGTTATTTCATGTTCAACCCCTTTTTGCATATCAAGACCATCTCACCTAACCTTTGCATGTTCTAAGAATTTATCCCTTTGCATATTCATCATCGATCAAATAAAACCTTTAGCTTGCACTTAGGCTACTCTTCCTAGGTCTTGAAATCAAACTATTGGCTATCTATCACCCACATCACTTGAGGTTCACCATCCTTGAGTTAGGGAAACATACCATTATCCTTGAGTAGGGAAATCATTTTTTGAGTCCATCATCTCCTATGTACCCTCTCTTGATCATTGGTCCTTGTGTCTATCCATCATAGCACAAGTAAAGCCTTTACATCATGACCAACTTTGGACCTAGAGTTGCCTTTTAGCTTTTTCATTATTAGCTTGTCATATCATACCATACCATTTTTCATATCCCATCTTAGAATCATATCCTTTTCATTTGCATCCTAGTCTTAGGTCTCATACATTACCTTGGATTGAAAATCATAACAAATCACCTATGACCCCTAGAACAAGAGAAAAAAATGTTTCAAGAAGAAGGGAACCCTTGGGGAAAAGACTTTGATGGGGAAGATCACATTAGTGTTGCAACTAGTGAAACAAGTGAAAATGATAGTGAAGAAATAACACAATCCACCATAAATGAAGCTCTCAGCGATAATAGATTCACTAAACTTCTTACAGAGGTAGTCAAACGTAACCCACAACAATACTTCAAGGCCCTTGTTGATGAAGGAATCAAAATGCCTCCTGATTTTGACATATCATTACTCACAATGAATGACCAACCTAAATCTAGTGAATCTAAGAATCCCAAAACAAACAATGATGGTAGGATCAAAGATCATAGACCCTTTTATCTACAACCTGGTTACAAGTGATCTTCAAAGACATCAAAACCTGCACCTACAAATGATCCTATTTTGGATGAGCTTAGAACATTAAGACAAGAATTGGATACTCTCAAGAACAGTAAAACATACTCACAAGTTTTGCATTGAAGACATATGTCCTTATCCCTTCGATCCAAGCATACCAATGCCACCTTTTCCTAACCATTGGGACATACCAAAACTTGACAAATATAATGGAAAAGGAGATCCTAAGAACCACTTAAGACAATTTTGTGCCACTACCATGGAATTTGTAGTTGATGAAACATACCTTATGAGATTATTTCCTCGTAGTCTCGGAGGAGAAGCTATGGAATGGTTTTCACGATTAGCCCCGACCATCAAATCTTTTCAAGAATTGGCTGATAAATTTGTCTCCAATTATAGTTTCAATTGTGACCTTAAAGTGACCATGACAAATCTTTTCAACACCAAACAAAAAAAGGTGAATCTTTTGTGTCATTTTTACAAAGATGGAGACATTTAACAAAACGATTGCATTATTCCATTCCTGAACAAGAATTGGTTGACCTCTTTTGTCAAAATTTGAACAAAGAAATCGGAAGGGAACTTCACCTCAAATGCTTGGATTCCTTTGATGAAGCCATAGAAATGGGATTTTGAATTGAAAAAACCCTCATTGATGATGGAACTATTAAACTTAATAATGACAAAGATCAAAAATCAAATTCAAACAACAAGACCCCTTTTTGGGTTAAGAACAAGAATGTAGTCAATGACGGAGTTGTCGATGCAAAAACAACTAAAACATCATCCCCTGTTTACAATCTCAAAGGTTTATCTTCAGATAAAGGAAAAGAAAAACAAAGAAGTTTCCCTAAATGAAATTTTACACCATTGGGACAATCACTTGAATCTACATTAAAAGAACTTCATGAAATTAATATTATAACGCTACCTGAAATAAAGGAATATAATCCACAAGTCAAACCCCCATGGTGGAATGAAGATGACTTTTGCGACTATCATAGACACAAAGGACATAAGACTAATAGTTGCAATAAACTTCGACATTTAATACAAGACCTTATTGATGATGGTAAGATATCAATTGATGGACACACTCCTTCTGGTAACTCTGATCGTGAGGTGTTTAAAAAACCTCTCCCTAAGCATGACAAGGATAAAGGAAAGGCTCTTGAATCTAGTGATGGTGTAAATTATACTATTACTAAGTATGACTATACCATACATAACATCAGTGAGGTCGATAATTATGTCAAAAATTTCATCATAAAAGGAAAAGAACCTGATTGCAAGGTTACTACCCGCAAAGGCACTGTTACCCTTAAAGGTCCTAATGTAAAACCTGCTACACCGTCTTCGCAATACAACCTCATAGAGTACTTAGGAAAAACACCCGCACAAATTTCTATACTCAAGCTGCTATGCCTATCACCTGAGCATAAAGCTATCTTAGATAAAGTGCTTGCTACTGCTACAGTGCCTATAGACCTCCATGTAGATCAATTCCAAGCTATGGTGGAACACATCACCTCTCCTCATACTCTCACTTTTACTGAAAATGATGATTCATCCCTTTGACAACCTCATAATGCAACTTTACACATTGATGTCCTCATCCATAATGTTAAGATCAAGCGAGTTTTGATAGAAGGAGGAGCAGGCCTTAATATTTGTACTCAAGAATTGATCATAAAATTAGGGTTCTCCAAAAATGCAGTTGATCCAAGTAAAAAGATTACCATAAAGGAATATGATGAAGAGGAATGCTCATCTAAAGGATCGGTTACTCTACCAATTAGGATCAGCCCTGTGGTAAAGGATGTGGTTTTCCAAGTCCTTGATCTCCCACTGACCTATAATATCCTCCTTGAAAGACCTTGGATTCATGCAATGCAAATAGTACCTTCTACATACCACCAGTGCATTAAATTCCCCCATAATGGTGTTAAAATCACAATACGAGGAGATCCAAACCCTTTCATGTATTGCCATAATCTAATCCCTAAAACTGAAATCACAATCCCAAGTAATCGTGAAGCATTTCCTTCCCAAGCATATGTTGATCTTGAGTCCTTAAAAGCATCTTCCTCAAAATCCAATGTAGCCGAGATCAAATACAGGTAAAAGAACAAGGAGTGGGAGAATATACCTTGAATCATGCCCTTTGCATTAGAAAGATACCTTTATCTCCCCACACCTATGGCAAACCACAAATGACTAAGACCACATCAAATGCAAATACTACAATGATTTGTAAATCAACTACTTTCAAAAAATGGGGAGCCCTTTATAATGAAATAGAAGAAGCTGATCTCCTAAACTGGTTATACAAAGATGAAGATACAGAAAAAGAACATACTGGAATAAAGATACCTATTGAAAAATATGGTAAAGGATTTGATATTATGAAACAAATGGGATATGATGGTAAAAATCCTCTCAACTTACAGAAATAGGGTATCTTGGAACCAATACAACCTACTTGTACACAAAAAGTCCCTAGTTTAGGATATGATGCACAGAAAGCTAAGACCTTGAGTACCACGTGTGCTTCAAGTAAGGAAGTAGAGTCCTCTAATGCTACACAGACAAATGAAGAAAGTGCCATCAATGACTTCATTGACATTTATGATTATGATAGTATCCCTACCCTTGAACCCGATCATAATATTTGTACCCTTGAATCCATTCAAAATCTTGACTCGAATCATGATTCTTTACCCTTGGTTCACCTTGAACTCATTGATTTCGATCAGAAGGGACCACCACAACTGGAAGTATTTGAAAATGATGAGGCAATCATAAACTTTCTAGGACCATGAGAAGGCACACCTCTTGAGGATCATAAAGCAGGATTCATCATAAAACTCAATAGTGCAGCTTATTTTGGGGGGAGTGCCAAGCCTTTCAGTCACAAAATTATAGAAAATATAAATAGGTCTTCTAGTGAAAACTACTTTGCAGCACTATTAGACCCGAAAAAAGTAAAAGTAAAGTACATATCCAAAGGTGAAAACCTCTCTAAGGCGCCCGAGAATGGAGGGCTTGACACACTTCCCTTAGCAGTATATCATGAAAAATCATCTATGTTGGTGGAGAAGACAATACCAACCAATCTGGGCACAGAAGAAAAACCAAAGATAATTCATTTAGTAGAATCATTAACACCTGGAGAGAGAATAGAGCATATGTAGTTTTACAAGGAAAGACAAGTTAACTTTGCATGGTCCTATGTAGATATGCTAGGACTTGATCCAGATCTAGTAATGCATCACTTGTCTTTACCACTGGAGGCAATACCTGTTAAACAAAAGTTGAGAAAAATGCACCCACACATTGCTCTATTGGTAAAAGCTGAATTACAAAAGTTGCTAGATGTGGGATTTATCATACCTATTGACTATGCTGATTGGATTTCAAATTTAGAACCAGTTTCAAAGCCTGATGGAGGCATTCAAGTTTGCATAAATTTTAGAGATTTAAACAAAGCTTGTCCTAAGGATGAATTCCCACTTCCAAACATTGACATGATAGTGAATTTTGATAGTAGGGCACGGAATTTTATCCCTCATGGATGGTTTCTTAGGCTACAATCAGATTAAAATTGCTCATGAAGATCAAATTAAGACAACATTCACTTGTCCTTGGGGGACCTTCTGTTGGAATGTCATGCCCTTTGGGTTGAAGAACGCCGGAGCTACCTACCAACATGCAATGACCACTATCTTCCATGACATGATGCATAACTATTTGGAAGACTATGTAGATGATTTGTTGGGAAAATCCTACACCAGAGCAGGACATCTAGAGATCATGGATAAATTTTTCACAAGATTAGAACAATACAAGGTTCGATTGAATCCAAAGAAATGTGCATTTGGGGTAACCTCTGGAAAACTCCTTGGATACATTGTATCATCTAAAGGAATTGAAGCTGATCCTACAAAATAAAGGCTATACTTAAAATGCCTCCGCTTAAGAATATCAGACAGTTGAGATCATTACAAGGAAAACTTTAGTCTATCCATCATTTTATAGCACAACTTGCAGATAAATGTCAACCCTTCCAGCATCTGTTACACAAGAATGTTTCATTTAGATGGGACAACAAGTGTGAACAAGCTTTTCAGAAAATCAAAGAATATCTTATGACACCACCAATATTAGTACCTCCTACAGATGACAAACCTTTACTTCTATATATATCCACAACCACCACGACACTGGGGGCACTTTTGGCACAACATGACTTTGAAGGAAAGGAATGTGCAATCTATTACATCAGTCGTACTCTAGTGGGATACGAGCTCAATTATAACCCTATTGAAAGAGCATGCCTTGCTGTAGTTTTTGCATCACAGAAGCTGAGACATTACATGTTTACACACCAGACAAATCTCATTGCAAAAATTGATCCTCTTAAGTACCTCTTGAACAAAGCAACACTCACAGGACGATTAGCTAAATGGGTGATGATTCTTAGCGAGTTTGATATTGAGTATATAGAAAGAAAAGCAATCAAAGGACAAGCTATTGTAGATCAACTTGCCGATGCTCCAATGATAGATGATCATCCTCTTACTACAGAGTTTCCTAATGAATCAATCTTCAACATGGAATCTACACATCTATGGACTTTATATTTTGATGGCTCCTTCACACAAGGTGGTTCTGGCACTGGAATTCTCTTTGTCACTCCACAAGGGGATTGTATACCTAAAGCTTATAAGATACAGTTTCCATGTACCAACAATATTGTAGAATATGAGGCATTACTTTCAGGGCTTCGTATAGTTGTGCAATGGAAGATCCTTGAGTTGCATGTTCTTGGTGACTCTCAGCTAGTGATCAGACAAGTTAATGATGACTATAAAACAAAAGATGAAAAATTGATTCCTTACAAAAGAATGGTGGATTATTTCAAGGCCTATTTCACATTAATCTCTTTTGAGCAGATTCCTTGAGATAACAACAGAGCTGCTAATGCAATGGCAACAATTGGTTCACTTGTAGAAATTCCAAGTAATGCCACTTACTATGAGTTCCTAGTAGAACCTCTTTTGGAACCTGCTTACAATATACCACAATCTAAAATGATTTGTCTCATTATTGGTCCTAATTCCCAATGGTATGGGGATATTTATACCTATCTTCGAGATAACACCTTGCCATCAAACCTATCCAATAAATCTCATAAAACCTTTATCCGTCAAGCTTCCCGCTATGTGATCTTAGTCGATACCCTTTACCGCCGAGGTCTCGATGGTACTTTACTTAGATGTCTTGAGCACGATGAGGTCAAAATTGCTTTACAAGACGTACATGAAGGTATATGTGGGGCACATTCTAGCGGTCCTACCTTAGCCAAGAAACTCTTGCGTATGGGTTATTATTGGCCTTTGATGGAAAAGGATGCTTATCAGTTTGTTAAAAATGCAAGAAATGTCAAAAACATGCAGACTTGATACATGCTCCTACACAAGAATTGCAGTCTCTTGCTACACCATGTCCCTTTTATCAGTGGGGACTCGATCTCATGGGCAAGATCCATCCTCCTTCCTCCAATGGTCATAAGTCCATTCTTGTTGCCATCGACTAGTTCATGAAATGGATTGAAGTTGTTCCTCTCACTCATATCACTGGAAAACAAATAGCCACCTTCATACTGAACTACATCATTTGTCGTTATGGCGTTCCTCTATCCATCATCATAGATAATGGTTGTCCATTCAAAAATTAGGATGTCGGTGAACTCTGTGAGAAATTCCATATACAACATCATTTTTCCACACCTTACTATCCTCAAGGTAATGGCCAGGCTAAGGCTTCTAATAAAACTATTCTCAAAATTCTTAAAAAGACAGTCAATGAAGCTGGTCGAGATTGGCATATTCAACTAAATCTTGCACTATGGGCTTATCGCACAAGTGTCCACACTCCCACAGGTGTTGTACCCCATATGCCCTTGTATATGGAGCTGAAGCCATCTTTCCCATTGAGGTTGAGTTGCCCTCTTTGCACATTTCTTTGTGCAATCGAATCAGTGATGAAGAATATCGAGTTTCTCATTTGCAGGAGTTGGAATTGTTGGATGAACGAAGAAAAACTGCTTTCAATCATCTTAGAGCATACCAGCAACGAATGTGTCGAAGTTATAATCCGAAAGTGAAACCACATACATTTGAGGTTGGGGATCTTGTTCTTCGTGAAAATCCTTGCACTCAATAAGATAGAGAAAAGAAGGGTAAATTTGAGCCTAACTGGTTGGGTCCATACATTATCACTGTTGTATATGGATCTGGGGCATACCAGTTATCTACTCCGGAAGGTGAATTGCTTAGTGATCCCATCAACAGTATGCACATTCGCAAGTTTTATACCTAAATGCTTTAGAGGGTACAATATTTTCAAAAGTCCTGAAAAAAATACAAAAAAAAAGAGGAAAAAAGTCCTGAAAAAATACAAAAAAAAGGAAAAAATCTTGAAAAATTAAAAAAGGAAAAAAGTCCTAAAAATACAAAAAAAAAAAAGAAAAAAGTCCTAAAAAGAAAGAAAAAAAAAAATACAAAAAGGAAAAAAGTCCTAAAAATACAAAAAAGAAAGAAAAAAAAAAGAAATTCATTCGTTCAATGGTGAAAACCACTTTGATGGCGCCTTGAGCAAGTACCATGGTGAAAACCGAGAAATTAGCGCCATGTGTAGATGCTTTTCTCCTCTTTCCTTTGGAGCTCTACTGGATCTTTTCATTCCCTTTTTCCTCCTCCACTTCATACTGGCCTTTTCACACTCACCATGGCTTGTGAATTGTTCAACATTCCCCTCGCTTGCTCGCTTTGCCACTCATACTAGGTTGGTCCTATCCCTCACTGGGGCATCTCCTTAACCTTAGCTACAGGTTAAAATACTAAGCACCTCACGGTCAGAGAAACTACCCTCTTTGTCTATCTGCTTGTCTATTTTTTGTCATAAAATGTCCTGAAAAAATTCAAAAAAAATATAAAATGTCCTGAAAAAAAATTCAAAAAAATCATAAAATGTCCTGAAAAATTCAAAAATCAAAATGTCAAAAAATCAAAAATCATAAAATGTCTGAAAAAATTCAAAAAAATCATAAAATGTCCTTTAAAATTCTAAAAAAAACATAAAATGTCTGAAAGAAATCCAAATTTTATTTTTTTTTCCAAAAATCCCAAAAAAATCAAAATTCCAAAATATAGTGACACTTTCAGATCACCACATGACTTTGAACTTCAACAAAATCAAAACTTGCATGCAAGTGTTGACAATCAAGCAAACATTATAACATCGAATAAACTATAACAAGAATCCAACCCATCTTACAAATCCAACCAACCGCATAAATTGTAACAAGAATGAGTTCTACATCGAAGCAGAACCCCTGTTTGTTTGTTGATCCTTGCTTATTTTATGATTTTATCTTTGGTGACATGTCTTTTAGCTTCTCCAGGATGTCTTTGACTAGAGAGGCAAGTATGGGGAATGTTCATTTGTTTGTTATTTGTGGATTGTTTCTTATTCACAAGATGACTCGTCTTCGGACATGGTTGTCTAAAACCATTGAGGACCTATGAGTCTAATGTGGATGAGAGCATTCCTTGTCTGATAGTGTCTTCCATGCAATAAGTATTCAGGTCATCTAAGGTTCTTATACCCATATGCTTATACTTCATTACTAAATAAAAATGCAAACAGTATTCAGGTCGTCTAGATGTTCATGTTATCTAGATGCTTATACTATTTTGCGACATAATAAGCTCAATGATGATAAAAGCACTTAAAAGGCACAAGAGGCTTCATCACCTTCATCCTCTTCCATCTTGCATTTCATTTTCTTCATCTTTCTTGTCACAGAGAAATTAATCAATTTCTTAACTCACTGATATATGTCTCTTGAATCAAATCTCAAATCAATCAATCCGCTTCTTGAAATTTCATGTCCCCTTCATCGGTCAATCAATCATTGAATTAGTTTATCTTGTGTAAGAATCATCCTCAATCAGCTTCATCAGCTCATCAACTTGGCTATACTGATCATTTCGATCAATTGTTCAGTTACGCCCATCAACTATGCATTTTCATCAAAATGTACATCACTGCTTTATCACTTGTGCAATATCAGGTATCTAATCACTTTCTAGACATCTATCGAGAGATTAATCTTCTTACAATCTGTTTGATCAATCTCTCGAGGGGGCATACCATTCTTATCATAATCCTTACCAAGATATCTTTGGGGCATGTATCAGTTGATCAATTTTTTTCTTTGAAACAATGCGACAAGCTGCATTGTCTCAAAGAGGGGCAAAATGTAGACACTCAAATTTGTCCTCAGAATCGTAACGATATTTGTCTATTGATTGAATAGATATTATTATTTACTTAATCAATTCATTCAATACTTTCTTCTATTCATGCATTTCATCAAATCATTGAACCATCTCATGCTCGTTCAATATCTGTTGCATTAATGTTCATGTCCATTTGCATTATCATTCATACCCGTTTGCATAATAAATCATAATCATTCATAATCCATTTGTATAATAAGTCATAAACATCATTTCCATATTAAATCAATTATCATTAACATCCATAATTGTTTCATATTCATCTCCATTAAAAAATCAATTATCATAGTCACTTATTATTATTTCATAATAAATTAATTATCATAACTTGCATATTAATCATATCATTTTCATAAATCGTTCATGAAATATTGCATTTTAGTAAAGCATCTTTAAATCATTTTATTCATATTTAATCATTTAGGTTCATTTTAATCTAATATCCCTTTATCACTTTCACTCTCATGCATAACATTTAAACCAACAATGTGGGATAATGGCATTTACTTCTCTCACATCTTTTATCCCACATTTCATCTTCAACCCCTCTCCATCCTCAAAGAACTCCTATTTAAAATGGGATTCCCTCTCACTTTCTCTCTCACAAATTTTGCTCACAAATTTACATACTCATATGATCTTTGCATCTTGCTTGCATTTCTCATTCACCATAGCCTCTTTATTGCATTTTGTGCTCATAAAAAAATCTGAGAGCAAATGCATAAGCAAAGATCTTGGTGATAGGGAGACAATGGAGATTGATTTCTTTTAAAAGCATTATTTTGTTTTTGTAGTTCAGATTTGTATTTCTGGTTTTGCTTTTAATTAGAATTTCTCTATTGATGTAGTCTGAAATGGTGGTTCTTACTCCATAGAATCATGCATTTTTAAGGCTCTACATCACCAATTTGCACCATGGTTCCATATTGTTTCAAACACCAAAATAACAAGTTTTGCCTCGATAATTTTTCCAAACCATTGATGCATATTTATGATCACCCCTTTGATCATTTCAAACCAAAATTAATCACTTACAATAATTTTTGTATAGAATAACACCTTCTTACAATCAAACCACAAAATTGCTAGTAATATTGCCACATGCCCTAAATGGGTATATCTCACAAACCAAATCGAGTCTCTAGAATATAAACACATATTTAGGCACCCATTTCAGTCTACACTAACACACTTCAAGAGCAATTGAACTTTTTTTAGAAAATACATGAGAACCAATAGACTGTCTGCTAGTAAATACACCAAATTAGGTCAAAATTACAAAGGAAGTGTCATTCAATCACCTTAAAAAAAAAAAATAACCTTGAATACTCTTAGGTTAGGCCACAAAACTTGAGATTCAACAATTCTTAGGGACTGAAAGGCCCAATAAAATACTAAACAAAAAATCCCTTGATTTTAGGTTCCACAATGCTTAAAAGAGTTAGGGTTTATTGAAAATGAGTATTCCAAACCTCATGACACCGTGAAATTGCTCCAAACATGTTAAAATATGACTGAAAAAGCTTAATATACCGTTACCAAGCCTTTACACATGTTGTTTCACCATAACCATACTTGTAACCATCAACTTTCAAGGGAAAACACAAAATTTCTATTGAAGACAACAACAAAACATTGCACCTTGGCTTCCCCTACATCTACACACATGCACAAACTAGAAATAAACCTATAACATCCCATTCCATCGATCTAACTAACCTCAATCGGTGGAAAGGTGGATAAAACTTATAAGACTCTCAAGGGTTACAACATATTTTAGGAAAGAAGTCTATCAGCAACATTTTAAAGTCACTTATATCTTCTCAAAACCAATTTATTTGAAGATTTTACACATTAATGAATTCAAGAAAATAGGAAAAAAATCTTGATGATGTTCTACAAACCCAAAAATATGGAAAAATTGCAAGGAAAGTGTTGTTTCAAAAAAATATGGTGCTCTTTATTACAAAATTGGTTACAAGATACCAAGATTGCCTTTTCCTCCCCTTCTCCATGCTTTATAGTGATGTTTTCATTCAGTTAAACTAACTACCTTTTCACTCCAATTGACCAAACCTTCCATTTTCCCACCAACCCTTCAACTTCTTGCTTATTTGCATATTTTTTAAATTTCCCAATTTTACAACTTTGCAATTTTTGCAAGTTTTGCACTTTTTCACTATTTTGAACACCTAGAGACCTATCAAAGACTCAAATACATTGGAAATGATCTAAAAATGACTCTTTTACATTCTTTTACATTTGAAAACTCAAATTTCACAAAAATTCTTGATGGAGGCTTAATAGTATGTTTAGGTGCTCATGCAGCACTCTAGAATGGAATTCCCATACCATAGCTAATATAGCATTGTAGATCACTTGGAGTGATATAGAGGATCCATGACTACTAGAATTTTGTATGAGGGATATAGAATGATTTTTTTTTGTATTTTATAATGGTGTATCACATATGAGCCATTCAACGAGTTTACTATTGGTAGATTATATAATGTATAAAATGTTAAAAACCTTCTATTTTGTATAAAATATTTCTTAAGAGCATGCCATATTTCCTTACTTAAGTCATGATTCAACTTGAATTAAAAACATAAGTGGGATCCCCAATGTTTATATACTACATGTTTTACTTTATAACTAAAATAAATTAAAATAGGTTCTAGGGGAAATGTTATGAAAGGGGGATTCATCACAAAGACCTATTTTCCAAAATTTCAATCAAGGAAATGAGATCCAAAACAATGAAATGACTATTAACCAAAAAGGTGAGTCAAATCAACATATGAATAAAAAAAATTATATCTATGCAAGGATGGGGGTATAAGCTAAATAGCACTTTGGAGAGAAAGATCAAACCATCAAACAAACTCTAAAATGCAATCTATAAAATTTGAATGAAGAACAATAATAAAATATGACAAAAATAGTAATAAAACATAGATCTAGAAAGGGGGAAATTGTTAAAATTTAGTACTTGACATATATAATTAAATAAAATGGTTAAATAAATAAATTAACATGATATTGCTAATTTAATAAATAAATTTGGTTTTGGTAGTTATATTCCTGTAATTAGTTTCATATGTGATAATGGCCTTTTAAAGGCAATGCAATCTAATAGTTTATAGTGTAATGTGAATGACTAAATTTTGATTCGAGAGCAATCTCATTTTTTTTCTCTCTCATTTTAGTATTGTATCAAAGTAGGCTTGACCTATTTATTTTCCTTCCATGTGTTTATCTTTCATCTAAATCGACTCATTCAAAGGCCAAGCAATGCATACCATGTGTAACAGCCATTGATGTGTGTCCACTATTCTTGCATTTTTTCAACAGAGTAGCAATGCAAACCACATGTATATCTGTGACATTCATAAATCATTTGCATTTTCCCTCTTTCCATCTTGGTCAATCCTTCCATTTTTTTCGTCCATTTTGTTCATATTCATATTCAAAATCTAAAAAATAAAAAATAATATCTCAAGTTTTGTAGAAGGGTGCAGGCGATTGAGGAGAAGAAGTTTGCAAATTACTTGTCATGGACATCTTCTCTGCAAATGCCTATAATAGGGTTTTAAATCAATATCAATATCAATTTTGATTTCTTTGATGGAAAATGTATTCATTATATATGTTGCATATCAGACAATTCTTCTCATGTGAAAAATGAGACTTCACTTAAATATACTATTGAAATGCTAGACTCCATTCTATTCTATTGACTATCTATGTGAATGTTATTTTTATTTTTTTCTTTCATTGTTATCATTAAATCCAATATTTATATATGCTACAAAAATCAAATAAGGTGAAAAGAGGGTGCCACTGCAGAAAGAGAAATAGCTTCTTCTAACTAATGTGCCTATTGATGATATTGTCGATGCTACCCAAATAAGAAGTAACTCAGTGACAATAGTTGCACTATTAGAATTTAGAGGTCAATTTGATATTTTTGGTGAAACAGATTTAGTTTCAAATTTATTGCCATAATATAAGGTTGGTCGTACTTGAGCATGATGCAAAAATTTCTTGGAACTCTTTTTGTTATTCATATAGGGATAAAGTTATAACTCTCCATGTGTTTGGAGGAATCAAATAATTTATTAATGTTGATAATAGTTGGCCACTATCCATGAGCCCTCTTGAACTAATTTTGTTGAAGCCTCTAGATGAGTCTATTGGTGAAATTTCTAGTTTCCTCTATGTTAGTACTAAGGGGGGTGTTAGAATTTAGTACTTGACATATATAGTTAAATAAAATAGTTAAATAAATAAATTAGCATGCTATTGTTAATTTAATAAATAAATTTGGTTTTGGTAGCTATATTCCCGTAATTATTTTCATATAGGATAATGACCTTTTAAAGGAAATATAATGTAGTAGTTTTTAGTGTAATGTGAATGACTAAATTTTGATTCAAGAGCAATCTTTTTTTTTTTCTCTCATTTCAATAAAAATAATGTGTACCTCTCACCAAAAGTCACCTTTTGAAGTTCATTGAGGACTCATTTTCCCTATGGTAAATGGGTCTTGTGTAGGTTTCCTAAAAAATTCTTTTAGGGTTCTCTTTTGATGTGTCTACACTCCCAGATTCTTGACTCTCATTGTCAGATAGTCCAAAATGAAATATGTAGAGGAGTTTCTGTGATATGACTACTTTTCTTCCAATTTTGACAAATCTGCAAGTCTCTTCAATTTTTATTTACAAAGGATCTTCAACCTAAAATATGCAATCAAACATCAAAGACAAAAAAATATTATTTGTTAGGTGAATGGGGGTTTGCCTTGGTCAAACCCTCTTTTGGTAATTAATCCTTAAAATGAAACAATGAAATAGCTTGAAGGAATGATGAATGCACAAATCTATGTAGCAATTCTCACGAAACCTTATTTGAAACCTTGGATAAAAAATGTACAAACTAGCATAAAATGGCTTCAATGGATGTAGATCTTGATCATGAAACTTGATGTGAAATAATGTCTTCAAATGCTTGATTAGATCTTAAACACTACATCACCATATTAGCTCAAACAACATGAATGATACAATAAATCTTTGACATGATGATAGGAATCTTGATTTCTTGAATAATCTTCTACAAATCTTCCTTTGAATGCCTTGAAATTCTCTTGATATAACTTTCTTATAAATTTGCTACAATGCTTGAAGTCTTAGATTTGCTAGGATGAAACATAGTAAAATAATCTCTTAATATTTATATATATCTTAAGATTAATTCCCAAGATTCAAATATCACAAGATGACATGGAATTGTAGATTTGAAATCATTAAAATACCACCAAAAAGGGTGAAGCCACATAAGTGGTTTACACTTTTGAAGAGGAAGGAAATTTGAGAAAAAATGACCCCATGGAAAAAAAATGGTTTTAGGGGTTCGCATGAACCTAGATGTTCAACCGAACCATAAAGGGGTTCGACCGAACCAGGGTTCGAGCGAACCCACTAACTATTGGGCCCACATTTCCCGCCGAAAAAACAAAGGAAATGTGCATATTAGGGGGGGTTCGCATGAACCAGGGTTCGAATGAACCTGGTTCGCTAGAACCCCTGGGGGTTGCTAGAACCCCCTTTTTCCCTAATTTTTTAATTTGTACACACAAAAAACCTAAAATTTTACGCTTTCAAGCTCCGGTTGGGGATGAAAATGGGGGAATATTTAGAAACCAAACTTGGAATCGAGTAGCCTTCAGAACGAGCTATCCAATGAATATAATTTTAGTATGTTTTGGCTTTATTATCTATCTATTTTTTAAGTTTTATTAAATATAGGTTTTTCATCGAAAACAAAAATCTTTGTTCTGCACAAGTGGAAAAATAGAAGATTATAAATAAAAAAAATTTAAAAATATGAGTGCACCAGATATTGAAGTCCTTGATCCAACAAAAAAAAAAGAGACGAATTTTGATACATACAGTAAAAGTTATGCATTATACGGTCGCGCTAGGTCTGAATTGTCATTTGATTGACTTTGAAACTTGATTAAAGAAAAATATTCAATAAAAACTATCTAACCAAGTGGAAGCACTAGATATCGGAGTTAGAAATCTAAATTTGAAAGAATTGGAATTTTATCCTTCATGGAAAAAAATTTATGCGTTATCAATTGTCGTCACTTTTTAAAAATGTTGTTTTTGAAAAAACCAATTTTGTGGGAGATGGAAAAAGAAGTGCAATCTGATTCCAAAAAATTGAAAAAAATATTTTTAGAATCTACAGACAAAATGTGACAAGACTCTAGTTTACATCATCTTCAAATTCCTTACGGTTTAATTGCTATAGGTGCCCGAATGTGGAGATTGTGTTAAAAAAAAAAATATCAGTGTCCAGTTAGGCCAAAAAGTGTAAGCGACTATTGTGGGATCACCCAAAAACATATTTTAAAAGGGGGTCTTAGGTCTATGTGGGTCACTTACCTTGGACACACATTGCTCAGTATTAAAAATTGTTTAAATTAGGGTCCTAGGTGCAAGTGAGGATCCACTCGCGCTATGACAAATGAGTCTTAGGTCACTTACCTAGGTCACACATCTTCCAAAGTTAAGTGTTATGTAATGACATTTATGAATATCAGGTTTTATGCCTCAGAAATCATATTCAATTAGGCTTGGATTAAGGGGCCAATTAAGGAAAATTAACCTCAATCAATTAATAAATCCCTAAACTAAGGCATCATTAAGCTCAGTTATATAATAATTACTTATTCCCAAATAAAGCATGAAAAAGGAATACTTTTTCCTACACTATAATAACATTTCCTAAAATACAACATGTCATAATGTTAAGGTTTCCTAGTAAGACTTGTTGTATATCTTTCTAAATTTTCTATGAGCCACTATATCGAATCTAATATCGAGTGTGAAACAATCATCATTCATTAAGAATTTTTCTCTACTAAAATTCTATAAAATTCCTAAATACCAAAATTGGATTGAAGTGGGGACACTAATGGATCTTATGAACCACTCTTATTTCATTCAATTTTTAGTTTGCATTAATTTTCCACTTGTTGAAAATATTTTTTTATAATTATCTTTTATATCAAGGTCTCTTTCACTTGAAAAGGGAAAGGAACCTAGAAGTGTATTCATTGGGTATAGAGTCACTAATTAAAACTCAAAAATTAAAAACTTGCAAGGGAGATATTTTCCTCTTAAAACTTACTATGACAAGTCATAATCCTCCACCAACCGTAATTAGGTAGATTGATTCTTTGCACTAGTTTATAGTTGCTCTTTATCTCCAAATTATATTTTATGAGATTTGTTGGGACAATAAGATGATAGTTTGTACAAATGTTCCCATATCAACATTGGCTTGATTACAACAAAATAATTGTCCATTATTTCTATAGGGTACAATGTGTTAATCTCAAACTTATCAAGATATTTTTCACTTCTTTTCATTTGAATCCATGACAGAGAGAAGGCTGCATTTTATGAGAATTTTCATGTAGGCTTGAATTATAGTGATAGATTGTACCATGGTTTCCAAGTAAGCCTTACATTCATGTTCCATTATATATTTATCTTAATTCTCATTATCCTAATAGGTTGTGCAAAATTATTGCTAGATTTCCACAATAATTAGCATGGGTAGATTAGTGTTGTAAAGAAGTGGGATTGCTATGTGGGTATAATGTATTATTGGTCCAAGAATAGATTTAACTACCACTTGAACCATGAAATACAAGGATTTTGAATACTTGATGTAATTTCACAGTAGTGTGAAGGTACTAGTGGATTGTTGAATCCCATTCCAATGGGATTAGTGTAGGGGACAAATAACCTCTAGTGACCACACTAACAACTTTAGCTCCTTAGCTTTCTATTATAAAAATATTCACGTCTGTAATGAAGATGATATTCTAAAAATAATAAAAATAACTCTCAATTAATTATGAATAATAAAAGTAACTTTTATATTAATGATAGATAATATCATTGACTTGTAATTCACACATACTAATTCATATCATTAAATTAAATTTTTAAGAGAATATATAAATTAGATCATATATTATGATAAACTAAAAATTTCTTTTCTTTTAAAATGTATTTTTAATTATTAAATAACTTATTTATTATAATAATATCATCAAAACAACAATATTTATTTTCTAACAAAAAAAATTATCAAATAGATAACCTTTCAAAATAGGAAACACTCATTTCCTCCGCATTCAAACACTGAAATAACGAAATATAACTCTATATGAACTCAATTTTTAAAAGCAAAAATTAACTCATTCTAATATTATCTTATATACACATGCATTTTCATCATTATCACACATGAACTGTTAAATGAAAAAAGAATCTTTAGTTGATTTTCGCATCAATTTTTCTTAAAATCTTTACATGGTTGATTGAGATGCATCGAATTATCTACGCTTTTTTAGGAGTATGCACTGGACTTTAACTTAGTTTAAATATAAAAATATAAATGGATACAAGAAAAGCTCTAATCCAATACGTTTTCTTTTCAAGCAACTATCATCGTGTTGAAATTTAGTGCAGGAGACAACACTATTATTGTGTGAAGTAACCACTTACTTTCAAGTGTCCAAATCCATGCCTTATATTTTATTTTCCAAACTATTCTGTTGACAAACAGGCTATACGAAAATCCAGATGTGCCACTGATTGACTTGACTCGCCAATATACAAAATCAACTATCAAAATCAATGACCATTATTTTGTTGCATGCTCTCTTAAAATCGTTGAAGAAAAGAGGTGCCGCTACCAGTTCAATAGTCTCCAAAGAAATACGGTCACCATTCACACAAATTAATCTTCGAGATAGTTTACTTTAGCTATTACAAGATTATATGCATTATAAAAAAATTGATTACGCATCAGTACGTTGTCATTATCATGCAAGAAGATAATAGCTATTGATTTAGACCGCTATCTTCTTTTTTAATATTATCTGAAAGAGGAGATTGTTTTATATAAAGGGTAAGTGTATTTATTGGCCTAAATTAAATTGGTAGGGCATCTCTTGACTTTCATATGTTAGAACAATATGAAATTAGTTTGATCAGAATTATTTTAGTGAATATATTAAAAAGCAATGGTTCTGAATGTATCATAATGTATTAGTATTGATAATTATCTGTAAAATTAAATATGATTATATTTTTATAGTACAATTTTTTGAGAATTTTTTAAAACTTTTTATGAAAAATATTAATCTAATAAAAAAACTTTAAAATGATTATAAAAAATATCAACCACAAAAATTAAATTTATTTAATTTTCTATAATTATTTTGACAACAATACATACATACAATTATACAATTACATTATTTTATATATAATAAAACATTATCTAAATTTACCTAAAGACTATCAAACATGGCTGCCTAATGTGCTGAATGAAATTATACAACAAAAAGCATAAGACACTGTCTAAATCAAACGAATAATGCAGATGAATGCAAATAGTTTAAAAAATATTAAGAAACAAAAATAAATACTAAAAAGAAAAGAGTTGCTAAAACTTGCCAAAGGTTTCCAGGCTGCTGGTTTTAAAAATTCTGTGGAATAATCCATTATGCTTCCTTCATCTTTCTGTGCAGCTGCTCTCCTCACCTCGTTCTTTCTCACACAAATTTGAGGTACAGAGCTCACTAAACATCATCCACCTTGTTTTACAAAAAGGAAAAATACAAATTTGAAATATCGCCGTATGCATATCATTTTTCCTCTTTTCCATTACAAATGATAATAAAAAATAGAGGCAGCGGTTAAGTATTTAAAATTGCACGACATAGAATTTTTTAAGGGAACTATCCATTTCTTGGATGAGTATTTTTTTTTTTTTTTTTGGGGGGTTATTAAGACCTCTAATCGAGAAGTTTTAACTTTAAAAAGTGTTTCAATTGTGATTATTTAAATTTGATTTAATATTTTTTAAAAAAAAATTGGATGTTAGTAAGAAGTTATATTTTATTTTTATTTGAAAATTAAATAGACCCTATCTTTTGACTTTGATAGTGTTTGTTATTATTATGTTTTTTTTTTTGGTAATTCATGGTGTTATTATAGAGAAAGATAAATATCATTATATAATCAACTAGCAAATAGGTGATATACTTTACTATTTTTTTTTAATATTTTAAAGTTTATTAACAAATTTAATGTATTTTTTTTCTTAATTCTAATGTTAATTTTTAATTGCATTATAAATCTCATCATGTTCATGTTTCAAAAAGTGTATTAATGTTTTTGATTAGGGGTAAATAGGTTTTGATGGAACCTAAAATCTAGTACATAACGGTTTTGAAGAGAACCATCAACCTAACAAAGAAAAACAAGTTGCAAATTAGATAAAACACAAACCATCAGTAGCCCAACAACAATCATTAAAAGAAAGACATGATTACATAGGCTACAACAAACAAACAAGCACGGGTCTGAAACCCTTTTACAATTTGGTTTTAACTGGTACCAGAAACTCTTAGATACATAAACAACCCACCTACATCTGTCAGGCATCAGGAAACCAGTAGCTCAAGCTAGACACCACTCAACCAAGAAAGATAACCTACTTAATGATGTAGGACACCATCAACCCCTAAGTAAAAATGCCAGCAAAACCAACAACCCCACCTCAATAAGGGAGTTAGAGAGCACAACTAACCACTGGACACGAAACCATTGTTTGAACTAGGGAACCAACTCCAAACCCACCTCAACAAGAAGGAGATCCCTTCAATTGGAAAGAATGAGAAGACCACCAATCCCTCTACCACCTGAAGACTCCAACACCCTCAACATCTACCTCCATAGGAGAAGAGTCCACTTCAATAGGATCAACAACTAAGGAAGCCAAAGAAAATCACCTCCCAACTCTGCCTCCATAGGAGTTGAATCCACCTCCATAGGAGTTGAATTCACCTCCATACGATCTGAGCAGAATACTAGTGCAACAATAGAACCAACAACCATACCACCCTTTGGGGAAACATGTTAAGAGGCCAACACCCTCAAACAACAAGCCTCAGAGGAAAAACACTAAGCTTGAAGGGGCTCAACCCACTGGGACATAGAGAGAAACTTAGAAAACTGCCCATCTTGTAGTAAAAAAGGAGAATTTAGAGAATCCAAATTGTCCATGGACAAATCCTGCAACAAAAACTCATTCAAACCACTCTGCTTCGACACAAAGTCATAAGAAGCAAACACAAACCCCATGAATAACTAGGCCTTGGAAAATTTCTTTGGAAAAATCCTAGCTGAGATATCATAAATAGATGATAGAAGATACTACAATCCATTGGGGTAACCAAAGAGTAGATCCAAGTGAGGGAGACTAGAAAATAGAGAGAAGGGAAGGAATGCAAAACCATGAAGCACACCATCTGACCCAACAAGGTCTAAGACAATGCAAAATCCTAACACATATAACCCCATTATAGTACACCCATAAACCACACCCAACATTCTGAGAACCACCAAGAAACCTAGAGCCAAAACAAGCAAAGACTGCAAGCCACAGGGGCATTCGAAAAGTAGAGCCATGAAAGGGAGACCAAAAAATAGAGAGATGGGAGGGAGACCAAAACCATGAACAACACCATCCAACCCAACAAGGTCTGAAATAATGAAAAATCCTACCACAAACAACCCCATCACAGTCCACCCACAAACCATACCCATCACCAAGAAAACCACACAAAAATCTAGAACCAAAGCCACGACAAAAGAAAGCCCCAGTGAACTAGGGGATTGCAAAAAACATCACCTAAACACAGTCGCAATGAAACCAACAGTACCCAAAAAAATGATAAGCAACAAAGAGCAGGGGCCATACAGAAATAACGACCTCTCCATAGTCACCAAAAGTAGGAGAGATGACAAATGGAGATCAACAGCAGAACTCATTATTGAGTCCATACTTTGTTGCTACATCCCATTGAGAAAAATAGGGGATGCCCACCCCCAAAACCCAAACCACATATCCCACAAACAATCCGATACCAAAATGGAGATCCTTGTGCCATAAAAGGGGACCAAAAGAGAAGCAGCAAAGCCCAGAGGCACTAGAAAGAATTTGGGTCCCCCCACCTCAACTACACCAAATCACCACTAGAAAACATCACTAGGCACTCTAGACACCACACGCACAACCAAAACCAGAGGAGACATTGGTATCCAAGCACCATTATGGTCATTGTCATCCTCAACATTGGCTTGATTACAAAAAGATAATTCTCCATTATTTGTATAGGGTACAATGTGTTAATCTCAAACTTATCAAGATATTTTTCACTTCTTTTCATTTGAATCCACGACAGAGAGAAGGCTACATTTTATAAGAATTTTCATGTAGGCTTGAATTATAGTGATAGATTGTACCATGGTTTCCAAGTAAGCCTTACATTCATGTTCCATTATATATTTATCTTAATTGTCATCATCCTAATAGGTTGTGCAAAATTATTGCTAGATTGCCACATTAATTAGCATGGGTAGATTAGTTTTGTAAAGAAGTGGGATTGCTACATGGGTATAATGTATTAATGGTCCAAGAATAGATTTAACTACCACCTGAACCATGAAATATAAGGATTTTGAATACTTGATGTAATTTCACAGTAGTGTGAAGGTACTAGTGGATTGTTGAAACTGATTCCAATGGGATTAGTGTGGGGGACAAATAACCTCTAGTGAGCACACTAACAACTTTGGCTCCTTAACTTTCTATTATAAAAATATTCACATCTGAAATGAAGATGATATTCTAAAAACAATAAAAATAACTCTCAATTAACTATGAATAATAAAAGTAACTTTTATATTAATGACAGATAATATCATTGACTTGTAATTCACACATACTAATTCATATCATTAAATTAAATTGTTAAGAGAATATATAAATTAGATCATATATTATGATAGACTAATAATTTATTTTCTTTTAAAATGCATTTTTAATTATTAAATAACATATTTATTATAATAATATCATCAAAACAACAACATTTATTTTCTAACCAAAAAAATTATCAAATAGATAACATTTCAGAATAGGAAACAATCATTTCCTCTAAATTCAAACACTCAAATAACGAAATATAACTCTCAATGAACTCAATTTTTAAAAGAAAAAATTAACGCATTCTAATATTTTCTTATAAACACGTGCATTTTCATCATTATCGCACATGAGTTGTTAAATGAAAAACAATATTTAGTTGTTGATTTTCGCACCAATTTTTGTTGAAATCTTTACATGGTTGGCTGAGATGCATCGAATTATCTACGCTTTTTTCGGAGTATGCGCTGGACTTTAACTTGGTTTCAATATAAAAATATAAATGCACACAAGAAAAGCCCTAATCCAATACGTTTCCTTTTCGAGCAACTATCATCGTGTTGGATTTTAGTGCAGTAGACAACACTATTATTGTGTGAATTAACCACTTACTTTCAACTGTCCAAATCCATGCCTTTTATTTTATTTTCCAAGCTATTCTGTTGACAAACAGGCTATATGAAAATCCAGATGTGCCACTGATTGACTTAACTCGCCAATATACAAAATCAACTATCAAAGTCAATGACCATTATTTTGTTACATGCTCTCTTAAAATCGTTGAAGAAAAGAGGTGCCGCTACCAGTTCAATAGTCTCCAAAGAAATACAGTCACCATTCACACAAATTACTCTTCGAGATAGTTTACTTTAGCTATTACAAGATTATACGCATTATAAAAAAATTGATTACGCATTGTACGTTGTCATTATCATGCAAGAAGATATAGCTATTGATTTAGACCGCTATCTACTTTATTAATATTATCTGAAATAGAAGATTTTTTTATATAAAGGGTTAGTGTATTTATTGGCCTACTTTGAATTGGTAGGGCATCTCTTGACTTTCATATGTTAGAACAGTATGAAATTAATTTGATCACAATTATTTTAGTGAATATATTAAAAAGCAATGGTTTTGAATGTATCATAATGTATCAATATTGATAATTATTTGTAAGATTAAATATGATTATATTTTTATTGTATAAAATTTTGAGACCTTTTCATAACTTTCTATCGAAAGTATTAATCTAATAAAAAAATTAACAATGATTATAAAAAATATCAACTTCAAAAAAATAAATTTATCTAATCTTTTATAATTATAATTTTGACAACAATACATACATAGAATTATTAATTACATTATTTTATATATAATAAATCATCATCTAAATTTGCCTAAAGACTATCAAACATGGCTGCCTCATGTGCTGAATGAAATTATACAACAAAAAGCATAAGACACTGTCTAAATCAAACGAATAATGCAGATGAATGCAAATAGTTTAAAAAATATTAAGAAACAAAAATAAATACTAAAAAAAGAAAAGAGTTGCCAAAGAGGTTTGCTGGTTTTAAATATTCTGTGGAATAATCCATTATGCTTCCTTGATCTTTCTGTGCAGCTGTTCTTCTCACACCAATTTGAGGTACGGAGTTCACCAAACATCATCCACCTTGTTTTAGAGAAAGGAAAAATACAAATTTAAAAAATCGCCATATGCGTTTCATTTTTCCTCTTTTCCATTACAAATGATATAAAAAAATAGAGGCAGCGCTTAAGTATTTAAAATTGTGACATATAATTTTTTAAGGGAACTATCCATTATTTGGATCAGTTTGTTTGTTTTTTTTTTTTTATTAAGACCTCTAATCGAGAAGTTTTAATTCTAAAAATGAATGTTAGTAAGAAGTTATATTTTATTTTTATTTGAAAATTAAATAGACCCTATCTTTTGACTTTGATAGTGTTTGTTATTATTATGTTTTTTTTTGGTAATTCATGGTGTTATTATAGAGAAAGATAAGTATCATTATATAATCAACTAACAAATAGGTGATATACTTTACTGTTTTTTTTTAATATTTTAAAGTTTATTAATAAATTTAATGTATTTGTTTTCTTAATTATAATGTTAATTTTCAATTGTATTATAAATCTCATCATGTTCATGTTTCAAAAAGTCTATTAATGTTTTTGATTAGGGGTAAATAGGTTTTGATGGGACCTGAAATCTAGTACATAACGGTTTTGAAGAGAACCGTCAACCTAACAAAGAAAAACAAGTTGCAAATTAGATAAAACACAAACCATCAGTAGCCCAACAACAACCACTAAAAGAGGACATGATTACATAGGCTACAACAAACAAACAAGCACGGGTCTGAAACCCTTTTACAACTTGGTTTAAACCGGTACCAAAAACCCTTACATACATAAAGAACCCACCCACATCTATCAAACATCAAGAAACCAGCAGCTCAAGGTAGACGCCACTCAGCCAAGAAAGATAACCTACTTAATGATGTAGGACACCATCAACCCCTAAGCAAAATGCCAACAAAACCAACAACCCCACCTCAATAGGGGAGTTAGAGAGCACAACTAACCACTAGACACAAAACCACTATTTGAACCAGGGAACCAACTCCAAACCCACCTCAACAAGAAGGAGATCCCTTCGATTGGAAAGAATGAGAAGACCACCAATCCCTCTACCACCTGAAGACTCCAACACCTTCAACATCCACCTCCATAGGAGAAGAGTCCACTTCAATAGGATCAACAACTAAGGAAGCCAGAGAAAATCACCTCCCAACTCCACCTCCATAGGAGTTGAATCCACCTGCATAGGAGCTAAATTCACCTCCATATGATTTGAGAAGAAGACTAGTGCAACAACAGAACCAACAACCATACCACCCTTTGGGGAAACCTGGTAAGAGGCCAACACCCTCAAACAACAAGCCTCAGATGAAAACCACTACGCTTCAAGGGGCTCAGCCCGGTAGGACATAGAGAGAAACTTAGAAAATTGACCATCTTGTAGTAAAAAAGGAGAATTTAGAGAACCCAAATCGTCCATGGAAAAATCTTGTAACAAAAACTCATTCGAACCACTCTACTTTGACACAAAGTTAGAAGAAACAAACACCAACTCCATGAATAAATAGGCCTTGGAAAAGTTCTTTGGAAACATCCTAGCTGAGACATCATAAATAGAGGATAGAAGATACTGCAATCCATTGGGGTAACCAAAGAGTAGAGCCAAGCGAGGGAGACTAGAAAATAGAGAGAAGGGTAGGAGTGCAAAACCATGAAGCACACCATCTCACCCAACAAGGTCTAAGACAATGCAAAATCCTACCACATATAACCCCATTATAGTAAACCCATAAACCACACCCAAAATTACGAGAACCACCAAGAAACCCAAAGCCAAAACAAGCAAAGAATGCAAGCCATAGGGGCATTCAAAAAGTAGAGCCAAGAAAGGGAGACCAGAAAATAGAGAGATGGGAGGGAAAACAAAACCATAAACAACACCATCAAACCCAACAAGGTCTGAAAGAATGAAAAATCCTACCACAAACAACCCCATCACAGTCCACCCACAAGCCATACCCATCACCAAGAAAAACACCAAGAAATATAGAACCAGAGCCATGAAAAAAGAAAGCCCCAAAGAACTAGGGGATTGCAAACAACATCACTTGAACATAGTCGTAGCCAAACCAATAGTACCTAAAAAAATGATAAGAAACAAAGAGCAGGGGCCATGCAAAAACAATGACCTCTCCACCATCACCAAAAGTAGGAGAGATGACAAATGGAGATCAGTAGAAAAACTCATCAATGAGTCCATACTTTGTTGCTCCATCCCATGGAGCAAAATAGGGGATGCCCACCCCCAAAATCCAAACCAAATATCCCACAAGCAAACAGATACCAAAATGGAGATCCTCATGCCATAAAAGGGGACCAAAAGAGAAGTAGCAAAGCCTAGAGGCGCTAGAAAGAATTTGGGTCCCCCCACCTCAACTACAACAAATCGCCACCAGAAAACATCACTAGGCACTCTAGACAACACACGTACAACAAAAACTAGAGGAGACGTTGGTATCCAAGCACCATTAGGGTCATTTTCATCCTCGCCATCCTCATCTGAGGCATAAATAGAACCACTGCTCCCGATCAGAACTCTCACTCTAGTTGTTAGGAAAAATATAAAATTAAGGTTATAAATTTTACTAACTAATTTGCACGAGTTTCTAATAGGTCCTAGAAAACTAATAAATTAACTATGAAGAATATATATTTTAGATCATTGTTCCTCTCTTGCAAAGAAATTTTTTTGCATAGCCTAAAGTTTAATCAATACATATGTATGCTCAACTTCTTTAATTTACATGTTGTACCTCTTTTCAAGAATCAACAATTAGTTAATTGTATGTCATCTCTAACTTGAAGTGATTCCAATGATTTTTTTCATGCTCCACTTTACTTAGATATGATACATTCAAATTTATTGATGTGGGATTATGAAAGGCTTAGTTAAAGGTGATGTTTCTAGATTAAAGAGCTTAACATTTGAAAATAGATTCATGTCCAGTCAAGCATAATGATCCATATCAAATTAATTCTCACTAGATTAATTACAAGTTGGAAGAGTCTACTATTGAAATATGTGGTAATTAACTATTATTGTCCATCCATTTATAGAACATAAATGTACCAATCCCTAAAAGATTATTATTAAAAATAAAATTATAATACTAGCTAAATATAATGTTCTTATTGTTGTCATTTGGATTTGCACCCTTGCCAAGTGTTTTACTCAACAATCTAGTAAAAATGGATGACTTCTCAAAGTGCAAGCTTTGATGAGATAAAGTCAATATATAAAGAGGGTTGGTTCCCTTGAATCCTCACCCAATTCAACTAAAATACTGATGCTTCTATTGAGGAAAAGTGTGGAAGAATAACCTAAAAAATGAACCTACTTCCTACTAAGGTGATGCACCAAATTATTATTTAGACTAATGCTACTATTTAAAAACGTAATCCTTTTAATAATTCAACTAAATGCTTAAACAACCTAAGAATTTCACAAGCTCATGCAACAATTTTACAAAAAAAATTGAGTTTGAACAATTTTGAGAAGGAAAATTTTAGTTTTCACAAAACGAATGATTGTTCATATTCATTACACCACTAAAAACCTACATGGGTGTATGCATTTTCTTGTTCAAAGGTGTTTTTTTAAGAAATTTTCTTGAGGATTTCATTAAATAATAGATAGCATACATTAATAATCATATTAAACACAAATAAGAAGGATTTTGAAGGTAAAATACTAACCTTTATAGATGAAAGGTACCATAACAATAGTATATACTCTAAAAATTCTAATATGATTTAAAAACTAAAAATATTACATGTTATTCAATCCAAAATTTATTGGTTTTGAACTTTATAAATTTGTTTTCTTCACAAAAAGAAATCTCTTAGTTACAATGTTGTCTATAAGGAATTGCATGATTTAATCTCAATTTTCCTTATGAATACCTTTTCTCCTTCCCCAACATGGGAAAGAATATAGGACAAACTTTTAAGACCATTTAAGAACCAAAGAATTTTCAAAGTATTTGGACCAACCTCGACTTGGGTGCTAGAAAACTACCTACCCTATTTTTACCCCTTCAAAGACTTGAGGTGGTGTTGAAGAAGGATAAGATCATATGTTTTGATCTCCTTTAATGAAGAATCCCTTTTAGAAGGTTTTGAAATACTCTCAATTATTGTTCAAGTTGTCACACTACCCCTATATCTTTTCAATTGTTGTCAACTTACAGTTAACTCTTGAACTACTCATTTACCATACTTATAGGACATGCATTTATGATTGAACAAGGTAAAAAATATCTCTAAGGCATAGGAGAGCTTCTAGGTTTGATTTTGACATATGTTTTAAATGTATTTAAGGTTCTTTCTTTATCTATCACATGTCTCTTTTTTTATGCAACTTTTGTTATTTGACTATAGTCCTTTCTCAATATTGTCCTTCATTCATTTCTTATGGGTATCCTATCACTATATTTTGTGATGACCAATCTATGAAAAAGGTTACTGCCTATAGCCTTTACCTAATCTTGACCATGTATAACAGTGTCTTCATAAAATAATTGTTGTGTGTAAGAAAATATGTGAATTATATCAAACTAATAACACACAATTAGATGGAAAGTATTATAGTAAGGAAATCTAACTGAATCAAAACAAAATTTGATAACATAGTTCCTTTACAACATCTCATCTTCCTCTATTCTTAAATTTCCTAGTAATTATGTTTTCATATCTTATTTGTGCACAAATAATTGGGATGTCACCTAAGAAACAAGTAGCCTATTTCACTATAATGTAGAATCTAAGTCTACATCTACATGATTGAATGATTTAGCTAGATGAAATGATGAAATGACATGATGAGTGAACTATTGTATACAAAGTGATATGGAAATGATACAATGCAGAATTAAGCTAATGTAAATAAAAATTTTATGATCCTAAATCTTGAATTAAACTAAGAAACATCTAAAGGAGCCATGATCGTAAGAAAATTACTAATATATTCTAAATGATGAACTGAAAATGCAAACTAAGCTCTTAAAGACTTGAATGAATTTATGTAGAGTGATGTTATGCAAATTCTCCTTATGAAAAAGCTGTAAATGGGCCTCAATTTATATATTTTTCCAAGGTATTTGGTGAGCCATGAACAATTGAGATTTGATCAAGAGAAATTGATGGTGAAGAATGAGAAGGATGGAGAAAACAAGGCAATTGTTCCCTTTATTAAAACCATCTTGCCAAGTGTAGGAAAGAATCAAGTGAATGAAGGAGCCATGTGTCTTGAAGGTGGTTAAAATTGTTGAGAACAAATATCCATTTTAGAAAATAAGAATAATTATTTTCATGTGACACATGGTGAATTGGAGGATGAGGTAGAAGGTGGTTAGAATAATATGTAGAAATGTGATGAAATTAAAATTTAATGAGAGGGAATCAATTAAAATAAAAAAAATTATTTAAATTTTTTTATTTCAATTAAATCATGAAGAGGGTGAATTGGAATAGAGGAATTAAGAAAGTAGGAACTATTTAAATAAATTTGAAATTTATTTATATAGTAGAGGAATAAATATTTCATTAATTAAATAATCAATATTTAATTAATATTTTCCAAACCAATTTTGGATGTATACATATTTCCCTCTTTGAAGTGATGTGTTCACGCATTGCTTCATAGAAAATTTTACTAGTGCTGCTAAAAATTTTAACGATGCCCCAAACAATGATTTTCAGAAGATTATAACTGTATGCCCCCTTAGGAGATAAATCGAGGAATTTATGATAATAAAATATTTTTGATGATTTTAAAAAATTTCAATTGATTTGTGATGATGATGATGATCAAATCCTGATTTGATAATATTTGAACAATTTATCTGCTGATTTTGAAGAATTTGAGCTACCCCAATTAATTACCTCTTTAAAGAAATTAAAATATGCCACCAAAAATTAAACCTCATTTAATTACCCTTATTAAGAGGTAAAAGGTTAAAAAGAAATCATTTGTGCATATTGTATTTTGAAAATTTTGAAAGTGAGAGAACTTTTCTTGAGCATTTGTGCAAAATGGTGATCCTTATGTAGACTCATCGATTCGAGTGGGTGCGATGGCATAATCGGCCAATGGGATACAAACCTCTGGTAAGGATTTTGAAATCTTTTCTTTGTGATTTTGGAATGAATTTTCATGTTTTTCAAATTTGAATTTTAAATTTCAAAATCTTTTTGTGCTTTTGAAGATTTTAACAATGATTAGGTTAGAATTTTTTATGCTTTCTCTGAGAGTTTTAGCGCTTCAGAGAGATTCTTCAGCGCTCTCACTTTCTATTTCAGCACTTCAACCTTTTGGCACTTTGAAGGACTAAAATGGAACTTATAGGTTAGTTCATAGGGAAAATGTAGGAAATGGTGCTTCAACATAGGGTTTTAGTGCATCGGAGAGATTCTCCAGTGCTTTGAAAACAATGGTGCTTTTGTGAGATTCCCTGGCACTTCGGTGGAATTCTCTAGTGCATCTACCAAATGGTGCATCTAAATGATTCTCCAACACTTTGGTAAAATTTTGTGGTGCATCAAATTTTATGGCATTCCCGCATCATACAATGGCACATCTGCCTCTTTTGGTGCATAGACACTCTATTTTGGTGCTCTTATGGAAGATTTGAAGATTTTGTGATTTTTCTCCTTGAAATTTGTGATATTTGATCACATCAGCCCATGATTAGGTATTGTTGATAGAGTAGATGGTTAAGTTACCCCATGATAGGTGAGATACACTAATGAAGATGTCGTTTTCACCTCATGTAGGTGAGAATCAGAACAAAATGTTGATGAGATTTGATGAAAATCTCATTAGAACTGATAGGTTGATTGATTGATGTTTGATTAATTTTCTAATTTGATTTGATTGATATGCTGATTTGCGATGTTGTAAAATCATAGGAGACAAATTTAGATAATCGTTAGTCTTAAGAGGGATTCCCGTGGACTTGGGCGATGATTCCATAGTTATCTCATGTTGATAGGGATATTGTTGAGTGATGCGGTCTATCATCATTGATTGATATGCCCTGGGTTAGGATTAATTGGGGATTGTTGACAACATTGGTAGAGAGGTGGCATAGCAACCACAACACTTTCCATCTTCCCACTAGAGAGATGACTATTGCGCCAAAGGATGTGTATAGGATTTTGCGGATTCCTGTAGTAGGTGATATTGTGACTTATGATCATACCAAGTAGGGAGATATAGATGCATTATGTTGTGTTTTCCATATGATCATATTGCTAGATACTGGATACCATGGTAGGAGATTTTTGCTAAATATGCCCCTTTTCCTTCCATTCTAGCGGGATTTTTCGATGGATTCTTATGTCCCAACAAGACGGAAAAGTGATTTTCTATTAGTTGGGGTTGTACTTTAGAGTAGATGATGTAGTTTGGGACCCATTTTGCTTAGGGGTCATGTATGCTTGCACACATATATCACGATTTGCACCAGGTAGTATATCTCAGAGGAGCTAGCTTGTCAGTAGGAGTTACATTGCTCCAGGTCTGGGCCTGGGAGCATATTACAGTGACACGGTCGGAGACAGATAGATTTTAGCCATTTCAGAGGCCTTATATCTATCGTTATGCAGGTGTATTTATCCAACATAAGTTGGGAAAATTGGAGTATTGGAGATGAGTGTTGGATGACCTAGATGTAGTTATTTGGTGGTTGTATGTAGACTGTGAGCATTGGGCCAAGGATCACTTAAAGGTTCCTTACTTCATGACTACCAAATATCTCATTGGATGGACACATTATATTATTGAGATATTTCTATTGCAGAGAGTTCTCAAATAGCATGGCAAGGTCCAGGGGATGCCTCAGGGATCAGCTATGTATGCCTGCAGACAGCAGGATGTGACCAAGTGGGGACCTACATTGCCCTATGATGCTATGTGTGACGATTACCTTCATTTACAACCAGTGATTTTGGATTACCTTCCAAATATTGTTGAGGGATACATGAGTGTGGAGTACTCAAAGTATTTTTTCGAGCATCCATTCCCTAGGATTTCAAGGCTTGATGAGCCCGTACTAGCATTAGAGGATGATGAGGATCGGCCACCCAGATGGAGATGAGGCAGAGGCGATGGTGATGAGGAGGGAGAGGGTGGAGATGAGGGTAGTGATGATGATGGAGGAGATGATGGGGGTGATGATGAGGGTGGAGGAGATGGAGGAGGTGGTACACATCCTAGTTTGAACGTCAGAGTGCCTCGCATGAGGAGATCCTTGGTAGCAGCAACACAACAACGTGTATAGATTCACTTGCCCTCCCAGTAGTAGTAGTCATAGATGACTGCTTTACATACTCAAGTTTAGACTATTTAGGGGAAGTTGACATAGGTATAGGGGTAGAAACAACTATTAACACAGGTATAGGCACAACTCATACAAGCCTAGGGGCAGATACATACATTGACATCCAAGAGGGTTGCTACCTAATAGCAGCTGGCACAGGTACAGGGCCAGGGGCAAGTACAGGGATAGGTTGGAGCATTGACCATAGAAAGAGACACACTAAGATGATGGGATGAGTAGGTGGAGGCCATTACCAAGAGGTTGTAGCAGGCTGCAACAATAGCTAGGACTACTAACTATTGTAGGGAGATACATCACACATCTTAGGAGGCTTAGTTTTATAGAGATTGGTATCATGAGTTGGTCCCTCCTAAGTGGTGAGAGAGATTCACCTGATCTTGAACTAGCAAATACCAGTCTCAAACAGTGAGCATGGGTGTGACACAGCCATTGTCTAAGGATCAGAGGGATCCAAGTGCAGGTCCCTCAAGTACAATAAGGGGTATAGGTCCGGTGAGGCCAGTAGCGTTTGGGGGCAGTACCACATAGTTTTGAAATTTGATGTTATATAATGATGTATACACTGACTCTTGATGATATCACCATTTTGATGATGTGTTTCCTGACATTCAGATATCCTTGTACATTTGACATATTTTGAGATGTATATGTAGTGATGATGATGATCCTATGTGTTTGTGTGTGTTGATTTATGATAGATGCATTTAATTTCTATGTTATGTATGTTATGCGATGTTTCATGATGATGCTATTTTGTGTTATTGATGCAATATGTGTTATGATCCTATGATACTTTTATGAAAACATTCATATGCTATTATTTTTGTATTTTTCCAATGCAATTATGTATGATGTGATGGATGATAAATAATATTAATGAAAAGATGAATGACCCTAATAATGAATAACTCTATATTTTCCTATGGATGTATGGCATGCATGCTAATTTATGTTTTTGCATTTTTTTTATGCAAATATTATGATCTAATGTATGTATGAGGTGAATGAATGATAATTTACATATGTTGGTGCCTATAATGCATTACTAAATGTTTATGGATGAAAATATTATGATCAATGCATCTGTTTTTAAAGTTTTTCATAATGCAAATACATGATTGATGACTAGATGAATGTAACATGATAATGTACTTATATTTATATTTCCATGATGTAACTATATGATCTAACAACTAAATGGATGCCTAGATGATATGATAATGCTATGAATGATGTCCTAATGGCTCACACCCCTAAATGATATTTTTGGTAATGCCAAATGTACTCAATTAGTTAATGATAGAAATAACATTAGCTTTGGAAAAATCTATAAATACTATTACAACTAATATGTAAGCAACCTAGACATGCAATTCTAATAATGCAATGCTGTCATCCTAGTGATTTATTGTGCTTGTTATCATCATTGAGCTTTTAAAATGTTGATTCAAGTGAGTACAAACATCGATGGTATAATTAGACCATGATGACCTGAGTATTACTTCCATGCCCTTTGATAGTGCAAGTTAACACAAGCATCTAGGTATAATTAGACCAAGATGACCTAAGCATTTCTTCCATAAACAAACAAGTGTCGGTCATTTTCCTATGCGAATCTAGAATGTCATCAATGGTACTTTGTAGACAGTAGACAAAGAAAATATCATTCTCAATCATAGCTTTTCTAGTGCTTTGACATCTTTGAATTGCTCGTGAGAAATGATAACATCAATCATAATGAAAACAAGTTGAACAATTGTGTGGAAGTGGTATAACCATGATTCAGAATAGCATCATCCTTTTAACTCTGATTTTCTGTTGTTTTTGGGATTTTTCAATTTTCCAAATTTTATGTGTTTTCTAAAATTTTGATGAAGAACCCAACTTAAAGACCTATCCTAGGGGTCTTGGGGGCTGATCAAAGATAAGTCTTGCATACATTGTACATGCAGAAACCACGTAGTTTGACCAACTCATCCGATTTACAGGACCAAGATATAAACAAACAATTAATTACAACAAACTGCGATAATGCAATTCAACAAGGTGGCTTTGTTTTTGAATTTTTGGATTTTTGGATTTGACAAGGATGTTTGATACATTTCCAATGGTGATTGATGTTTGATGTTTTATTTTAGTATGATCATTGTTTTCGTTGTGTTTTTCTTCTCGCTATTTATCTATTGGTTTAAGCTCAAAGTTTGTTGCCCCCAGTGAGCTCAGTATTTTTCCCCTAGTGGAAACAAACTAGTTTATTATGGATATTTACAATGGTCAAAAAAGCCAAGGTGAGACATGATCAGGATAACAGGATATGCACATGTGGCTCAAATGAAGGATACAAATAGTAATGGTACCTAGCTAGCGATCAATACACGTTCCTATATAGGAAGAAGTTGGCCTGTCACAAATAATGCCCATTGCCAAGTTTTCACTACTTACTTTTATTGCAATTTTTTAGATTTTATGATTTTTTTGTATTTCTTTTTTCTTTTTTCTTTTTTTTTGTATTTTTCACTTTTTTGATTTTTGATGTCACCAAGATGCTTGTTTTCCAGGTTTTCACCAAGCTGATCATTTTTTCAAGACATTTTCTAATGTTTTTGGATTTTTTCAAGATTTTTTTATGATGTTTTTAGTTTTTTCTGGACTTTTTCTTATGTTTTTGAATTTTTTTAGGACTTTCACAGATGCAGCGACTGAATTATGCATAGAATTTCTTGAGATGAAGACTATTCATGGGTTCTTCAAATAGGTCCCCTTCTAGTGTGGACAGTTGGTATGCTCCTAAACCATAAACTGACACAATGACAAAGGGCCCCAACCAATTTGGTTCAAATTTTCGTTTCTTCTCTCTATCTTGTTGATTGCATGGATTCTCCTTTAACACTAAGTCACCAACTTGGAACATTCTAGGTTTGACCTTATGATTGTAACTTCTGGACATCCATTGTTGGTAGGCTTTCAGGTGATTCACTACATGTTGGCACCACTTATCTAATAGTTTTAGTTCTTGTAATCTTGAGACACCATAGTCTTCATCATGGATGATACTTTTGAATGAAACTCAGAGCAATGGTATTTCAACTTCAATAGGTATGATGGCCTCAAACCCATATACTAGAGAATACAATGTAGCTCCTATTAGTGTGCTAATATTGGTACGGTATGCCCACAAAGCGGGGTTTAATTGAATATGCCAATCACATCCTACATCATTGATCATTTTCTTCAAAAATATTAGGATAGTTTTGTTGGAAGCCTCTGCTTGACCATTCTCTTGAGGGTAGTATGGTGTAGAGAAGCGATGTTGGATATGGAACTACTCACACAATTCTTGCATGTCTTGATTTTTGAATGGTCTTCCATTGTCAATGACAATGGATTGGGGAATGCCATACTAACAGATGATGTAGTTGAGGATGAATGATGAAATTTACTTTCCTATGATATTGATTAGAGGAAGAGCTTCAATCTATTTCATGAAGTATTTTGTAGCTGTGATGATAAACTTGTGTCTGTTTGATGAAGACAGATGCATTTTACCTACAAGATCTAGTCCCCATTGACAAAATGGCCATGTGGATGCAAAAGGTTGGAGTTGGATGAGGTTGTTGTGAATCTGATATTTCTGACATTTCTTCACAAACTAGAAAAACTCCCTTTCCATGGTTGGCTAATAATATCCTAAATGAAGGAGTTTCTTGGCTAAGGTTAGACCACTTGAATGTGTCCCGCAGACACCCTCATGGACTTCTCATAAAGCCATTTTAGCCTCATCGCGTTCTAGACATCGTAGGAGAGTTCCATCAAGACCTTGTCGATATAGTGCATCTACAATAAGAGTATGTCGGGTAGCTCGATGAATGAAATTGTGTTTTTGGTTTCATGACAAGTCAGGTGGAAAAGTGTTATCTTTTAGGTAGGTATAAATTTCACTGTAGATTGAGGCATTGGTATTGAATAGGTGAAAAATAACATGGGATTCAATATTGTCATAGGTAGGAGAGAACAGTTGTTCCACCAAGAACTCGTAATGACTTCTTTTCTCTAGAATTTGTAACAAGGAAGCAATAGTACCCAAGGAATTGGCGACTTTATTGTCCACTCTTGAAATTTGTTCAAATTTGATATCCACGAAATATTTCTTGAAATCATCTAGGATTATTTTATAGGGCATCAATTTGTCATCCCTCATTTGATAATCATCATTGACTTGGTTAATGACTAATTGAGAATCTCCATATACTTGCAATTCTAGGACTTTCCATTCTAGAACTGTTTTGATGCCAATGATTAATTCTTCATACTCAACCATGTTGTTAGTACATGGAAACATCAATCTATATGATTTTGGTATGGTATGTCCTTCTAGAGTGACAAATAGGATTTTGGCTCGTGATCCATGCTTGGTGTGTGATCCATCAAAGTATAGTGTCCATTGTCTTGCAACCAAGGTGAGAACATCAACATCTAGGAATTCAATGTCTAAAGGATGATTATCTAGTAGTGGTGCCTCTAACAACTAATCAACAATCGTGTGTCCTTTTATTTCCTTCCTATCTACATATTGGATATCAAATTCACCGAGTATCATGACCCACTTAGCTAATCTCCCTGTTAGCTTAGCTTTGTTGAGGAGATATTTAAGAGGATCTATTTTAGCTATCAACTTGATGGTGTGAGTTAGCATGTAGTGTTGTAGCTGTTGGGTAGCAAATGTTACTGATAGACAAGCATTTTCAATGGAGGTATAGGTGATCTCATAACCATTTATCATCCTACTGATGGAGTAGATTTCTCTCTCTTTTCCTATTGAATCTTATTGTGCTAGTAGGGCTCCCAATGATGTCTCTGTTGTAGCAGTATATAATAGTAGTGGATTCCCTTTTGTTGGTGGTACTAGGATAGGTGGATTCATTAAATATTGTTTCAAATGGTGGAAGGATCCCTCATATTTCTTATCCCATCATAAAGAAACATTTTTATGCAGTAGATGAGTGAAGGGATGGGTCTTGTCTGCCAGATGTGAAATGAATCTATGAATTGATTGAAACCTCCCTTGTAGAGAATGAAGTTGACTAATGTTCTTTGGAGGTGGCATTTCTGTAATAGCTTTGACTTTGGTTGGATCTGCTTTAATCCCTTTTTCCAAAACTATGTAACCCAGGAGTTTTGTTGATGTCACCCCAAACACACATTTCTTGGGATTTAGCCATACATTGAATTTTTCCAATCTAGTGAAAATTTTATCTAGATCTCCAGATGTCCTTCCCTAGTATATGATTTGGCCAATAAATCATTTGCATAGTCTTCCATGAAAGTATGCATCATATCATTGAAATTGTTGTCATGGCATGTTGGTAGGTAGCTCCAACATTCTTCAAGTTGAATGACATCATGTTCCAATAGAAGGTTCCCCATGGACAAGTAAAGGCCATCTTATCTTGATCTTCAAGTGCTATTTTGATTTGGTTATATCCATAAAATCCATCCATTAGTGATAGCATGTTATGAACTGCCATCAAGTCTACTATGATATCTATATTGGGCAGAGGAAAGTCATCCTTAGGATAGGCTTTGTTAAGATCTTAGAAATCTATGCAGATGTGAATGCTATTGTAGGCTTTGAAACTAGTACTATATTGGAGATCCACTCGGCATATTCAATGGGTCTGATGAATCGTGCATCTAACAACTTCTTCAACTCTACCTTTACCAATATAGCGATATGGGGGTGCATTTTTCTCAACTTTTGTTTGACTAGTTTCACTCTTAGAGGTAATGATAAGTGATGCATGATGAGTTTCGAATCAATCCTTGGCATGTCAGCATATGACCAAGCAAAGTTAATTTATTTTTCTATGAAAATTTTGAGAAAGCTCAAGTGGATTTTCCTAGTCTATCAAAGATGTTGCTAGATGGATAGTCTTCATTGTCTCTTCATTGTCGATGTTGATAGACTATGTGGGTTCAATCAATAATTTTGATCTTTCCTAAAAAAAATTTGGGAGAGTATCAAATCTTCCATCCTTTGATGCCTTAAAGAGGTTTTCGCCATCAGATGCACTCTTTGTTTTTACTTTTTTTGGATCTGGCACTACCATTGAATGGTTTTCAATATCAAATCTATTTCCTATATTATTCATTTTGTAGCTAGAGGATTTGATACTCCTTCATGTGGAAACCTTGTTATGATGTTCATTGGTGGAATATGTTTCTAGATCATTTGCACAAAGGAAATTAATGATGGCATCAACATTTCAAAATGTTGGGATATCAAATGGCTCAGTTAGGTCCCAATCTATAAGCTCGAGATGTACTAAGGGGAAGAAGTCACTAGACTGGTTAAGGTCACAAATGGTAAGAGTTCTGATATTGGTGTCTTCAATTTTTCCAATAAAAAAATCAAGATTTATAAGGTAACTCTCCTTTTATTTTTTTGTTTCTCTGAGTTGAATGTCTTCACTAGAATCATCAAGGTTTTGCAATCTAGATTCAAATGGTCTAGAACCTAACCCTTGTCCCTCTTCAAGTAGGGGTGCATATTTTGTACTACATCAATTTACTTATCATGAAAAGACTCTTTTGATAGGGAATCCCACTCATATTCATTGGAATCAGTGTCATGCTCATCACTAGCTTGTAACTATAGGATTCTTTTGACCACCTTTTCTTTTGTGTCCTCTTTATAGCCTAGCCCAGTATTTTCTTTTGGATTGATTAAAATGGGTTGAATTGGTTCTACAATTCCCTCTTTCCTTTTTCCTATGAGACCCTTTCCCTCATATCCCATCTTTTCCAAAATACTAAAGCCTTTTCCATATTGGGTTGTTTGTACATTTGTAGTTGCTGCTTGGGATTTTTCTTCATATTTATAAAGCCTATTTAGAATGTATTTTTCTTCTGCTTCATCAACCTGGTGCTTTCTTTTATAAACTGACCATCAAATTTGGTAACTGGTTGAGCTATCAATTGTGTGGATGTGGAGGGCTGCCCATAAAGTTTTGGAGAAGAAAACTATGAAATACAGATAGACCATTCAAAGAAGTATTCGCCAACACCTTTTTCTTTGATTTAGACTTTTTCATCAAATTTCTTTGACAATGAATTCAATTAGGCTTCATGATTTGAGGTGGATGGAGAAACTTCTTCTTTCTTTTTAGATTGTTTAAACATGGAACTGGATTGACCTTCTTGATTGGAGGCAATAACCAATGATTTGGATGAAGAACTTGATTGGATTTGATCATTGGAGGGAGTGGGAGTGGAAGCTTCTCTATTATGAGGCACAAAAATATCCTGGACAAATTTTAGAGTATTGCAATATTGAGGACTATTTGAATAATCCAAAATGGTGATTTCTTGGCTGCCACAAGGAAATTTCAAGCATTGATGGTAGGTTCATGGAAACGTTTTCATTTCATGGATCCATGGATGACCCAATAATGTGTTCTAGGTCAAATCCTTGTCTAAGACTTGACATATTACATCTTTCTAAATCGGTCCCACTTGAATAGGGAGGAAAATCAATCCATGTGAAGATCTTTCCTCATCATCATATGCTTTTATGGTAATATTTTTCTTTGAATCAATTGCATTCTTGGAGAATCACAAAGCATAAACAAGCTTTAGAGTACATATATTCAGGCCAGCTCCTCCATCTATTAGGACACATTTGACATGATGTTTTTGAATTAGGACTTCAATGTGGAGAGCAACATTGTGAGGATGAGAAATTGATGCATCATCATTTTTTGAAAAGGATAGGCAATGTGGTGTGGTCAAATGCCCCACCATGGCTTTGAATTTACAAACTTCAAGATTAGTTGGTATTGTTGTGTCCACTAGGGCCTTTTCCAAGATATCTTTGTGAGTAGGAGAAATTTTGAGTAGTTACAATATAGATATTTGTGCAGGGATATTTTGTAATTGGTCCACTATATTATATTTATTGGATGATGTCACAGGGGTTCTGGATGAACTTACCTTTAAGTCATATTTGTCTTGAGCTCTCATGGTTGCATTTATTGGTATGTTGTCCTATTTCCCATTAATTTTAATGACATTGATTTGGGTGTCCATTACAGTCACATCTATTTTTATTTCATTTATTTTGTTTTCAAGGACAATGATGTCTTGTTCTTGTTCAATTGGAGTGTCATAGATTGAATTATCATTTGCAATAATGTCTTGATGATCACTGGTTCCAATGGTATTCATTTGGTCTTCTGCTGCTGAAATATGATTTATGATAGTATCATGGACATAGTTTACATTCTTTCCCTTGCTATTTGTCATAGATGATTCCCCTTTTTCATAGTTTGGAAATGGATTCTCAAATTCCTTGTGATTTATGTTTGTTTGGAGTTCCTCTATTCGTATTATTTTTGTATCTATCAAGTCTTGTATTTTATGTTTCTATTGTATGCAGCTATTTGTCTGGTGACCTTTGCATCAATTAAATTCACAATAATAGGCATCATTCCACCATGACAATTTTACTTTTTGTTCAAAACCTCGAGTTTCAGGTAACGTTATGAGGTTATTTTCAAGAATTTTCCTCAATGTAGATTTGTATGATTGACCCAAAGGTGTGAATTTTTTGTAATTTGATTGTGTTTGATATGGTAGAGGTTTTGATGTGGTGTTACTTTTATTGTGACTGTTTTGATTTTTGGGTGGGTTGACATTTTGATTGGTACCCTAATTGTTGTTTTGATTGGTTTTGGTTGTGGTTCTTGAAAAACTAAAGATCAGTTTCACATTATGTGTTTTGTTAGCACCATCATTGACATTCTTTGTTCCTTGTACAAAATGTGGGTTTCTCATTGTTGTGATGATTGGAAGAACTAACATTGTTTTATCATTCATTGTGAATTTTTAATACTACTCTTTTGACTAGAGCTTCTTCAATTTTGACACGATTTTCTACCATCTTCTCAAAGCTAGGGGAAATTGCAATTGTAATCAATAGCTCATTTCGTTGTTAAGGTTATCAATAAAAGTCTCCATATTTTCTTGTTCTGGTATAGGACGATCATATCGAGTGAATAATCTTCTCCATATTTATAAGACTACGAGAAAATATTCTCCTTGCTTTTGTTTGGTTCTACAAAGGTCCTTCATGATTATCTCATGTAAGATGTTGTAGGAATATTGTGTGATGAATTTCTTAACAAGTTCTTGGAAGAATTTTATGCCTGGTTGTAATTTTGAAAACCATTCCATGTAGTGACCTCTTAAGCTATGAGTGAAGAGTCTCATCAAATATGTTTCCTCGTGAGAAAATTCAAGACTCATTGTTCAAAATTCTCACATGTGGTCTATAGGATCTGATTTCTCGTTGTATTTGTCATATTTTGGCAATTCACAATTTTGGGGAAATGGTATCATGTTTAACCTTCTATCAAAGGGGTAGGGAAAAATATCTTGTAACAAGTATCTTTTTTGGAGTCCCTCCTTGCATATCTTGCAGTTGTTGTTGAATGTCTTTCATCTAATGTGTTAGAATAGCCATTTGATCTATGGGAGGTGTTTCAGTCTTAGTTTTCTTCAGGGTTCTCTTCAATTTATTGACATCAAATTCATTAGGTAATTTGGCCCATTGATTTTCCAACATTAAGAGGTATTTTTCCCCATCTTTCTCAAAGATTATTTCTAGGAATTTATGGAATTTTGGATCTTGATTGGCTTGTTCTACTTCCTTCTCTATTATCTCTTCTACTTCATTTTAGGAAACCTTGTGAAAAGGATTTTCCTTTGCTTCTACCATGCTATTTTGAGATTTTTCTTCTCTGTCCATAATATTTTTTTTGGGACCTTGTTAAAATGGGAATGCAAGTGATGAATGTTTGCTAAATTTTGATTGTTATTCAAGAGTGCCCAAGGAATACCTAATTTAAATAGGATAATGAATTCGATTGATATAACCAAGGTGATAAAAAATTGATTTAAAGTGTATTGTTTCAAGATGAAGGATGATGAATCTTAATGGGGAAACTCAACTTGATGATCAAATTTTATGGTTTTGATGATGGGGCACTTTTTGGATGTGTGATCAAAGTTTAGCTAAAAAGGGGTTTCACTTGTGGAAGTCAATTTTAACAAATTTTTCAACTCTAAGTGATAATTCCAAACTTGAGAAGATTTTACAATTTTGGTTCCAATCGTGAAATGGTGAGAAATTTCCTGTTTAGACAAGACGTTCTAATCTTTGGAAGAGTCTTGAATTTTTGCAATACTAAAACAAATACAAACTATGGTTGTTCTTTGAATCTTTTCTATAAAATTTGAATAACAATCTATCCCTAAATTCATAAAGCATGGAAAGAAGTTTTTGATGAGATTTTGGACTAAGAGCTACAAATTTTGGTTTTCAAATTTTAATTTTTTGTGAAGTTATTGGATAAAGGACATGTTTAAGCTCCTTGGTTTTGTGAGGAAAGATCCTAAATTGGAAAATTTTCTAAATCTAGTTTCAAAATGTTTGGTGAAGGTTAATCCCAATTCTCTAGTTATGAATTTTGGTGGAAGCATTATTGAAGTTAGTGGAAGCACTGGAAGGAAGAAGTGCCATAGAAAAGGTTGAATGCATCACAGAATGGCTGGGATGCATCATAGAATAAGGTGAATGTGTCACAAAATGACTCAGATGCACCAGAGTTTTGGGTCAATGCATTGTAGGATTTGGCATGTGCGCCACAAAATTTTGGAGATGTGTTGGAAAATGGGGTGGATGCACTATAATAGAAGGTGGATGCATTGGTAAAATAAGTGAAAGTGCTACAAAAAATAGTGGAAGCATTAAACAGGGGATACAATAGTTTGTTTCTACTTTACTTGATTTTTCTATATTTTGGTCAAATGATGGCTTGTTCCAAATGATGTATTCTAAATCACATTTTTTCACTTTTCTAGTGTGTGAGGTTTTGTTTGAATTTTGGTTTGAAAACACTTTGACAAGCACAACCAAGCACAACATACATTCCCTAGGGCTATGAAAGACTATATTCTCTTGGATTCCATGTGGGTTTTACCCCAACTGCACTTATTTTTAGCGGATGAATTCAGAAGCTGGGCCACACGGGCTACCTCTTACAGTGCACTCACTTCTCAGGTCAACCAAGTTTCCAGCCTCCATAAAACTCCCATAGCAAGATGATCATCTCTACTAAAAATTGTGAGAATGTCCAGATTCCTTCACAATGACCATTGTTGTACCAAGAGAATAGATAAAGGTTTTGGCCAAGCTACTACAGGGGTTTTAGTAAGGAATTTCCATTTGTGGGGGATAACCCATGCGGTGAGAGACCATTGTTTCCCTTCTCGTCAGGACTATCCTCATGATATTGGCCTTTGCTCCAATACCCACATTTATATACTAGTTGGAAATGCGCTTGGCTTTAGCATGTTACCGGTTGGGTCATTCCCTTGGGTGAGTACTTTTTCCCACAAGGTAGGGCCTCTAGGATAAACAAAAGTGAGAGAATATACCTGTAGTTCAATTAATATTTATTTTGCATGAATAAAGGGAGAACCCACATTGTATACCCTACTCACACTTGCAAATTAACAAGAATGGTTTTGGATTTTTGGTCACCTAGTTAAGGGGAGAGCATATTCCCACCATTCAAAACACACCAAAAATAATGAAAAGGAATGGGTTTGGCTTTTTGGTCACCTAGTTAAGGGGAGAGCATATGCCTACCATTCAAAACACGCAACAAACATGGTGTTCTTTCCTTGTTAATTAGTCTTGGTTCATAATTTAAACAAGAAAGAAATACATAAAAGTCTAGCCCCTACATCATATTTATAAGTAGTTTATCATAAATTTTCTTTGACAAGCGTTTTGGAGTTTCAAGAAAGTCTTTGACAGTGTTTCATGAAATCTACAAAATAGAAAAACCAACATCAGTTTTTATTGTCCGAAAAATTTTATAGAGGAAAGTAAAAGGGCCATTACAATAAGTGGAAGAGCCAAAAAGAAAGAAGTACCACAAAAATCACTGAAAAGCACCAGAGAAACTAGCAAAAGTGCCACAAAATTAATGAAAAGCACCACATAAACTCCCTAATGTGCTACAAAATGGCTTGTATGTGCTAGAGAAATCCTTCATAGCACTAGAACTGTTGGTTAATGTGCCAAATAATCTTTCAAAAGTGCCAAATAATTTATACGTTGTGCCAGAGAAACCACCACTCGAGCTTGTAAAACACACTTTCTAGAAAATATCAAAATAACAAGGTCTAGGCCCCATGATGGGCGCCAATTTATGTGTGTAATAAAATATGCGAATTATATCAAACTAATAAAATATACGAATTATATCAAACGAATAACACAGTTTGATGGAAAGTATTACAGTAAGGAAATCTAATTGAATCAAAAAACAATTTGATAGCATAGTTCCTTAAAAACATCCCATCTTCCTCTATTCTTAAATTCCCTAGTAATTATGCTCTTAGATCTTATTTGTGCACAAATCACTAAGATGTAACCTAAGAAATGAGTAGCCTATTTAACTATAATGCAAAATCTAATTCTATATCTACATGATTGAATGATTCAGTTAGATGAAATGATGAAATGATATGATGAGTGAACTGATGTATACAAAGTGATATGGAAATGATACAATGAAAAATTAAGCTAATGGAAATAAAATTTATATGACTCTAAATGTTGAATTAAACTAAGAAACATCTAAAGGAGCCATGATCCTAAGAAAATTACTAATCTATTCTAAATGTTGAATTAAAAATGCAAACTAAGCTCTTAAAGACTTGAATGAATTTCTGTAGAGTGATGTTATGTAAATGCTTCTTATGAAAAAGCTATAAATTGGCCTCAATTTATAGATTTTACCAAGGAATTTGGTGAGTTGGAAACCATGAACAATTGAGATTTGATCTGGAGAAATTGATGGTGAAGAATGAGAAGGATGGAGAAAACAAGGAAATTGTTCCCTTTAGTAACAACATCTTGCCGAGTGTAGGAAAGAATCAATTGAATGAAGGAGCCATGTGTCTTGAAGATTGTTAAAATTGTTGAGAACAAATATCCATTTTATAAAATAAGACTAATTATTTTCATCTGACACATGGTGAGTTGGAGGATGAGGTGGAAGGTAGTTAGAAGAATATACAAAAATGTGATTAAATTCAAATTTAATGAGAGGGAATCAATTAAAATAAAACAAATTATTTAAAATTGTTTAGTTCAATTAAATCATGAAGAGGGTGAATTAGAATAGAGAAATTAAGAAAGTAGGAACTATGTAAATAAATTTGAAGTTTATTTATATAGTAGACGAATAAATATTTCATTAATTTATTAGTTAATATTTTCCAAACCAATTTTGGATGTATACAATTACCATTTAAGTTTAAATGTGCACCCTTCTATTTTCTATTATGTATATATCTTCTAAGATATCTAACACATTTTTCACTATCACATTTTCATGCATCTCAAAGAGATTCGGAGAAGTCTTCATGCACTCATTATTTTTTGTTTGATTTCATCTTCAACACTTTCTTCATCCTTCAAAGACCAAGCTATGATATTATCTTCCTTTTATCTTTTTCACATCTATCTATATTTACAATATGTTTATCTCCCTTTAATTTCTTATTAGTTTTTCATGCTTACTAGAATGGTCATCTAGGGTTTCATGTTTTCCTTCTAAAGAATGTGTCTTTGACTTGCTTCTCATAATTTTTATCTATTGTCCTTTAGATTTACCAAATTTTGACCTGTCTTTTGTAGATGTTAATGGTCTTCATTACTATAACCACACCGCTATCATTTAGATCTCTTAAGGTCCTTATACCAGTTTTTATGGTTGTTACTATCTTTATGGCTTCTTCTATCTATTTCTTGATGAGGAATGTCATCCCATAATATAATATAATGTTTCTTTAAACCCTCTAATATGTCTATCCTCTTGCTCATGGAGGCTCATGGAGACTTATACCATTGCCATATGTATTTTAAAATCACTTTCATTTTCACTTTTCATGTTTGCGTTGATTCCTAAATTCTTCTACCAAAGGACTTGGATCATCACTATCAATCCCTAAAACACTTTACTATGTTCTTGATGAAGATCATTTGACTAAACAATACTTATACTATATTCATAAATCTCTATGGATTCATGGATTCATAATTTATATCTAACATGTGTGACTATATTATTTTAGTGGCTTAAGTCATGTTTGATTGTCCTTTTGATGATGATTTAAGTTTTCACTTTAGACTATCAATCTTTGAATGTCCTTTAATATTTTGAAATGTGGGAAAATTGAAACCCTGGGACTTCAACTATGATTTCAATGGTTCTTTTCCATAACATGTCTTTTATATTTTGAGGTAGTAGGGGTTTGATGGATTTGGACAAGATAGAGTAGTTAATTACAACCTAAAAGGTGAGTCAACCTACCCTTTACTAAATTTGGCATGAATTTGGGATGAAATGCAATGAAATGACTAGGCTAATGATGTAAATAACTATTTTGATGTAGAATAGCGTATCTAGAAATTCATAGAGAAATTTATACTTTAGAAATGGACTAAGAAAATTACTATACACTAGTGATATAAATTTGGAACCAATTTTTGAAGACCAAGTCACCCTGGGTGACTATGTCCTAGGAGATGAATTTCATATTTGATTTCATAGTCCTTTGATGTATGATATGGGTCTTCCTCTTTTAGGTTCCACACTGTCAAATATTTTTTGGTTGTAGAGATAACTGAGTTTTTGTATGTTGTCAAGGTGTTGGGTTTCAATGCAACGATAGATAATTAACCTTTAAACTTCTCCCAATCTTCTTTAGACATGAAAATTGTGCATTCAAAGAGAGAGGAAGGGTTTTTCCATATAGGGACTTCCCTCATTCAAATCCTATGTTGGTGTTTCCACCTCAACAATGGAAATATCTATGAAATATTTCTTATCCTTTTAATGGATAGAGGATAAATGATCAATGAATGATTAATCACCAATGGATTGCTACTCACCACCCAAAAATTACTTGCTTAAAGGATTTGAGTCATACAAGATCTCCTCAAGGCTTGATTTTTGTTGGCTTGATTCACTTGAAGACCTACAAGGGTTAAATATTAACATGAACATGAACAAACTCGCATAGACTTTAACATGATGATTTGATATTGAATTGATGCAATAAATTTTCTCTTGATTTCCAATAATTTCCAAATAGTTTTCAAATGATGCAATAACCAGGTATTTATGTGCAATTATTCTAATTTCCTAAAAATTAAATTTCAATAGTTGACTTTAGATATTTGAAATTTAAATAACAAAATTCCAACTTTGATATATTCAATTTTCAAGGAAAAATAGGGGAACTAAGTTACTATAGGTGGCTAGATCCCAACTCTATTTTGTAGGACTTAAGGTGTTGGGGGAAAAATTATATGAGTGCTTTGGTTTTCAACATGTAATTTTTCAATAAATGTTAAAATGAGTGACAAAATATTAAATTTTGGAAATTAGGTGTACAATGTGGTCCATGCACATAAGGGGGAGAAGAACATAGTGTGAAATTATCAAGGGAAAAAATTTACAATGCTACATATTTGTCATATACTATCTCTTGAGACTAATTATGCATCATTTAACTCTTTAGATGTCTATCATTGTCACTCTCCTCTAGACCTCCCTTCATGATTTTTCATACTTCACCATTTCAAACACCAACTACTCCTTAACATTACCTTTGTGGCTACCATTTATTCTATTTGAAGCCTAATCATAATAGTGAAAATCCCTTGAATATTGCTACATGTCTAACTTTCAACATCTTTTTATTGCCATATCAAACTTTCATCCTCTTTTAAATTTCAAGAGAACTTCATTTGTAAGAATTTTAGATAGGGTTACTAACTCTTGTACTATCACTTATTCGTCTACATCATCAAACTTTAGAGTTCTATCACTTGGGTTTTATTCGTGCCATGGGTTTCATTATCAATACATTCAAAACTTCCATACTATTCCCTATGAAAATCACTTATGACTAGGACATCACTCAAATTTTCTATGAAGATCATGTTGAACATGCCTATGAGGTGTTGTCCTCCTCTTCATTTTTTCCTTGACATTTCCTTCTTCCACATGACTATCATAGGGTATATTACTTGTGAAATTTTAGTAATTGATTTTCCTTTGGCTTGTGACTATGTACTTGCATTGACTATCCTCTAGAGTATAACCTTCCATCACTCTACTCTAGCAATTCTACTCATTACTTTAATTTTTTCCCTATGACTGACTATTATGAAGGTTTACTTATGTTTTATATTTCTTAGCGGGTATGTGCATGATCATGATGGGCCAAAAGTGGTGATATGATGGGCATGTGTAGGGTATGTGGTCTGACTTTTTAACCCAAAATTGATGAAATGAAAAGGGTTTTTAAAGGAGATTCTCAAATTTCCACCAATATAAATTATGCTTTACTTTGAATTTAATAAATAATTATTATTCATTTTTATTTAAATTATGACTAAAGTCCCGATTGATAGGTGATTGAAAAAGTCTATAGCTTTCAAACAAGATCACATTTTTGAATCAAAATTTGCATAACATTCTATGCTTTGCATACTATAGGACTAAAAAGAAAAAATGAATTTCATGAAGTTTTGACCAAGTTAAGTTGGATAGACATATGAGATTTTATATTTTTAAAAGTTGTAATAAAAAATCATAATTAATTATGTACTTGGAAAAAAATTACAAAAAAATATGCATCACATCGGGACATGAGTCCTCTACTTATATCTAAAATATTATAAAAAAATATTATCATTTTATTATGGTTAGGGTGGTCATACATACACCTACTTCTTATTTTTTCCCTGAAATTTAAGTACTATTGCATTGAAATTTCAAATTTTCACTAAATAGATTTAAAAAAAAAAGAAACCTAGTAGTTTAGAAACTACATTCAATTTTCTATAGATTCTATTCTTACATATTTTTAAAATAATATAGATAACTTATTCAAATTTTTATGTCAAGTTGCCTAACTCTATATTTTTTGAATTTTTGCCACTTAAGGGTTTGTTTTTCCATGATGATCCCGCACATACCCAACACTATTATCTTTACAATTTCCTTGACCTATTCTTCTCTACCACAATTATCTTAGTAATCATTGTATCTGGTCTTCACCGAGCACTAGGTACACTATCATTAACTTGTTGGATTAATATCTTCAGCCATTGTTTCTACCTTTTAATTTTGATCTATTCATAGAGTGATATTTCTATTTTTTCATACATACCCTTAACTGCCTCTTCTATGATCTTTCAATGATCTTAATTTGCAAGAAAAATTATCCCTTCTTCACTATTATCTTGCAAAAAATATTTATTAGTGACTTTGTAATGGTATTGTAAACCATTATAATATTCTAAATACTCAACATATTTTGGAATTCTTCTAACATGTAGTATTTCCTTGTATTTGGAATTTCTTATAACTTATATATATAAATTGATAAACACCTCTATATCTTCCCTTAAGAACAAGGTTGAACAAAAGATATTAGAGCTTTCTCATTACCCTTCAATACCCTCATGAATATCAATATTTGTTCTACATATATTGTAGAATTATGAATTAAAACATCTAAGATGAAACAATGAACAAAAACACCTTCCATGCAAGATATCTATAAATATTAATATGTTATGTCATAACTAGAAAAACCTTATAGAATGAACCTCAAGAGATCTTCAATGGAAATCTTCATATGATAATACAATGAGTGGAGTGCTTTATATAAGCAACCCTAATGATAAATGGATTAGATCATGACATTTCTTTTCATTTTGTGTGGTGAGATAGAATTATCTAATAATAGATCACTTTAGTTAACATAAAAAATCGCTCTTAAGTTTAGCTTAAGTGCATGGAATGAATTAGCCTAATAATCGATTAAAGATAATCTAATTATTAGCTAATGCATGTTTACTTTAACAACCCCCATTAAGATGAACTTATGGAGTATCTAAAAACCCTTAAAAAGATAATTCATAAAAATAAAATAATTCATAATGGGTCCTAAAAAGCCAAGCCTGATTAGGTACTATTTAATAGAAAAAGTAGGGTTTACCATCATGAATGAAAAAGATAATAAAGCACTAAATATTTTTCTTATTAAAACATTCAATTATGAGGGAAAAAAGATGCAAATATCAATCAGAAACTAACCCTAACTATTGAAAAAAGTTTTTAAGGCATAAAATGATGTGTACCTTGCTGCAAGAAGCCTATTTTTAGGGCACAAAGGATGCATTCACCTTTATTGGTGAATGGGTCTCTATTAGGGTTTCTAAAACTGAGATCTGGGTTTTGTTCCTTGATGTCTATACTCTTAGATCCTCAATTGTCAACTCTTGAAAGTCTTAAATAAATTTTGTATCCTCCTTTCTTTGCTTTTCCACTATAAATGATAATCTTGCAACTTGACTACTTTTGCAATTTTTCTCCAAATCTTTCTCTTCAACCTAAAACATTCAATCACACATGCAAGAGGAAAAAAATGTTGTTTGTTAGGGGATAGGGTTTTGTGTCTGTCAAACCCATTTTAGGTAATTAAACCAACTGATAAATAATGAAATTGAAGCATGAAACATGGAATAAGTAATTGATGATACCTTGGATGTTGTCTTGGAGTACAAATATGCAAACTAACATGAAGTGGCCATGGAGAATGTAGATCTTGATTTCAAATAGATGTGAATCAATGATTGCAAGAACAATTTTCAATGCTACATCAACAATATTAGCTCAACCACATGCATGAATGGATTAAACCTTTGATATGATGAGATGATCTTGAATTTTTGCAATAAACTCTTGAAATATTTCTTGAAATGACTTATGACTGATCTTGAAATGCTCTTGTGAACTCCAATTTTCTATCATTCTTGAATGCTTGAAAGTCTAGGATGAAACTATGTGAAATAACCCCTTATTTATGCTAAATTAGGAGATTAACCCTTAAATTCAAAGAATTGAGGATGACACCAGATCTAGAAAGAAACAAAGTTAAATTCCCTCTAGAATGAAATTCAAAAATGGGGCTCCTATTAAGGGAGAAACCATTCACCACCTTGGGTGAAATTGTCCTAACTCAATTTACTAGGACCAAACCTTGAGGGATTGAAAGAGGGTCAAAAACCCATTGTAGATTAACTAAAAAAGGGGAGTCCTATTAAGGGATGACTCATTCACCACCTAGGGTGAATGGGTCCTAGCTTAGCATGTTAGGATGAAACTTTTCCTAGTGAAATAATTATTAATTAAGTTATGAATGTTGGGATAGATCTTCGGGAGGTGTAAAAATTAAGGTCTAAATTTGAATTAAAAGGAGGTTAATTACTCCAATTAACTATAATTAATTAAAACCACCTACATAAGTGTGAAAATTCCTTATAACATATTACAACACTTAAAAAAGGTACTCATTGGGTACATTTTATTTCAGAAAGGGGGCCATAAGGCCTAATTAAGTAAATACATCCTATAAAAGTGTGAAAATGTGTTACAACACTTTACAAAACCTTTGCAAAGGATCAATTAAGGAATGTTTTAGTAAAATAAAGGTCCTAGAATAGTGTGAATGTTTACAAAAAATTACAACACCACTCCAAGATATCATTAGTCTTGTTTTAATGTCAATTATCAAATCAAGTAAGGGAAAAGGCTACTTTTTTTGTTACAACATTTTCCCCCCACTTTAGTGAGAGGATGACCCCATGTCAAACTCACAATAAAGTAGACATCGAAGAAACTTAATTATGCAACAATAGGGTGGGTGCATGAAGTTGGGTTACATTTTTGTGGCCAAATTCAAAAAAATCTTTAAAATACCATAACACGAGCATGTTATAACATGCTCGCGTTATGGCATTTTAAAAGCAAAAAAAAGGTGAAAGCTATTCATTTCTCTTTTTTGTTTTTCTACTCTACCCACAGCCAAAAACCCTCATTTTGGCACTCACGTTCTAGGAGGAGGCATTCAACAAAATTCATCAACAATAGTTCCTTTTCATTTGCAAAGATGGTGCCATGACAACAAAGAGGTGCAGGAGGTAAGTATTGTTTGCTATTTGTTTTGAATTTCTTAGTTTCAAGTTGATTTTGTTTGTTTTAGGTTAGATTTGATTTTTTTTTATAATTTGTAGGAGATGCAAATAATCTTCAAATCTTGAAAATCCTCAACAAGAAGAACAAGAAAATCCTCCTCAACAAAATCAACCTCCCCACCAATCACTCAACACCCTCCTGGCACTCAAAAAATTTGAGGAGTGAAATTGAAAACAACAAAAAACAAATTGAGGATCTTATCAGTAGGTTGAGTGATCCAAATGCTTCAACTGCAGAAAGAATGACACTAGCAAATTCAATGAAAGAGATGTTAAAAAATGTAGATTCAATAACCCAACAAATAATGGGATGGCAAGATAGGAGGTAGGCAACTAGGGAATATTATGCAAATAAACTATCATATAAACAAGTAAAAGATTTAAAAATTACTAAAGGTGATTTGTGCTCTCTATTCACTAACCCTAGAAAAAATCAAAATCTTAGCCTCAATGTGAAGAGTTTTCCTATTCATTGGTGCCACCACCAAGAGATTAGAAACCACTTTTATGATAGATGGTATTTGGTCTTTGATTACCCACCATGCAATAATTGTGAAGTCCCCCAATATTTTCTTAGGAAACTATAGAGTGAGTTTGTATTGAACCAAATCCCAAATTATTTTGATATGAGGGAGTTCTAGGGGAGAGATGGGGG
>VDFB02281492.1:233044767-233230075 GCA_007258455.2 Sequoia sempervirens | reverse complement strand
GTATGCATCATCAATGGTGGTCATTCTGACCAGGCTTAGCTCCTCTTGAAGGCTCGGTCGTAACCCATTAAGATAACGGGCTACCTTCTCCTTGTTGGCTTCTGCATGGCCCATTCTGATGATCATTTTGTGAAAATCTTCTGTGTATTCTTTCATAGATCTACTTCCTTGCTTCAACCCTTTAAATTTCTTTAGTAGATCTAACTCGTAGTCTACTGGTATGAATTGCTTCTTCAGTTTCTCCACCATGCGATCCCAACTATTGATCTTTCCTTTTCCTCTTCGATTTCTCTCCAACTGGACCTCTTTCCACCATATATTGGCATGGCCCTTCAGCTTTGTTTTTACAAACTTAACCCGATCTGGGTCCTCTACTTCTTCATACTCAAAATATTCTTCTAACTCGTTGATCCAATCGATCAACTCTTCTGGGTTCAGACTTTCGGAATAACTAGGGACTTCTATTCTAGGTCTTTTTCTAATCTTTGAAATGGCCCTAATCAGCTGCAATTCATCTCGATCAATAGCTTCTTCTTCCTCTTCTGCATCTGTATCATCCACCTCTTCTTCATCCTCACTTTCTCCTCTTCTTCACAGGTCTAACCCTCTTCTCATTTGTTCTTGCAATGCATCAATTTGTCTTTGGAGGGCTATGAAACCCTCGGCCGCCAATGGATCTCTTCCACTAGCATTTCTGCCACCTTTGCCACCTCTGGCACCACCACGCCTACCAGGCATTACTCTCGGAGGCATCTTGAATACCTCGAACCCACAACCACGGTCCTGGTGCAAACTGCCTCATGATCGACGATCTGTTCACATGCTTAAGAAAACCCGCTTTGATACCACCTGACGAGGGAGCAAACTCGAGACATAGGAATACACTCACAAAATAGAGAATAATATTTTCTATTAAAATATGGAACTCTTACATGCAGAGGATCACAAATCCTCAAGCTCTATGATACATGCAAATTACAAACTTACAGAAAATTACCCAGATCCCCTTTCACAACATGCGAACTTCTTTCCCAAAAAGTTACCCCAAAAATCTGAAACAAACCCCTAAATAGACCCATTTCTAGTTTGGAATGAAAAACAACCTTCGAGATAAGATTTTTGGCAGTTTGGCACCAAAATTACAATTTGAAATTCAAGTTTAAATCTACAGTTGAAAATTAGCACATTTCTAAAATATGCACCAACTTCCGGTAGCCATAACTTTTAATCTGACTGTCGGATCTTCAATGATAATACCTTTTCGGAAAGCTCTCGAAAAGACAATTTTCTACAAAGTAGGCTTTTAGTGGACTACTTTGGCATTTCTGCAAATTTTCAGGCCCATCCGGGATCGTTTAGTGCCTCAAATTGAGCTCGAAAGGTTTTTCAGGGCAAAAAGCAAAAACTGGAACTTGAATAACTTTCAAATCGTGAATGATCTTGACCTGATTCTTTCACCAGACTGTGTATTTTTCCATCCTGAACCTTCCCATAAATTTCTGTCTTCCCACGACTTCAAATTCAAACCTGCTAAAAATAGCAGTTGAGCAGAAAAAGTAAAACTATTCTGAAAGTTGGAAACTCTTATTTGATGAAAAGGGCATCCAGAAATGTAAAAGCATCTACAAAAAGAAAACAACAGGAGCAAAAATGGAATTCATCTTTTTGGGTGATGCAAGATTGCCCTCACACCACTGGATGCTCCTGCATCATGCCACCTCCAAAGAACATTAGTCAACTTCATTCTCTACAAGGGAGGTTTCAATCAATTCATAGATTCATTTCACATCTGGCAGACAAGACCCATCCCTTCACTCATCTACTGCATAAAAATGTTTCTTTATGATGGGATAAGAAATATGAGGGATCCTTCCACCATTTGAAACAATATTTAATGAATCCACCTATCCTAGTACCACCAACAAAAGGGAATCCACTACTATTATATACTGCTACAACAGAGACATCATTGGGAGCCCTACTAGCACAATAAGATTCAATAGGAAAAGAGAGAGAAATCTACTCCATCAGTAGGATGATAAATGGTTATGAGATCACCTATACCTCCATTGAAAATGCTTGTCTATCAGTAGCATTTGCTACCCAACAGCTACAACACTACATGCTAACTCACACCATCAAGTTGATAGCTAAAATAGATCCTCTTAAATATCTCTTCAACAAAGCTAAGCTAATAGGGAGATTAGCTAAGTGGGTCATGATACTCAGTGAATTTGATATCCAATATGTAGATAGGAAGGAAATAAAAGGACACACGATTGTTGATTAGTTGTTAGAGGCACCACTACTAGATAATCATCCTTTAGACATTGAATTCCTAGATGTTGATGTTCTCACCTTGGTTGCAAGACAATGGACACTATACTTTGATGGATCACACACCAAGCATGGATCACGAGCCAAAATCCTATTTGTCACTCTAGAAGGACATACCATACCAAAATCATATAGATTGATGTTTTCATGTACTAACAACATGGTTGAGTATGAAGCATTAATCATTGGCATCAAAACAGTTCTAGAATGGAAAGTCCTAGAATTGCAAGTATATGGAGATTCTCAGTTAGTCATTAACCAAGTCAATGATGATTATCAAACGAGGGATGACAAATTGATGCCCTATAAAATAATCCTAGATGATTTCAAGAAATATTTCGTGGATATCAAATTTGAACAAATTTCAAGAGTGGACAAGGGTGTGTGCAAGAAGTTGAGTCCACTTTTTGGCCAAAAAGTGGAAGTGTTTCCCTGATTTTCAGAATTTGACACATTTGACTTTAAAATTTGAAGTACTTAGAGATGGAATCTTCAAAAAAATCACTCATAAAATGTAGTACTAGGAGTCTAGTTTCCAAATATGTAATTTATTTCAATACCTAGATTGTAAAAATTGAGTTTCAATAGGCATTCCTAAAAACCACTATTTAAAAGTCACTTTTTTATACTATACCATGCATGTGTACAACATCCATATTTTGACCTAAATTATCATATTTTTCTAAATCCTTTTGGGAAAAGATTTGTGACTCACTGAAGCTTGTTTTCAATATTTTTTTATAATTTTTTATTGATTTTTTTTTATTAGGCATATTTGTCGTTTTGAAAAATCGTCATGTACGACATGCATAAGATGACTTAAACTTATCATTTTTTTATTTTTTATTTTTTTTAAATTGAAAAGAATTGTCTGAAGTTTGTTCTCATGCAATCCATTCATCAAAATGTTATGTTGATCAAAAGTTATTAAAATACTAAAAAAAACTGATAATTCGAGTTTATGGACTAGTTTCATTAGAAATTAATTGAAAAATAGAAAAAATAATCAAATTATTAAAAAAATTATATATTTGGAATCTACACTGTCTCATCTATAATGGGTTTTAATTTCATAAAAAATTTCTACAAAATAGGTCTTCAAACATATGTCCAAAGTCATTATTTTCCTATGATATTAACATGACCTTCAAGTTGCAGGTCAAACCAGGTCCAAAGCTTAGGTTCGAGTCCCCAAGTGATTTCTCGAACCAAAAAACACGCCAAAAAACTGCCCAAAAATTCATAATTTACAAAATAGAATCCTGTTTTAAAATGAGATCCCGTTTCATAAGAAAACCATTTTTTATGGTTCTATAAAATGAGATCTCGTTTTGTAAAATGGTCCAAAAAGGGAAATTTCCAAAAATGGAAAGTTTTCAAAATGGGATCCCGTTTTGAAAATTTTTGAAAATGGAAATTTTCAAAAATTAGAAGTTTTCCAAAAATAGAAAGTTTTCAAAACGGGATCCTATTTTGAAAAATTCCTTCCAAAACAAAATTCTGAAAACACGATCCCATTTTTTAAATTTAGGTTCGGGATCCCATTTTTTAAAAACGGGATCCCATTTATTAAAAAGCATGATCCCATTTTTTGCAAGCCGAATTCATTTTTTTTCCTAATTCAGAAACTTCCACATTTCGTGGACTCATCTTCTTGCACTCATTAACAATAAAGTCGCCAATTCCTTGGGTACTATTGCTTCCTTGTTACAAATTCTAGAGAAAAGAAGTCATTACGAGTTCTTGGTGGAACAACTGTTCTCTCCTACCTATGACAATATTGAATCCCACGTTATTTTTCACCTATTCAATACCAATGCCTCAATCTACAGTGAAATTTATACCTACCTAAAAGATAACACTTTTCCACCTGACTTGTCATGAAACCAAAAACACAATTTCATTCGTCAAGCTACTCGACATACTCTTATTTTAGATGCACTATATCAACAAGGTCTTGATGGAACTCTCCTACGATGTCTAGAACGTGATGAGGCTAAAATGGCTTTATGAGAAGTCCATGAGGGTGTTTGCGGGACACATTCAAGTGGTCTAACCTTAGCCAAGAAACTCCTTCATTTAGGATATTATTAGCCAACCATGGAAAGGGAGTTTTTCTAGTTTGTGAAGAAATGTCAGAAATATCAGATTCACAATAACCTCATCCAACTCCAACCTTTTGCATCCACATGGCCATTTTGTCAATGGGGACTAGATCTTGTTGGTAAAATGCATCTGTCTTCATCAAACAGACACAAGTTTATCATCACAGCTACAAAATACTTCATGAAATAGATTGAAGCTCTTCCTCTAATCAATATCATAGGAAAGTAAATTTCATCATTCATCCTCAACTACATCATCTGTCAGTATGGCATTCCCCAATCCATTTTCATTGACAATGGAAGACCATTCAAAAATCAAGACATGCAAGAATTGTGTGAGTAGTTCCATATCCAACATCGCTTCTCTACACCATACTACCCTCAAGAGAATGGTCAAGCAGAGGCTTCCAACAAAACTATCCTAATATTTTTGAAGAAAATGATCAATGATGTAGGATGTGATTGGCATATTCAATTAAACCCCGCTTTGTGGGCATACCGTACCAATATTAGCACACTAATAGGAGCTACATTGTATGCTCTAGTATATGGGTTTGAGGCCATCATACCTATTGAAGTTGAAATACCATTGCTCTGAGTTTCATTCAAAAGTATCATCCATGATGAAGACTATGGTGTCTCAAGATTACAAGAACTAAAACTATTAGATAAGTGGTGCCAACATGTAGTGAATCACCTGAAAGCCTACTAACAATGGATGTCCAGAAGTTACAATCATAAGGTCAAACCTAGAATTTTCCAAGTTGGTGACTTAGTGTTAAAGGAGAATCCATGCAATCAACAAGATAGAGAGAAGAAAGGAAAATTTGAACCAAATTGGTTGGGGCCCTTTGTCATTGTGTCAGTTTATGGTTTAGGAGCATACCAACTGTCCACACTAGAAGGGGACCTATTTGAAGAACCTATGAATAGTCTTCATCTCAAGAAATTCTATGCATAATTCAGTCGCTGCATCTGTGAAAGTCCTAAAAAAATTCAAAAACATAAGAAAAAGTCCAGAAAAAACTAAAAAACATCATAAAAAATTCTTGAAAAAATCCAAAAACATTAGAAAATGTCTTGAAAAAATGATCAGCTTGGTGAAAACCTGGCAAACAAGCATCTTGGTGACATCAAAAAAAAAAAAGTGAAAAATACAAAAAAATCAAAAAAGTGAAAAATACAAAAAAAAAGAAAAAAGAAAAAAGAAATACAAAAAAATCATAAAATCTAAAAAATTGCAATAAAAGTAAGTAGTGAAAACTTGGCAATGGGCATTATTTGTGACAGGCCAACTTCTTCCTATATAGGAACGTGTATTGATCGCTAGCTAGGTACCATTACTATTTGTATCCTTCATTTGAGCCACATGTGCATATCCTGTTATCCTGATCATGTCTCACCTTGGCTTTTTTGACCATTGTAAATATCCATAATAAACTAGTTTGTTTCCACTAGGGGAAAAATACTGAGCTCACTGGGGGCAACAAACTTTGAGCTTAAACCAATAGATAAATAGCGAGAAGAAAAACACAACGAAAACAATGATCATACTAAAATAAAACATCAAACATCAATCACCATTGGAAATGTATCAAACATCCTTGTCAAATCCAAAAATCCAAAAATTCAAAAACAAAGCCACCTTGTTGAATTGCATTATCGCAGTTTGTTGTAATTAATTGTTTGTTTATATCTTGGTCCTGTAAATCGGATGAGTTGGTCAAACTACGTGGTTTCTGCATGTACAATGTATGCAAGACTTATCTTTGATCAGCCCCCAAGACCCCTAGGATAGGTCTTTAAGTTGGGTTCTTCATCAAAATTTTAGAAAACACATAAAATTTGGAAAATTGAAAAATCCCAAAAACAACAGAAAATCAGAGTTAAAAGGATGATGCTATTCTGAATCATGGTTATACCACTTCCACACAATTGTTCAACTTGTTTTCATTATGATTGATGTTATCATTTCTCACGAGCAATTCAAAGATGTCAAAGCACTAGAAAAGCTATGATTGAGAATGATATTTTCTTTGTCTACTGTCTACAAAGTACCATTGATGACATTCTAGATTCGCATAGGAAAATGACCGACACTTGTTTGTTTATGGAAGAAATGCTTAGGTCATCTTGGTCTAATTATACCTAGATGCTTGTGTTAACTTGCACTATCAAAGGGCATGGAAGTAATACTCAGGTCATCATGGTCTAATTATACCATCGATGTTTGTACTCACTTGAATCAACATTTTAAAAGCTCAATGATGATAACAAGCACAATAAATCACTAGGATGACAGCATTGCATTATTAGAATTGCATGTCTAGGTTGCTTACATATTAGTTGTAATAGTATTTATAGATTTTTCCAAAGCTAATGTTATTTCTATCATTAACTAATTGAGTACATTTGGCATTACCAAAAATATCATTTAGGGGTGTGAGCCATTAGGACATCATTCATAGCATTATCATATCATCTAGGCATCCATTTAGTTGTTAGATCATATAGTTACATCATGGAAATATAAATATAAGTACATTATCATGTTACATTCATCTAGTCATCAATCATGTATTTGCATTATGAAAAACTTTAAAAACAGATGCATTGATCATAATATTTTCATCCATAAACATTTAGTAATGCATTATAGGCACCAACATATGTAAATTATCATTCATTCACCTCATACATACCTTAGATCATAACATTTGCATAAAAAAATACAAAAACATAAATTAGCATGCACGCCATACATCCATAGGAAAATATAGAGTTATTCATTATTAGGGTCATTCATCTTTTCATTAATATTATTTTCCATCCATCACATCATACATAATTGCATTGGAAAAATACATAAATAATAGCATATGAATGTTTTCATAAAAGTATCATAGGATCATAGCACATATTGCATCAATAACACAAAATAGCATCATCATGAAACATCGCATAACATACATAACATAGAAATTAAATGCATCTATCATAAATCAACACACACAAACAAATAGGATCATCATCATCACTACATATATATCTCAAAATATGTCAAATGTACAAGGATATCTGAATGTCAGGAAACACATCATCAAAATGGTGATATCATCAAGAGTCAATGTATACATCATGATATAACATCAAATTTCAAAACTAGGTGGTACTGCCCCCAAACGCTACTGGCCTCACCGGACCTATACCCCCTATTGTACTTGAGGGACCTGCACTTTGATCCCTCTGATCCTTAGACAATGGCTGTGTCACACCCATGCTCACTGTTTGAGACTGGGATTTGCTAGTCCAAGATCAGGTGAATCTCTCTCACCGCTCAGGAGGGACCAACTCATGATACCAATCTCTATAAAACTAAGCCTCCTAAGATGTGTGATGTATCTCCCTACAATAGTCAGTAGTCCTAGCTATTGTCGCATCCTGCTACAACCTCTTGGTAATGGCCTCCACCTACTCATCCCATCATCTTAGTGTGTCTCTTTCTATGGTCAATGCTCCAACCTATCCCTGTACTTTCCCCTGGCCCTGTACCTGTGCCAGCTGCTATTAGGTAGCAACCCTCTTGGATGTCAATGTATGTATCTGCCCCTAGGCTTGTATGAGTTGTGCCTATACCTGCGTTAATAGTTGTTTCTACCCCTATACCTATGTCAACTTCCCCTAAATAGTCTAAACTTGAGTATGTAAAGCAATCATCTATGACTACTACTACTGGGAGGGCAAGTGAATCTGTACATGCTGTTGTGTTGCTGCTACCAAGGATCTCCTCATGCGAGGCACTCTGACGTTCAAACTAGGATGTGTACCACCTCCTCCATCTCCTCCACCCTCATCATCACCCCCATCATCTCCTCCATCATCATCACTACCCTCATCTCCACCCTCTCCTTCCTCATCACCATCGCCTCTGCCTCATCTCCATCTGGGTGGCCGATCCTAATCATCCTCTAATGCTAGTACGGGCTCATCAAGCCTTGAAATCCTAGGGAATGGATGCTCGAAAAAATACTTTGAGTACTCCACACTCATGTATCCCTCAACAATATTTGGAAGGTAATCCGAAATCATTGGTTGTAAATGAAGGTACTCGTCGCACATAGCATCATAGGACAATGTAGGTCCCCACTTGGTCACATCCTGCTATCTGCAGGCATACATAGCTGATCCCTGAGGCATCCCCTAGACCTTTCCATGCTATTTGAGAACTCTCTGCAATAGAAATATCTCAATAATATAATGTGTCCATCCAATGAGATATTTGGTAGTCATGAAGTAAGGAACCTTTAAGTGATCCTTGGCCCAATGCTCATAGTCTACATACAACCACCAAATAACTACATCTAGGTCATCCAACACTCATCTCCAATACTCCAATTTTCCCAACTTATGTTGGATAACTACACCTGCATAATGATAGATATAAGGCCTCTGAAATGGCTAAAATCTATCTGTCTCCGACCGTGTCACTATAATATGCTCCCAGGCCCAGACCTGGAGAAATGTAACTCCTACTGACAAGCTAGCTCCTCTGAGATATACTACCTGGTGCAAATCGTGATATATGTGTGCAAGCATACATGACCCCTAAGCAAAATGGGTCCCAAACTACATCATCTACTCTAAAGTACAACCCCAACTAATAGAAAATCACTTTTCCCTCTTGTTGGGACATAAGAATCCATCGACAAATCCCGCTAGAATGGAAGGAAAAGGGGCATATTTAGCAAAAATCTCCTACCATGGTATCCAGTATCTAGCAATATGATCATATGGAAAACACAACGTAATGCATCTATATCTCCCTACTTGGTATGATCATAAGTCACAATATCACCTACTACAGGAATCCGCAAAATCCTATACACATCCTTTGGCGTAATAGTCATCTCTCTAGTGGGAAGATGGAAAGTGTTGTGGTTGTTATGCCACCTCTCTACCAATGTCATCAACAATCCCCAATTAATCCTAACCCAGGGCATATCAATCAATGTTGATAGACCGCATCACTCAACAATATCCCTATCAACATGAGATAACTATGGAATCATCATCCAAGTCCATGGGAATCCCTCTTAAGACTAAAGATTATCTAAATTTGTCTCCTATGATTTTACAACATCGCAAATCAGCATATCAATCAAATCAAATCAAATCAGAAAATTAATCAAACATCAATCAATCAACCTATCAGTTCTAATGAGATTTTCATCAAATCTCATCAACATTTTGTTCTGATTCTCACCTACATGAGGTGAAAACGACATCTTCATTAGTGTATCTCACCTATCATGGGGTAACTTAACCATCTACTCTATCAACAATACCTAATCATGGGCTGATGTGATCAAATATCACAAATTTCAAGGAGAAAAATCACAAAATCTTCAAATCTTCCATAAGAGCACCAAAATAGAGTGTCTATGCACCAAAAGAGGCAGATGTGCCATTGTATGATGCGGGAATGCCATAAAATTTGATGCACCACAAAATTTTACCAAAGTGTTGGAGAATCATTTAGATGCACCATTTGGTAGATGCACTAGAGAATTCCACCGAAGTGCCAGGGAATCTCACAAAAGCACCATTGTTTTCAAAGCACTGGAGAATCTCTCCGATGCACTAAAACCCTATGTTGAAGCACCATTTCCTACATTTTCCCTATGAACTAACCTATAAGTTCCATTTTAGTCCTTCAAAGTGCCAAAAGGTTGAAGTGCTGAAATAGAAAGTGAGAGCGCTGAAGAATCTCTCTGAAGCGCTAAAACTCTCAGAGAAAGCATAAAAAATTCTAACCTAATCATTGTTAAAATCTTCAAAAGCACAAAAAGATTTTGAAATTTAAAATTCAAATTTGAAAAACATGAAAATTCATTCCAAAATCACAAAGAAAAGATTTCAAAATCCTTACCAGAGGTTTGTATCCCATTGGCCGATTATGCCATCGCACCCACTCGAATCGATGAGTCTACATAAGGATCACCATTTTGCACAAATGCTCAAGAAAAGTTCTCTCACTTTCAAAATTTTCAAAATACAATATGCACAAATGATTTCTTTTTAACCTTTTACCTCTTAATAAGGGTAATTAAATGAGGTTTAATTTTTGGTGGCATATTTTAATTTCTTTAAAGAGGTAATTAATTGGGGTAGCTCAAATTCTTCAAAATCAGCAGATAAATTGTTCAAATATTATCAAATCAGGATTTGATCATCATCATCATCACAAATCAATTGAAATTTTTTAAAATCATCAAAAATATTTTATTATCATAAATTCCTCGATTTATCTCCTAAGGGGGCATACAGTTATAATCTTCTGAAAATCATTGTTTGGGGCATCGTTAAAATTTTTAGCAGCACTAGTAAAATTTTCTATGAAGCAATGCGTGAACACATCACTTCAAAGAGGGGGAAAATGTATACATCAAAATTGGTTTGGAAAATATTAATTAAATGAGGTTTAATTTTTGGTGCCATATTATAATTTCTTTAAAGAGGCAATTAATTGGGGTAGCTCAAATTCTTAAAAATCAAGAGATAAATCGCTGGAATATTATCAAATCAGGATTTTATGATCATCATCATCACAAATCAATTGAAATTTTTAAAAATCATCAAAAATATTTTATTATCATAAATTCCTCAATTTATCTCCTGAGGGGGCATACATTTATAATCTTCTGAAAATCATTGTTTGGGGCATCGTTAAATTTTTTAGCAGCACTAGTAAAATTTTCTATGAAGTAATGCATAAACACATCAATTCAAAGAGGGGGAAAATGTATACATCCAAAATTGGTTTGGAAAATATTAATTAAATATTGATTATTTAATTAATGAAATCTTTATTCCTCTACTATATAAATAAATTTCAAATTTATTTAAATAGTTCCTACTTTCTTAATTCCTCTATTCCAATTCACCCTCTTCATGATTTAATTGAAATAAAAAAATTTAAATAATTTTTTTTATTTTAATTGATTCCCTCTCATTAAATTTTAATTTCATCACATTTCTACATATTATTCTAACCACCTTCTACCTCATCCTCCAATTCACCATGTGTCACATGAAAATAATTATTCTTATTTTCTAAAATGGATATTTGTTCTCAACAATTTTAACCACCTTCAAGACACATGGCTCCTTCATTCACTTGATTCTTTCCTACACTTGGCAAGATGGTTTTAATAAAGGGAACAATTGCCTTGTTTTCTCCATCCTTCTCATTCTTCACCATCAATTTCTCTTGATCAAATCTCAATTGTTCATGGCTCACCAAATACCTTGGAAAAATATATAAATTGAGGCCCATTTACAGCTTTTTCATAAGGAGAATTTGCATAACATCACTCTACATAAATTCATTCAAGTCTTTAAGAGCTTAGTTTGCATTTTCAGTTCATCATTTAGAATATATTAGTAATTTTCTTACGATCATGGCTCCTTTAGATGTTTCTTAGTTTAATTCAAGATTTAGGATCATAAAATTTTTATTTACATTAGCTTAATTCTGCATTGTATCATTTCCATATCACTTTGTATACAATAGTTCACTCATCATGTCATTTCATCATTTCATCTAGCTAAATCATTCAATCATGTAGATGTAGACTTAGATTCTACATTATAGTGAAATAGGCTACTTGTTTCTTAGGTGACATCCCAATTATTTGTGCACAAATAAGATATGAAAACATAATTACTAGGAAATTTAAGAATAGAGGAAGATGAGATGTTGTAAAGGAACTATGTTATCAAATTTTGTTTTGATTCAGTTAGATTTCCTTACTATAATACTTTCCATCTAATTGTGTGTTATTAGTTTGATATAATTCACATATTTTCTTACACACAACAATTATTTTATGAAGACACTGTTATACATGGTCAAGATTAGGTAAAGGCTATAGGCAGTAACCTTTTTCATAGATTGGTCATCACAAAATATAGTGATAGGATACCCATAAGAAATGAATGAAGGACAATATTGAGAAAGGACTATAGTCAAATAACAAAAGTTGCATAAAAAAAGAGACATGTGATAGATAAAGAAAGAACCTTAAATACATTTAAAACATATGTCAAAATCAAACCTAGAAGCTCTCCTATGCCTTAGAGATATTTTTTACCTTGTTCAATCATAAATGCATGTCCTATAAGTATGGTAAATGAGTAGTTCAAGAGTTAACTGTAAGTTGACAACAATTGAAAAGATATAGGGGTAGTGTGACAACTTGAACAATAATTGAGAGTATTTCAAAACCTTCTAAAAGGGATTCTTCATTAAAGGAGATCAAAACATATGATCTTATCCTTCTTCAACACCACCTCAAGTCTTTGAAGGGGTAAAAATAGGGTAGGTAGTTTTCTAGCACCCAAGTCGAGGTTGGTCCAAATACTTTGAAAATTCTTTGGTTCTTAAATGGTCTTAAAAGTTTGTCCTATATTCTTTCCCATGTTGGGGAAGGAGAAAAGGTATTCATAAGGAAAATTGAGATTAAATCATGCAATTCCTTATAGACAACATTGTAACTAAGAGATTTCTTTTTGTGAAGAAAACAAATTTATAAAGTTCAAAACCAATAAATTTTGGATTGAATAACATGTAATATTTTTAGTTTTTAAATCATATTAGAATTTTTAGAGTATATACTATTGTTATGGTACCTTTCATCTATAAAGGTTAGTATTTTACCTTCAAAATCCTTCTTATTTGTGTTTAATATGATTATTAATGTATGCTATCTATTATTTAATGAAATCCTCAAGAAAATTTCTTAAAAAAACACCTTTGAACAAGAAAATGCATACACCCATGTAGGTTTTTAGTGGTGTAATGAATATGAACAATCATTCGTTTTGTGAAAACTAAAATTTTCCTTCTCAAAATTGTTCAAACTCAATTTTTTTTGTAAAATTGTTGCATGAGCTTGTGAAATTCTTAGGTTGTTTAAGCATTTAGTTGAATTATTAAAAGGATTACGTTTTTAAATAGTAGCATTAGTCTAAATAATAATTTGGTGCATCACCTTAGTAGGAAGTAGGTTCATTTTTTAGGTTATTCTTCCACACTTTTCCTCAATAGAAGCATCAGTATTTTAGTTGAATTGGGTGAGGATTCAAGGGAACCAACCCTCTTTATATATTGACTTTATCTCATCAAAGCTTGCACTTTGAGAAGTCATCCATTTTTACTAGATTGTTGAGTAAAACACTTGGCAAGGGTGCAAATCCAAATGACAACAATAAGAACATTATATTTAGCTAGTATTATAATTTTATTTTTAATAATAATCTTTTAGGGATTGGTACATTTATGTTCTATAAATGGATGGACAATAATAGTTAATTACCACATATTTCAATAGTAGACTCTTCCAACTTGTAATTAATCTAGTGAGAATTAATTTGATATGGATCATTATGCTTGACTGGACATGAATCTATTTTCAAATGTTAAGCTCTTTAATCTAGAAACATCACCTTTAACTAAGCCTTTCATAATCCCACATCAATAAATTTGAATGTATCATATCTAAGTAAAGTGGAGCATGAAAAAAATCATTGGAATCACTTCAAGTTAGAGATGACATACAATTAACTAATTGTTGATTCTTGAAAAGAGGTACAACATGTAAATTAAAGAAGTTGAGCATACATATGTATTGATTAAACTTTAGGCTATGCAAAAAAATTTCTTTGCAAGAGAGGAACAATGATCTAAAATATATATTCTTCATAGTTAATTTATTAGTTTTCTAGGACCTATTAGAAACTCGTGCAAATTAGTTAGTAAAATTTATAACCTTAATTTTATATTTTTCCTAACAACTAGAGTGAGAGTTCTGATCGGGAGCAGTGGTTCTATTTATGCCTCAGATGAGGATGGCGAGGATGAAAATGACCCTAATGGTGCTTGGATACCAACGTCTCCTCTAGTTTTTGTTGTACGTGTGTTGTCTAGAGTGCCTAGTGATGTTTTCTGGTGGCGATTTGTTGTAGTTGAGGTGGGGGGACCCAAATTCTTTCTAGCGCCTCTAGGCTTTGCTACTTCTCTTTTGGTCCCCTTTTATGGCATGAGGATCTCCATTTTGGTATCTGTTTGCTTGTGGGATATTTGGTTTGGATTTTGGGGGTGGGCATCCCCTATTTTGCTCCATGGGATGGAGCAACAAAGTATGGACTCATTGATGAGTTTTTCTACTGATCTCCATTTGTCATCTCTCCTACTTTTGGTGATGGTGGAGAGGTCATTGTTTTTGCATGGCCCCTGCTCTTTGTTTCTTATCATTTTTTTAGGTACTATTGGTTTGGCTACGACTATGTTCAAGTGATGTTGTTTGCAATCCCCTAGTTCTTTGGGGCTTTCTTTTTTCATGGCTCTGGTTCTATATTTCTTGGTGTTTTTCTTGGTGATGGGTATGGCTTGTGGGTGGACTGTGATGGGGTTGTTTGTGGTAGGATTTTTCATTCTTTCAGACCTTGTTGGGTTTGATGGTGTTGTTTATGGTTTTGTTTTCCCTCCCATCTCTCTATTTTCTGGTCTCCCTTTCTTGGCTCTACTTTTTGAATGCCCCTATGGCTTGCATTCTTTGCTTGTTTTGGCTTTGGGTTTCTTGGTGGTTCTCGTAATTTTGGGTGTGGTTTATGGGTTTACTATAATGGGGTTATATGTGGTAGGATTTTGCATTGTCTTAGACCTTGTTGGGTGAGATGGTGTGCTTCATGGTTTTGCACTCCTACCCTTCTCTCTATTTTCTAGTCTCCCTCGCTTGGCTCTACTCTTTGGTTACCCCAATGGATTGCAGTATCTTCTATCCTCTATTTATGATGTCTCAGCTAGGATGTTTCCAAAGAACTTTTCCAAGGCCTATTTATTCATGGAGTTGGTGTTTGTTTCTTCTAACTTTGTGTCAAAGTAGAGTGGTTCGAATGAGTTTTTGTTACAAGATTTTTCCATGGACGATTTGGGTTCTCTAAATTCTCCTTTTTTACTACAAGATGGTCAATTTTCTAAGTTTCTCTCTATGTCCTACCGGGCTGAGCCCCTTGAAGCGTAGTGGTTTTCATCTGAGGCTTGTTGTTTGAGGGTGTTGGCCTCTTACCAGGTTTCCCCAAAGGGTGGTATGGTTGTTGGTTCTGTTGTTGCACTAGTCTTCTTCTCAAATCATATGGAGGTGAATTTAGCTCCTATGCAGGTGGATTCAACTCCTATGGAGGTGGAGTTGGGAGGTGATTTTCTCTGGCTTCCTTAGTTGTTGATCCTATTGAAGTGGACTCTTCTCCTATGGAGGTGGATGTTGAAGGTGTTGGAGTCTTCAGGTGGTAGAGGGATTGGTGGTCTTCTCATTCTTTCCAATCGAAGGGATCTCCTTATTGTTGAGGTGGGTTTGGAGTTGGTTCCCTGGTTCAAATAGTGGTTTTGTGTCTAGTGGTTAGTTGTGCTCTCTAACTCCCCTATTGAGGTGGGGTTGTTGGTTTTGTTGGCATTTTGCTTAGGGGTTGATGGTGTCCTACATCATTAAGTAGGTTATCTTTCTTGGCTGAGTGGCGTCTACCTTGAGCTACTGGTTTCTTGATGTTTGATAGATGTGGGTGGGTTCTTTATGTATGTAAGGGTTTTTGGTACCGGTTTAAACCAAGTTGTAAAAGGGTTTCAGACCCGTGCTTGTTTGTTTGTTGTAGCCTATGTAATCATGTCCTCTTTTAGTGGTTGTTGTTGGGCTACTGATGGTTTGCGTTTTATCTAATTTGCAACTTGTTTTTCTTTGTTAGGTTGACGGTTCTCTTCAAAACCGTTATGTACTAGATTTCAGGTCCCATCAAAACCTATTTACCCCTAATCAAAAACATTAATAGACTTTTTGAAACATGAACATGACGAGATTTATAATACAATTGAAAATTAGCATTATAATTAAGAAAACAAATACATTAAATTTATTAATAAACTTTAAAATATTAAAAAAAAATAGTAAAGTATATCACCTATTTGTTAGTTGATTATATAATGATATTTATCTTTCTCTATAATAACACCATGAATTACCAAAAAAAAACATAATAATAACAAACACTATCAACGTCAAAAGATAGGGTCTATTTAATTTTCAAATAAAAATAAAATATTTTTTTATTTCAAGGGGTAAACGCTTTTGACTAGAGCTATGAACCGGATACAACAATACCACCCCAACGGGGTTTGAACCTTGGTGGCAAGAACAACAATGCCACCTATAAACCATCACACCATGCCAATACCAACAAATAAAAATAAAATATAACTTCTTAGTAAGATCCAATTTTTTTTAAAAAAATATTAAATCTAATTTAAATAATCGCAATTGAAACACTTTTTTAAAGTTAAAACTTCCCGATTAGAGGTCTTAATAACCCAAAAAAAAAAAAAAAAATACTCATCCAAGAAATGGATAGTTCCCTTAAAAAACTCTATGTCGTGCAATTTTAAATACTTAACCGTTGCCTCTATTTTTTATTATCATTTGTAATGGAAAAGAGGAAAAATGATATGCATATGGCGATATTTCAAATTTGTATTTTTCCTTTTTGTAAAACAAGGTGGATGATGTTTAGTGAGCTCTGTACCTCAAATTTGTGTGAGAAAGAACGAGGTGAGGAGAGCAGCTGCACAGAAAGTTGAAGAAAGCATAATGGATTATTCCACAGAATATTTAAAACCAGCAGCCTGGAAACCTTTGGCAAGTTTTAGCAACTCTTTTCTTTTTAGTATTTATTTTTGTTTCTTAATATTTTTTAAACTATTTGCATTCATCTGCATTATTCGTTTGATTTAGACAGTGTCTTATGCTTTTTGTTGTATAATTTCATTGATAGTCTTTAGGTAAATTTAGATAATGTTTTATTATATATAAAATAATGTAATTGTATAATTGTATGTATGTATTGTTGTCAAAATAATTATAGAAAATTAAATAAATTTAATTTTTGTGGTTGATATTTTTTATAATCATTTTTAAGTTTTTTTATTATATTAATATTTTTCATAAAAAGTTTTAAAAAATTCTCAAAAAATTGTACTATAAAAATATAATCATATTTAATTTTACAGATAATTATCAATACTAATCCATTATGATACATTCAGAACCATTGCTTTTTAATATATTCACTAAAATAATTCTGATCAAATTAATTTCATATTGTTCTAACATATGAAAGTCAAGAGATGCCCCACCAATTCAATGTAGGCCAATAAATACACTCGCCCTTTATATAAAAAAATCTTCTCTTTCAGATAATATTAAAAAAGTAGATGGCGGTCTAAATCAATAGCTATTATCTTCTTGCATGATAATGACAACGTACAGATGCGTAATCAATTTTTTTATAATGAATATAATCTTGTAATAGCTAAAGTAAACTATCTCGAAGAGTAATTTGTGTGAATGGTGACCGTATTTCTTTGGAGATTATTGAACTGGTAGCGGCACCTCTTTTCTTCAACGATTTTAAGAGAGCATGCAAGAAATTAATGGTCATTGATTTTCATAGTTGATTTTGTATATTGGCGAGTCAAGTCAATCAGTGGCACATCTGGATTTTCATATAGCCTGTTTGTCAACAGAATAGTTTGGAAAATAAAATAAAAGGCATGGATTTGGACACTTGAAAGTAAGTGGTTACTTCACGCAATAATAGTGTTGTCTACTGCACTAAAATCCAGCACGATGATAGTTGCTCGAAAAGGAAACGTATTGGATTAGGGCTTTTCTTGTGTCCATTTATATTTTTATATTGAAACCAAGTTAAAGTCCAGTGCATACTCCGAAAAAAGCGTAGATAATTCGATGCATCTCAGCCAACCATGTAAAGATTTAAACAAAAATTGGTGCGAAAATCAACAACTAAATATTGTTTTTCATTTAACAACTCATGTGGGATAATGATGAAAATGCACGTGTTTATAAGAAAATATTAGAATGCGTTAATTTTTTCTTTTAAAAATTGAGTTCATTGAGAGTTATATTTCGTTATTTGAGTGTTTGAATTTAGAGGAAATGATTGTTTCCTATTCTGAAAGGTTACCTATTTGATAATTTTTTTGGTTAGAAAATAAATGTTGTTGTTTTCATGATATTATTATAATAAATATGTTATTTAATAATTAAAAATATATTTTAAAAGAAAATAAATTTTTAGTTTATCATAATATATGATCTAATTTATATATTCTCTTAACAATTTAATGATATGAATTAGTATGTGTGAATTACAAGTCAATGATGTTATCTATCATTAATATAAAAAGTTACTTTTATTATTCATAGTTAATTGAGAGTTATTTTTATTATTTTTAGAATATCATCTTCATTTCAGACGTGAATATTTTTATAATAGAAAGTTAAGGAGCTAAAGTTGTTAGTGTGCTCACTAGAGGTTATTTGTCCCCTACACTAATCCCATTGGAATGGGATTCAACAATCCACTAGTACCTTCACACTACTATGAAATTACATCAAGTATTCAAAATCCTTTTATTTCATGGTTCAAGTGGTAGTTAAATCTATTCTTGGACCAATAATACATTATACCCACCTAGCAATCCCACTTCTTTACAACACTAATCTACCCATGCTAATTAATGTAGCAATCTAGCAATAATTTTGAACAACCTATTAGGATAATGACAATTACGATAAATATATAATGGAACATGAATGTAAGGCTTACTTGGAAACCATGGTACAATCTATCACTATAATTCAAGCCTACATGAAAATTCTTATAAAATGTAGCCTTCTCCCTGTCGTGGATTCAAATGAAAAGAAGTGAAAAATATCTTGATAAGTTTGAGATTAACAAATTTTCCCTATAGAAATAATGGAGAATTATTTTGTTGTAATCAGGTCAATGTTGATATGGGAACATTTGTACAAACTATCATCTTATTGTCCCAACAAATCTCATAGAATATAATTTGGAGATCTAAAGAGCAACTATAAAATAGTGCAAAGAAGCAATCTACCTAAGTACGGTTGGTGGAGGATTATGACTTGTCATAGTAAGTTTTAAGAGGAAAATATCTCCCTTGCAAGTTTTATTTTTTTGAGTTTTAATTAGTGAATCTATACCCAATGAATACACTTCTAGGTTCCTTTCGCTTTTCAAGTGAAAGAGCCCTTGATATAAAAAATAATTATAAAAAAATATATTTCAACAAGTGGAAAATTAATGCAAACTAAAAAATTCAATGAAATAAGAGTGGTTCATAAGATCCATTAGTGTCCCCACTTCAATCCAATTTTGGTATTTAGGAATTCGATAGAATTTTAGTAGAGGAAAATTCCTAATGAATGCACATTGTTTCACACTCGATGTTAGATTAGATATAGTGGCTCATAGAAAATTTAGAAAGATATACAACAAGTCAAGATACTAGGAAACCTTAACATTATGACATGTGAGATTTTAGTAAATGTTATTATAGTGTAGGAAAAACTATTCCTTTTTCATACTTGATTTGGGAATAAGTAATTATTATATAACTAAGCTTAATGACGCCTTAGTTTAGGGATTTATTAATTGATTGAGGTTAATTTTCCTTAATTAGTCCCTTAATCCAAGCCTAATTGAATATGATTTTCGAGGCATAAAACCTGATATTCATAAATGTCATTACACAACACTTAACTTTGGAAGATGTGTGACCTAGGACCCATTTTTCATAGTGTGAGTGTATCCTCACTTGCACCTAAGACCTTAATTTAAACAATTTTTAATACCGAGCAATATGCATCCTAGGTAAGTGACCCACTTAGACCTAATACCCCCTTTTGAAATATGTTTTTTGGTGGTATTTTAATGATTTCAAATCTACAATTCCATGTCATCTTATGATATTTGAATCTTGCCAATTAATCTTAAGATATATATAAATATTAAGAGGTTATTTTACTATGTTTCATCCTAGCAAATCTAAGACTTCAATCATTCTACCAAATTTGTAAGCAAGTTTGATCAAGATCATTTCAAGGCAATCAAAGGAATATTTGTAGAAGATTATTGAAGAAATCAAGATTCCTATCATCATGTCAAAGATTTATTGTATCATACATGTTGTTTGAGCTAATATGGTGATGTAGTGTTCAAGATTTAATCAAGCATTTGAAGACATTGTTTCACATCAAGTTTCACGATCAAGATCTATATCCATTGAAGCCATTTTATGCTAGTTTGTAGATTTTTTATCCAAGGTTTCAAATAAGGTTTTGGGAGAACTACCACATAGATTTGTGCATTCATCATTCCTTCATACTATTTCATTGGTTCATTTCAAGGTTTAAATACCAAAACAGGGTTTGACCAAGGCAAATCCCCATTCACCTAACAAACAATATTTTTCTCTCTTTGATGTTTGATTGTAGATTTTAGGTTGAAGATCCTTTGAAAAGAAAAATTGAAGAGAGTTACAGATTTGTCAAAGTTGGAAGAAAATTAGTCATATCATAGAAACTACTCTACATATTTCATTTTCGACTATCTGACAATGAGAGTCAAGAATTTGGGAGTGTAGACACATTAAAAGAGAACCCTAAAAGCATTTTTTAGGAACCCTATACAAGACCCATTTTCCATAGGGAAAATGAGTTCTCAATGAACTTCAAAAGGTGACTTTTGGTGAGAGGTACACATTATTTTTATTGAAATGAGAGAAAAAAATAAGATTTCTCTTGAAGCAAAATTTAGTCATTCACATTACACTACAAACTACTACATTATATTTCCTTTAAAAGGTCATTATCCCATATGAAAATAAATATAGGAATATAACTACCAAAACCAAATTTATTTATGAAATTAACAATAGCATGTTAATTTATTTATTTAACTATTTTATTTAACTATATATGTCAAGTACTAAATTCTAACATCCCCCTTAGTACTGCCATAGAGGAAACTAGAAATCTCACCAGTAGACTCATCTAGAGGCTTCAACAAAATTAGTTCAAGAGGGCTCATGGATAGCGGCCAACTATTATCAACATTAATAAATGCTTTGATTCCTTTAAACACATGGAGAGTTATAACTTTATCCCTCTATGAATAAAGGAAAGAGTTCCAAGAATGTTTTTCATCATGCTCAAGTATGACCAACCTTATATTATGGAAATAAATTTGAAACTAAATTTCTTTCACCAAAAAGCTTAAATTGACCTCTAAATTTTGATAGTGCAACTTTTGTCACTAAGTTACTTCTTATTTGGGTAGCATTGATAATATCATCAATAGGCACGTTAGTTAGAAGAAGCTATTTCTCTTTCTGTAGTGGCACCCTCTTTTCACCTTATTTTATTTTTGTAGCATATATAAATATTGGCTTTAGTGATAAAAATTAAAGAACAAAATAAAAATAACATTCACATAAATAGTCAGCAGAATAGAAAGGAGTCTAGCATTTCAATAGTATATTTAAATGAAGTCTCATTATGCACATGAGAAGAATTGTTTGATATGCAACATATATAATGAATAAATCTTCCATCAAAGAAATCAAAATTGATATTGATATTGATTTAAAACCCTATTATAGACATTTGCAGAGAATATGTCCATGACAAGTAATGTGCAAACTTCTACTCCTCATTCACCTGGACCCTTCTACAAAACTTGAGATATTCTTTTCTATTTTTTAGATTTTGAATATGAATATGAACAAAATGGAAGAAAAAAATGGAAGAAGTGACCAAGATAGAAAGAGATAAAATACAAATTATTTATGAATGCCACAAATATACACGTGGTTTTCATTGCTCCTTTGTTGAAAAAATGCAAGAATAGTGGACATACATCAATGGTTGTTACACATGGTATGCACTAGTTGGCCTTTGAATGAGTCGATTTAGATGAAAGATAAACAAATGGAAGGAAAATAAATAGGTCAAGCTTGCTTTGATACCATATTGAAATGAGAGAGAAAATAAATGAGATTGATCTCGAATCAAAATTTAGTCATTCACATTGCAATGCAAACTATTAGATTGTGTTGCCTTTGAAAGGCCATTATCACATATGAAACTAATTACGGGAATATAACTACCAAAACCAAATTTATTTATTAAATTAACTATCTCATGTTAATTTATTTATTTAACCATTTTATTTAATTATATATGTCAAGTACTAAATTTTAACAATTTCCCCCTTTCTAGATCTATGTTTTATTACTATTTTTGTCATATTTTATTATTGTTCTTCATTGACATTTTATAGATTCCATTTTAGAGTATGTTTGATGGTTTGATCTTTCTCTCCAAAGTGCTATTTATCTTATACTCCCATCCTTGCATAGATGTATACATTTTTTATTAATACGTTGATTTGACTCACCTTTTAGGTTAATCATCATTTCATTGTTTTGGATCTCATTTCCTTAAGTGGAATTATGGAAAATAGGTCTTTGTGGTGAATCCTCCTTTCATAAAATTTCCCCTAGAACCTATTTTAATTTATTTTAGTTATAAAGTAAAACATGTAGTATATAAACATTGGGGATCCCACTTATGTTTTTAATTCAAGTTGAATCAGGACTTATGTAAGGAAAGATGGAATGTTCTCAAGAAATATTTTATAAAAAATAGAAGGTTTTGAACATTTTATACATTATATAATCTACCAATAGTAAACTCATCCAATGGCTCATATGTGATACACCATTATAAAATACAAAAAAAAAATCATTCTATATCCCTTATACAAAATTCTAGTAGTCATGGATCCTCTATATCACTCCAAGTGATCTACAATGATATATTAGCTATGGTATGTGAATTCCATTCTAGAGTGGTGCATGAGCACCTAAACATATTGTTTAGTCTCCATCAAGAATTTTTGTGAAATTTGAGTTTTTAAATGTAAAATAATGTAAAAGAGTCATGTTTAGATCATTTCCAATGTATTTGAGTCTTTGATAGGTCTCTAGGTGTTCAAAATAGTAAAAAAGTGCAAAAATTGCAAAAATTGCAAAGTTGTTGAATTGGGAAATTAAAAAAAAATTCAAATAAGCATGAAGTTGAAGGGTTAGTGGGAAAATGGAAGGTTTGGTCAATTGGAGTGAAAAGGTAGTTAGTTTAATTGACTGAAAACATCACTATAAAGCATGGAGAAGGTGAGGAAAAGGAAATCTTGGTATCTTGTAACCAATTTTGTAATGAAGAGCACCCTATTTTTCTAAAACAACCCTTTCCTTGCAATTTTTCCATATTTTTGGGTTTGTACAACATCATCAAGATTTTTTTCCTATTTTCTTGAATTCAATAATGTGTAAACTCTTAAAATAAAGTGGTTTTGAGAAGATATAAGTGACTTTAAAATGTTGCTAATAGACTTCTTTCCTAAAATAGGTTGTAACCTTGAAACAGGGGTTTTGAGAGTCTTATAAGTTTTAGACACCATTCCACCAATGGAGGTTAGTTAGATTGATGGAATGGGATGTTGTAGGTTTATTTATAGTTTTTGTGTGTGTGTAGGTGTAGGGGAAGCCAAGGTGCAAGGTTTTGTTGTTTTCTTCAATAGAAATTTTGTGTTTTCCCTTGAAAGTTGATGGTTACAAGTATGGTTATGGTGAAACAACATGTGTAAAGGCTTGGTGATGGTAGATTAAGCTTCAGGAGTCATATTTTAAAAATTTTGGAGCAATTTCATGGTGTCATGAGGTTTGGAATAATCCTTTTCAATAAACCCTCACTCTTTTAAACATTGTGGAGCCTAAAATCAAGGGATTTTTTGTTCAATATTTTATTGGGCCTTTCAGTCCCTAAAACTTGTTGAATCTCAAGTTTTTTTTACCTAACCTAAGACTATTCAAGGTTATTTGGTGTCTTTAAGGTGATTGAGTGACACTTCCTTTGTAATTTTGACCTAATTTGGTGTATTTACCAATAGACATTCTATTGGTTCTCATGTATTTTCTAAAAAAACTACAATTTCTCTTGAAGTCTGTTAATGTAGACTAAAATGGGTGCCTAAATATGTGTTTATATTTTAGAGACTCGATGTAGTTTGTGAGATATACCTGTTTAGGGCATGTGGCAATATTACTAGCAATTCTATGGTTTGATTGTAACAAGTTGTTATTCTATACAAACATTATTGTAAGTGATTAATTTTGATTTGAAATGATTGAAGGGGTGATCATAAAGATGCATCAATGGTTTGGAAAAAGTATTGAGGAAAAACCTTTTATTTTGGTGTTTGAAACAATGTGGAACCATGGTGCAAATTGGTGACTTGAGTATGCATGTTGATCAAGATTGAATTTTTCAGAGTATTCTCACAAGGTATTTGGTTTATTTAAATATAAATCATGATGATTACAATTTATTGGAAGTTTGATATATATTAGAAGCATGAATGGTTGGTTTGTTGTCATTTTTCCTTGTGGGGCAAGTTTTCTTTGAAGGGTAAACTAGTGCATGTTAAATGAATTGATGGATACAGAGTTTCTTGATTAGGCTGTTGTTTTTTTCAATCAATATAATGTGGACGAAAGTGTATTAAGGTTTGATGAGCATGTGGAATACTGATTTGGTGATTTGAAGTGTGGTAGCCTTGTAGTTTCAAGTGAAAATTGATGGATTTTGTTGAAAGAATAAGTGAAATTTTGGTGATTTTCTAATTGATCTTATTGAGTTGTGTTTAGGGTCAGAAGTATCCTTGAAAGGTTGTTGTTTTTGGTATATTCTCTACATCATAGGGATTTATTTTTTTTAGAGAAAATGGCGTCAATCATTCAAGAACACTAACTAAATAGTGAGAAAATAATATTTTTCACCTAAAATTTCCCTTAAAGTGCATTACTAGGTAGTGTATTTCAAATACTGGGGTATAACATCTAATAAAATGAAAGGCTTCTATGTTCTTGGGAAATTATTTACTCACTATGAAATAATATCTATGGAAATTCATCTATATTAGTAATTAACTTTTAGTGAATCACAAAGATGGGATGATGAATTTAGCTCTATATTATTTTGAGATTATTGGGAGAGAGTGTTCTAGGATCCTTCAAGATGCTAGTACTAAATCTAGTAGTAAAAGACATTATATTATAGTATGAGGATTTAATATATACAAAAATTAAAATCCATGGATTAAAAATAACAAAGAAATAAGTGAATGAGGGAATGGCTGATATCATTTGTAAATTATTTATGATAATTATAAAGGTATCATCGAACCTTACAATAAATGAATCAATTTGTTTTATACTTTTACCATAATGCATTTTATTCCAAGCTAGGGTATTATCTCTTGAAAAATAATCCTCAAGCCCCAAGACAAGACTACAACATTAGAATAAACATTGGTAGTAATATGAGAGAATTAATAAACCATGTTGAGAGTAGTAGTGTAAAAATTATATTGTTAAATATAGATACTTTAGGTGGGTCTCTTACAACTAAATATAGGATAAAACAAGGTAACATGGACAAGAAATATTTTAGCCTTTAGGATGAAGTGAGGTGTTAGCTCTCAATAATTTCATAACATATTTTAATTAAGGCTATTTGCTACATAAAAATTCCTATATTATTAATTAGTCAAAGACATGATGACTAAATGATATAGAAGTTATTATAAATTAGGGAAATTTTTATACACTATGGGATAGATACTCCTAAATGCTTAATGTGACATCATGTGAAGTTCCAATAAGAATATGAAATGTGTGAGACACACTATATACCCCATGATCTAGTTAACCGCATTATCACACTTATGGTGATAAGAGAGAAGGGGTATAGTTAAGTTATGTAAAATAAATGTACCCATAAGAAAAGCGATGCGATCAATGATCAACTACTTTCTTTTAAGTATTTCATTTTCTTACCAACTCTTTTGCTAAGTTTCAAGACATTACCAAAGAATTTTCATACCTTTTATATACATTTAAGTAATATTATGTTTGTGGAAATGGAAATATGTTAAATTGATATGTATATGGGCGAATGCATGAATCTCTATGAAATTTAGTATGATTATGTGTTTAATTTATGATTGGTAAAAATGTGGATTCCTTGGGAATAAGGCTAAAAACTTGCAATAGGAAGGACTTCCAACCCACAACAATAGGTTTATCAACCCATACCATAAGGACTGTAGATTGTTATACAGAAGAAGTCAAATGAATAAGGTACAACACCATTTAATGGAAATGAAGGTGATCATTTATTGATCAACCATGATTCAATAGATAACATTAATGTTCACCAAATAATAAAACTAATAGGAGAATAAGTATACTTGTAGTAGGAAAAATTTATGATAAAACTATTTTAAGGAACACATTTATGTTATGTGCAATTAAATTTTTGGGCATAGAATCCTAATATGGTTTATTTACTCCTACTTTACATAGTTATTGCATTTTTTTCAAACTAAGTCATCTTCCTATCTTCATGGGAGAGCTGGTAGATGTTTCATAAGTTCATTTTTAGTTCATAAATAATAAAACCCCTCATGGGCCCTATATAGTGGGAAATTTTGTCAAGGATGAGAGCTAGTTTCTAGTTACCTAGATTATCTTTTTTACCATTATTACTCAATAATTTTAGAAATAGAATGTGTGATTTTGAATAAAATATATTCAATATACTCCTATTAGATTGTATCTATGAGTTTAGTGTTACAATGGAATAAGGGAAATTGATTTGATATCATGTTTTTTGAGTAAGTGAGTGGTTGATGCAATCTATATAAGAAATAGCTCAAGAAAGGACCACTTAAGGTACTATTAAACCTCTTCAATTTTTGTTGTTAGATTAGATAATGCATTATTAAATTCAATTGATAATCTTAATTTTTATATATATGAATGCATATTTTGTATTTTATGAATTGTATTCCATAGATTAATGTTTGGTTTCATACTCTAGAGGAATTATTGAGGTTAGGAAATTGTAGTTCTAATAGTTATAGGGTAAAAGTACAAAGTTGTGACACACTTTTGGCCAACTTATCAGCACAAGTGAATTTTAGTAAGATTCATTCTAGATAATTTAAATACTTTTGCAACTTTTCAAACTTAAATTGTTGGCTAAATGCATATGTAGCACCACTTTGAGGTCAATTTACCAAAAAAATTGCAATTATTGAAAAATTTAACATTTCAACAACTCCTACTCATATAAATAATTTTTTTTAAAAATGTAAAAGTACCCTTTTGTAGATCCATAAGTGTAGCTTTAAAATATTTATTTATTTTAAATAATAATTCAAATATTATATATATATATATATATATATATAATTTGTCTAAAAGTAGGTTATCAACACAAAAATATTAGATTGATTATCATGCTAAGATAAATACTAAAACTTAGTAAAAAAAATTTAAAAAAATATGATGCCCTAGAGAAAAGAGTCAGGATTAAGATAGCATAATTTTTTTTCTATTTTAGATAAATATTTAATATAAAATTTGATGTCAAAAACATAAATTTTGGAGTTTGATAGCATTTTTTCTTTTTGTCACTTAGTCATTTTTCACTAAGTGTTGCCACAATGCAGAAGGGGGAGATTGTTGGCATATGGCTTCTAATGTTTTCATTGATGGAAATTGAAGTCATTACTTTGGTTCGTAGATTAGAATTTGGTCATACTACAAGAAAGAATTGACATCAGAGTATTACCAACAAAAATCATGAAGAATAGGGTATCTAGTTACTATCTCAATCTATTTTCTTCACCTGATCATCTTTTTGAGTTGTGGATCCCTGGGATGCTTTGTTAAGGATGAATTTTATCTTATTATTGAGTTATGTGTTACTACATTAATCATTGTATGAGTAAAGAGATCCGACAGGATGTTTTTCCCTTTATTTGCTCATTGTGGCCGACTCAATGAATGTGGTGTGTTGTGGATGTATAAGGAGTAATTATTTAAATGTTTTTATGTTCAAGTATTTTTTTTGGGTCCAAGCTATGTTGTAGCTAACTTGTGTGGGTGTGCATAATTTTTTTTTCATGATTTGAGCCGACACATGAATATTTTGTATTTTATTTCAAGGCCAATTGTAATGTCAAGATCCTTGATGTGGATATATGTAAGTCACCAATTATATCATTTTGAGAGTATGTGTAGTAAGTGCAGAAGTATGTTGCAATTATAAGAAGGGCGATTAGGTTATTATGCATAGTTTCACTTGTACATTAAGGTTTTTGCAGTGTGAGTTTATGCAGAACAAAGAAAAATTACTGAATCAGTTAGAAGGACAAAATATTGACTACAAAGCTTAACAAGAACTGTAATTAAGGATTGTAGATTCTATTCTATTATTTCACTCTTTTAGATTCAATCCAAATCATTTTAAGGTAGTGAGCCTATCTTATTTTAGCAGTGAGCTCTAGGCAGTGTGCCTGAATGCAAGTGCATTCCCATTTTGTAATCTTTCTTTTTGGTATACTCATATTATATTGTGGATTGGTCATCCACCATGGTTTTTCCCCTAATAGGGTTTCCAAAAAAAGAAAATTGGTGTTACAGTGTTGTGATTGTTTTCTTTTTGATCATTGAATGCTTGAGTGAGTTACATATCAAAATAATAAATTTTTGCACAACACTGATTCACCCCCCCTCTCAATGTTGCTTGTTTCTAACACTATGGATAATTAATTTGAAAGTGAATACATTTTAGATGAGTAGATGGTGAAGGTGGCAAAAACTAAACTTAAAGGTCATGGTCTTTTATGGTGGGACTATGAGCAAGCAAAGAGGGGAAAACAAGGCGAGTCAAGGATAACTTCTTGGGACAAGATGGTGCAAAAACTAAAAGGTAAGTTTCTTCCAAAGGATTATGATGTTCAATTGTATAAAAAGGTGCAAGGATTGAAACAAAAAGATCTAGATGTCAAGACATAAACATACGAGTTTTATAAACATGTATAAGGGCAAGAAGGGATGAAGATGAAGTTATGAAAGTGGTTAGATACCTGGGTGGTTTGAGATTTAATATACAAGATGAACTTGTTGTTGCTAACCCAAAGTTTGTTGAGGAATGTTTCCAATTAGCAATCAGGGTGGAGGAAAATCTTAAAAGAAGGCAAGAGAAATCAGTGAGAGGAAGAGGAACTAGCAGAAGAGGGAGAGTAGCAATCCCTACATCAAAGCAGCCATTGGATAAACAAGAAGGAGCAAATAAAGGTAAGGAGGAAGATGTTGATACTAGAGGAGGTTTTAGAGGTAGAGGAAGGTTTAGTGGTGGTAGAAACACTAATAATTTTGTAGGGAGAAATTATACTTGTAATGAATATAGTCATTCATCTTGGAAATGTCTTGAAATGGTTGCTAGTTCATCTAGTGGTGAAAAGAGAATTGATACAAGAGCACAAATCATTCAAGAAGAGGAGTGTGAGAGTACAAATTCTACAAGTTTAAGAGCTGCTCCTAAAATAGGGGAAACACTGATGATGAGAAAGACTATATTGAAGGCAATGAAGGAAGTGGACTCCTTTGCAAAGAAAGAGCCTCTTCAAGACTACTTGTAAGTGCAAAAACAAGGTATGCAAGATTGTAATTGATTTTGGTTCAATAGAGAACATGGTGTCAAGTGAGATGGTGAATAACCTAAATTTATAAAAATTACCTCATGAATTTCCTTATAAAGTGTCAAGGTTGAGTGATGGGAATTCTTTGTTGGTTAATGAAAAAGCTATGGTAGATTTCCCAATTGGAGGCTATAAATATCTAGTGTAGTTTGTGATATTATTCCCATGGATTGTTGTCACCTACTCCTAGGTAGACCCTAGCAATATGTTGGGTGAGCCTTGTATGATGGTACATAGAACACCTATACAATAATGAAGGTTGGGTGAAGGTTTGTTTTAACTCCTTTGGTGGAAGATGAGAAAGGTAAGGTCAAAGTGATAGTTTGTGGAAAGAAAGAGCTAGTATAAATTGTAAATGAAGACAAAAAGTAAGGGTTTGTAGACAGTTCAAAGCTTGAGAAAGCAATGGCAGTAGGTAAGAAGATTTAATCAATTTTACAAGGTAAGATGACTATGAATTTGAATGAAAATATTTTGGTGGGGACCATTGTGTGTCTTATAGGTGAAAGTAAGTTCACAAAACTAACTAAATCTACATGTACATTGATTAAAATATCTAACAATACAATAAGTAGAGAGGATAGTAAGATGGGACAAAAAAATGACAAGATAGTGGGGCAATTGACAATAACGTAGGGATAGTATGGACAAGACAATAAAAGAAGTTGAAAGCCTTAGTTTGAAGAAAAAGAGAAGTTAGATGAGGGAGCCCAAGGTAAGAGTTTGTTTGATTGCATGAAGGTAAGTACTTTGCCATGTTTTGGTTAGAGAATAGATCAAATACCATCATCAGGTTTGTATGAAAAGAGGGAGATAGTTTCAAATGTGAATAGGAAGGAGAATGCAGGGCAGATCCTAAGATCATAGTATATGGACCAAGGGAAAGAGCTTGAAGGTTAGAGCACATGTGGAATGTATGGATAGATAGACACAAGGAAAAACCCTTGTGGCAAGAGTTCTTTTTTTGTGGGGGTGTATGGTGTTGGAGCACCTACTCCGCCATTTGCAAGATTTAATAATTAAAGATGTGATCAGTTATCCATCTAGTTGTGATATGGATGTTTTGAGTTTATTTAATCTAAATAAGGTCTAAAAATACCATTTAATATGTAATTTGGTGATCAGGAGTCTTGGGTGTCAAATGTGTGAAAGTTGCACAAAAAAATGCAAATATTGTCAAGTGGAAAAAAAAAGTTGTCAAAATACAATTTTGAGGGAATATGAAGTGTTTGTATTTAAATACATGTTAGTAACATTGGAGAAGTTTAAAATAAATTTTAATTGCTATATAAATCCTCAAAGGGCTTGAAGATGGTTGTTAGTTCATTTCTTGAAGAATTTCCAAAATAAATACAATGTTTTCTCTACATATTTCTAAGTTTTTTAATCTTTGTTCTCTCTGTATGGAACTGTATAGGCTTGAACTGCTCTAAAATTCATTGGATATCATTCTAGCATGTTTTTCAGTTCCATTAGAATCCATTTTGATAGTCTCTTATTAATTTGAGAGGAAGATCACAAAAGTTTTCTATAAGTGCCTATTAAAAACAATGAAGACCCTATTTTGAAGATAAAATTACAAATTAGTCATCCCACCTACTGTATAAACCTATGATTTAGTGGGATGACACATTTAATGGCAGGTTATATGCCTAAGTGGTTTGGTAGGTTGTGGAGTCGACCTTTTTTTATATGGACTGAAGCCCTAGGGCTGGGAAATGTGTTTTCCCTTGTGAAATTGAGTTACCCAAGAAGGGCTTTGAGGAGTTGTTTAGGGAATTGGTCTTAAGAAGTGTTCCTAAGGGAATCTGTTTGAGTCATTGGCAGTGTTTCATAAGTCTAGAATTGAAGAGTTCTTATAAACCCTAGGTCTTTTGCAAGAAAATGGAGGGTTTGGTGGATCACCAGGTTAGAGGTCATAAACCTGAGAATGTGTTCCATAGAAAAATGTCCCCTTGTCATTTTCATGGCCTTTAAGGTCTTGTTTGATGGTGTTGGAACTATGTTTCTCTAATTTTATGTTGTAACATGGCTTGAACATGCTTATTTAGGTATTAAAACTCAAAGAATGACATATTGTGAAGTTGTTGTGAAGTGTTGTAATACATTTCTACATTCTTTGGACTCTATTTATTACAATTCACTTAAAAATCACCTTTTAATCATTAATCAAGTCCTATTTTGAAGTCTTGTAAAGTCTTGTAACAAGATTTCACTCTTTTGTAGGCATATTTTTACTATTTATTCCTTTCTCATGCTTTATTTGGTCCCTTTATGCCCTCATATGCTTTAATTAAGTGTGTTTTTTTAGTTATATCATGACAAGCAACATTAAATACAAAATTTTTCTTGACACACATTTTCAGGTCCTAGGTGGGACCCATTTGCCATGGGTGGAAAATGAGTTGCCCTTTTCCCCAAATTCAAAATATTTTAAATTTCCTTTCAGGATTTTATTCAAAATCACTTGATGTCAACCTATGATGAGGCATGAATAAATACTAAAGCACAAGAATTGTATAAATATGTGATTTCCACCTCATTTTACATCTCCTACACTCTCATCATCCAAGCATTCAATTTCATAACACATTCAAGCAATCTCAAGCATCTTGCAATATCTTTTCAAGCACTATTCAACCACTTTGAAGTAGCCATTGACATTACTTCAGACTTTCATTATCAAGGGTTTGGTAAGTTGATAGAATTTTCATGTTATTACTTTATCTCTCTCTTGCATTTGATTATTTTATTAAGGGATTGATTACCATAAGTGGTGTTTGACTAGGGAAAACCCCTCTTCACTAACCATCAACCATTTTTCCCCTATCGCATGTTTTTTTGCAACCTTTTGTGTTCATATTTGATAAGAATTTAGGTGTTGAATTTTTTTTTACAAGTCAACTAGGTGCTTCAAGTCAACTCATGTGTATTTCAAGCTTGGAGAAGGTTTTTTTTCTATTTCCTATAGATTTGGCTTCAGCAACCCAATGAGCAGTGATTTCCAGATATGGTGTTGCAGAGTTGTCTCCTAATTTTTCATAAATTTTGGAGAGGACGAATTCTCTACCAGTGGAAAAAGAGTCCCACCTTAGGACTGAAAATTTGAATTTTGTTAGATTTTAGATCTCGATAGTCAGAAATCTGCTTCTAACAATTTTTCACTAGGAGGAGGACTGATTCACCACCCTAGGTGAATGAGTCCCACTGTGAAAATTTAGTGACTTCAAATAGAATCCACAACATCCTAGATTCATCACAATTTCCCTAGGTGCACTCTGATTTAACCCATCTCTTTCTATTTTGCATATTTCCTTCATTTACTTCATTTTTTGAATATCGCAATGTGTTTTTAGACATAGCTTTAATTTCACTTTTGCATTCATATTTAGTCATTTAGATTAGTCAATTTCATTTAGTTAATTTCATCTAGCATAGAAAACATTGCATACATCCTAATTTGAGTGAATCATTAGCATTTTTGGCCCTATCTCTCTCCTTTTAGGTGAAAAACCCTAGAAGTGCAAGAGAAGTATTAGGGTCCCAAAAATCTATGTTTCATTTTGGTGAACCTGACTCTTGAAAAATTTGCATTTCTAATTTCATTTATATATTGCATCTTAGTTTATATTTGCACTAATATTCAATTAGGACATTGTTTTTTTATTGCATTTTAGAACTTTTTCATTTTGCATTAGTGAAAACTTCATTTAGATTTCATTTTTGCATTACATCTCATTGAAAAATGTAAAAATCTACATTTTGCATCTTTTATTTCATACTGTGGAACATTTATATAAGGTTTAATTTTTTGAAAAATGCTAAAAACCACCATACTAGGACTCATTCACCACCTAGGGTGAATCAGTCCCTCTACACTTCTTCATCAGCATTTCTGAAATTCTCTTAGCATTTTTCTGCATTACAGTTTCCTATTCCTACATTCTGTCTTTATTTTTAGAATATATGTTTTTCATTATCTATTGCATCTCAGTTTATTTGCATCATGGAATTTTCCTTCAATAAATTTGGTAATTCATTGAAATCATTGGTAGACATGTCCAATTATGCCTTTGGCTATGTGCCTAATGACCTTGAACTTACACATGCTCCTTCAACTCCTCATGATTTTCCTCCTCGTGAAGTAGACATCATTGGAGATGATGGTGATAGCATGAAAAATCTCTACAATGATTGCCTTGATAAGCTAGAAGCCAATGCATCCTTTTATCCCTCTATGAAGTCACAAGATCTTCCTACTGTTGCACCCCCTAATCACTTTGCATATTTACATCCTAAAATCACTCAAGAACCCAAGGTTCCTTACTCAATCATCTTTGATGCTCCTCTTGACTTAAAAATTCTTCTTCCACATGAACAACCTTTATCTCCTTTTAATGATAAGGATGTTAGGATCCCCATGTGTCTTCTTCCTCCTTGTCTTCATGAACAAGGAGAATCTAGCAAATGAAAGAAACCTTACAAACTAAAGAAAATCAAGTTTCCTACACATCCTCCACTTGAATGTGAAAGGAGACTTCAACTTCTTTTAAATAAAGATCTTATAATCTTACCACCTATGAATAGGTTGGTCATTCATCCTAAAGACTCCAACATACCCTATTGAAAATATCATTGTATTCTTGGACATCGAACAAAATAATGGTGGACATTAAAGGACATACTAGATAAGTATCACTTCATTGAATTTTACTATTTCCTTGTCATACCTTAAGGACAATCACATCCCTTTGTCATGCCATAGTTGTATAATTTCCTATTCTCACTATTGAATGATTCTTTCCCATCACCCACCTTGACTCATTCTTCTCTTTACCCTTTCTGGGGGACAAGACATTATTAGCCTTGTCCTTGTAATGTATTTTCCTTTCTCCCTTAACTATGTTATTCCTTTTCTGCTTATCTATTTAAGATTGAGAAACCAATAACTTAGTTAATGGTTGACTTAAATTTGCATTATTTGTTCCTTTTTTTTTTCCTTTTCATGGGTGTATCATGTTCCCCCATATCATGCATTTGATGTTTTTGCTCTTTTTCCACTTATATTTTTATCTCTATTCTTCTATTTGTCATGCATTATCTTTTTCACTTTTTTTTTGTGTTCTCCTTTTGGGGATGATGCAAAGTGTAGAGACACTATATGTCTCTTCCATGTTGACCCAAAAGGCCCTTGTCTTTTTTTCTTTTGTTTTGTGTTTTCCTTTTGGGGATGATGCAGAGCGTAGAGATGCCCTATGTCTCTTCCATGTTGACCCAAACCATGTCTTTTTACTTTTAGTTGAATTTTCTTGTGTTTTTCTTTTTTAGGGATGACACAAGGCATTGAGACTGAAATGTCTCCTTCATATTGAACCAAAAGCTTTTTCATTTTCTTTCACCTTTTCATTTTCTTTCTTTTCTCTTGTGTTTTCCTTTTGGGGATGATGCAAAGCATTGAGACTGCAATGTCTCTTCCATGTTGACTCAAAATGAACTTTCCTTTCCTTTTTTTTTTGCTTTCATTCTTCCAGTTCTATATGCTTTGGGGAATGATGATAGTTTCAAGCTCTTTAATAAAAACATTGCAACAAAAAACATACTGACCCCAAATCCATAGATCCCTTATGTGTTTGGTGTGCTTTCTTTTCTGGGGGGCAACTCCCTTTCTTTTTTTTCATTTTTACTTGATATGATGTAGCCTAACTTTGAAACATATGACTTGGCATAGGGATTTCAAGGTTGGCTCTCATGTCTTATTTTCCCTTTTCATTTTCTTTCTCTTCCTAGTTTAAAGTAATTGTTCACCAAATGATGTGTAGCAATTCCTTTAAAGTGGGGGCATACATTACCATAATTCATTTGTATTCTTGATTCCTAGTGTATCCTTGTCTTTTTTGTGATGCGTTCATCACTTTATGGATGACATTGGGTGTTATGTCCTTCATAATTGTGATCTATCTTAGCATATTACATTCCTCTTTGTGGCCTGATGTGACACACTGCATCCCCTAAGTTTTGAATATACTATTATTTGATTGGTCCTCTTTTGCATATATTAGACACAATGTTCCCTAAGTGATTGACCTTGCATGAACTAAACAAGACTCTTTTTAACATCTTTTACATTTTACACATTTTACATTTTTTCATTTTTACATTTCACATTTTTCCCCCTTGCATAATGCAACTTGCATGACTATAGTATTTTATTTTTGTTCATGAGCATTTTTCCTTATTGGCACCTTGTTAAAGTTATCAGTGGGTATAACTTTAATATGGTTGAGCGGGAAGCCCACCTAGTAGCATGACCTTTCCCCATAGCCATTTTTTTTTGTGAGTGCATACCAACTAGCATATGTATCTTACCTTTATGGGATTTTTCACTCTCCAGACAACTAGTTTTGTGGCCCTAGAGTGAGTACAGTTGGGCCTTCTCACCCGGTGGATCATCAAGTGTTTTGTTTCCCTAGATTGAGTACACATTCTCTTTATTAGCCTAGTTCTAATCCAAAACTAGTCAAACTAATGATCGAAGCTTTATTCAATTCTTCTCAACACTTGTGTGTTCCTTTGTCCTTATGTTTAATAGTTTTCCATGGGATCTTCATCCTGGGGGCTTGATGATCCCTCTTGATTGCTGTATTTCATCTTGCTAACATAAGTACATTTGAACCCTCCTCTCGATGTTCATGGCTACTTTAGTGTGAGTTTGAAGCAAGTTCATCCTCTCACTAAAGTGGGGGCTAAATGTGTTGTAATAAAATGGCCCCTTGTCATTCTCATGGCCTTTTAGGTCTTGTTTCATGGTGTTGGAACTATGTTGCTCTGATTTATTGTTCTAACATGGCTTGAACATGCTTAATTAGGTATTAAAACTCAAAGAATGATGTCTTGTGAAGGTCTTGTAAGACATTTCTGCATTCTTCTAGACTCTATTTATTACAATTCACCTAAAAATCACCTTCTCATCATTAATCAAGTCCTATTTTGAAGTGTTGTAAAGTCTTGTAATAAGATTTCATGCTTTTCTAGGTATATTTTAACTATTTATCCCTTTCCCATGATTTATTTGGTCCCTTTATGCCCTCATATTCTTTAATTAAGTGTTTTTTTGAGTTATATGCTGAAAAACAACATAAAATACAACATTTTTCCTGACACATATTTTAGGTCCTAGCTGGGACCCATTTTCCATGGGTGGAAAATGAGTCCCCCTTGGCCCCAAATTCAAAATATTATAAATTTCCTTATGACATTTTATTCAAAATCACTTGATGTTTTCTTGTGATGAGGTATGAATGGATACTAAGGAACAAGAATTGTATAAATATGTTATTTTCACCTCATTTTACATCTCCTACAATCTAATCATCCAAGAATTCAATTTTATAACACATTCAAGCAGTCTCAAGCATCTTGCAATATCTTTTGAAGCACTATTCAAGAACTTTGAAGCAACCATTGACATTACTCCATACTTGCATTATCAAGGGTTTGGTAAGTTCATAGTATTTTCATGTTATTACTTTATCTTTCTCTTGTATTTCATTATTTTATTAAGGATTTGATTACCACAAGTGTGGTTTGACCAATGCAAGCCCCTATTCACTAACCCTCAACCAGTTTTCCCCTATTGCATGTTTGTTTGTAGCCTTTTGTGTGAAAATTTGAAAATATTTTAGGTGTTGAAGACTGGTTTACAATTAAAATAGATGCTTCAAGTCAACTCAAGTGTATTTCAAGCTTGGAGAAGGTTTTCTATCTATTTTTGTAGATTTGTCTTCGACAACCTGACAAGCAGTGATTTTTAGATCTAGTGTTGTAGAGTTGTCTCCTAATTTTTTAGAAATTTGGGAGAGGATTGATTCACCAATAGTGTTGAATGAGTACCACCTTATGATTGACAATCTAAATTTTGTCAGATTTTGGATCCCAAAAGTCAGAAATCAGCTTCCAACAATTTTCACCAAGAGGATGATTGATTCACCACCCTGGGTGAATGAGTCCCACTATGAAAAATTAGTGACTTCAACCAGCATCCACAACATTCCACATTCATCACACTTATCCTAAGTGCACTCTGATTTAATCCATCTCTTTTTGTTCTGCATATTTCCTTCATTTACTCCATTGTTTGCATATCATAATGTGTTTTCAAACATAACTTTTATTTCACTTTTGCATTCATATTCATTCATTTAGATTAGTCAATTACATTTATTTAACTTCATCTAGCATAGAAAAAATTGCATACATCCTAATTTGAGTGAATCATTAACATTTTTGGCCTTATATCTCTCCTTCTAGGTGAAAAACCCTAGAAGTGCAAGAGAAGATTTAGGGTCCCAAAAATCTATGTTTTGAAATGGATCATGGATTTTGTGGTTTTGATAGACAATTTAACTCTCTCAAGTGAGATTTTTTTGAAAACAAAGAGAATAGGAAGTACTTCCTTTGTTAAATAGGGCTAATTGAGTAGCCTAGAAGTAGGACAGTCTATTGATTCTTGATGTGGGGTCAAAGAAACTTCTAGTAATCTATTGGTATATTGTGTTGGGAATTGTTTCAAGGCTTAATGATGTTTTTTTGGACTTTGTTTGGTTTCCTTCAATATATTTCATCAAAATTTATGTTTTGAGGGCTAATAGCTTATTGGAGAGGATTTGAGACAATTTAATTATTGTGTTCAAAGAGAAGATTTTCCTATTTGTGTTGGGTCATTTTGTGTTGAAAGAAGGTTATCACCACCTTTCTTGCATCGGTGAGGCTCAAAAACTATCCTTGTATTGCATGAGATGGCCAAATGCTACTCAAGGAATTAAGGACCTAATGGACTCAATAGAGTCACAATTGACCAGTGCCTTTGTAACATATAAACTTATAAAGGATAGAAACTATGCCTCTTAGAATTCAATTTCAGACATACAAAGAAAAAATTTCAGCCTAAAAAGACAAAATGAGGATGTTATAAGGTGATTTAGACATCTTGGAGACATGGTTAAGTGTAAGCATATTCTAATAGAAAGTTCTCTCACTGAAGCTAAAAATATTGACAAGATAAATCATTATCCAACTACTCCAAAAGAGAGAGAGGAAAGCTTGGTGGAGTCGGAATTGTAGACATGGAAAATATACTAATATACTTGATCTTGATTACTAACACCGATTTCTCCTCAATCATCCCCTTCCTAATTGTTTAATCAAACAATCCGTATTGGATTGAATTCATCACATTTTGTTTCTATTTAATTAAATAATTCATTTTATTTGATTAAATATCTAAAGTCATCCTTTTAAATTAAAAAAAATTAACCTTATTTGATTTAATCTTATATCAGCCTTCTTTAATTAAATAAATCAAAATCTTTTATTTAAATAAATCTAAATCATATTCCTCTCAACTTTGATTTAAATCAATCCAAAAGTCTAAATCAAATAGTCACATCAAGTAATCTCCTATTAAATTAATCTAATCCTGATTAATTTAATCCTAATCACCTAAATCCTCTAGATTTTACAACTTGCACAATAAATCAATTTATTTGATTTATCATTTCTTCTATTATCATTCAAAAGGGCATCAAGATGGAATATTCTTCAAATTCAAATTTTCCTTCGCACACGTCTTATCCTCCAACATGGCATTAACTCCTCTTACATTGTCTCTTACATGTCTCCCACTTGGCATTTAAGACTCTTTCTTCTCCCTCTAACAAGAAAACTTTCAAATTTCAAATTTGAACCTAATAGCATTTATCATTCACAATAACCAAAATGTGCTCAAGCTTCCTCCATTCACATCTTCACAAGTTGCACTTGCCCATTGGATGTTGAATGATCCCACATTCATTCATTTTGTTCATTCCTCCATCTTCTCCTTCTATAAATACAAGGTTTCTCTTCGTAATTTGGATCCACAACTTAGAGAAAAGTTACTCTCTTCACATTAAAAGTTAATTTTATCCATTTCATATCAAGTGTTCATCATTTTCATGGTTTCATAGCGAGGTTATGCTAAAATTTCATCAAGGAGCACCAATCTTCATCAAAGATCATCATCAAGCTTACAAGGGATTGGTAAAGGGAAAATTTTCACATCAAAATGACACCAATTCCCCATGGGGTTGAGAGTTTGTTTGCTTTGAATAGGATTTAATCATTTTTATTTGTGTTCTTCATTTATTCCTTGTTATTTGCATTTCAAATGAATTATATGGGGAATATTAGTTTTAACTTGCATATGGATCTAATCTTGTGTTTGTTTTCTATGTTTGTGTAGGTCTAGGATTGGGTTCAACATTTGGCACTAGAGGGAGGGTGAATATAAAGAATCCAACACATTTTCTTGATAAATTTTTCCTTTTTTTATGTTTTTTGTCTTCTCGGGTCAAACAACGCCACTGGGACAAATTGTGATTCATATGTGGTCTTTGTTTTTCCAAATAGAGCTGCTAGTTTCACTAGAGCACTGCTCAAATCCTCAAATAGTGTTGCTTGGTCCAAATAGTGCCGCTACCTTGAGTTCAAACAGCATCGCCTTTTCTTTCTTGCTTTTTTACTCAAACTTAAAATTGTCATATCTTGGTCATTTTGTTATCTTTTTCGATGATTTTTTTTCTAGTAGGGTAGAATTTCATAAGATATCAATGGTATAGGTGTCTCTCAACTTTGATAGAGTTAAAATTTTCAAATTTTCACCTAATGTCAAATCACAATGAAACTTGGTCAAAATTTTAAGGTTTTTATGCTTAATCGTTTATCTAACCCTCATGTCTTCTTGTTTCTTGATTTCATCTAACATTTGGAGCTTGTATTGTAGGTTTTAAAGGATCATGGAGCATAGAATTCAAAGAAAAATAATTATCACATGATTGTAACAAGTAGTTTTAAACACTTTGGAAGCAATTATAATCCCATTCTTAAGGCTTTGTTATATTCAAGTTTTAGGACTCAATAATTTTCATTTGGGCTTAAAAATAAAAATCAAAGGGATTACAAAGAACTTTAGGAAACCTACTACATTTTATTTTGGGCTTAACAATAGAACAAGCAAACTTGACATTTCAATCTTAGTGCATAAAAAGAACCCATTCTTGCTTTGAAGGTTAAAATGAACATGTGTCCTATATGTTTTGTAATATTTTACAAAAAGTAATCTCATTAAAAGGATGTATGCACTTCTCTCACACCTCATGGAGATCTTGAGAATCAAAAATCCTTTTTGTGACATTAAGTTGTGTAAGTAATCACCCACACATTTCATTTGGTATTAAAAATTGAACAAATCTTGTGAGTGTGAGTGTAACACATTGCGTGTGTTCTCTCTTTGTTTCTAAACAAAGATTGATAAAAATACGGATGTGTTTACTCACTTTTTTGTTATCTTAGAGGGCCTACCTTGTGGTAAAAAACAATCACCCAAGGGAACAACCCAACTGGGAATACGCTAAATCCAAGCGACTTCCACTTGGGATATAAGTGTGGGTACTTGAGGAAAGGAAAGTATCATGAGGATTGTTTCGATGAGAAGGGCACCAATGGCCTCTCACTGCATGGATGATCCCCCATGAACAAAATTCCCACATTAAAACCCTTTATTTAGAAAATCCAAAATCCTAATCTATTTTTTAGTGCAAGAACGGTCATTCTGAAGCTTCCCCACACTTTTACGACTTTTAGTAGATATGGAAAGTATGCCATGGGAGATTCATAGGTATTGATGCTTGGCTGACCTGAGAAGCGAGTGCACTATAAGGGGGAGCCTGTGTGGTCAAATATCTAACCATCCATTGGAAATATGCATAGCTGGACTTTTCCAAGTGGGGACTCAACAAATATTATCTCAAATATCCATAGTGTTGTACTTGTTCTCAAAATCGAAACACTTTGGTTGATTGAAAATATTGGAAAAACAAACACTCAGCATGAGCACCAAATTTCAAACCCTTTAGGAGAAGCAAATATCTTTGAATGAATTCACATGCTATTGCTTACCCTTGGGATTCATATCCTTAGAGGCTTCTAATAATTTGGATTTTATCTCAATTTCCTCATACTAAAGTAAAAATTAGGTAGATTTTACCTTGATTTTCCTTGATTTCCACATAACACACTTTGTGGGATAAGAGGGGATTTGAGAAATTAGACATCTAGTTTCAAAATCTAATTAAGAAAGTGTTCATGATAAAAATAATCCACTCAACAAAGATAAAAGACAAATTGAACCCCACACATGTGCTTGGTATCTTTTGGTCATATGGTATTCCATGCAAACATTGCTCTTTTAGTTTGAATTAATCATAGAGTAAAGAATGTTCTTCAATATCTTGGTCTTGTAACAAGGTCCTTTTAGATTCATTTAGGATCAAAAAAACCAATCATTTCATCCATCTCAAACATCAATCAAATCCCATCTCACAAAAAACTTTTGAAAATTTGGAAAAATCATTCATACTAGACTTTTGGTAAAATCCTTCAAATCAACATCAAAATCACCTTGTTTGGCTAAGTGTGTGTGGATGAATCCTTCCTCATACACCTAGTTAAATTATCATCTTGAGGAAAATTTTATTCCAAGACAACATCTAACCTCTTGGAATTTATGAGTTCATTATCAAATCCAAATCAGATACAAATAGAAATCAAATCCAAATCAAAATCCCAAATCAAAATCCAAATCAAATCCAAAATAAAAAAACCAAAAGTCCTAAAGTCTAGTATCTCTTTCAAGGTTATTAAAAGTTCAAACACCCATACCATTCACCCCTTTCAACCTTCATCTCATCATTGGTTGTAAATGCTTTAGAGGTCAACAAGTTCAAATCACAAAGAAAAACATGAAATATAAACTTGATCCATACATTATGAGTGGTCTAAATCAACCAAACTTTCAAAGCCTTACAATGTTGATAGATTATCAAAACTCACAATTAGACAATCCATACATGGGATCATTATCTCCTACAAAGCTCCATGGTACAACAAATGTGAGTATTCCCAATCAAAATTTTAGAATACTTTTCCCTATTGTAGATTTAAATCAAAGTCCAAACCTATAGATCTATCAACCAAGCAATCAATGCAAGAGTTTTCAACAAAGCAACATTATCCTGGCACCAAATCCATACATTCCAAATGTGAATATACCAAGTACATGTTTACCAAACATGAAAATTTCAAATCCACACTTGGTAAACTCTAGGATAGATATGTTTTCAAATCATACAAATGTTTTTAAAATTCCAAAAACTATGTTGACAACTCCATGTGTTGATCCAAGGCAAGGTCACACCATGCAAAATAAATGTTACCTAAATCAAGGCAATGTGATTCCAAACCACAACAATGTTCAATTCCAACCTATCTGCAATATCTAAGTATCATCCCAAATCATAACATTGTCCAAAATCAATCAGCACACCTCAAAGATTAATCACCACAAGTTCAATCACCATCACAAATCCCACAAGGTAAAAAACAAAAAATACACACCACTTGGGAAATTAATTGAATCGGTCATTCATCAGTTGGTGCAGGAAAAATAATCACAATTCCCACCTATGACAACTATCAAGAGACCTTGGTAAAACTATTGTGGTATAATGAAAATCACATTTGTGATTATCACAAAATAAAGGGACAAACAACATCAAATTGTATTTGGCTCAAAAATCTCATCAAAAATCCGATTGATCAAAAGATGATAACTATTGCTAGGGACAATGATCAAGATTCAATCACTAGCAATATCATTGACAATATCCTTGCCACAATCATTAAAAATGATGATCAAGATACTTCAACCAATGATCATGTTGAAAATGTCTCTACATCACCTAATGAGCTAGAGGACATATCTCAATAATTTATTCCAAAGCATGATCAACATATTTCACCAAAGTTTAGTAATGGTCTTTTATAAGACATATTGACATCCTTTGACCTCATGGTTGTAGATATTGAAGGAATCTTCAAATCTATACTTGATCCAAATCCACTCAAAGATCAAGAGGATATTGAACCAGTTCCCATTCCTAATGATGATGTCCAAGAACCCTTTGTAAACAATTCATCCTTTGAAAATGATCCATGTCAAGAACTTGATCTAAAGCCCACCTAAAGAAATTCCAAAATTAATCAAGATCAAGGATTCATGACTCCAAGATACTACAATGATCTAATGGACACTCTCCTATCTATTCAAGATTTCACAAATGATGATCACATCCATATAGCACATACTCCTCCATCTACCCATGAGATGCTTTCTTTAGATGGACACATAGATGATCTTCATTCAAAATAGGAATCCTTTACTCCCAAGATTACTACACAAAAGGAGTAGGTTATTGATTCCTATAGTCAAATTAAGTTGTCAACATCAAAATTGGATATATCCCAAATTTAGACTGAAGACATCATATGTAAAAATATCCAGAATTATTCACTCAAGGAAATAGGTTAGACATAACAGAACATCTTAGACTTATCTGAGCAGCAAATTGAAATAACATCATCTATAGTGGCCATTTATCAGAGAATACTTACTGAACAAGACATCTCAAAACTGGTGGAATCAAGGATCAAAGGTGCTACTACTGCCCTACGGGGGGCAACTATGTCTCAATAAAATCCCAACATAGGGAGCATGAAAAATCCTTATGATGAAATCAATGCCAATACTACAACCAACCACATCACAAATCTTCATCCACCCATCACCCGATCCACAAATTGGGACCAACATAAAAATAACAATGTAAATCAAAACAAGAAGAACATCATCAAATGAAAAGAACTAGTGAAGCATGAAGTAAAAATCAAATACACATGGATACCAAAGAATACAAAGAAATATTATCCCTATCAAACTCCATTAGTGAAAGAAAATATGAGGAAAAATAAAAAAGGGAAAAGTATCCATCGAAGATGTCCACAAAAGAAAAAGAAATATTTTCAAGCAATGTGCAAAGTGTATCAAGTAGTTGGTCCTAATTCCATGCACACTTTTGTATCCACCCATCATTGCTCATCTTCCCAAGTTTGGAGAGTCAAAGGTTCCAAACTATCAACCAATCCATCTTTTATTCCTAAAAACACTCCATCCATTCTTCCACGCATGATATCCAATTCTCACATTGACGGTGTACTGGTAGCCACCTTTCATCATAATAATTTAGAAGGCACTCTATTGCAATGTGCACATAAAGACAAAGTTAGCTCTGGTTTCAACAAAGAAGATTAGGAATCTCAAAAGTTTCTTTCAAGTGCATGTATCTTGGAAAAGAAACTTCTTTAGGTAGGATATTGATGGCACATTATGATATAAGCATCTACTTCAACACCACCAGGTGGTTTAGCATGAGATTAAAATCTTTAAGAAAAATCCAAAAAAAATAAAAATATGAAAATCCAAAAAAGGATTGAAAATAGTAAAGAAAGAAAAATGTCCTTTAGTGAAAACCATTATGGTGGTGCTTTGGATAGGTACCATGATGAAAACCTGGTAAATAGGAATCATGTGTAGAATTTAGCAGATCTACATGCTCTAGTTTAGGTTGAGGCATCTCATTCCACCCATAATAAATCCAACATTCCATCCATCTTCTCTTGATCTTGACAAAGTTTGGTGCACACTTTACACTTGCTTATGGTAAACATCTTGACATGGTTCATTTTCATTGATCCTATCCTACCCAACATTATCTAAGCCATGAATCATTATCCAAATAACCATCCTCTATCCAAACACCTTATCTTATTGCAATATAATCCATATCCATCCATCCATACACCCATCCAGGCATCTATCCATGACATTTCAAACATTGCTAGACATTGGAGGAAGGTATTTACATCTTGCTTTGGGAATAAATCTTGATCTATATCCTCCAACTTATGAGGTGATCCGAACATTGGAAAACATGAAATAAAATTGGTCAAGTATTTGTGAGCCAAAATCCAAATCACCAGCACATGGAATATTTTGACGAGAAGACATTCCTTATCAAGCTTCATCAAAAATCAAACATCAATCCAAATAATCACTATCAGTCGAATCTAATTTACACTTCAAACATCAAATCAAATCATTCAAATAATTTTTTTTCCAAAATCAAGCTTCAAAATCTTGATCAATCAAATCCAATCAATCTATCATCTCAGGATATCCTTCCCAATCCTTGTGTTCCTTAACATTATCCTTGCATTTTTGTGTATCCTAAACAATGTTATCATCATCAATCCCTCATCATCTTGGGATATTCTTCCCAATCCTTGTGTTGCTTAACACTATCATTGCATTATTGTGTATCCTCAACAATGTTATCATTGCCAGTTCATCAACTCGACCAATCAACCTTAGCTTGGTTTTCAACAAAATCCCAAAATAGATCACTGATATCGTCACACATATCCATATCCAAATCGTCAAAATCATGTGAAAATCCAAAAAAATTCAAAACATATCAAAATCCAAAAACACTCATAAAAGTAAAAAAAAAACATCAAAACACAAGCTATCTAAAATGTCATGTATGACCTTAATCATAGGCAAGGATAATCTTTGATTAGCTCGCAAGACACAAAAAATCCAAAAAAAATCATAAAATCTCATAAAACCCAAAAACTTTGGAAATTTTGAAAATTAAAACATTTGTAAAACATCTCAAAAATCAAAAAAATAGCCTCAAAACACTTCAAAACTCCAAAAACATCCAAAATTTTGAAAAATCCATCTGTCCCAATCTCGCTTTATCCACAATAAACTTCCATCCATAATAAACAAATCATCACACTCACCCTTTGGCAAATAAAATAGAAACAACCATAACAATTAGCGAAAGAAAACTTCAAACACAAACTTAAAATTGAAACAACAAACTTTTAAATGAAAAATCAAACTCTTGATCATTCGCAAACATGTCAATTGACATTATATCAATAGCCTTTCAAAATAACCTATCAACTTGCCACCATCCAATAACATGTCCAAGGATGCATCCTTCCTACAATGGACATTATCTTTAGCAAAATCACATTGGATTCTTATCTAAATAAAAACAAATCCCTTCTACTAAATGTATGAAGAACATCGGCTTGTTTGTGTACTTGATATGTTCTTTTTTATTGTTCTTATTGTACTTATTCCAATGACCTCTCGATTATGTCTAATCAAAGAGATTTAGAGAGAAGGGAATGGGGTATCCATCATTATCTTTTTTTCTGTTGTGCTTGTTGGATGTTCTTGTAATATAACTTGGCAAATACTTGCTTTGTTAAGTGCATCCTAGCAAGGTTCTCGTATGTTAGGTGTGAACAAGAGTACTCCTATCTATTTTTTGATTCAAATTCCATCACACCAAGTACAATGCCATCCTGGTTCTTTATACCTTGATGCATCATATGATCTATGTGTGTTATCAAACATAAGGTAAATGGCCCTTTTAAATCCCAACTCCTCAGTAAGAAAATCATCATCATCATCATCAAAGTTGGCTTGTTGAATTCTTTTCTCATCAGAAACGGCCATGGAGGGGTCAGGTTGTCGAGGCTCCACAGATGTTGAAAATGGCCAAAGACGAATGAAGTCTCAGAAACAGCCACAGAGGGGCTAGGCTCCAGAGGCAAGGCCATCAGGGCTCCATGGATGTTCAAAATGGCAAAAGAGGGCTGAAGTCCCATAAATGGCCATGGAGGGGCGGGGCTCCAGAGGCTGGGCCGCCGGGGCTCCACAGATGTTCCAAAACAACCAAAGGGGGACAAAGCTCTGAAACCACTAAAACTTAACGAAACATTGACAAAACTTTGATAGTTCACTTAGGCACCTCAAACAAATCCCAAATTCACCAAAAAGTTGTCCCCAAAGTCAAAAATGTGGAAACTAGACCGACAGAGGTCCATGAATGTTTCCAAAATAGCCAAAGAGGAGGGGAGTTCCGAAGGGAAAGTTTTGAAACCACTGAAACTTTATAGAACATTCACAAAACTTTGGCAGTTCACTTAGGGACCCAAAAAACATCCCAAATCCACCAAAAAGTTTGCCCCAAAGTTAAAAAATGTTGAAAAAATCAAATCGAGCGATTAGGTGCCAAGTCAGCAGAAACAAGACAATGAACAGAAAAGGGATGGGGGAATTCATTTCTCTGCAAATTTGAATACCCTAAGTAGGTGAATTTGGTCAAAGATATTTGATTGTTTGAAGGCACATGACAAATTTGGGCTTGGAAAATGGGGCACGCAAAACAAGACAAGAGAAAAGCAGCCTATTGGGAGCAAAAAAAGGGGGTCCCTGCCTATGGTGGGGCATATGTGCAAAACAAGCACAATAGTAAGATGCCATCTTTTAGGTAGGTATAGATTTTTCCATACCAAGGTGAATTAGATCCTAGTAAGTGGAAAATGATTAGGCTTTCAGGTGTGTCATAAGCAGGCATAAATGATTGTTCCACCAGAAATTCATAGTGAGCATTAGTTTTTGGGAGTTGTAACTATGAAGCGATTGTGGCCATAGTGCCAACTGCCTTGTTATCAAGTCTTGGAATTTGTCTGAAATTGATGTCAACAAAGTATTTCTTGAAATCGTCAACCATTTTCTTATATGGCAACAATTTGTCGTCTTTGGTCTAATAATCATCATTGATTTGGTTAATGACTAATTGTGAGTCACTGTAGACTTGTAATTTTGTGATTCTCCATTCCAATGCTATTTTGAGTCTAGTGATTAAAGCTTCATATTCAACTATGTTATTAGTGCATGGAAACATTAGCTGATATGAATGAGGAATGGTATTTCTTTGAGAGGTGACAAAGAGTATGCCTACCCCCGATCCATGTTGAGTAAATGAGCCATCAAAATATAATGACCAAGGTTGCTTTGATTCTACTGTGAAGACATCAGCATCTGGAAATTCAATGTGCATGGGATATTTTGCTTCTAGGGGTGCTTCATCTAGTTGGTCAGCAATAACTTGTCCTTTGATTGCTTTGCAATCAATATAATGAATATTAAACTTGCTTAAGATCATGAGTGGTTTGTCCATATTTGGTGGTACTAAAACTGGTGGGTTCATTAAGTACTGCTTGATTTGTTGAAAGGCCATTTAACACTTATCATCCCATTTGAAAGGAGAATTCTTATGTAGTAGATGTGTGAATGGTAGACATTTATCTACTAGTTGTGCAATCAATCTTTATATATATTAGAGTCATCCATGTAGTGATCTCAACTAACTGATATTCCTTGGTGGAGGCATTTCCATGATTGCTTGTACCCTGGTGGGATCTACTTCAATTCCTTTTGTTGAAACTATGTATCCCAAGATTTATCTAGATATGACCCCAAAAACACATTTCTTAAGGTTCATCAAACCTTGAACTTTTTTAACCTTGCAAATATTTCGGATAATAACTTGGGATGTCCTTCTCTTGTGTCTGATTTTTCTAGTATGTCATTGACATAATCTTCCATGAATGTGTGCATCATGTCATGAAAATTTTTAGTCATAGCTCTTTGATATGTAGCCCCAACATTATTTAAACTGAAAGGCATGATGTTCCAACAGTAAGGCCTTGAGGAACATGTGAAAATAGTTTTTTCCTGGTCTTCAGGTGCAATCTTGATTCGGTTATAACCTGAGAAACCATCCATTAGTGAATACATGGAATGGCCAACCGTCAGATCTACTATGGTATCAATGCTTGGAAGATGGAAGTAATCCTTAGGACATGCCTTATTAAGATCTCTAAAATTTGTGCATACTCTAACACTTTTGTCGGGCTTGGATACAGGAACAATGTTGGAGATCCATTCTGCATAGTCAATTGATCTTATAAATCCCACATCGACGAGTTTCTTAAGTTCTTCTTTAACTAGTAGTGCCACATGAGGATGCATCTTTCTAAGTTTTTGTTTCATAGGTTTTACTCCTAGTTTAATGGACAAGTGATGCGTTATAAGATTAGGATCAAGACCTGGCATGTTTGCATAAGACCAGGAAAAGTTGACTTGATTTTCTCTAAGAAATTCCATGAACTCAGGTACTTCTTTATCTGTCATTAATGCAACTAACTGTAGAATCCCCAGCTTCTTTGCAGTTTCAAGATTAACTGCTTTTGTAGGCTCAATCAAGATAGGCAATCACTCATGATAGTGCTTTGGGAGAGTGTCAAGCATCCCATCATCTGGTGCCTTAAAAAGGTTTTCACCATCTGATACGCTCTTTGTTTTATCTTTTGTTTGATCTAATACTGCTAGATTCTGCTTTTCACCATTAGATCTTTCTTTTTTCTTTTTTTTTGTAGCTAGGAAACTTGACACTCTCTTGACTAAGGATCTCATGCTGAAAAATCACTAGTGGAACAATCATTTACATCATCTACGTAAAGGAAGTTTATGATAGATTTTTCAATTGGAAACATAGGTATATCAAGAGGTTCAGATAGATCCCAGTCAATGAGATTGAAATGTATTAGCAGTAGTGGGTTAGTAGGTTGAGTGAAATCAGCTATGGTTATGGTCATAACGGAGGTTTCTATAGGATCCAAGGTATGAGGTAGATCAATGATGGGACTATCCTCATGATAGTCTTGTTCAATTAAATCTGACTTGGTATCACTAGAATCATAGTTGCACTATAGTCCAGATTCTTATGGTTGGGTCCTTGAACCTTCTCCTTTGATTAGAGTACGCGTATACTTGTGTATCACATCAACCTATTTGTCCCTCTAGAATTCATCATTATAGATTGTATCCCATTTGTATTCTCCAGATTCTGTGTCAGAGTTATTATCAATGAAATTCTTAATTATTGTCAAGCATGCTTCCCTTGGATCAAAAATTTCTTGCAATGTGAGTATAGTATCATTCAATTTTTTGGATGTTGTTTCTTTTGAGCTAGTATCATGGGCTAGTCTTGTTTTATCTTTTGCAGCAAGTCCTGGAGGGTCAATAGGCTCAACTACTCCTTTTCTCTTTCTGATAGTACCATTACCATCATAGCCCATCTTTTGCATGATTGAATATCCCTTAGCATATTTATCAGTTGGTAACTTGATATTGATAACTGTTTCATATTCATCTTTATAGAGGAAACTTAGAATATCTCTATCCTCATAATCATCCATGGGGAATTTTTCTTTGATAAATTTTCCATTAAACTTTGTGATTGATTTCATTGGTGACTATGTTGATGTTGATGCTACAACTATCTAATGTTGCATGATAGAAGATTGTCCATGTGACCGAGGTGACGTAGGAAGATTAGCTACATAGAGAGAATATTCTCCTACTCCATTATCATTGAACCATAGTTGCTTGTCAAAGATTTTGGTTAGCTAGCTGATTTGTGTATCTACTTTTGGAGAAGTAATAGCAGGTGCTTCTCGATTGTTGGGAACCAAAGTGTCTTGACTAGCTTTGATGTTGGCACAAGTTTGACTATGAGAATTATTAGTTGGTATCATGATTTCCTGTTCATCATAAGGAAGCTTAAGAAATTGATGATATGTGGATGGTACAACTTGCATTTCGTGGATCCAAGGATGACCCAACAAGATGTTGTATCCAAGATCATGATCTAATACTTGACAGAATGTATTTTTGATAACAGGTCCCACTCTGATTGGTAACATGATTAAACCTTTGGATGCTCTTTCCTCATCATCGTAGGCTTTAATAGTAATCTTTCTTCTAGGATCAATGGAATCCTCAAAAAATCCCAAAGCCCAAATTAATTTCATGGTACATATGTTCAAACTAGCACCTCCATCTATTAGAAACTATTTGACATGAAACTTGTGGACCATGACTTCTAAGTAAAATGATGAATTATGGGGATGTGTCATGGAAACATCATCCTTTTTAGAGAATGAAAGGATGGTGGGTGAGGACAAATGTCCCACCATGGCTTGAAATCAATCCACATCTAGATCAGTGGATACAATTGTTTCAATGAGGGCTTTGTCTAGAATTTCCTTATTCGCTAGAGAAATCTTCAAAAGTTCTAAAATAGAGATCTAAGCAGAATTTTTTCCAAGTTGATTGATTAGATCATATTGATGTTGAGGCAGGGGCACAATGGATTTTGAAGGAGCACCTTTTAAGAAAAATTTATCTTTTTCCCTTGTTGTTATGTTAACTTCTCTATATTTTGTTTTCTCTTTGACTTTTATAACATTAACCCACTCGTCATTAGTGTAGATATGATTAATTATATGCTCCTCGATATGATTCACATTTTTCCCAGAAGACTCACCCTTTTGATAGTTGGGAAAGGGGTTTCGAAATGCTTGGTGGTCTTCATTTGATTGTTGGTGTCCTTCTACCTTAATGGTGTCATTTTCTATCAAGTCTTGGATTACATTCTTCAAGGCTTGACAATTATTTGTTCGATGGCCCTTACATTGATGATAATCAAAATAATATGCATCATTCCACAATGGCGGCTTCACACTGGGTTTGAAGTTAAGTTGAGGTGGTAGGGTAATTACATTCTTTTCATCAAGTCTTTAAGGGAAGATTCCAAAGAGTGCCCTAATGAAGTAAAAGTACTTTTATTGGAGAAAAATGAAGATCACTATGGATTCATGTTTGATGCATTCCCTAAGGTGTTGTTATTGTTTTTTCCATGATACCCTTGATTGTTGGTATTACCTTGATTTGGAGCAAAAGTTGGATTTTGGTTATTTGAAGGAGGAGGAGGATTGTTTCCTTGATTTGTAGCCGAGTTGACATTGTTATAGTTGTTGTTGTGAGGAACACTAAGAACAACTGGCTTAGGTGAGACATGATGTGCATCTACAACACCATCATTCACCATGTTTTTGTTGTGGGTCCAAAACTTAGATTTTTCATTGTGTTGATTTGAGGAGCAAGGATTGTCTCTATCAAGTTTGATTATTCCCCTCTGGACTAATGCACTTTCAATTGTGATTGCATTTTCAATCATTTTCTGAAAAGATGGAGGAAAATGAAGATTTAGAGGATAACTCATCTCTTGATCCAAGTTGTTTATGAAGGTAGTGATCTTTTCCTTTTTTAAGAACATGACATGGATACCTAGCGAACAATCTTCTCCATCTCTAAAGAAATGTGACGAATGGTTCGCCAGGTTTTTACTTAGCCTTGCATAGATCAATAATTGTTATTTGGTGTTGTATGTTATAGGAATATTGTGAGATGAACTCGTTGAACAATTCCTCAAAATTTTTGATAGGTGGTGTGATTTTTGATAACCATTCCATATATTGGCCTCCAAGATGTCATGGAAAAAAATGCATTAAGTATGTATCCTCACGAGAAAACTCTAGAGTCATGTTTTAGAAGTCCCTAATATGGTCAATTGGATTTGATTTCCTGTTATAATGATCAAACTTTGGGATTTCACAATGTTTAGGAAACAAAATCATGTTGAGACGCTGGTCAAAGGGATATGGACATATATTATCAAGAGCATATGTCTTTGTTGTGGCTCCCCATTGTAGATCTTTAATTTTTCCTTGTAGTGTTTTAACTTGTTGAGTCAAGGCACTAAGATCAGATAAGGGTGTTTCATCAGGATTACTCTTTATGTTCTCAGTATCAAAATCATGAGGCAATTTAGCTCCTTTGTCAGTGAGATATAGGAAATACTTTTGTTTGTCACATGCTAAGATCTTTTCTACTGCTTTGAGAAATTTAGGATCTTGTTCGGTCTCTCTAAGGTGACACTCTTCTTGTTGATCACCACTATCCTCAAGGTTTTTGCTCAGATCTCTATTAGAAGTAAACAGATTATTTTCTCCTTCAGCCATGTTTTCTTCAAAAAGGGGATTTCGACTCACACTATAAAGAGGATCACTATTTTCACCTTTTGCTTGAGTTCTTGAGGTATGATCTTCTTGTTGAATATCTTCCTTTATTTTATTATATTGTGATCATGTGAAAACAAGCATATCATTTCAAGATTTTCTTTTAAAATTAGATCATAGTTTGATGAGTTCAACCAATGATGATGTTTTAATCTGATAAGATTGGAAATCTTATGATATGAACAAAACTATGTTCCTAATTTGTGGTTGTGGCTTCCAATGATAAAGGATGTTAGAATCCTCTTGGGAGAAGTTGAACCAGGAATTTAGAAGTTTGTGATGAAAGGTGCACTTGTAAGATTTGATCCTTGTTTTCGAAGAATGATCGGTATATCAAATAGCCTATTCCAACTTACTGAAGTATTTGACTAGGATGTGTCAAATATTTGATAAAAGGTTGTGGTATATAGTTGAAATCAAGAGGCTGATTGTGATTGTGTCATTGTGAGAGGGCTCTTCTTTGAAAATAGGCTCGTGAATCTAGAGGGTCTACAACATATTTGTCAGTAAATCCCCTGATAAAATATTGGTATCTATGGAGAAATTTGCAATAATGGAGCAAGAAATTTTGACTCTTGTATAAAAACTTCTTTCGTTGTAAGGTCTTCTTGTAACCTAGATGTTTCTTGGGTTTCTTTATTCTATTGGAAATTGACTTATTGACAAACTTGGTAGATTTCAACTCCCTAAGCATGAGAGAAAATGTTGATATGTTACTGGACCGAGAATGCTATAAACTCAGATCTGTCAAAAATGATGATTTGGGAAAAGTGATAGATGCAATATTCTATACCCTATATGTGCTCCAGAAATAGGGATATGCACCAAAGAAATGGTCAAATGTGCTAGAATATGTCCCAGATGCGGTACTCTATATCCTATATGCACTGCAAGAAAAATGTTATGATAGTGACTGAAAAGTTTGTTTTTAGAAAATCCAACATATGCGCCAAAAGACTCAATGCATTAAAAGAGACCCTAAAAGTGCTGAATTAACCAGTGAATGTGCTAGAATAGACCTCATATGTGCTAGAATATACCCTATATGCGCTAAAACAATTTTTCCAAGGTAACTTTTCAAACAATTTGTGAGCAGTTTCAGCTAAAATTTGACATGTTCATTTTGGATGATCTTTTATCTAAATTATTGTGATTGAAAACACAACAAACACTCTGAAAAATAGTTGTTTTTAAGTCCTATAGTAAACATCAAGTGTATGTTTCAAAAATGTTTTTCAAAAAGTGTTTTCACAGGTTTTACACATGACAGACAGTTCAAGTAGACTCACTCTTAGTACTTAGGTAGGCCATCATAATAATCAATAGCCCACATATTAGAACTGCATCAACTCACACAGCCATGTCACCCTCGTAGGGGTGCCCCTTTTTTTGTCTTTTCCAGGCGTGTACTCAGAGTGACGAAGTGGATACCGGATCCCCTGAGAAAATGGTCCTTGGTAGTTATATGGTGAGTATCTTGGGGGTAGATTCTTCCCTCCCCTTGCACTGTGATTATTATAATGTTCAAAAACTGACTTCAGTTGGATACTACACTAGGTTCATAGTAAGGGTTTCTGTTTGGTGCAGTAATAATAAACTCCCTCTAGAGACCTCCCAACCTTTAGAACAAAGGATTTGGGGATGGTTATCTTGTACACTACTAAAAAAAGAGGATTTCCCCTTATTTTCTTTAAATTTTATAGTGGGGCGGAATAGCCTGGCTTTGGCTTGAACCCACTTGAGTCATTCCTCTTGGGTGAGTACTTTTTCCCACAAGAGCAGGCCCTCTACATGATCTAATAAAACAATTAAATTACATGAATTTAAAAGGAAAGTTTGGTATTTTGGTCACCCAATTAAGGGGAGAGCATAGACCTATTGCCATAAACACAGTAGACATTGTTCTTTTTAAAACCCAAATCACAATGATCTAAACTATGTGAAGATGCTGCTTCACAAAAAGCATGGGATTCATTTTAACCACAAAATAAATGTGTGATGACTATCCTAGATTGCTTCATTTTGAATCCATATCTATCCTAGGGTTGCTTCTTTTTTAAAACCAGTTGTGACTATCCTAGATTGGTTCTTTTTAATCCAGAAAAAGGTTATGTTTGCGAAAGGCATCAGACTTAGAAACCTATTTAGTTACAACCTGCATGTGCTAAAATATCACCTATATGCTCAACAATAATAAGTTAATGTGCTAAAATAGATCCTAAATGTGCTACAGAAAATCTCAAATGTACTACAAAAACTCCTAAATGTGCTAAAACAAAATGCAACTAATTTTTTATTTTATTTTTCAAAAATATTTAATAAACTGAGCTGGGTATATGCAAAATTTTGTCTCGTATATGCATCATTTTGTTCCTTAAATGCACTGAAACAGTTCTTGGATGCACCTAAGTACCTGGAAAAGCACTATAATAAATCACAGATGCTCTATAGAAACATGTGTATGTGCTTCAAAAATCCTCGTATGCATTAAAACGAATTTTTTGTCAAAAATTTGAATTCCAAAATGCGAAATCCTTTCAGAAAACCTACAGATAATATTAAAAATGAGGCAAGGCTCCATGGTGGGCAACATAAATGTGTGATCAATTTTATGTGTTAAATATGTAAAAACAAATGAATCAAACACACCAATAAGACATTATATCAAAAATAGAACATTAAAATAATAGAGATGCAAACTCAGTACCCTATTATCGATGTCGTCCTATCATCATCTATCTCCAATGTTTTTGTTGATTCCAACTGACTCTCAGATTGTGCGCTAGGCTTAATGAACAGTCTTCCTAGAGAACAAGATTGAATATGAAATGCATGTAATACTAAGACATGATTATTCCAATGCTAAACATGATTGCTAAAATGAAAGATTATGATAATGTTATGAATAATAAAGCCATAACGATAATGTTAGAATGCTATAATGCTAGAATGTAATTAATCTCTATTTGATCCGTTGTGTTTTGTAACAATTGCTTGGATTGGCAGTGTTATTTATAGAGTTTTTCAAAAGCTTTTGATTGGCTGATACGATCAACGATTGTGAAAATTCTTGGCAGATCAAACAGTTGAGGATGGATAAGACTGAAGAAAAAGAGAAGAAAATAGAAAGCAAGATTTGTTTTCTTTTCTACAAAAGAGGTAAGATAAGATGATAAAGATGAATTGTAAAAAAATCATCTTTTTGTGAGATTATGGAAAGATTGTGAAGAAGATAAATAATGGATTATTAAATTCAATTATTCATTTATGGGTGACATGGAGATTTTTCTTAAAATAGAATATTTACCCCAAATTTGAAGAATAATGGAAGATTTCATAATTAAATAAAATATTTAATTATGATTTTGAAAAGATATGGAAGATTTTTAATTAAATAAAGATATTTAATTAAACTTTTTCAGAAATGGTATGTAAATGAAATTAATTAAATAAGATATTTAATTAACTAGAAGAAGAATTTGAAAAGAAATATTTAAACTTAATTAAATAAAAAAGACTTGATTAAATTCAAAAAGTGATAATTAATTAAAATAAATAAAGTGTATTTATTTAATTAATCAAGTGGACATATGAATATGAAATAATTAAATAAAAATCGATTTATTTAATCATGATAGAAGAATAAATTGAATGAACAATATAATTAAATTAGTTAAATTTAATCATATGTAGAAGACTTTAAGAAAAATTAATTAAATAATATATATTTAATTAAATGCTAGGATTAATCAGACATGACCAATTTTATGCATATGGAGTACTTTGATATTCTTTTTACTTTTCTACTTAATGGATACATCGATAATTCAAAAAAAAAATGGTCAAATACAAAACTGATAGCACATTAGATAAGTAATTTTATGATGAATCTTGGTGGACTAGATGCTCAAGAGGATTCTCTTATGACATTCTTTGGAAGGATTCCAATGAGAATGAATTGGTGAATAAGAATACCCAAGAGTGTGGTGGTAAGGTACTTTGGAGACATCAATTTCCTTCTCTCTACTATTTTTTTCTACATGGAAGCAATATAGCCTAGACTTCTTTGTATTTCTGAGTTGGATTATGAAGTGACTAAGGCGGAAGTTTTTCATTATATAGAAGTGCTTCTAGGAATCCCAAAGGACCCTAGTAGATCAGGATTACAAGACATGTCTATAACTGAAGCCTCTAGATGTTCAATGAGAATAGGTAAGAAAAGGAAAAGTATTGTTATTCCTTCAGTTGAGATCAAGAAAGAGGTTACATAAGAAGAAGATTAAAAATGATGTGACAGGCAACATGAGCATGAAAGAGGAAGTACACAAGACATGGATGAAGCAATAAAGTTTTTACAAGAGGTAATCCCCAGTGCAAGCATTAATACATTAGTGTTTACTATAGAAAATTTCAGATGTATGGTTGATTCGTTGAAAACATACATCTCTAGACTAAAAGAAAAAACTAGAAATGAGTCAAAAGAAACAACTACAAAGAAGGATCTAGATGATATAAGAAATAAATGTGTAGATGCACATCATAGAACCTTGAAGGGATTGAAGGATGTTATAAATTTTGAAGAAGAAGCATAGAACTTAATATCATATTACTTGAATTGGTCTAACTGGGCACAAAGTACAAATGATGAATGATTTAGGCTAAAATTTGAATAGGCACTCAAGAAGATGTTTATGATTTAACAAGTGATAGGAACAATTGGAAGTCGTCTTACATCATGCAACTACAGGAAAATTTCTTTTCTTTATAGAATCAGAGGACAAAAGAAATCAAGAAATATGTGGCACTAAGTGACTTAGTAAAGATAATACACACTCCTTTATCCAGTGACATTTCCAGTGATGATAAAATATCAAAAATAATCATTAGCCCCAACACTATGGAAGAAGGAATAGAGTCTCTAATGAAGCTTGAACTATTATACAAGACTCTTCTAGATGAAAAAAATTCATGGGAAGAAGGAAAATCTACCTAGGAAGATACTCTGAAGAAACTCAAAGAATCCACATCTTTAGGTAGATATGTCTTACCTTTATGACCAATTATCTTTTTTTTGAAAAAGTTGCACACACACACACACACATATATATATCCAAGGGAAGCAAATTTGGCCCCTGCATGACCTTTTCCATTGATGTCAAAGGAGGAGAGATAGTGGGAAGAAAAAAAAAAATTATTAACACATTTTGGATTATTGGAAAACCTTTTTTGAAAGTCAAGGTTAATTATGAAAGCGGGAGTTAAGGTTAGGAATAAATGAGTTTCGATTCATGACATGGAAAATATTTTTGATATGCATGTTTCCATCAATGAAAAAGGAGGAGATTGTTGGAAGTTTGGAAGTCTGTCATTATTGATGCAACTTGGCAATTCATGAGCACGAAGTGTACATACATTAGTTGGTTTAGCTAACCTAGTGTTGTAATTGATGTAAACATTGTGGGGAAGCATTTTTGGTTTCATTTTAACAATACTAACTATACCGGAAAGCCAATCTATCCATAATTGTTTGTGCTATTTATTGACGATGTTGTGGTTTAGTGTGTTAGTTTTTAGGTCTGCACTTCACTGCAAGAAAATGTATAACTCTGTGCTTTTAACTATATATTTATGATAGGCTTATAGAACTAAATTCAAGATTGCATGATGTTTTGTGAAGAAAAAATGGAATATGCCAATGATAGAATTCAACTTTGTATATCATTATCATCTCTCTATTCAGTGTGGGAGATTCCACATTTCCTGAAGAATAATGTTTTGGTGTTGTGGTTCTAAAGTTAGTCTCACTGATGTTAGTGAAATGTGAAATTGAAGAAAGATCGAATCTATAATTTGTGTGTATTGGAAAGCATATGTATTATTGGAAGTTTTTGTGATTAGGTCCAATTCCTTCCCAACCTAATACATCAATATATGTTGAGAAGATTAAATATACATTGCAAATGTTTATTGGATCTATTTTAGATCCATGCTGACCTAAATAAAGTATTGCATGTGTTGCTTGGGCATGAAGATGATTTTGAATCATGTGTGGTGTTGAAAAAGTCTATTTTGGATTTTTTTTGTTTACATATAATTAGGTTGGCCTAATTGATTTGTACGAATGTATTTGGGTATATATATGAGATATTTTGGAGTTGAAGATAGATAGATGGGTCAATATAAATGACATATCAAGTGCGAGTTGTCTCAGATCATATGAACATGTGAATTCAATGGTAAGATTTCAAACTCATAGCAGAGTTTTTGAGCAACTTCTAAGTAGAGAAGTACTTTATATTTAGAGCTTCAAAGGAACTAAAATACAACACAAGGAAGGTGCACTTTTTATTAGTTAATACTTTGGCAGTGAGCCTTTTTTGTATTGTATTTAACTCTAGTGATGAGCCTTATAAGAACAGTGTGTCTTAGCAATGGGCCCCTGTAGTATACTATATATTTAGATATAATATATAGAGAGATAATCCTCATCATTTTTTTTACCATTTTGGATTTTCCAATTAAAAATCTTGGTGTTCATGTGTTTTGTGACTTTGTGGATGATTCATGCTTTCATTATTTATTTTAGTTATTATATTTTGGTGATTGGATAAGTTGTGTTCAAAATTTTAATATAATATTGATTCCCCCCCCCTCTTAGTATTTTGAATGTTCAAGAAGATGACCTACTTTTTATTAAATTAGATGAAATACAAACTAATTAAAAGATAAAAAAATGTATTTATCAATACTATAAATATCAATCTACAAAAATGTAGCTTTAGATTTCTAAAAATATTATTTATGTGATTAGGAACTATGATCAAATTAATTTTTTATATCTATAATTAATTTAGTCAAAATGTATTTTTGACTAAAAATATCTTCCAATAATTTTCTTTGAATTCAATTGTGTTGATAAAATGGCATAAACTGGAGGACATCTTTGAAGTTTCATCTATTGATAAATGTTTAAAATGTAAATGATAATTTATTATTTTTAAATCTAAGAGCATTATATTTATTTACGTTAATGGTTTCTTTGTAATACTACATTATGAGGGATGAACAATAATGGTTAATTGTTTTTTTAAGTAGAAATGACAAACCACTATAATAATGGTTAATTATTACATATTATAAGTTTTAAGATATTATACCATCTAGCAAAAAAATGTCATTTTGGAAATATTTTTAAAAATATTCAAAACAAAAGGGGTTTAAGTCTTTTTCAATAGTGCCTTCATTTAAGAGTTGAGATCCTAAGCACCATAAAGAAAGTCAAAGGTTTTTTTTAAGATGATGCTGTAAAATGAAAAGAAGGGAAAAGAATAAAAAATTCACTATCTTAGAAAGCCTCAACCATGTAGTAGGATTTTAGGGCTTTTAGTTTGTCTTTTTTGACCTATTACGCTACATGGAATGATATGGAGAGGAAAATGGAATTGAAAGAATCTTCCACCATTCTCTATGTGGAAGATGCACTTGTCCTCTTTTCCTATAACATATTTTGGGAATGTTACAAGAATAAAAAAAAATGAGTATGGCATGTTCCATGGAGGTTAGAGAAGTTTCGATTGTTCATACAACTCTCATCCACATTCCAAGACCAAGAAGGGAGCATGAAATGACTCAAAAGGAAAAATAGATTCATATATTTCATACACACCTTCCCTACTAATTATCTGGTATCCACTCTATACCACATTTGATCTATCAAAAATGTGAAAGTTTTGGGAATTATCAAAGGAATAGTAAAGATAACTAGGTGTATTATCATATAGGTATTCTAAATAATATGTAGGGTCTAAAAATAGAAACATTAAAGCCCCTATATACTGGACTATCATGTAATAATTTCATGATGAATAGTCTGAGATAAGCTTGTCAATTATATAAACATTTGAAGAAATCTAAAATTATATTACTTGGTGGTTAGATCAAGTAAAAGGACAATGAGATCAAGTGTTAAGACATCTAACTTACAGTCCTTTATAGATGTTGTAGACAACATCCCTAGATATTGGGGCCTTCAAAAATTGAGAAAGGGTTTTTCCTTCTTTCCTTGAAACCCTAAGAACCAAGATAGGCATGGAGAATGATATATATTGCTGGAGTAGAAATACATTAACCTAATAATTGATTAATTTTCTAATTCATTCCATGCACAAGTAAGTTAAACTTAGTAGTTCTTTTTTTTGCTAACTAAAATTATGTATTATTATATAGCATTTTGTCACATCACATGTGATGTTGAAACTTGTCGTGATATAATCCCTTTATCATTTAGGGTTGATCTTAGAAAGCACTAAATGGTCCTCATTGTATAATATCTCTGGAGATACATTGGAGATTTTCATTTTGTATTTTTTACTTGTTGAGGAATAGAAAATTATAATTTACATCTCTCTATCAATCAAAGGTGTTTTATTTTTTGGTTGATCTTGTGTCTCATGTTTATTCAAAATTATAATATGGTATTAGATGGATTCAATGAACCCAATATCTAATGTTGAGGGTTTTTTATGAACCAGGGTTACTCTTGGCAACACAAGGGTAGACAACTGAGAGGGGAGTGAATCAGTTGTCACAAAAATTATACAAATTAAATGTATTCTCAAATCTGATAAATAAACATGAAATCATAAACCATCACCACATCATAAATACACATAACACCAATAGTTTTATGTGGAAACCCTATTAGGGGAGAAACCATGGTGGAGGTTAGTCCACAAGATTATACCCTATCAAATATAAAAGAATTATAAATGGGGAATGCACATGCATTTAGGCACACTGCCTAGAGCTCACTGCTCAAATACAAAAGGCTTACTACCCAAAGGGAGACACACTATCTTGCATAAACATTTGGATTACATCCAAATTTGGAACTAAGAAAATAGAATCTGCTAATGCATGATTACAGTTTCAATTAAGCACATAAACATCTGATCACTCTTCTTCACAATCATCCACAATCATCATGACCTAGAAACATCCACAATAATCATGAATCACCATTACTTAGAAACATACACAATCATCATGAATCACCATATAAGCATCCACAACAACTCAAGTTACTAGAATCACATCATCTTCTTTCAAGAACACCAAGTAGAATAACTAAACAATTGTCAGAAAATAGATACTCATAACTCTTGACAAAATCTTCATGTGAAACTTCATGTGGATAAACTAGATATACTCAACAAGAAACCCTTTAATCCACAACCTCTTATCATTGATATACTGAGCTAGCCAACATACTGAACTCCACAACATCACTAACAACTTGCAACTTATTTTATTACAATTTTCTCAATATCCTTCATATATACAACCTTAAAGAAATTAATTCTAATAGTGTTGACATCAATGAAAACCACATATCAAAAAAATCCAATAGTTACAAGAAAAAATCTGAAATCTTCTTTTCTTTTTTTCTTTTTTCCTCTTTTTTTAAAACAAAAAGAAAAAAATAAGCCACTATAGGGTCATATGGGCAACCAGTTCCTAGCCCTTGGGAGAGCTAAACGTTTTTTTTTTACAATTTTAGCAAGATTGGGAAAATCAAAATAGATTTTTGGTTAGTTATCAAAATTTAGCAAACAAGATGTCATTGGAAAGATGGTTTTGAGAACTATCCAATGGTGCTATTTTTTTCATAGTGTAGTGATGGAAAAAGTAGCCTTTTTCCTTGCTTGCTTGGATAGTTTACATTAAAAATAAACAAATGGTGTCTTGGACTAGTGTTGTAATGTCATGTAAACAATCACATTGTTTGATGACCTTTATTTAGCCAAATCATGTTTTAATTGGTCCTTTGCAAGGGTGATGTGAAGTGTTGTCACACACTTTCACACTTTTCTAGGACTTATTTTCTTAATTAAACCTTATGGGCCCCTTCGTAAATAAAATAAGCATAATTTGTACCTTGTTTAAGTGTTGTAAAGTGTCTTAAGGCCTTAATTTTTACACCTCTTGAAGATCTTTCTTGACAATGATAAATTAAATATCAAATTATTTCATTCAAAAAATTTTGGTTCTAGTAAGCTACGCTAGGACCCATTCGACCCTAATGGAAAATGGGACATCCTTGAAGAGGAACCCCTTTCTCAATTGATCTAGAATTGGTTTTTGGCCTTCTTTTAGCTCCCCAAACCTCGGTCATGCAAACTTAGCGAGGACCCATTTACTTTTAGTCATGAATGCATCCTCCCTTAATGAAACCTTAATTTTTGAATTTCATTCTGGCAAAAAAATAATTATCTTTCTTTCTAGATCTTGTTCCAGCTTTAGTTCTTTGAATTTTGAGGTTAATGTCCTAATTTACAATAAATAAGGGGTTAATTCACGTTGCTTCTCTTAAGCAATTCTAACAAGATCTAGTAAGTTTACAAGAGCATCCTTATAGCAATCTAGAGTCTACTAGAGCATTTTGAAAGCATTTTGAAGGCATTTCAAGGTAGAAATCAAGGATCATATCATCATGGAAAGGTTCTAATTGCATTATCTCATTTTCATGTTTTGTTATCTTATTTCATCATTTGGTTTAATTACCTATAAGGGTTCTAACTGAGGAAAACCTCCATTCACTAAAAAATAAACAATTTTATTGTCCTTGATTGTGTGATTGCAGATTTATAGGTTGGAGAGCAAGATTATCAAGGTTGTCAAAATTGTCAAAGTTTCAAAGTGGTCATTCAAGGTGCAACATCATAGAAAGATCCCTATATAACTAAATATTGACTTCTAGAACTTGATAATATGGATTTCAAGAGTGCAGACATTAAAGTATAGGATCCTAAAATTATTTTTACAACACCCTAAAAGGACCCATTTTCCCTTGAAGGTGAATGAGTCCTCCATAGCTCAAGAACAAGAACTTTCTAGATAGGTACACAACTTCTTACACTCTAAAAACATTCCTCATTGTTTCTATAACAGTTAGTATCATTTTTTTTTATTGTTATTTGCATCTTATTTTAGATAATTTAAGTGATATTGGCTTGGAAAAACATGTGATCTATCTCATATTTGGGATAGATCCTATTTTCCAACATTTCATTTTTGGTGAACCCGACTTGTTCAACATTGTAATTTTTTGAATTTTGGAGTCTTTCATTACATTATATGTTAAAATATTGCATTCATTGCATTTAGATTTGTGTTGAATTAGGATTTTTTCTTTGGAATTTAAGTCTTGCATATACCATATAGGGTTTATATTTGTATTATTTTACACTTCTTAAATCTAAAAATTACAAAAAAAAAAGTCATCCTCCATCTCATTTAGATTTCATTCAATTGCATTTGAAAAAAAAATGTATTTCAACCTAGGTATTGCATTTCATCTTTCTATTGCATAGTTTGCATTGAATTTCTAGAAAATCTAAAGTTGCATTTCACTGTGTACAACCTAGAACTGAAATATATAGTTGAAAGCTTGTAAACCATTAAAATAAATTTTAAAGAGACCTCACCAAGACCCATTCACCCTTACGAGTGAATAGGTCCCTGATCAAGTCTGATCTGAAGTTTTTGGTATCTCAAAAGACATTAAAATTAACTCTGAAATCCATAGATCCCAAAAAGACCTAACTAGAACCCATTCGCCTTTACTATTGAATGAGTCCCTATTAGCTATAGATTTGAAATTTCAAGACATTAAAATCTTAGTTTTTAGCTTCTGGGTATGTACAGGATCATGGTGCGCCAAAAAGTGGCAATATTATGAGGGTATGTGGTTGACGACTTTTTTTCCATCCAAAATTAATGAAACGAAAAGGGCTTTTAGAGGAGATTTTCAGCTTTCCAAAAATATAAATTATGATTTAATTTGAATTTAATAAATAATTATTATTCATTTTCTATTAGAATTACGACTAAAGTCCTGATTGATAGGCTGATTGAAAAACATCTATAACTTTCAAACGGTATCATATTTTTTGAATCCAAAACATGCGTCACATTATATGCTTCACATACTATAGGATTTAAAAGAAAAATTAAATTTCATGAAGTTTTGACCAAGTTAAGGTGGTCGATAGATGAGTTTTTTATTTTCTAAAATTTGTAAAAAAAATCATAATTAATTATTTACTTGGAAAAATTACAAAAAATATGCATCACATCGGACATGAGTCCTCTACTTATATATAAAATCTTACAAAAATATTATCATTTTATTATGGTTAGGGTGGTTAGAGGACACCTACTTCTTATTTTTTCCCTGAAATTTAAGTACTACTGCATTGAAATTTCAAATTTTCACCAAATAGATTTTATTTATTTTTAAATAAACCTAGTATTTTAGAAACTACATTCAATTTTCCAAAAATTCTATTGTTACATATTTTTGAAATAATATAGATAACTTATTCAAATATTTATGTCAAGTTTCCTAACACTAATTTTTCTGAATTTTTTGCCACTTAAGGGCCTATTTTTTGCACGATGATCCTGCACATACCCTTCTGTTTGGTGGAATTATCTTGTTGTTTTAATTTCCTAATTTGTTGTTTCATAAATTTCATTGCATTTAGCTTAAATTGCTTCATTTTAGTGCATTGTTAAATATTGAAAATTGCATCAAAACATTTCATTTTCAACTTATTGCATTTTTTAATTAGTAAATTGCATTCATTAGAATCTAAAAATTGTATTTCATTCTAGGTCATTTCATTTCATGTCACACATGTTAGTATCCATCTTTTCCATGTTAGCAAAGAAAAATTTAGTCAATAAGCATCTTAGTCACTTATTCAATACATTTCCTAGTTATGAGAGTCTCTTAGTACAAGAGGGTGAAAATGTTAATGCTTGCCTTAAACCTATAACCCATTTTAGCTCTCTTACTTGTGGGAATGATATGATAGAAGAGGACACAAACATAGATAACCATGATGATCATGATTTATTTTCTCCAAATACCTCTCCACGTAGTGATGAAGGCATTTTAGTGAAAGAAGATGCAATCATGGAGAATCATGAAAGTCTTGTTTGTTCATTTTGTCCTATCCCTTGGAAAGATGTTATGATACAAGATGATGAGATCATTGGCACTGCTTTACCTAGTCTACATTCATCTTCCAACACCCCCTACTTGTGAGAATACTTTAGTGAAAGAGGATACAATTGTATAAAATCATGAAATCCCATTTATGAGGAGGACATGTTGGTGCTTCATTGAGAGATATGTTAATCCTACCTCTTCTACTTGGAAAGACATTGTATTACATGGGGATGTAGTTGTAGATAACCATGACAATCAAATTTATCCTTCTCCTAACATCTCTTCTACATATGAAGAATATAGTTTTGTGTTAGAAGATACACTCATTAACAATCATGAGAATCTTACTTCTCCCTTCCCTAATGCCCATACCATTTGGGAAGATATATTTGAATAAAAAAATTCAATCATTAGTAAGCATGAAACTCATAGTTGTTCTTCTCGTGAGGCCTCCCCTATTTGTGATGAAGCTACTTTACAAAATCCCATCATGGAATGTGATGAATATTTGAAAAGCTATCCCACTAGGAACGATATCATGACACAAGAGAATGAGACCTTAGAAAACAAGGATGAAATAATGTGCAATCATAAAAATAAAATTTTCATTTCTACTAATATCTCTCCTATTTATGATGAAGATAATTTTGTGTTAGAAGATCCAATTTATGAGGGTTGTGAGTGCTATTTTCCTCTCTCCCCCTAGAAAAAGAATTATAGAACAAGAGAAGGTCATCATTGATAAGAAATAAAATCCAACCATTGATCACTCCCTTACTTGTGATGAAGACATTTTAGAAGAACCAAATAATGAATGTCATGAACATATAGTTTGTTGCTCTACTAAAAACTCTCCTACTAGGGTAGATATCATGATGCAAGAAAATGATAACATTGACACATGTATTTCAAACAATACTAATTTGACCTGCTTAAATGAAGATGAAAAATTCACATTAGAATCCCCTTCACTAAGAGACCACAAAAATAAGGACAAGTGTGTTGAGGTTATGAAAATTAGAACTCCTTCAAGACCTCTAACTATTGAACCACACAAGCCTCAACTTATCATTCATCCACCCTCACAACAACCACAAGTTCAAAATAAAACCATGCTCATCTTAGAACCATTTCAAAATCAAATTGATGATGATAATGTTTCACAACAACCGAGTTACAATGACATTGATCACATATATAAAAATGTGTATACAATCAAGATTGATCCTGGACCCCAAATTTGTTTGGATATTGAGAAAGAAAAAGAAAAGATTATTGAAGAGCACAAAATTATTGTAAGATTCTTCAAGTTCCATTGATTTTATACCTACATCCATGGGAGAGTACAAGATCATCACAAAAGAGTCTAGAAATGGAAACAAAAAAGTGGTAATGTCAATACAAAATTCAAAAGCATCCACTTCAACCACACTAGAAGAAACAACATTAATTTTTTTTTTGATGAAGTTAGTTTTGAGAAACCTCTAAATCCAAAAGAAATGAAAGTCTTTATGGAAAAGGTTACAAACTTACAAAACAACTTAGTTATAGTGGAAAAGGATGTGGTTCTAGATAAAAAGGTATATGTGTCCCTATAGAGCCTAACATGCAACTAACAATTAGTGATCTTGGTTGTTTCCCTTCAAAAGAAATCAAAGCATCAAAAAGACCTTCACTTAACATCAACACTCTTACAAAATATTCTTCTAAGCCTACATTAACTTTGGTGAATTCTAAATTCATAGATACTACATGTGGGAACATTTCATTAGACATGCATCAAGTTGATACTTTGTTTACTCATCATAATCAATAATAATAGTTATTGATCCTTGCCATGTTATAGTTTTAGGATCCTATTATACTCACTATTGAATGTTTTAAAGTCATTGCAAATAATTTCCTTTTTGCAAGGAGCATCATACCATCATCCATCCTTTGCTCACCCTTGTGTTGCACTCAGTGGGGACAAAGGGTTAGGTAGCTTTGTCCTTGTGTGTCACTTCCCATTGTCTCTTTTGGCTAGTTGACTGCCTTCCATGTATATGTAAGAGAAAGCTTGGGATGTGGATGACCTGCCTTAAGTTCGCTCGCATGTGACATATTTTTATTTCTAGGTTTAGCATTGTATTTGTGGTGGAAACCCTTCCTTTCTATTCCATAATGTAGCTTGCTTCAAAAACATATGAATTGGCATAATTTTTTCCAAGGAAAGCTCTCATGTCTTAGGATCGAAAACATTGGCTAATTTAAAGAAATCTCTCATGGTGATGGTGCAGTAACCACTTTAAAGTGGGGGCATACAAGGATGACATTTTTTAGAAAATTTCATGGCATGATTTTTTTTTCTTGTGATGTTTCCTCTTCTTGGTGGTGTCATTGGGTTTTATTCCATTCAAAATTGTATGATCTACTATCATGGCATGATGCGAACAAGGAATCCCTTGGGTGACAATATGACACTTTTGACTTGTCCTCTCTTGGAGACATTAGGAAAAATGCTCCCTAAGAGGAAGACCATTAAATGAATAAAGAAAAATCCCCTTTAGTAAAATTTTTACATGACATTCAAAATAATTTACAAAATAATTTTCATTGTAGTTCCTTATTAAAGTTATCAGGAGGATAACTTTGGTATGGTTAGTATGATGGGAAGCTGATACACTAGCATGGTGGGAAGCCAACACACTAGCATGATTTTATCACTAAACCACTTCATTGGGACAACTCACCTAGTGGATAGACTAAGGTTCCACTACTCTAGAGTGAGCATACATATTTTGGGACTAACTAACCCTGTAGGTGACTTGAAGTTCTATGGCCCTAGAGTGGGAAACATGTGTTATGGATAAACAACCACTTTATCACATCGCATTGAATCAATTATGCTTAATCCTTTATTTTAATTTATTTTACTTGGTCATTTACATGGCATGATCATGTACATTTGTTATTTGTTAATAGTTAAGTGTCTTGTATGTCTAATTTAGTGTGAGTTTGACATGGGTTCATCCTCTCACTAAAGTAGGGGAAAAATGTAGTGACAGAAAAAGTAGCCTTTTTCCTTTCTTCCTTGGATAATTTACATTAAAGCTAAACAAATGGTGTCTTGTACTAGTGCTGTAATATCTTGTAAATATTCACACTATTTTAAGACCTATATTTAGGTAATTCATTCTTTAAATGTTCCTTTGAAAGGGTGTTGTGAAGTGTTGTAACACACTTTCACACTTTTCTAGGATGTATTTGCTTAATTAAGCCTTATGGGCCCCTTCCTAAATAAAATAAACATAATTTTTACCTTTTCTAAGTGTTGTAAATTGTTTTAAGGAACTTTCACATTTACCTAATTGGTCCTAATTCATTGTGGTTAAGTGGAGTTATTAACCCACTTTTAGGCCTTAATTTTGACACCTCTCGAAGATCTTTTGTGAAAATCATAAATTAAATATCAAATTATTTCATTGGGAAAATTTTGATCCTGGTAAGTTGAGATAGGACCCATTCACCTTCAATGGCAAATGGGTCCTCCCTAAATAGGATCCCCCTTTCTTAGTTGATCTGGAATGGGTTTTTGGCCTTCTTTTAGCTCCCTAAAGCTCGGGCATTGAAACTTAGCCATGACCAATTTGCCTTTGGTGGCGAATGGGTCCTCCCTTAATGAGACCTTAATTTTTTAATTTCATTATGGTAGGAATTTAATTATCTTTCTTTCTAGATCTGGTGTCACTCTTAGTTCTTTGAATTTCAGGGTTAATCTCCTAATTTAGTATAAATAAGGGGTTAATTCACATTGTTTCTCCTAAGAAATTTTAACAAGATTTAGAAAGTTTACAAGAGCATCATTATAGAAAATTGGAGTCTACTAGAGAATTTTCAAAGCACTTCAAGATAGAATTCAAGTCATCATTACAACAATTCAAGGATCATATCATAATGCCAAGGTTCTAATTGCATCATCCTATGTTTATGTTTCATTATCTTATTTCATCATTTGGTTTAATTACCTATAAGGGGTTTGACTATGGTGAATCCCAATTCACTAAAAAATAAACAAGTGTGATTTCCTTACATGTGTGATTACATATTTACAGGTTGGAGAGCAATATTATCAAGGTTGTCAAAATTGTAAAAGTTACAAAGTTTCCATTCAAGGTGCAAGATCACAGAAAGAGCCCTACAAAACTGAATATTGACTTCTAGAAATTGATAAGAGGGATTTCAAGAGTCTTGAAATAAAAGTACAGGATCTTGAAATTAGCTTTCTTAAATCCTAGAAGGACCCATTTTCCCTTGAAAGCGAATGAGTTCTCTATAGCTCAAAAACAACCTTTTGGATAGGTACACAACTTTTTACACTCTAAAAGCATTCCTCATAGTTCCTATAAAAGTTAGGGTTATTTTCTAATTGTTATTTGTATCTTATTTTACATAATTGAAGTGATATTGGCTTGGAAAAATAAGTGATCTATCCCATATAAATTGGGATAGGTCCAATTTTCCAACATTTCACTTAGATTTTTATACTAGTAGATTTTAGCACCTATAAAAGTTAGATGTGTTGTTTTCACTCTTGATCTCAAAGGTTTTGACTCGTTTCTCTATTTTTAATGATTCCAACAAAATTGGAAATGTCTTTCAAATCTCTTCACAACTATCCATGTAATTTTTCCAAATTTTTTTCCAAATAATTTTTTTTTTATTTTGTGTTTTCACATTTTGGTGAATTATTTAAACATTTTAGCTCTTGGGAAATTTCCATTCATGTGGGATAATTCACTTTAGGTTTTTCTACATGTATTTCTGATATTTTTCCTAAATGGGAATTTTGGGCACCTTTTGCATGCAATTTCTTCTTTATAGATGCAAAGAGATAAAGTGGCATTCTAGTGTATACTTTTTGGCAAATTTCACACATCTTATTGTGTATTTTATACTTTCACTATGTTATAAAGAGTCGTGGATGGGTTGTGAGAGCATTTATTTTTCCTTCACATATTTTTCAAGTGAGTGTTACTTCCATAATAGAATCTAATCTCAATGATTCATTCCTCATACATGTGTGCCTAGTTTGTAGACACTTTTATTTGTATGTACTCTTTTTGTGTATGTTGAAATGTTCTTGTTTCTCCTTCATACACTTATTGGTTTCAAATAGTTTTAGTTGGCCTATCTTGGATTTCCCTTTCTATATTATGGGGGGGTTTCTATTGTTGGTCCTAATTGTTCATTGCTTTCATTTTTTAGTCATCTATGTATTTATTTATTTTTCTTATGCAATATATGGATGCATTGGCTGGTTACCCATGCATTTCAATGAGATGAATAATTTACCATATGGAAACTCTTACATTCCTATTTTTAGAGGGTACCTTCCATTTTCATTTAATAAATGTTCTTTAGACTATTGGTACATGTTCCATTTGTATCTTTAATTTTTAGATGTTTTCCTTTTTTTCCATTTGACTAGAGTAGTATATTTTAAGAGGCTCATGCAGATTCTTGTCTTCATGATATTGAACATTATTTATTTTAGAGGAGGTTCTTAATTTCAATAATATAGAAATCATCTTTCAATAGTTTTTGATATCTTCTTGGTGCTTCAGGCATGTTCTTCATGTTCTCATTCTTTTTAAAACATTATTTTAGAGGCTTTTCAATCCTTCATTTTCGTTTCTCTCTTTTGGGGAGGATTCTTTCCCATGATTTTTTCTCCTTTTCTATAGTTTTGAGAGATTATATTGTTTGTACATGGGTACATGTGGTAAGGGGAAAAGTAACCTTTTTCCTTACTTGATTTGATAATTGACATTAAAAAAAAATGAATGATGTCTTAGAGTGTTGTTGTAATGTGTTGTACACATTGACACTATTTGAGGACCTTTATTTGACTAAAACATGCCTTAATTATCCCTTTCCAAAGGTGTTGTACAACTTTGTAACACACTTTCACACTTTTCTAGGATGTATTTTCTTAATTAGGCCTTGTGGTCCCCTTTTTGAATAAAATTTACCTAATGTGTACCTTGTTTAAGTGTTGTAAAGTGTTATAAGGAATTTTCACACTTCTCTAGGTGGTATTAATTAATTGTAGTTAATTGGAGTAATTAACCTCCTTTTAATTCAAATTTAGGTCATAATTTTGATACCTCCTGAAGATCTATCCCGACATTCATAACTTAATTAATAAATTATTTCATTCGGAAAAGTTTGGTCATCGTAAGCTAATCCAAGACCCATTCGCCCTAGGTGGTGAATGGGTCCTTCCTTAACATGACCCCATTTTTCCAGTTGTTCCATAATGGGTTTTTGGCCCTCTTTCAATCCCTCGAGGTTAGGTACTAGTAAACTGAGCCAAGACCCATTCAACCAAGGTGATAAATGGTTCGTCCCTTAATAGGACCCCCCTTTTTGAATTGCATTCTAGTGAGAATTTAATAATGTTTCTTTTCAGATCTAGTGTCAGACTTAATTCTTTGAATTTATGGGTTAATTTCCTAATTTAGTATAAATAAGGGGTTCCTTCAGATATTTTCATCCTGTACTTTCAAGTACTCAAACATGATAGAAAATTGGAGTTCACAAGAGAATTTAAAGAGCATTCATAAGGAATTTCAAGGCATATTTCAAGAGTTTATTACAAAAATTCAAAATCATCTCATCATATCAAGGGTTTAATGCATTCACGCATGGTGTTGAGCTAATATTTTTTATGTAGCATTGAAGATCACTCTTGCAAGCATTGTTTCACATCTATTTGATATCAAGATCAACATTCTCCATGGCCACTTCATGTTAGTTTGCATATTTGTACTTCAAGACAACATCCAAGGTATCATTAATTACATATTCCATGTTTCATTTTTCAAGTTCAATATTTCATAAATTGGTTTAATTACCTAAAAGTGGTTTGACCAAGAAAATCTCCTATACCTTAACAAACAACATTTTTCTCCTCTTGCACATGTGATTGCATGTTTTAGGTTGAAGAGAAAAAATGCAAAAGTTGTCAAGTTGCAAGATTGTCATTTATAGTGCAAGAACAAAGAAAGGAGGCTACAAAATTTATTTCAAAATTTTGGGAACTAACAACCAAGGTTATAAGAGTACACACATGAAGAAAAAAAATAAAGATCTTAGTTTTAGAAACCCTCGTAGGGACCCATTCGCAACTAAAGGTGAATGAGTCCTTTGTGCCCTAAAAATAGGCTTCTTGCAACAAGGTGCATACAATTTTATGCCTTAAAAAATTCCCTCATAGTTGCTATAATAGTTAGGATTAGTTTATAATTGTTATTTTCCTCTTTTGTCCATCATAATTGAATCTTTTAATAAGAAAAGTATTTAGTGGTTTATCATCTTGTTCATTAAAATGATGGTAAACTCTACTTTTTATATTAAAATTTTTGATGGACCTAACGTGAATTGAAAATGCAACCTTAAGATCAGAGTTGTGAGAGTCCTATTTTCCTTTCTTCCCCTAGGAAAAACATTATTGAACAAGAGAAATCCATGATTGGTAAACAAGAAAATCCAACCATTGGTAAATCCCTTACTTTTGATAAAGTCACTTTAGAGGAACCAAATAATGAATGTCATGAACATTTCATTTGTTTCTCTCCTAAGAATTCTCCTAGTAGGGAAGATATCATGATGCAATTAAATAATAACATTGACACATGTCTTTCAAGCAATAGTGATGTGACCTCCTTAGACAAAGATGATGAAGTGACAATATACTACCCTTCGCTAAGAGATCATGAAAACAAGGAAAAGTATGTTGAGGTTATGATTATTAGAGCTCCTTTGAGTCCTCTAATTATTGAACCACATAAACCTCAAATTATCATTCATCCACCCTCACAAAAACCACAAGTTCAAAATCAATCTGAGCTTATCTTAGAATTTCCTAAAAGGAAACTTTTAGATAATGATAATGTTTCATAGCAACCAAGGTATGATGATATTGCTCACATATATAAAAAAGTGTCTACAATCAAGGATGACCCTCAACTTGAAATTTTTTTGCATGCTAAGAAAGAAAAGGAAAAGCATATAGAAGAGGTCACAAAATTATTGGAAGATACTTGGGAAACCTTTGAATTCATGCCTACATTCATGGGAGAATACACGATCATAAATAAAGAGTATGAAGAGGGAAAAGAGCAAGTGGTAATGATGACAAAATATTTGACACAAAATTCAAAAGCATCCACTTCAGCCACTCTAGAAGAAAAGATAGCATACACAAAAAACTTTTATAAAGGTAATTATATGAGAAACCTCTATATCTGAAATAAATGAAAAATCTTTATGGAAAAGGTTACAAACTTATGAAGCAACTTGGGTATAGCAAAAAAGGATTTGATGCTAGAGAACAAGGTATTTGTGTCCCTATAGATCCTAACACACAAGAAATGACTGATGGTCTTGGTTATTGTCCTTTGATATAAATCAAACCATACAAAACACCTTCACTTAATTCTCCCAAGGAAATTTTAACTTTGGTACATCCTAAACCAATAGATACTACATGTGGGAACATTTCATTAGACATTCATCAATTTGATACTATGTTTACTCATCATAATCAATACAAAAAGTTACCACTCCTTTCCATGCAATAGTTGTAAGATCATGGGATACTCACTATTTCATATTTTACATTAATTACAAACCATTTCCTTTTTGCAAGGAGAAGCATACCATTATCCATTCTAGGCTCATGCTTGTCTCTCACTAAGTGGGGGAAAGGGGTTAGGTATCCTGGTATTCATATGCCATTTGTTGATTGTCTCTTTTGGCTAGTTGACCACCTTTCATGTATATATAAGACCAATCTTGGGATGTGGACAACATGCCTTAAGTTGGATCGCATGTGACATACTTTTCTTTCTAGGTTTAGCATTGTATTTCTAGGGGAAAACCCTCCTTCATTCTTATTTCACAACACAACTTATTTTAGAAACTTATGACTTCGCATAGGGTTTTACAAGGAAAGATCTCATGTCTTAATACAAAATCATTAGCTACTTTAAAGTGGTTTCTCATAGTAATATTGTAGTAACCACTTTAAAGTGGTGTCATACATAGATGATATCTTTTGGAAAAAAATTCATGGCATGATTTTTATTTTTTCTTGTGATGTGTCCTCTTCTTGGTGGTGTCATTGGGTTTGATTTTATCAAAGAGTGTATGATCTATTGTCATGGCATGATGTGAATGAGGCATCCAATGGGTGATGATCTCACACTTTTTAATTTTCCTCTATTGAAGACATTAGGAAAATCTTCCCTAAATGGAAGACCATTAATGAACAAAGAAAAATCCCCTTTAAATTTTTTTTTACATGATATTCAAAATAATTTACAAAATCATTTCTTTATGGTGCCTTATTGAATTTATCAAGAGGATAAGTTTGGTATGGTTAGTATAATGTGTTTAGCTAATACAATGGCATGACTTTCTCATTATATAGTGGGAAGTTGATACACTTTCTTTCCTTTTTCACTTAACCACTTCTTTGAGACAAGTCACCTAGTGGAAAGACTAAGGTTCCACTACCCTAGAGTGAGCAACATATTTTATGGACAAACGACCCCATCTCACTTCACATTGGAACATTTGTGCTTGATCCTTTATTTTTGTTTATTTTTCTTGGCCTTTGATAGGGTGTGATCATGTATCTTGGTTATTTTTTAATACTTAAGTTTCTTGGATGTCTACTTTAGTATGAGTTTCACATGGATTCATCCTCTCACTAAAGTGGGGGAAAAATGTAGGAACAAAAAAATTGTCCTTTTCCCTTACTTGATTTGATAATTGGCATTAAAACAAGACTAATGATGTCTTGGAGTGGTGTTGTAATGTGTTTTAAACATTCACACTATTCTAGGGCCTTTATTGGGTTAAAACATGCCTTAATTTATCATTTGCAAAGGTTTTGTAAAGTCTTGCAACACACTTTCACTCTTTACTAGGATGCATTTGCTTAATTAGGCCTTATGGGCCCCTTTCTAAATAAAATGTACCTAATGTGTACCTTGTTTAAGTGTTGTAAAGTGTTATAAGGCACTTTCACACTAATCTAGGTGGTATTAATTAATTGTGGTTATTTTGAGTAATTAACCTCCTTTTAATTCAAATTTAGGCCTTAATTTTGACACCTCTTAGAGATCTATCCCAACATTCATAACTTAATTAATAAATTATTTCACTAGGAAAATTTTGGTTGTGGTAAGCTAAGCTAGGACCCATTCACCCTAGGTGGCGAATGGGTGCCCCCTTAAAAGGAACCCCCTTTTCTAGTTGATCTAGAATGGGTTTTTTTCCCTCTTTCAATACCTCAGGGTTAGGTCCTAATAAACTAAGTTAGGGCCCATTCACCCAAGGTGGCGAATGGGTCCTCCCTTAATAGGACCCCCCTTTTTGAATTTCATTATGGTGAGAATTTAATAATGTTTCTTTCTAGATCTGGTGTCGGCCTTAATTGTTTGAATTTCTAATTTATCTCCTAATTTAGTATAAATAAGGTGTTACTTCACATAGTTTCATCCTAGACTTTTAGGAATTCAAGCATGATAGAAAATTAGAGTTTTCAAGAGAATTTCAAGGTATATTTCAAGAGTTTAATGCAGAAATTCAAGATCACCTCATCATATCAAGGGTTTAATGCATTCATGCATGTGGTTGAGCTAAGATCATTGATGTAGAATTGAAGATCCTTCTTGCAAGCATTGTTTCAAATCTACTTGAGATCAAGATCTACATTCTCCATGGCCACTTCATGTTAGTTTGCATATTTGTACTCCAAGACAACATCCAAGGTATCATCAATTACATATTCCATGTTCCATGCTTCAATTTCATTATTTCATCAATTGGTTTAATTACCTAAAAGGGGTTAGATCGAGGAAAAAAACTATCCCCTAATAAAAAACATTTTTCTCCTCTTGCATGTGTGACTGTAGGTTTTAGGTTGAAGAGCAAGATTTGGAGAAAAATTGCAAAAGTAGTCAACTTGCAAGATTGTCATTTATAGTCCAACAACAAAGAAAGGAGGCTAAAAATTTTATTTTATACTTTCGAGAGCTGATAACTAAAGATCTAAGAGTATAAACATGAAGGAACAAAACTCAGATCTTAGTTTCAAAAACCCTAATACAGACCCATTTGCCACTAAATGCGAATGAATCTTTTGTGCCCTAAAAACAAGCTTCTTGTGGTAAGGTAAACAACATTTAATGCCTTAAAAAATTCCCTCATAGTTGCTATAATAGTTAGGGTTAGTTTCTAATTGTGATTTTCATCGTTTTTCCCCCATAATTGAATGTTTTAATAAGAAAAATATTTAGTGCTTTATTTTCTTCATTCATGATGGTAAACCCTACTTTTTATATTAAACAATACTTAATCAAGCCTTGCTTATCAAGACCCATCATGCATTATTTTATTTTTATGCATTAGCTTTTTTAGGGTTTTTAGCTACTCCATAAGTTCATCTTAAGGGGGGTTGTTAGAGTAAACATGCATTAGCTAATAATTAATTAATCTTTAATTTATTATTAGGCTAATTCATTCCATGCACTTAAGCTAAAGTTAGGAGTGATTTTTTATGTTAAATGAAGTGATATATTATTAGATAATTCTATCTCATGACATAGAGTGACAAAACATGTCATGATCTAATCCATTCATCATTTAGGATTGTTCATAGAAAGCACTCACCTTCATTGTACTATCATATGAAGATTTCCATTGAAGATCTCTTAAGGTTGATTCTATAAGTTTTTCTAGTTAATGACATAACATATTAATGTTCACAACTCTCTTCCATGGAAGGTATTTTTGTTCATTGTTTGATCTTACATGTTTTTATTCATAATTCTACAATATATGTAGAATAAATATTGATATTCATGAGGGGATTGAAGGGTAATGAGAAAGCTCTAATATTTTTGGTTCAACCTTGTTCTTAAGGGTAGATAAAGAGGTTTTTATCAATTTATATAAGGTATAAGAGATTACAAATACAAGGAAATATTACATTTTAGAATAATTCCAAAATATGTTGAGTATTTAGATATTATATCAGTTTGTATAATACCATTACAAATTCACTAATAAATATTTTTTGCAAGATAATAGTGGAGAAGGGATAAATCTTCTTACAAATTAAGATCATTGAAAGATCATAGAAGAGATCGTAAAGGGTATGTATGAAAAATTAGAAATTTCACTCTATAAGTAGATCAAAATTAAAAAGTAGAAACAATGGGTGAAGATATTAGTACAACAAGTTAATGATAGTGGTAGTTCTTGATGAAGACCAGATACAGTAATTACTAAGATAATTGTGGTAGAGAAGAATAGGTCAAGGAAATGGTAAAGATAACAGTGCTAAGAAATATGCAACATAAGTAAACCTTCATAATAGTCATCATAGGGATAAAAATTAAATTGATGAGTAGAATTGCTAGAGTAGAGTGATGGAAGGTTATAATCTAGAGGATAGTCAATGCAAGTACATAGTCACAAGCCAAAGGAAAATCAAATACTAAAATTTGACAAGTAATATACCCTATGATAGTCATGTGGAAGAAGGAAATCTCAAGGGAAACATGAAGAGAAGGAGAAAACCTCATAGGAATGTTCAACATGGTCTTCATAACAAATAAGAGTGATGTCCTACTCACAAGTGATTTTCATAGGGAAGAGTATGAAAGTTGTGCATGTATTGATAATAAAACCCTTGGCAAGAATAAAATCCAAGTGATAGAACTCTCAAGTTTGATGAGGTAGAAGAATAAGTGATATTACAAGAGTTAGTAACCTTGTATTAAATTCTTACAAATGAAGTTCTATTGAAACTTATAAGAGAATGAAAGTATGGTATGGAAATGAAAATATGTTTAAAGTTAGACATGTAGCAATATTCAAGGGATTGTCACTATTATGAGTAGGCTTCAAATATAATAAATGGTAGTCACAAAGGTAAGATTAAGAAGTAGTCGGTGTTTGAAATGGTAAAGTATGGAAAATCATGAAAGGAGGTCTAGAGGAGAGTGACAATGATAGATATTTAAAGAGTAAAATGATGCATAATGAGTCTCAAGGGATAGTATATGAAATATGTAGCATCATAAATTGTTTCCCTCAAAATTTCACACTATGTTCTTCTCCCCATTAAGTTCATGGACCTAATTGTACACCGAATTTCCAAAATCATATATTTTGTGGCCCATTTTAACATTTATTCAAAAATTACATTTAGAAAACAAAAGCACTCTTTTCCCTCGACTCCTTAAGTCCCACAAAATAGAGTTGGGACCTAGTCACCTAAAGTAACTTAGTCCCCCTATTTTCCCTCCAAAATTGAATATGTCAGAGTTGGAATTTCATTATTTAAGTTTCAAATATTGAAAGTAAGCTATTAAGATTTAATTTTTAGGAAATTAGAATAATTGCACATAAATACCGAGTTACTGCATCACTTGAAAACTATTTGTAAATTATTGTAAATCAAGAGAAAATTTGTTGCAACAATTCAATATCAAAGCATCATGTCAAAGTGTATGTGAGTTTGTTCATGTTTATATTATCATTTAACCCAAGAAGTCTTCAAGTGAATCAGACCAACAACAATTTATCCTTGATGAGATCTTGTATGACTCCAATGCTTTAAGAAAGCAATTTTTGGGTGTTGAATAGTAGTTCATTGGTGATTAATCATTCATTTATCATTTATCCTCTATCCATTAAAATGATAAGCACTCTTTCATTGATATTTCCATTGTAGAGGTGGAAATACCAACATAGGGATTGAATGAGGGAATCCCTATATGGAACAACCCTTCCTCTCTCTTTAAATGCACAAGTTTAAAATCTAAAGAAGATTGGGAGAAGTTTGAAGGTTAATTATCTATTGTTGCATTCAAACCAAACACCTTGATAGCATACAAAAACTCAATTATCTCTACACCCAAAAAAATTCAACAGTGTGGTGCCTGAAAAAACAAAGGCTCATTTCATACATCAAAGGACTATGAAATCAAATATGAAATTCATCTCCTAGGACATAGTCACCTAGGGTGACTTGGTCTTAAAAAATTGGTTCCAAATTTATATCACAAGTGCATAGTAATTTTCTTTTTCCATTTTTAAAGTCTAAATTTCTCTATGACTTTCTAGATCTACTATTATTCATCAAAATAGTTATTTACATCATTAGCCTAGTCATTTCATTGAATTTCATCCGAAATTCATGACAAATTTAGCCAAGGGTAGGTTGACTCACCTTTTAGGTTGTAATTAAGTCAAATATATTTTCTAAATCCATCAAACCCATACTACCTCAAAATTTAAATGACATGTTATGGAAAAGAAACATTGAAATCCTAGGTGAAGTCTCAAGGTTTCAATTTTCCTACATTTTAAAATATTAAAGTGTTGAACATCTAGAATACTTAGAGGGGGGTGAATCGGTATATAAAATGATAATAAAATCCACTTAACCATTATTACTATTTTGACTGAATCAGTAGGAGAGAACATAAAACTAAGCCAATGCAACACACACACGAACACTAGGATTTTTATGTGAAAATTCCAATGAGGGAAAAACCATGTTGAGGGTTAACTCACAATATATTGGGTATGTGCAAGATCATCATGGAAAAAATAGGCCCTTAAGTGGCAAAACATTCAAAAAAATCAGAGTTATGCAGCTTGACGTAAAAAATATTGAATAAGTTATCGATATTATTTCAAAAATATGTAAGAATAGAATATGTAGCAAATTGAATGTAGTTTCTAAACTACTAGGTTTATTTTGTAAAAAAAAAAATATTTGGTGAAAATTTGAAATTCCAATGTAGTAGTACTTAAATTTCAAGAAAAAATAAGTAGGTGTCTGTCTGACAAACCCAACCACAATAAAATAATAATATTTTTTATAAGATTTTTACATATAAGTAGAGAACTTATGTCCCAATGTGATGCATATTTTTTTGTAATTTTTTCCATGTAAATAATTAATTATGAATTTTTTATTACAACTTTTAAAAAATATAAAAACTCAAATTTCTAACCACCTTAACTTTGTCAAAACTTCATGAAATTCATTTTTTTTTAACCCTATAGTATGTGAAACATAGAATGTGGTAGATGTTTCAGATTCAAAAAAAGTGATACCATTTGAAAGCTATAGATGTGTTTCAATTAGCCTATCAATCAGGACTTTAGTCATAATTCAAATAGAAAATGAATAATTATTATTTAGTAAATTCAAAGTAAAGCATAATTTATATTGAAAATTGTTTTTGTTTCATCAATTTTGGGTAAAAAAATAGTCGTCGGCTACATACCCATCATATTATCACCTTTTGGCCCATCATGATCCTACACATACCCTATTATATCTAGATACAAAATATTACAGGGATCACTGCCAAGACTCACTCTCCTTAGAAAGGCTCACAACCTAGATACAAAACATGGTAAGCACTTCCAAGATACAATGATAGTGGCTAACTGCCAAAGAATGAACTTATGGAATACACCTTTAATGTGCAAGGTTTAGTTCCATTAAAGCTTAAAATAAAAGAACTACATTGCTCAAAAAATATATACTACTGATAAAGTATTTAAGCTCCAATCTTCTCCACTATTCACTTGCTCACACACCACACACTCACATGTTTTCTCTCTTTCTCTCTTCCCTTCTTCTCCTTCTCCATCTTCAAATCATCTTATATATATGTGTATACAAGCATATCTTATTCGTCAAATAGGTTGGCACCATATAAGATTCAACATTTTATCCATGTAGTGCATTATGCCAAGTCAGCTATTAGTCTTCATAATATATTGCATTTGTTAAGTTGGCCAAGACTAAAAAAATTTCTTCAAACCAATAACTAATCCTCAAGGAAAACACCTTCTGGGTCTGAGAACATATTAATTTCCCATCATACTACTAGTAAAGAGAATGTCATTTCAACCATAACATAAGAATGTTCACCTTCATGGAATGTGGAATCTCCCACATAGTACACCACACACAGAACAATAGTAGGATATAGAGTTGAAATCTGTTAGAGATCATTTTTTGTTCGTAGAAAAAAGAACATATCAAAATACAAGAAAAAAGTAGCCTGAATGAGTCAACAAAACATGGTTAGGAGATTAGAGTAATATCATATCTTGCAATGAGTTCCAGACTCGAATACTAACATATTGATCCATCACAAAGGAGTGTTATCAGAAGAGAACAAATTTCAATAAACCAAGAAAAATTCCCATGTATTTATCATCATGTAGTTAGTACCATGTTTACATCAATGAAAACATAACCAACACAACCATCCATACTTTATAATCATGTTGCAAGGCTTCCAACAATTTCCTTCTTTGGAATTGATGGAAACATGCATGATAAAAAAGATTTCAAGTATATCGCAACAAAATATTCTGACTTACCCGCTATCAAAACTAATCTTGACAAAAAAAAATTCCTCTGAGTCTCCATCTCTTTTATTTCTCACTCTTTATCTCTCTCCCTTTGACATAAATGAAAAAGGAAGGGGTCTGGTGTAAGAATGTATATCAAAAGGTCATGAAAAGATATGAACACATATTTAACCAAAAGAGGAACCTCTGAGATTCTCAAGAATAGCCTTCCATGATGCTTTACCTTCTTCCTAGGAGCCTTTTGCACTGATAAAAGTCTTGTAAAATAGCTCAAGTTTAGTTAGAGACTCTATACCATATGTTAAAGTATTGGGACTAATATTGATTTCTAATATTTCATCAATATAGCCAAGAGCACTAGAAACAAAGTATGTTTGAATTTAATCATGTCTCTAAGTGCCACAAAATTTCTGATGGCATCTGTTATTCGATCTTGTAGAGAGAAAAATTTGTCCTGAAGCTACATAATGTAGGACCACCTCTAATTGTCTTTATCTTCTACTAACTTGTATGTATCTTCCTGATTGCTCAGTCGAGACTCACTCATTCAGATTTCATTTTGAACATATCCAATGTATTTCCAAGCCAATCTAGAAAAAAGGAGGGTACTTCATGTGCCTCTTCTTCACAACCTTGAACATTTTATAATTAATTCATTACTCAATTGTATGCATTTGCATAGTTTCCCTTTATATAATTCAAATCTTCTTCATCAAACCTAGTTCCAACAAACTCTTTAAGCTCAAAGATAGAGAATTTCAAAGAATTAATCATGCCACAAAGATTCTCCACAACAAAAATATATGAATCAAAATTAGTACCAAGAATAACCTCTTGCAAATATTCCAAATCTCTCTGAATGTTCATTCTTTCATGCTCATGTTTAAGCTTTCTTTCTTCTACACCTTCTTGCTTAATTACACTCTTTCTTTTCTTCCCTATTCTAGTCTTGCTACCAGGGGTACTTTCATTGAGATCCTTAGGACTTTCCAAGTGAATTTTAGCATATTTATCAATTTCAGTCTCTGACACTTCATAACCCAATTCAGATATCCAAACCAACCTTGATTCAACTACTTCCATGTGACAGAAATTTGTGGACACAAGAAAATTTATTCTTTTGAAGTATCTTTCCATGACACTTATTGGAATCCTAGACCTTTTGTTCATCCTCATTTGAAATATTTCAAATAATGAAACAAGGGAAGAATCTTGTGTGTCCAAACTACCAAGATTTGTCATGAAATTCCTATTTGATAGGCAACAAGCTCTAGATTTGAACATTCTAACTTTCCTATTACCAATAACTCTTTCAAAATGTAAAAGAGTAGACAAAAATCCAAATTGCTATACTAAAAAGTATTCTTCCTGTTCTTCTTGATTTCATTTAAATTATTCAATAGATGTATGCGAAGTAGTTCACAGAAGTCATATTCCATACCTCTTAACACCATTTCAGCAACAATATTGACCACAATAGTAGAAACTATAGAGTCATTCTTAGGGATACAATATTTATGACCGATGACCATAGTAGCATACCTCATTACCAGATCAAAAATCAATCTCAACCCAATTTACTTTATTTTGGAACTCACACCTGTAACCTCAATTATTTCTTTCTCTTTCATAATATTCAGCTTACGAACTTGTCTAAAGGAACATAGACCAATTACATCTCTAATTGCTTCTCTAGTAACAACATGTGTCTCATCAATCCATAAATATTCATCATGATTTTTTCTCAATACCTGAATATATTTATTTTCAAATTCAAACAAATCAACTTTCCTCCAAAAATCCAGTTTTTCTCAGCTAATACTCTGTAAGCATCATAATTCTCTTTCAATTCATTTTCCCAAAGCATATTCAACTGAACTAATGACATTTATTCAATCATACTATAAATAAATGCATAGATATCCTTTGTAGGAAATAATATTAGAGGGATGCAAGAGAATGCACCAACATACTATTTTGACACATTCCTCATATATCTCTTTAATATTTCTTTATTTGCACAATTCACAATCTTTGAATTATCCATCAATTATAGTAAAAGATTGTGCAAACAAAAATACCTCTAAAAATGTATACATGTTCTATTTTTGGAGCACACTTCGACTATTTCTAAATCTACAAACTTTGAAACTCTAAATTCCCTTCAAAACTTCCTTTGCATGCTTCTTAAAAAATGCATAGGTCTTTAATGTTATCTGATGTTATTCCTTAAATTTCAAATGATTTTGCAATAAATGTTTCATCTTGGAGGTAGATTTCTTTGAAAAATGTGTATGCCTCCATTCTTTCAAATTCTATAGACCTCATTCTTCACACATGTGAAAAATACCTAATCTTGTTACAACATTAAATATACTTCCATCATGATATGAAACAAGTAACAATAAGGGGTTTATTATATTTTCTGATGATTGCACCTCCTTAGCCACTTCTTTCACTTAGAAATTGATGGGAGTATCTATGTTGGAGGTCAACATAGAAAAAACTAATGAATCCTTTCTACAAGTCCTTTCCATTTATTTTCTTGTCACTTCTAGATAAAAGGTTTGATCATTCTTCTTTGTCGGATAGATTTTCTTCTCCCTTATGTTGTTTCTACCAGGATGATCTAGTTTTCTACAGTTATAGCAAGTAACATTCTTCTTTCCATTTTCCATTTTATCCTTACATCCATTCTTCTTTCCCTTAGAATCATTCACATTATTCTTTTAGTTCTTTTCTTTATGATCAAATCTCTTGTAGGAATGACAAACACCATTGAAGTATATGTAGTGTAGAAAAATAAATCTTTGGAAATTTTCACACTCATTTGGGTCTTTCTTATGGACATTGGCCTATTTTTTCCTTGATTTAATGTTGTAATGTCGTCAACACATTCACATTAGGTCTTGGAACATTGTGAATCAATAAGGACTTTATGATGTCTTGTAAAAGTGTCGTGAAATGTTGTAACACATTTTCACACATTTCAAGGACCTTTTTACTATAACTCACTTAGAAAACTTCTTTCTATCACTTACAAAGCCTTATTTCAAAGTGTTGTAAAGTGTTGTAACAAACTTTCACACTTTTCTAGGCTTTTCATCAATAATTTGACCCTTTCTTATGCTTAATTGGCCCCTTTATACACTTACAGGCCCTACTTAAGTGTGTTTTTGAGAATAATCCCATTAAACATGATTTAATATACCTTAATTTTTGACACCCACTTAAAATGCCTAAGTGGGACCCATTCACCACTAGGGGAAAATGAGTCCCATTTGGCTCAAAAATCAAAATTATTTCAAAATTCTAGTAGGGTATTATTCTCTAAGCCTTTAGGTTAGCCTATGATGTGGTATTTTTGAGAAAATCTACATAATCAAGTATAAATATAGGGTTTTTCCTCTCATTTTACCCCCATTCATTCATCATTTCACTCATTAATTCACTCAAGCATTCCATCAATCAATCAATCATTCTAGGCATTTTCAATCATACATCCATTGGAGCCATTTCTTGCATGTCTTCAAGTTTCTACTTCAAGGATATTGTAAGTTGTAGATTTGCATATTGTTCATTCATCATTATCTTTTCATTTCATTTCATTTTCAAGGGTTTAAATACCAAAATAATGTTTGATAAAGGAAAACCCCTATTCACTAACCCTTAACACTTTTTCCCCTCTTTACATGTGTTTCGTATATCTTGTGTGCATATTTTTCTAACAACAAGGTGTAAAAAGTTGTCAATAATTTTTCTAAGTCATTCAAAGTGGCCAAAGCCCTAAAAGAAGCATGGCTAACACCTATAGGTCATATTCTATAGTTTCAAATTCAAAAACTTGTTAGGAGTTGAAGTGTAGATCGGGAGCTACAAATTGCACCTTTGAAATTCTCAAAATATGGAAGTGGACTAAGTCACCATCTATAGCATATAAGTCCCACTACTATGTCTAAAAGTGATTTTTTGCAGTTGTGAGTACCCTTTAATCTAAAACATGTTCCATAAGAATTTTCCCAAAATAGGACTAAGTCACCCAACTTGGCGTATGAGTCCCAATGGGCTTCAATAGTAATTTCTATAGTATTCCAGAGCTCATTGCCATAAATTACTAGTTTCCAGGTGCACCTCTTCAGTTTCATTAATTTATCTTATAGTTAGTTTGCATTTTTAGGTCATTTTTCATATCACAATGTGTTTTCAAATAAAGTGCATTTCTTTAGTTTTGCATTAGCATTCAATCTCTTCTATCAGTTCTTCGCATCTAAGACATTCCCCTTAGATAGATTTCAATCATCTTTGCATTGGAATCTCAAGGGCATATTCTTGAGTGAGCCATCAAGGTTTTTTGGGATGCCTCTCTCCTTTTAGGTGCAAAACTCTAGAAGTGTAAGAGAGTCCCCTATCCCAAAAATCTTTGGTTTAGTATAAATATATTTTTTCATCATTCCATTTTATAGGAGTTCTCTTGATTTTCTTCTATAGTCCTTGGATTTTTTATCCTTGAACTACGTCTTCTTTTTAGTGAATTGCTTCACTTTAGAACTTTGACCTCTTTCAAACCCTAAAATGCTCTTATATCTTTCCAATCTTTGAGAATTAATTGAGTCATTGAGCTTATCTTAAATTTTTCTTCAAAACTCTTTACCTTTTCTAGATTAGATTTCAAGATTTCTACTTCTATTTCAATCTTCACTCATTCATCCATCTTCTTCTGAATTTCAATTTCCTCATATTCTTCAATTCTTTTCTTGGGTATGTGTAGGATCATGATGGGCCAAAAAGGGGTGATATGATGGGTATGTGTAGGGTATATGGCTGATGACTTTTTATACACAAAATTGATGAAATGAAAAGGGTTTTTAAAAGAGATTCTCATCTTTCCACCAATATAAATTATGCTTTAGATTGAATTTAATAAATAATTATTATTCATTTGCTATTTGATTTATGACTAAAGTCCTGATTGATAGGATGATTGAAAAACATCTATAGATTTCAAACAATATCACATTTTTTTAATCTGAAACATGCGTCACATTTTGTGCTTCACATAGTATAGGATTTAAAAAAATATAAAAAATTCATGAAGTTCTGACCTAGTTAAGGTGGTTAGACATAAAGGTTTTTTATTTTTTTTAAAAGTTGTAATAAAAAATCATAATTAATTATTTACTTGGAAAAAAGTTACAAAAATATATGCATCACATTGGGAGATGAGTCATCTACTTACATCTAAAATCTTATAAAATAATATTATCATTTTATTGTGGTTAGGGTGGTTAGACAGACACCTACTTCTTATTTTTTCCTCGAAATTTAAGTACCACTACATTGAAATTTAAAATTTTCACCAAATAGATTTTAAAAAATAAAATAAACCTAGTAGTTTAGAAACTACATTAAATTTTCTACGGATTCTATTGTTACATATTTTTGAAATAATATAGATAACTTATTCAAATTTTTACATCAAGTTGTCTAAGTATGATTTTTCTTAACTTTTCACCACTTAAGGGCTTGTTTTTTCCATGATGATCTTGTACATACCCTCTTCTCATCCTATTGTTCTTGCAAGCTAGTAATGATTTCTTCTCCTTCAATCAATAGGTTGCATGCATTCATACATGTAATTTTTAGTGTTTCAATGTGCTCATTTGATTTTATCAACTTGTCCTTTAGGGCTTTCATTTCTTCTAAAAATTCAACACTAGCAACTTCTAGGGGAAATATATATATATTTTCAAATTCCAAGACATTCCTCAAGTTGTTAGACTTCTTCCCAGGAACCAAGCTTTGATACCAATTTTTAAACATCAGAAATATTCAAAGAGGGGGTGAATTAGTATTCCAAAAACTGATAATAAAATCCACCTAACCATTTGTGCGGTGGAAAAATGGCCCTTTGAAATTTTCATGGTATTTTAGGTCTTTCTTCATGATGCTTGGTCCATTTTGCTTTGATTTAATGTTGTAATGTGACTTAAACATTCACATTAGGTGCTTAAAATTCAAATTATGACATCTTGTGAAGGTGTTGTCAAGTGTTGTAAAAAATTTCAACACTTTTCTAGACTCTATTCATTACAATTCACCTAAAAATCACCTTTTCATCACTTATCAAGTCCTATTTTGAAGTGTTGTAAAGTATTGTAAGAAGATTTCACACTTTTCTAGGCTTAATTTCACTATTTACACTTTTCTTATGATTTATTTGACCCCTTTATGCACTCATAAGGCTTAATTAAGTGTATTTTTGAATGTAAGCCTAAAAAATAACATTAATTGTGACTTAATTCCCAACACCCACTTTCAAGTGCAAGGTGGGACCCATTTGCCATGGCTGGTAAATGAGTCCCTCTTGGCTCAAAATTCAAAATATTTCAAATTTTCTTTCAAGTTTTTATTCAAAATTGCCTTATGTTAGCTTGTGATGAGGTATCATCGGGTTACTAAGGCACAAGTGTGTATAAATATGTGTTTTTCTCCTCATTTTACATCTCCTAATTCATTAAAGCTTTTTTTCCATTCACTAATCATTCAATTAGCATTTGAGCCCTTTGCATTACTAAATCAAGCATCAATCAAGTATCTTGGAGCAACCATTGATATATCTTTAGATTTCTTCAACAAGGTTGGTGAGTATAGTACATTTGCATGTTGTTCATTCATCTTTCCTTGTTCATTTTATTCCATTTCTTCACTAAGGGTTTGATTACCAAAGTGGGATTTGACAAAGGAAAATCCCTATAACCTAACCCTTAACCATTTCCCCCTTTTGCATGTGTTTTTACAGACTTGTATATCCATATTTATCAAGCAATTAGGTGTTGAAAGGTGATCAATAAGTCAACAAGGTGTTTCAAGTCAACTACAACCTATTTCAAGCTTGGAGACAACCTATAGTCCATTTTTTGTAGGTTTGACTCCATCAACATGACAAGAAGAAAAGCTCAGATCTAGTGTTATAGAATTGGTCCCTGATTTCATAGAATTTTGGGAGAGGACTGATTTTCCTTCAGTGGTTAATGAGTCCCACCTTAAGGCTAGAAATCTAGATTTTGTCATATTCTGGATCCCGACACTTACAAACCTATTTCAAGAAGTTTTCATTAGATGTAGGGTTGATTCTCCATCAGTGGCGAATGATTCCCACTAGCGATTTTCAGTTATTTTTGTCATCATTCAGGACACTCCAAATTATTCATTCTTTTCCCAGGTGCACTTTGATTCAGCCTTCTTCACTTTTGTTTTGCACTTGTTCATATTTTAGTTCATGCTTAGGTTTTTCATTCATAATTAGTCAATTACTTAACTTAGTTGCATTCATATCATCTCATTTAGCCTTAATAACATCATAGACATCTTAATTTGAGTGAACCACATTTATTTTTCATGACGTTTATCTCTCTCCTTTTAGGTGAAACATCCTAAGAGTGCAAGAGTAACCTATAAGCCTCACAACGAAAATATCTATGGTTCATTTTGGTGAACCTGCATATTGAACATCATATCATTCTGATTTTCATTTATATTTGCATCATAGGACTTAATTGCATTGTATTTTGCATTATTTTTGCATCCTAGGGTTTCTTAAAATTGCATCAGTTAAAGACTCATTTAGATTTCATTTTTGCATATCATATCCTTCAAAAGCTGAAAATATAAATTTTTATCCTTAGTTTGCATCTTAAATGCATTAAAATCACTTTTAATTTTTTGAAAAACACAAAAGAATCTCATAGTTGGACTCATTCGCCACCCTGGGTGAATCAATCCACCTAAACATTTCATACTATATTTTCAAGCGTTTTTCTAGGTAATTACTACATTTCTATTCTCTACTATTATTTCTCTATTTTAGTTTGTAGAATTCCTATTGTTTGCATTTTCCACTCCTATATTACATTACATTTGCATTCACCCCATCTTTTGTGGTACTTGTATTTGTGTTTGGTGACCCATTGATAATACTTTAGTGAGACGAAGTTCTAGAATCATGGCTTCTAGGGATAGCACTTTCGTTGTGGATCTTGGGATCTCAAGAGCTCCTACTCCTAGTATGGAAAATGGTGCATTAGGAATGGATACTACCACTACTATGCCTTCACATTTCCATCCAATGATTGTTGACACACAAAACAATTATATTCCACAAGAAAAAGTCATTAGTATTCATGACGATTTTCCACATTTACAACAAGATTTGTCCCTTGAAAACATTTCCACCACTGCTATACCTGTAATAGAAAACCTTCATCATTTGATTTAAAGTGATGATGGCTTACAAGTTATGAAAATAATAGCTTAGATATACAATAAACATGTTCCTTCTACTTCCCAGTCAACTAACATTTTTGTAAGCCAAGGAGGACCTCACAATCCTCCTCCTTCAACTATAGCATCCATACCAACTTATACCACTCCTCAAGTTACAACAACTATGCAATAGGTTAGTCATGTGACTCCTTCTTTTGCTATTCCAACTATCATTCCTAGTTCTTTTGTGGTATCACATAATCCTTCTTCCACCTACACCCATCTTAGTGTCCCTTTCACTTCCTGTAACATTACATACACTCCATTACCATTTTCCCTTCCACCTCATACCACTTACACCAATCTCATCATTACACAACTCTTTAACATTGTTTCACTCATGCAAAAAAAAATCTCCACCATTAGCAAAACTCAAAATGCTCCACCCACATATCATATTTGTAGTAGTCCATTATCCTTCTAGAAATCTTATGCACATAGATGCCACAAGGAATTGAAATTCCTAAGGTTGAGAAATACGGAGGTAAAGGAGACCCTACTAATCATGTCAATGCTAATATAGCCTTATGCAGTGACTTTGTCCTCGATGATAAGTTGTTAGCTACCTTTTTCCTAGGACCTTGAAGGACACTGCATTGGAGTGGTTTTCAAACTTACCCAATCATTTAATTTGATTGTTTAATGAAATTTTGGATTCCTTCATAAGTCATTTCCAAGTCCATATGACTCCCAAAAAGACAATGGATGATTTAATGAGATGTAAACAAAATAATGATGAAAAAGTAACTGACTTCATTTCAAATTATAATTCATTGTATGCTCAAATTAATGTCAAGATCCCCAATTCACACTGTAGAAGATGTTTATCAAAAACTTGCACACTCACCTTAAGGATAAGTTACTATGATAAAATTCCCTCCGTTCATGCCTTTATGGACAACCCTTTGTGACTATAACAACTCATTATTTAGTCGTGATTCAAAGTTCACTTCTAAATGAGATGAGAAGTTTGAACAAAACAACCAAAACAACATGTAAAACTTTAGAAAACCAAATAGAGGCTTTTTACAGTTCAATCTACCTTCTCTATAACCAACCAATCTTTTTCCTAGTCAAGTAGTAGTTGTTAAATTAGTGGTGCCCTTTACCTATGGGGACTCAAAGAGATAATTTACTCCCTTACTTGATACCCTCCTTAACATAATGAACCAATTTCTCCAGCAACAGATGATCACTCTGCCTACCATTAAACCCCTTGATACCTCCAAGTCCTTACCACCTACCTTTATACCTAATGCTTATTGTCATTTTCATCACCAAAATGTACATGACACTGAACAATGTAAGCATCTCAAACACTTAGTTCAAGACCTCATTGATTCTAGTCGTTTGTCCATTTCGAGTGTCAATAATCAAGGCAATAAGTTTGTTGCAACCCCTAACCAGAATTTACAATTTTTTACCAATCTTATGCCTAAACACAATATTTATTTGTCAAGGCTAGTGAACCTTCAAAAACTAATGTAATGAATGTTGATACAAATACTAAACAACCTTATATAACTCCAAATATTACCCAAGTTAATCCTATGGATGAACTAGTGGGTACAATAGACATTGTCCCTCGTACGGGCCCAACCAACAATTCTCTTGATATTAATTTTTCTTCTCATGATATACTTAAAAAGATTCCTAATGGCCCTCTATACATAGCTGGAAGAATCTATGATAATCCCACTAATGGGATATTAATAGATCTCACATGTGGTGAGAATGTGATCACAAAAGAGTTTTTAGTCTTACACGATCTCTATCAAAATGATTATAACAAATCAAATGCATGGATTAAAATAAATACTATTTTTGTGTGTCGTACAATAAAATTGATTGTACTCCCCTTACAAATAGGACCCAAAACTTCGGAGGTAACATTTTCTATCATTCCACAATTGGACCAATTTCCTCTATGGTTGGCTCATCCTTGGCTCTGCTCGATGAAAGTGGTCCTGTCAGTTGTTCACAAATGTTTGAATTTTCCACATAGCAATGAAATATTTAACATACACCATATTGGCTTTAATCTGTTATCCTCTAGAGGTATTTTTTCCTTAGAAGCCTTTTGGCCTAAACCTATGGAACCCATCACTCCTAAAAAGGACTTCTTTTTCATAACCTATCAAAAGTTCAAAGAAAATGCATAGCCGAATTATCTCTTCATAACATATCCCCATCCACTTCCACTCCTCCTATCCTAGATGAAACCATGCTTCAGCCTAAGTCTAACATTGTACAAACAATACAACCTCTTGAGAACCCAACCATAGACACTTCCCCTCCATCATTTAAATGTACAAGAGAAAATGAAACCAATCTTATCATGCCAAGAATATAAAGAGAAAGAGAAAGTGACTGACCCATCTTCTTAAATTTTTTTCATTCTCCCCCTCCAAAAGAAAAGGAACCTATGATGGATCAACCCGCTCTTACATGTCAACAATTTTAAAATAAAATAAAATGAAACTATGGTGCTAGGGAATGTAGATGTCATCGTCATCTCCTTGCTCATCATTATCAAATGGAAGAAAAAAAAGAAAGCAAATCTCCACCTTTGATAAAATAAATAAATGATCACCCTCTTTCTCCTAACCCACCACAAGATAAGACAGTCTAACCCTCACAAGAAAATGAACCGATCCAGCAACCACAACTTTTGATACACCTTTCCTTCGAAATAACCCTTTTCCCTCCTATCATAATAAATCTTGACAGTGATGATGATGAGGAGATCACAAAAATAGATGAAGAAGTGCACAACAATCTAAAATCTTTAGTTTCATCTACCATGAGCTTAAATGATAAATCTTCTATACCAAGTGAAGAACCTAGTACCAACGACCATTGCAATACATTGAATATGATTGGGAGGTAGATGACTTGATGGATGGTTGATTTGAATTCACCTTACAAGCCATTTATATTCCTTTTTCTTTATTTTTGGTTTGATTTTATGTGTGTATTGTGTTCCCTTGTAACGTGTGTTTGATGTTCTCTCTCTTTGTACACTTCCTCTATTTGTACCTCTATTCTTCTATATGTCATGCATTTCCTTTTTCACTTTTGTTTTCAATTCTCCTTTTGGGGATGATACAAAGCATAAAGATTCCCTATGTCTCTTCCATGTTGACCCAAAATGTCCCTTTTATTTCACATTTTTTTATGTTTTCCTTTTGGGAATGATGCAAAGCATAGAGACACCCTATGTCTCTTCCATGTTGACGCAAAAGGTCCTTTTTATTTCACTTTTGTTTTTTGTTTTCATTTTTGGGATGATGCAAAGCGTTGAGATGCCCTATGTCTCTTCCATGTTGACCCAATTAGTCCCTTTTCCTTTTTACTTTTTTTTTACTTTTTTGTGTTTTCCTTTTGGTGATGACGCAAGGCATTGTGACCGAAATGTCTCCTTCATGTTGACCCAAAAGATTTTCCTTTTCTTTTTCCTTTTTGTTTTCTTTTTGCTTGTGTTTCTCATTTTTGGGATGATGCAAAGTGTTGAGACCACAATTTCTCTTCCATGTTGACCCAAAATGATTTTTTTTTCCTTTTTTTTTCTCTTTGTGTCATTCTTCCAGTTCTATGTGCTTTGGGGAATGTTGATAGTTTTGAGCTCTTTCATAAAAAAATTGTAGCAACAAAGATACTAACCCCAAATTCCCTTATGTGTTTGGTGTGTTCTTTACTCTAAGGAAACTCCCTTTTATTTTGTTATCTTTTTCGTATACATGATGCAACCTATCTTAGAAACATATGACTTGGCATACGGGCTTTCTGAGTTAGCTCTCATGTCTTGATTTCTTTTTTGCATTTTTCCTTTGATACTTTAAAGTAATTGCTTACAGAATAGTGTGTAGAAAATTCCTTTAAAGTGGGGAGCATACATTGGAATCATTTCATTTGTATTTTTTGTTCTTAGTGGGGTATGTGTAGGATCATCATAGAAAAAATAGGCCCTTAAATGGCAAGAAAATCAAAAAAGTCAGAGTTAGGAAACTTGACATAAAAATTTGAATAAGTTATCTATATTATTTAAAAAATATGTAAGAATAGAATCTATAGAAAATTGAATGTAGTTTCTAAATTACTAGGTTTATTTAAAGAAAAAAAAAATCTATTTGATAATTTGAAATTTCAATGCATTAGTACTTGCAAATTTCAAGGAAAAATAAGAGTAGGTGTGTCTGTTTGACCACCTAACCACAATAAAATGATATTATTTTATAATATTTTAGATATAAATTAAGAGGACTTCGTGTCTTGGTGCTTGATGCATATTTTTTTGTAATTTTTTCCAAGTAAAGCAATTAATTATAAATTTTTTATTACAACTTTAAAAATATAAAAACTTCATTATGTCTAACCACCTTAACTTGGTCAAAACTTGAAATTCAAATTTTTTTTTAATCCTATAGTATGCAAAGCATAGAATGTAATGCATGTTTTGGATTCAAAAATGTGATATCATTTAAAAATTATAGATGTATTTCAATTAGTCTATCAATCAGGACTTTAGTTGTAATTTGAATAGAAAATGAATAATAATTACTTATTAAATTAAAAGTAAAGCATAATTTATATTGGTGGAAGGCTGAGAATCTCCTTTAAAAACCCTTTTCGTTTCATCAATTTTGGCTAAAAAAAAAGTCATCAGCCACATACCCATCATATTGCCACTTTTTGGCCCATCATGATCCTGCACATACCCAGTGTGACCTTGTCACTTCATACAATGCAATCACCACTTTTTGGATAACATTGGGTTTGTTGTCCATGATAAGTGTGATCTATCTTAGTATATTACATTCCTCTTAGTGGCCTGATGTGATGTACTACATCCCCTAAGTTGTGAATATTTAATTCTTTGATTGCTCCTCTCTTGGAGATGTTAGACACAATGTTACCTAAGTGACAAACCTTGCATGAACTTAACAAGACTCCTTTGAACATATTTTACATGTTACATTTTTACATTTTACATTTTTCCACCTTGCATAATGCAAATTGCATGCCTATGGTACCTTGCTCTTTGTTCATGATTTCTAAGCATACAAAGATTTTCTTGTCTCATAAAGCATGAACCGACATTTTCCCTTGTGGAACCTTATTAAAGTTATCAAGAGGTATAACTTTGACATGGTTGAGCGGGAAGTCCATTCAGCGGCACAACTTTCCCCATAGCCACCTATGTGTTTGTGAGTGCATACCAACTAGCATATATATCTTACCTTTTTGGGTCCTCTCAGCTAGTGGACCACCATGAGTTCTTCTGCCCTAGAGTGAGTATGTATTTTCTTTTTTCTCACAAACAACCTAGATCTAATCCACAACTATTTGGACAGACCATCAAAGCTTCATCCAATTTTTCCTTCTCTTCTCACTTGCATTCCTTTGTTCTTATGTTTAGTTTCCCATGGGAACTTCGCCCTGGGGGATTGATCATCCCTTTTGATTGTTTTCATTCCATCTTGTTAACATAAGTGCATTTGGACCTCTCTCTCGATATACATGGCTACTTTAGTGTGAGTTTGAAGCAAGTTCATCCTCTCACTAAAGTGGGGGCTAAACGTGTCAAAGAAAATTTTCCCTTTGAAATTTTAATGGTTTTTTAGGTCTTTCTTCATGATGCTTTATCCATTTTTCTTTGATTTAATGTTGTAATGTGACTTAAACATTCACATTAAGTCCTTAAAATCCAAATTATGATGTCTTGTGAAGGTGTTGTGAAGTGTTGTAAAACATTTCTACACTTTTCTAGACTCTATTCATTACAATTCACCTAAAAATTACTTTTTCATCACTTATCAAGTCCTATTTTGAAGTGTTGTAAAGTCTTGTAACAAGATTTCACCTTTTCTAGGCTTAATTTCACTATTTACACCTTTCTTATGCTTTATTTGACCCCTTTATGCACTCATAAGGATTAATTAATTGTATTTTTTAATGTAAGCACAAAAAATAATATTAAATGTAACTCAATTCCCAACACCCATTTTCAAGTCCAAGGTAGAACCCATTCACCATGAGTGGCGAATGAGTCCCTCTTGGCTCCAAATTCAAAATATTTCAAATTTTCTTTCAGTTTTTTATTCAAAATTACCTTATCTTGGCCTATGATGAGGTATCATCGAGTTACTAAGGCACAAGTGTGCATAAATATGTGTTTTTATCCTCATTTTACATCTCTTAATTCATTCAAGCAATATTTTCATTCACTAAGGGGTATGTGCAGGATCATGATGGGCCAAAAACTAGCAATATGGTGGGTATGTGTAGGGTATGTGGATGATGACTTTTTTTTTACCCAAAATTGATGAAACAAAAAGGGTTTAAAAAGGATATTCTCAGATTTCCACCAATATAAATTATGCTTTACTTTGAATTTAATAAATTATTATTATTCATTTTCTATTTGAATTACAACTAAAGTCATGATTGATAGGTTAATTGAAAAGATCTATAGCTTTCAAACAATATCACATTTTTTGAATCCAAAACATGTGTCACATTTTATGCTTTGCATACTATAGGATTAAAAAAAAATAAAAATTGATGAAGTTTTAACCAAGTTAAGGTGGTTAGACAAACAATTTTTTTTATTTTTTAAAACTTGTAATTGATTATTTACTTGGAAAAAAATTACAAAAAAAATATGCATCACATCTGGACATGAGGCCTCTACTTATATCTAAAATATTATAAAAAAATATTATCATTTTATTGTGGTTAGGGTGGTCAGACAGACACCTACTTATTTTTTCCCTAAAATTTGAGTACTACTACATTAAAATTTTAAATTTTCACCAAATAGATATTAAAAAAATAAAAATTAACCTAGTAGTTTAGAAACTACATTCAATTTGCTACAAATTCTATTGTTACATATTTTTGAAATAATATAGATAAATTATTCAAATTTTTACATCAAGTTGCCTAACTTTGATTTTTCAAATTTTTTTACCACTTAAGGGTTTGTTTTTCCATGATGATCTTGCACATACCCTAAGCATTCAATTATCATTGAGCCCTTTGCATCATTCAATCAAGCATCAATCAAGTATCTTGGAGTAACCATTGATATATCTTCATATTTCTTCAACAAGGTTGGCGAGTTTAGGAAATTTGCATGTTGTTCATACATCTTTCATTGTTCATTTCATTCCACTTCTTCATTAAGGGTTTGATTACCAAAGTGTGATTTAACCAAGGAAAATCCCTATAACCTAACCCTTAACCATTTTCCCCCTTTTGCATGTGTGTTTGTAGACTTGTGTATGCAGATTTATCAAGCATTTAGGTGTTCAAAGGTGGTCAAGAAGTCAACAAAGTGTCTCAAGTCAACTAAAACCTATTTCAAGCTTTGAAAAAGGATACAGTCTATTTTCTACATATTTGACTCTATCAACATGACAAGAAGACAAGCTTAGATCTGGTGCTATAGAATTGGTCCTTGATTTCACAAAATTTTGGGAGAGGACTGATTTTCCATTAGTGGTGAATGAGTCCCACCTTAAGGCTAGAAATCTAGATTTTGTCAGATTCTAGATCCTAACAATCAGAAACATGTTTCCAAAAGTTTTCATTAGAAGCAGGACTGATTTTCTATCAGTGACGAATGAGTCCCACTTGTGATTTCTAGTGATTTATGTTAGCATTCAGGACACTCCAAATTGTTTATTCTTTTCCCAGGTGCACTCTATTTCAGTATTCTTCACTTTTGTTTTGCATTTGTTCATCTTATAGTTCATGCTTGCATATCATATTGTGTTTTCAAGCATTGGACATTTCTTAGGTTTTGCATTCATAATCAGTCAATTACTTAGCTTAGTTGCATTCATATAATCTAATTTAGTCTTAATAACATTATACACATCTTAATTTGAGTAAAACACATTGATTTTTCATGAGGTTTATATCTCTTCTTTTAGGTGAAACATCCTAAGAGTGAAAGAGTAACCTATAAGCCTCACACCCAAAAATCTATGTTCACCATTATTACTATTTTGACTAAATCAGCAAGAGATAACATGTATAAAACCAATTAAATGCAACACACAAGAACACTAGGACTTTTAAGTGGAAAACCCAATGAGGGAAAAACCATGGTGATGGTTAACTCATAATATATTATATTTGGATAGAAAATATTATGGGGCTCATTGCCAAGACTCACTCTCCTTAAAAGGCTCATAGCTTGGATACAAAAGATGGCTCACTGTTAAAGAATGGACTAATGGAATACACCTTCAATGTGCAAGGTTTAGTTCTATTGAAGCTCATAATAAAAGCACTACATTTCACAACAAATCTATACTACTGATAAAGTATTTAAGCTCTAATCTTCTCCTTTGCTTACTTGTTCACACACAACACACTCACACCTTTTCTCTCTTTCTCTCTTGCCTTCTTTTTTTCCTTCTCCATATTCAAATCATCTTATGTGTGTGTGTGTGCATACAAGAATATCTTATTCATAAAATAGGTTGGCACCATCTATAAGATTCAACATTTTATCCATGTAGTGCATTATGACAATTTGACTATTAGTCTTCATAATATATTGCATTCGCTAAGTCGACCAAGAATAGAAAACAATTCTCCAAACCAATAAATAATCCTCAAAGAAAACACCTTCTGAATTTGAGAACACATTAATTTCTAATCACACTGCCAGTAAAGAGATTGTTAGCTCAACTTTAGCATAAGAATGTTCACCTTAGTAGAATGCAAATTCTCCCACATAGTACACCACACATAGAACAATATTAGGATACAAAGTTGAACTCTATCAGAGATAAATTTATATTCATAGACAAAAGAATGTCTCAAGATCCAAGAAAAATTAGTTTGAATGAGTCAACAAAACATGGTTAGGATATTAGAGTCATGGGTATGTGGAGGATCATCATGGAAAAAACAAGCCCTTGAGTGGCAAAAAATTCAAAAAAATCAAAGTTAGGCAACTTGACATAATTTTTTTGAAAAGTTATCTATATTATTTCAAAAATAAGTAAGAATAGAATTTGTAGAAAATTGAATGTAGTTTCTAAACTACAAGTTTTTTTTTTTTTAAATCTATTTGGTGAAAATTTGAAATTTCAATGTAGCAAGATTTAAATTTCAGGGGAAAAATAATAAGTAGGTGTTTGTTTGACCACCCTAACCACAATAAAATGATAATATTTTTTTATAATATTTTAGATATAAGTAGAGGACTCATTTCCCGATGTGATGCATATTATTTTCCAAGTAAATAATTAATTATGAATTTTTTATTAAAATTTTTAGAAAACATAAAAACTCATATGTCTAACCACCTTGACTTGGTCAAAAATTCATAAAATTCACTTCTTTTTTAATCTTATAGTACATGAAGCATAGAATGTGATGCATGTTTTGGATTCAAAAAATGTGATACCGTTTGAAAGCTATAAATGTTTTTCAATCATCCTATCAATCAGGACTTTAGTTGTAATTCAAATAGAAAATGAATAATAGTTATTTATTAAATTCAAAGTAAATTATAATTTATATTGATGAAAAGTTGAAAATCTCCTTTAAAAACCCTTTTCATTTCATCAATTTTGGGTAAAAAAAAGTCATCAGCTACATGGGCCATCATATTAGTTACATATTGCCACTTTTTGTCCCATCATGATCTTCCACATACCCTAATATCAAATCTTGTGTTGAGTTCTAGACTTGAATACCAACATACCAATCCATCACAAAGGAGTGTTACCAAAAAAGAACAACTTCCAATAAACCAAGGAAACATCCCATGTAGTCATCATCATGTAGTTATTACCATTTTGACATCAATGACAACATAACTAGCACAACCATCCATAGTTCATGCTCATGTTGAATAAATTCCAACATAAAGGACATTCAAATATTGACATGCTAAAGGGAAAACTTAAATCATCATAAAAAAGACAGTTAGACATGACATAAGCCACTGAAAGAATATAGTCACACATGTTATATATAAATTATGGATCCATGAATCCATAGAGATATATGAAGTTAGTATAAGTACTATTTAATCAAATGAGCTTCATCAATAACATAGTCAAGTGTTTTAGGGGTTGATAGTGATGATCCAGGTCTTATGGTAGAAGAATTTAGGAATCAAGGGAGACATTAAAAGTGAAAATGAAAGTGATTTCAAAATACATATGGCAATGGTATAAGTCTCCATGAGCCTCCATAAGCAAGAGGATAAACATATTAGAGGGTTTAAATAAACATTATATTATATTATTTGATGGCATTCCTTAAGAAGAAAGAGACAGGAGAAACCCTAAAGATAGAAAAAACCTTTAAAAAAAGTAGTATAAGGACCTTGAGATATCTAAATGATAGTGCTATGGTTAGAGTAATAAAGACTATTAACATCTACAAAAGACTAGTTAAAATTTGGTAAATCTAAAGGGAAATGGATAAAAAATTATGAGAAGAAAATAAAAGAAACATTCTTGAGAAGAAAAACATCAAACCCTAGGTGGCCATTCTAGTAAGCATGACAAACTGATATGAAATTAAAGGGAGATAAACATATTGTACATATAGATAGATATGAAAAATAATAAAGGAGGATAATATCATAGCTTAGTCTATGAAGGATGAAGAGGAAAGTGTTGAAGATGAAATCAAAGAACAAAATAATGAGTGTGTGAAGATTTCTAAGAATCTCTTTTAGAGGCATGAAAATGTGATAGTGACAAATGTGTTAGATATATTAGAAGATATATCCATAATAGACAATAGAAAGGTGCACATTTAAACTTCAATGGTAATTATTTTATGAAGACATCGTTATACATGTTGAAGATTAAGCAAAAGCACTAGGCAATGACCTTTTTCATAGATTGGTCATCACAAAATATAGTGATAGGATACCCATAAGAAATGAATGAAGGACAATATTGAGAAAGGACTCTAGAGTCAAATAAAAAAAGTGGCATAAAAAAGAGATGTCTGATAGATAAAGAAAGGACATTAAATACATAAATCATATGTCAAAATCAAACCTAGAAGTTCTCGTATGCCTCAAAGACATTTTTAATCTTGTCAAATCATAAACACATGTCCTGTAAGTATGGTAAATGATCAATTCAAGAGTTAACTGCAAGTTGAAAATAACTAAGAAGATATATATAAGGGTAGTTTGGTGACTTGGACATTAATTGAGAGTATTTCAAAACCTTCTAAAAAGGATTCTTCATTAAAGGAGATCAAAAGATATGATCTTATCCTTCTTCAACATGACCTTGATTCTCTAAATGAGTCAAAATAGGGTAGGTAGTTTTCTAGCATCCAAGTGGAGGTTGGTCCAAATACTTTGAAAATTATTTGGTTCTTAAATTGTCATAAAAGTGTGTCCTATATTCTCTCCCATGTTGGGGAAGGAGAAAAGGTATTGATAAGGAAAATTAAGATTAGTTGATGCAATTCCTTATAGGTAGCATTGTTACTGAGAGATTTCTTTCTATGAAGAAAAGAGATTTATGAATTTCAAAACCAATCAATTTTGGACTAAATAACATGTAATATTTTTAGTTTTTAAATAATATTAGCATTTTTAGACTATATAATACTATTATGGTACCTTTCATCAATAAAATTTAGTATTTTACCTTTAAAATCATTTTTATTTGTTTCTAATATGATTATTAATGTATGTTATCTATGATTTCATGAAATCCTCAAGAAAATTTCTTAAAACAAGAACTTTGAACAAGAAAAAAATACGTCCATGCAAGTTGTTAGCTGTGTAATGAATATGAACAATCATTAGTTTTGTGAAAACTACAATTTTCCTTCTCAAAATTGTTCAAACTCAAACATTCTTGCAAATTTGATGCATGAGCTTGTGAAGTTCTTAGATTGTGCAAGAATTTAGTTGAATTATTAAAAGGATTATGTTTTTAAACAATAGAATGAGTCTAAACAATAATTTGGTGCATCACCTTAGTAGGAAGTACATTCATTTTTTAGGTTATTCTTCCACACTTTTCCTCAATAGAAGCATTTTTATTTTAGTTGAATTGGGTGAGTATTTAAGGGAACCAACCCTCTTTAGATGTTGAATTCATCTCATCAAAGCGTGCACTTTGAGAAGCCATACATTTTTTTACTAGATAGCTAAGTAAAATACTTGGCAAGGGCACAAATCCAAATGACAACAATAAGAACATTATATTTAGTTAGTATTATAATTGTTTTTTAATAATAATCTTTTAGGGATTGGTGCATTCATGTTCTATAAATGGATGGATGATAATAGTTAATTACCACATATTTCAATAGTAGACTCTTCCAACTTGTAATTAATGGTGAGAATTTATTTGATATGGATCATTATGCTTGACTATAAATGAATCTATTTTCAAATGTTAAGCTCTTTAATCTAGAATCACCACCTTTAACTAAGCCTTTCATAATCCTACATCAATAAATTTGAATGTTCCATATCTAAGTAAAGTGGAGCAAGAAAAAAATCATTGGAATCACTTCAAATTAGACATGGCATAGAATTCACTAATTGTTAATTTTGGCAAAGTGGAACAACATGTAAATTAAAGAAGTCGAGTATACATATATGCATTGATTAAAATTCAGGCTATGCAAAAAAAATCTTTTCAAGAGAGGAACAATGATCTAAAAATATATATTCTTCATAGTCAACTTATTAGTTTCCTAGGACCTATTAGCAACTCATGCAAATTAGTTAGTAAAATTTATAAGCTTAATTTTATATTCTGATTACATCAACATTAAAAAAAATCTTTGCAAGAGAGGAACAGTGATATAAAAATATATATTCTTCATAGTCAACTTATTAGTTTCCTAGGACCTATTAGCAACTCATGCAAATTAGTTAGTAAAATTTATAAGCTTAATTTTATATTCTGATTACATCAACATTAATAGACTTATTGAAACATTAACATGATGAGATTTATAGTGAAATTAAAAAATAACATTAGAATAAATAAATAAAAAACATAAATTTATTAATAAACTTTAAAATATTAAATGAAAAATAGTAAAGTATATCACATATTTTGTAGTTGATTATATAATGATATTTATCTTTCTCTATAATGACACCATGAATTACCAAAAAAATAAATAGCAAACACTATCAAAGTCAAAAGATAGGGTATATTTAATTTTCAAATTAAAAAATATATAACTTCTTACTAACATCCATTTTTTCAAAAAACAATAGTAAATCAAATTTAACTAATCATAATTTCTTAGATTTGATTTTAGCTTGAAGAAACACTTTTTAAAGTTAAATTATTCTATTAGAGGTCTTAATAACCTAGAAAAAAAAAATACTCATCCAAGAAATGGATAGTTCCCTAAAAAATTAAATGTTGTGCAATTTTAAATACTATATGCTCCCTCTATTTTTTATTATCATTTGTAATGGAAAAGAGGAATATGGCAATATTTTAAATTTTTATTTTTCCTTTCTATAAAACAAGGAGCAAGATGTTTAGTGAACTCTATACCTCAAATTTGTGTGAGATAGAATGAGGTGTGGAAAGCAACTGCACAGAATGCTCAAGGAAGCATAATGGATTATTCTGCTAAATATTTAAAACTAGCAGCAGGGAAACCTTTAGCAACTTTTAGCAACTCTTTTCTCTTTTAGTATTCATTTTTGTTTCTTAATATTTTTTTTAACTATTTACATTATTCACTTTATTTAAAAAGTATCTCATGCTTTTGGTGAATGGATTTTTCAAATCCCAAACAAAAATAAAAATGCACAGAGTTGCTGCTATATTTCCCAATCACTAGGAATACCAAATAAAGTGCAGAATAAGAAAAAAATTGATTGGAGGCACACAGTTGGGCATGCAAACCTTTTCTTGTTCTACTAACTAAAAAAAATAAAATTACAAAATATTCTTAAGCTTCAAATTACAAACTACTAATGACACTTGATTTGCAACAATTTGGAGCTGCACAAACACTTACAACAAACTAGAAATTTTGGGAGCTATCTACTCCTTTTTGTTTGGAGCTATTTTTGCTCCCTGCACACACTGAACAATCCAGAGCTATCTGTTGCTCCTTGCACACACATAGAATAATCTAGAGCTATTTGTTGCTCCCTGCACAAAACATTCTTTGTTGTTGCTACTACAACTTTGTCTTCTTACAAAATATTGTAAATCTTCTGCTATTGACTGACTGTTGTCTTCATTCCTTCCTTTTGTCCATTCTTGTCTTTACAAAAATATTCTTTCTCAAAATTCAAAATTACCTACCTCAATAAATTTTGGAAATTCATTTTTTCCTACCACAATAAACTCTAGAGTCAGGACTAGAACAAGGATGAAGATCCCAAAAAATAACTTGTCATTCAAAGCTCCTGAAAGGTAGGTGCAACAAGGGAGTTGATGTGAGAAGGGCTCGGATAATAAATATTAAATATTTCCAACACTTCCCCTTTGACTGAGCCATCAAACAACATCATTCCTTTTCTTTAACAATAACCTCAAAATAAATTAGATCACTATGAAGAAATAAAGAAAAATTCATACTTTCATCAAACTCTTCATCACACCTTTCATTTTGGTAGATATCCCTTAGACTCTTGGTCTTTCTTGGTATTATGGAGGCAAGAGTATGGTTTGAAATTTCACTATTCCTTCTTCTTTGCTAAACAACCCTCTCTATACAGTAGTCTGGAGCATTCCAGAGCTATCGAGATCTATCAGAGGCTCCATAACATCATATTGTTGCACTTCATACTCTTGTTTTTTCATTACTTGGAGCCTTCGAGAGCTGTTCAGAGTTGTCAAAAACTATTAAGCCATCCCAAGATTCATCCTTTAGGAACTCAACATCTCTTCTTATAACTATTTTCTTGATGATAGAGTTATATAACCTATAGACTTTGGAAAATTCACTATAGCCCATGAAGTTGCACTTCTCACCCTTGTCATCCAACTTTTTCCTCTTCTCTTTTGGCACAAGTGAATATGCCACACATCCAAACGCTCTCAAGTGCTCAACCATCCACTTGCATTTTTTCCATGCCTCTTGTGGAATCTTGTCACAAACTACTTTTCTAGGACTTGTATTTATCAAATATACTACTGTTGCTATAGCTCCACCCCAATATTCATTTGGAAGCCTCTTGGCTTTAAGCATATTTCTTTCCATTTCCACAATGGTTCTTTTTTTTTTCTCAAACACTCCATTTTGTTGTGGAGTATAGGCTATTGTTATCTCCTTCTTAATGCCTTTTTCCTTGGAAAAATTCATAAATTGATTGGGGGTATACTCCCCCTTTATCTGATCATAGGATCTTGATGAAACATCCACTCTCCTTTTCAACCTAGGCCTTAAAAAATGTAAACTCCCATGGCTTACGACTATAGTCATCTATGAAGGTCATAAAAAATTTTGTTCTTTCCAATAGAAACTCCTTGCATATGGTCACATAAATTAGTCTACACCAACTCCAATGGTGCTCTTACCCTTTTAGAATTTCTCGATTGAAATGGTTACCTACATTGCATGACTAAAATGCAGGCTTCACATCTACCACTAGGCTCTACAATGGTGTGAAAACCTCTAAGCATACCCTTCTTTGACAAAGGACTCAAACCAGCATAGCCTAAGTGTCAATACTTGAGATGCCAAAGCTTGGAAGGGTCTTGAATGGTTATCTTGAAGGCTGCTTCTTGTTGTACTGCTATACATTTTTCATGCTTGGAGGTTGCAACTATAGAATGACCTAAGAAACACAAGTTTCCAATCTTAAAGGAAACATTCTATTTTTCTCATTGGCACTACTGCAACTATTTTCTTACTTTCATCCTTCTCATAAATGATCTATTCACCCTTTTTCATCAACACTTTGTAGCCTTTTTGGATCAGTTGTCCAATACTCATGAGATTGTGCTTTATACCAGGGGAAAAATATACATTATCAATCTTCTTCTTCTCACCTTGCTTGGTTCAACAAATAATAGACCGCTTTCCCACAACTAGAATTATTTCATTGTTCCCCATTTTTATTTCAGACTTGACATTTTTTTCAATGAAAGAAAATAAGCTTTCATTATCACTCATGTGGTTTCTACATCCACTATCTAAAAACCATACCTCATCAGTGCCTTGCTAAAAAATGTTGCACATGATGAAGGCCTTTGATTGATTACCCTTTTTTCACCAGCCACATTTGTACTTTATTTGGACTAATCACGTTGCTTTTTCTAGCAATCACTCACATAATGACCAAATTTATGGCAATAATGACACTCAATGTTGCTCTTATCACACTTCTAACTCAATTTGTTCTTCTTGGCTTGTCCAAAGTTATACTGAGAATTGCTTGCTTCCTCTTGGTTGTGTGCTCATCTTGAGATATCTTCTCCAACACTTCCATATCTAGATCTACATCAACCTCTTTCTTTTGAGCTTCATCCATAGTTGTTTCTACCTCCCCCCTACCTCTTGCATTGGCTTGAGTTTTGAAAGATTTCTCATGGGAAGAACTTGCAAACCTATTTAGGCGCTACTCATGGGTTTGTAGGGAACCCATCATCTCATCAACAAACAATGTTGAGAGTTCTTTTTCCTCTTCAATGGAAATCAGCACTAGATCAAACTTTGTGGCTAAAATTATGAGGATTTTCTTCACAATCCTTTGCTCTTCTATGGCTTCTCCATTTATTCTTAACTAGTTTATCAAACCAGAAATTATTGTATGTAAGTTTCAAATAGACTCACTGTCATTCATTTGGAGAGTCTAAAAATATCTTTGAAGCATCTGGAGCACCACCAATCTGACTTTATTATTCCCTTGGTAACTGGTTTGGAGGATTTCCCGCACTTCTTTTGCGTAGTTAGCTACTTTTATTTTGGGGAAAATGGTCTATATCAAGGCTGCTTCAAATAGACTCAATGCTTTTGCATCTTTCCTCCTTGTCTCCTTTATTTGGGTCTTTTGGTTGTTTGTGATAACTGTATATGTTGTTGGATCACTCACATCATTGAACCCGCTAATCAAAAACCCCCACAAGTCATTTGCAACCATTATGGTCTTCATTTTCTTTTCCCAAACATCATAGTTTTTGTACATTGAATGGTGGTTGTTGTTGCCAACTCTTACTCTCTTCTCTAACAATGTCTCCAACAAAGAAAAATTTAAACACCGAGAAAATAAATTCCCAAATCAATCAAGACTTAGGGCCTTCTGGCTTTGATACCAATCTGAAGGGATTTTCCAAATCCCAAACACAAAAAAATGCACAGAGTTGTTGCTCTATTTCTCAATCACTAGGAATTCCAAATAAAATGTGGAATAACAAAACAAATTGATTAGAGACACATAGTTGGCCATGCAAACTTTTTCTTGTTCTATTAACTTGAAAAAATAATAATAATTACAAAAGATTCTTAAACTTGAAATTATAAATTGCTAATGAAAAACTTGATTTACAACAATTTGGATCTACACACACACTTAAAACAAATTGGAGCTTCAGGGAGCTCTCTCTACTTCCTATTTATTTGGAGCTATTTGTTGCTCCTTGAACACATTGAACATTTTGGAGCTATCTATTGCTCCTTGCACTCACATAGAATAACCTGGAGCTATCTGCTACTCCCTACACAAAACATTCTATGTTGTTGATGTTGCAACTTCTTCTTCTTGCAAAATCTTGTAAATTTCCTGCTATCGACTGACCATTGTCTTCATTCCTTCCTTTTTTCCATTATTTTCTTCACAAAAGAATTCTCTCTCAAAATTCAAACTTACCTACCACAATAAATTCTAGAATTAAAAATTTTCCTACCACGATAAATTTTGGAGTTAGGAGTAGAATAGGGATGAAGATCTGAAAAAATAACTTACCGTTGAAAGCTCCAGATAGGTAGGTGCAACAGGGGAGTTGACGTGAGAAGGGCTCAAACAATAAATATTAAATATTTCTAACATTTGGTTGTATAATTTCAGGCAGTACATGAGGTGGCCATGTTTGATAGTCTTTAGGAAAATTTAGATGATGATTTATTATATATAAAATAATGTAATTGTATAATTCTATGTATGTATTGTTGTCAAAATAATTATAAAAGATTAGATAAATTTATTTTTTTGAGGTTGATATTTTTTATAATCATTGTTAATTTTTTTTATTAGATTAATATTTTCGATAGGAAATTTTGAAAAGGTCTCAAAATTTAATACAATAAAAATATAATCATATTTAATCTTACTAATAATTATCAATATTGATACATTATGATACATTCAAAACCATTGCTTTTTAATATATTCACTAAAATAATTGTGATCAAATTAATTTCATACTGTTCTAACATATGAAAGTCAAGAGACGCCCTACCAATTCAAAGTAAGCCAATAAATACACTCAGCCTTTATATAAAAAAATCTTCTCTTTCAGATAATATTAAAAAAGTAGATAACGGTCTAAATCAATAGCTATTATCTTCTTGCATGATAATGACAACGTACAATGCGTAATCAATTTTTTTATAATGCATATAATCTTGTAATAGCTAAAGTAAACTATCTCGAAGAGTAATTTGTGTGAATGGTGACCGTATTTCTTTGGAGACTATTGAACTGGTAGCGGCACCTCTTTTCTTCAACGATTTTAAGAGAGCATGTAAGAAAATAATGGTCATTGATTTTGATAGTTGATTTTGTATATTGGCGAGTCAAGTCAATCAGTGGCACATCTGGATTTTCGTATAGCCTGTTTGTCAACAGAATAGTTTGGAAAATAAAATAAAAGGCATGGATTTGGACACTTGAAAGTAAGTGGTTACTTCACACAATAATAGTGTTGTCTACTGCACTAAAATCCAACACGATGATAGTTGCTCGAAAAGGAAACGTATTGGATTAGGGCTTTTCTTGTGTCCATTTATATTTTTATATTGAAACCAAGTTAAAGTCCAGTGCATACTCCGAAAAAAGCGTAGATAATTCGATGCATCTCAGCCAACCATGTAAAGATTTCAACAAAAATTGGTGCGAAAATCAACAACTAAATATTGTTTTTCATTTAACAACTCATGTGCGATAATGATGAAAATGCACGTGTTTATAAGAAAATATTAGAATGCCTTGATTTTTTCTTTTAAAAATTGAGTTCATTGAGAGTTATATTTCGTTATTTGAGTGTTTGAATTTAGAGGAAATGATTGTTTCCTATTCTGAAATGTTATCTATTTGATAATTTTTTTGGTTAGAAAATAAATGTTGTTGTTTTGATGATATTATTATAATAAATATGTTATTTAATAATTAAAAATGCATTTTAAAAGAAAATAAATTTTTAGTCTATCATAATATATGATCTAATTTATATATTCTCTTAACAATTTAATTTAATGATATGAATTAGTATGTGTGAATTACAAGTCAATGATATTATCTGTCATTAATATAAAAGTTACTTTTATTATTCATAGTTAATTGAGAGTTATTTTTATTGTTTTTAGAATATCATCTTCATTTCAGATGTGAATATTTTTATAATAGAAAGTTAAGGAGCCAAAGTTGTTAGTGTACTCACTAGAGGTTATTTGTCCCCTACACTAATCCCATTGGAATGAGTTTCAACAATCCACTAGTACCTTCACACTACTATGAAATTACATCAAGTATTCAAAATCCTTATATTTCATGGTTCAAGTGGTAGTTAAATCTATTCTTGGACCAATAATACATTATACCCACGTAGCAATCCCACTTCTTTACAACACTAATCTACCCATGCTAATTAATGTGGCAATCTAGCAATAATTTTGCACAACCTATTAGGATAATGACAATTAAGATAAATATATAATGGAACATGAATGTAGGGCTTACTTGGAAACCATGGTACAATCTATCACTATAATTTAAACCTACATGAAAATTCTCATAAAATGTAGCCTTCTGTCTGTTGTGGATTCAAATGAAAAGAAGTGAAAATTATCTTGATAAGTTTCAGATTAACACATTGTACCCTATACAAATAATGGAGAATTATCTTTTTGTAATCAAGCCAATGTTGATATGGGAACATTTGTATAGACTATCATCTTATTGTCCCAACAAATCTCATAAAATATATTTTGGAGATAAAGAACAACTATAAACTAGCGCAAAGAATCAAACTACCTAAGTACGGTTGGTGGAGGATTATGACTTGTCATAGTAAGTTTTAAGAGGAAAATATCTCCCTTGCAAGTTTTTAATTTTTGAGTTTTAATTAGTGACTCTATACCCAATGAATACACTTCTAGGTTCCTTTCCCTTTTCAAGTGAAAGAGCCCTTGATATAAAAAATAAATATAATTTCAGGCAGTACATGAGGCGGCCATGTTTGATAGTCTTTAGGCAAATTTAGATGATGATTTATTATATATAAAATAATGTAATTGTATAATTCTATGTATGTATTGTTGTCAAAATAATTATAAAAGATTAGATAAATTTTTTTTTTGAGGTTGATATTTTTTATAATCATTGTTAATTTTTTTTATTAGATTAATATTTTCGATAGGAAATTTTAAAAAAGTCTCAAAATTTAATACAATAAAAATATAATCATATTTAATCTTACTAATAATTATCAATATTGATACATTATGATACATTCAAAACCATTGCTTTTTAATATATTCACTAAAATAATTCTGATCAAATTAATTTCATATTGTTCTAACATATGAAAGTCAAGAGATGCCCCACCAATTCAATGTAGGCCAATAAATACACTCACCCTTTATATAAAACAATCTTCTCTTTCAGATAATATTAAATAAGTAGATAGCGGTCTAAATCAATAGCTATTATCTTCTTGCATGATAATGACAACGTACAATGCGTAATCAATTTTTGTATAATGCTTATAATCTTGTAATAGCTAAAGTAAACTATCTTGAAAAGTAATTTGTGTGAATGGTGACCGTGTTTCTTTGGAGACTATTGAACTGGTAGCGGCACCTCTTTTCTTCAACGATTTTAAGAGAGCATGCAAGAAAATAATGGTCATTGATTTTCATAGTTGATTTTGTATATTGGCGAGTCAAGTCAATCAGTGGCACATCTGGATTTTCATATAGCCTGTTTGTCAACAGAATAGTTTGGAAAATAAAATAAAAGGCATGGATTTGGACACTTGAAAGTAAGTGGTTACTTCACACAATAATAGTGTTGTCTCCTGCACTAAAATTCAACACGATGATAGTTGCTTGAAAAGAAAACGTATTGGGTTAGGGCTTTTCTTGTGTCCATTTATATTTTTATATTTAAACCAAGTTAAAGTCCAGTGCATACTCCGAAAAAAGCGTAGATAATTCGATGCATCTCAATCAACCATGTAAAGATTTTAACAAAAATTGGTGCGAAAATCAATCTTCATTTCAATCTTCATTTCAGACGTGAATATTTTTATAATAGAAAGTTAAGGAGCTAAAGTTGTTAGCTCACTAGAGGTTATTTGTCCCCTACACTAATCCTATTGGAATGGGATTCAGCAATCCACTAGTACCTTCACACTACTGTGAAATTACATCAAGTATTCAAAATCCTTGTATTTCATGGTTCAAGTGGTAGTTAAATATATTCTTGGACCAATAATACATTATACCCATGTAGCAATTCCACTTTTTTACAACACTAATCCACCCATGCTAATTAATGTGGTAATCTAGCAATAATTTTGGACAACCTATTAGGATAATGAAAATTAAGATAAATATATAATGGAACATGAATGTAAGGCTTACTTGGAAACCATGGTACAATCTATCATTATAATTCAAGCCTACATGAAAATTCTCATAAAATGTAGCCTTCTCTCTGTCGTGGATTCAAATGAAAAGAAGTGAAAAATATCTTGATAAGTTTGAGATTAACACATTGTACCCTATACAAATAATGGAGAATTATTTTGTTGTAATCAAGCCAATGTTGATATGGGAACATTTGTACAAACTATCATCTTATTGTCCCAACAAATCTCATAAAATATAATTTGGAGATAAAGAGCAACTATAAACTAGCACAAAGAATCAAACTACCTAAGTACGGTTGGTGGAGGATTATGACTTGTCATAGTAAGTTTTAAGAGGAAAATATCTCCCTTGCAAGTTTTTAATTTTTTATTTTAATTAGTGACTCTATACCCAATGAATACACTTCTAGGTTCCTTTCCCTTTTCAAGTGAAAGAGCCCTTGATATAAAAAATAAATTAAAAAAATATTTTCAACAAGTGGAAAATTAATGCAAACTAAAAATTCAATGAAATAAGAGTGGTTCAGAAGATCCATTAGTGTTCCCACTTCAATCCAATTTTGATATTTAGGAATTTGATAGAATTTTAGTAGAGGAAAATTCCTAATGAATGCACATTGTTTCACACTCGATGTTAGATTAGATATAGTGGCTCATAGAAAATTTAGAAAGATATACAACAATTCTTACTAGGTAACCTTAACATTATGACATGTGGTATTTTAGGAAATGTTATTATAGTGTAGGAAAAAGTATTCCTTTTTCATACTTGATTTGGGAGTAAGTAATTATTATATAACTGAGCTTAATGATGCCTTAGTTTAAGGATTTATTAATTGATTGAGGTTAATTTTCCTTAATTGGCCCCTTAATCCCTGACAATGCCAAGTTGCATAGAAGTGGTGTATTGCATGGGGCATGTAAGACCAGTGTATTAGGTTGGACCTGAGAAGTGTTTAATGGGGGGCCTACACGAGGCAGAGCTCAGGGTGTAGGAACTGGTCTGGGACCAATCCGAGGTGAAATCGAAGTGGCAAATTAGGCTTGGAGTTGAGAAGAGGTTGAGTCACATCAGGAAAGATAAGGAAAATTGAGCTCATAGGGTGGCAAGTCAGAATGGCGGCATGGAGGTAGACCAAGAGATGGTGTCATGAGATCAGTGGGGTAGGCATGTGGTATGTCTGGAGGTGAAACCAGAACACAAGGATTGTGGGCAGAATTGATTTGATGAGTTGATGTCGGCACAACAGGGTATGAAAATGGGCTTTGAAACAGGAAGAAGGTTTGTTGGAGGATGTTGGAAGTGCTTTGTGAGATGGTGTTGTAGGCTGGAGTGGGTACGGGGCATGCTAGGAGGTGGTGCAACAGGTAAGCAGAGTAACCCAAAGGATTTTGATTGGCGGACCGATTGTGTTCAAGGCAATTCAGAGTGGGTGACTTCAAGGAAGTACACCAATGCAGGATCAAAATGAGTTGTGAGTACACTAGGAATGGTGGAAATGAGCCAAAAATTAGTACTAGGAGAGAAAGATATACAAGTCTTACTAGGAAACCTTAACATTATGACATGTGGTATTTTAGGAAATGTTATTATAGTGCAGGAAAAATTATTCCTTTTTCATACTTGATTTGGGAATAAGTAATTATTATATAATTGAGCTTAATGATGCCTTAGTTTAGGGATTTATTAATTGATTGAGGTTAATTTTCCTTAATTGGCCCCTTAATCCAAGCCTAATTGAATATGATTTCCCAGGGATAAAACCCGATATTCATAAATGTCATTACACAACACTTAACTTTGGAAGATCTGTGACCTAGGTAAGGTAGTCCTCACTTAGACCTAAGACCCCCCTTTAAAATATGTTTTTTGGTGGTATTTTAATGATTTCAAATCTACAATTCCATGCCATCTTGGGATATTTGAATCTTGGGAATTAATCTTAAGATATAAAGTAAATATTAAGAGGTTATTTTACTATGTTTCATCCTAGAAAATCTAATACTTCAAGCATTCTAGCAAATTTATATGAAATTTTGATCAAGAGCATTTCAAGGCATTCAAGGGAAGATTTGTAGAAGATTATTCAAGAAATCAAGATTCCTATCATCATGTCAAAGATTTATTGTATCATGCACGGTGTTGGAGCTAATATGGTGATGTAGTGTTTAAGATCTAATCAAGCATTTGAAGACATTATTTCACATCAAGTTTCATGATCAAGCTCTACATCCATTGAAGCCATTTTATGCTAGTTTGTAGATTTGTTATCCAAGGTTTCAAATAGGGTTTTGTGAGAACTACTACATAGATTTGTGCATTCATCATTCCTTCATGCTATTCCATTGTTTTATTTCAAGGTTTAATTACCAAAATAGGGTTTGACAAAGGAAAAACTCTATTCACCTAACAAACAATATTTTTCTCTCTTTGATGTTTGATTGTAGATTTTAGGTTGAAGATCCTTTGAAAAGAAAAATTGAAGAGAGTTGCAGATTTGTCAAAGTTGCAAGAAAAGTAGTCATATCACAGAGATTCCTCTAAATATTTCATTTTTGACTGTCTGACAATCAGAATCAAGAATCAGAGAGTGCAAACACATCAAAAGAGAACCCTAAAAGCATTTTTTAGGAACCCTAGACAAGACCCATTTTCCATAGGGAAAATGAGTCCTCAATGAACTTCAAAAGGTGACTTTTGGTGAGAGGTGCACATTATTTTTATTTAAATGAGAGAAAAAAATAAGATTTCTCTTGAGTCAAAATTTAGTCATTCACATTACACTATAAACTACTACATTCTATTTCCTTTAAAAGGCCATTACCCTGTATGAAAATAATTATGAAAATATAACTACCACAACCAAATTTATTTATTAAATTAACAATAGCATGTTAATTTATTTATTTAACTATTTTATTTAACTATATATTTCAAGTACTAAATTCAAACACTCCCCTTAGTACTAACATAGAGTAAAACTAGAAATGTCATCAGTAGACTCATCTAGAGGCTTCAACAAAATTAGTTCAAGAGGGCTCATGGATAGTGGCCAACTATTAGCAACATTAATAAATACTTTGATTCCTCCAAACACATGGAGAGTTATAACTTTATCCCTCTATGAATAACAGAAAGAGTTCCAAGAAAGTTTTGCGTCATGCTCAAATACGACCAACCTTATATTATGGCAATAAATTTGAAACTAAATCTCTTTCGCCAAAAAGATCAAATTGACCTCTAAATTTTGATAGTGCAACTATTGTCACTAAGTTACTTCTTATTTGGGTAGCATCGACAATATCATCAATAGGCACGTTAGTTAGAAGAAGCTAATTCACTTTCTGCAGTGGCACCCTCTTTTCACCTTATTTGATTTTTGTAGCATATATAAATATTGGCTTAAGTGATAACAATTAAAGAAAAAAATAAAAATAAAATTCACGTAAACAGTCAGCAAAATATAATGGAGTCTACCATTTCAATAGTATATTTAAATGAAGTCTCATTTTGCACATGAGAAGAATTGTCTGATATGCAACATATTTAATGAATACATTTTCCATCAAAGAAATCAAAATTGATATTGATATTGATTTAAAACCCTATTATAGACATTTGCAAAGAAGATGTCCATGCCAAGTAATGTGCAAACTTCTTCTCCTCAATCACTTACACCCTTCTACAAAACTTGAGATATTATTTTTTATTTTTTAGATTTTGAATATGAATATGAACAAAATGGAAGAAAAAAAATGGAAGGAGTGACCAAGATGGAAAGAGAGAAAATGCAAATGATTTATGAATGTCGCAAATATACATGTGGTTTGCACTACTCCTCTGTTGAAAAAATGCAAGAATAGTGGACATACATCAATGGTTGTTACACATGGTATGCATTGCTTGGCCTTTGAATGAGTTGATTTAGATGAAAGATAAACAAATGGAAGGCAAATAAACAAGTCAATCCTGCTCTGATACCAAATTGAAATGAGAGAGAAAAAAATGTGATTTCTCTTGAATCAAAATTTAGTCATTCACATTACACTGCAAACTATTAGATTGTGTTGCCTTTAAAAGACCATTATCACAATGAAACTAATTACGGGAATATAACTATCAAAAACAAAATTATTTATTAAATTAACAATATCATGTTAATTTATTTATTTAACCATTTATTTAATTATGTATGTCAAGTACTAAATTTTAACAATTTCCACCTTTCCAGATCTATGTTTTATTACTATTTTTATCATATTTTATTATTTTTCTTCATACACATTTTATAGATTTCATTTTAGAGTTTGTTTGATGGTTTGATCTTTCTCTCCAAAGTGCTATTTAGCTTATACCCCCATCCTTCAATAGATATAATTTTTTTCATTCATACATTGATTTGACTCACCTTTTTGGTTAATAGTCATTTCATTGTTTTGGATCTCATTTACTTGAGTGAAATTATGGAAAATAGGTCTTTGTGGTGAATCCCCCTTTGATAACATTTCCCCTGCAACCTATTTTAATTTATTTCAGTTATGAAGTAAAACATGTAGTATATAAACATTGGAGATCCCACTTATGTTTTTAATTCAAGTTGAATCATGACTTAAGGAAAGATGGCATGCTGTAGTGCCCCTCCGTATGTGTTGTCCTTGTGTTGCCTCTGACTCGCTTGTAAAGTTAGTATTGATTGACATGATTTGAATTGATTCAATTTGTGTTTTGAGGTATTAAATAAAATAAAAGTTATAATACTTCTGTGTTTATTTGTCAAATAAAATGTTATTAATGTTTAAAATGAATTAAATAAATCAAACTTGAATATTATAATAAATAAATAAAAATAAATAAATAAATAAATGATTATGGAAGTAATGAATAATAGTATAATAAATAAAATTAAATGACTTCCTTATTATTATTTTCGGAGGATAACATATTTCATATAAGATTTTTATTATTATTTCTTTATGAAATAAATAATAAACATGCAAAGAAGTATTATTTCTATTGCAAGATTCGATTATGGGAATGTGAAAAGACATTCAGTTAGGAATTGAAGGGGCACCTACAGTTGTATATTAGTATCTCTGGCATGAGGGTCGAGAAGGAGGATATGTTTTCAATTTTGCACAATCAAAGATAAAATAGGTTCCCTTTCAAGATGAGGAGTCCATTGTTAAACTTGGGCGTACATGATCCCTTTCAAAACTCTTGGGGAAAAGCACGATATGCATAATGAACTATAAAAGGGAAGTAATTATAATCTTTTGATTGAGGGAAGATATTTTAAAAGGCACAAAATATGAGATCGGAGGGGAGCAAGATACAGATCCAAGGTTTCTTTTATCACTGGAGAAACATAACAAATGAAGGGAGGCTTGCACAAAGAAGATTAGAATCCCACGAGCAGTCAAGCGTAGATTCATGCTTGAATGGTGAGTCCTTCTTATTTTTAATTTATAATTCTGTCGTAGTCTCTGGCAATGCCTAGCAATATCTCAAAATTCATCCTTCATCTAATCTGCCTATTGAGTCTTCTGGAACATCTAAGGGTTCATTGGATTTCAATATAAACATTTTCTGCAAACTTTACCATTTAGTTTTGGCATCTATTCGGCTTCTATCTTTAAATTGATGGAATATGGTTCGCCTCTCTCAAAACAACCTTCCACGGCGAATTGGGTCTCTTGCTCTGTCATAGGAAGTTATAGATTTAAATAAACTGCTTGATTATGCTATCAATATTATGCAGTTCCAACGCTTGAAATTAAAATATTGTCAAAGCTCTAACAAGATAGAGAGTGGGTAGTGTTTTTCATCCAGACTTCAAGCTAGAGCGCATCTCCAAAAACTCTCCTCCAAACAGAAATAAGTTACTATGAATTTTCGAATTGATTTGAATGAAGTTCATTCACATTCTGTTTATTACATTTTAAGGCTGAGAGCAACGCATCAATACATTGAAGGAATTGCAACCAAATTAAAGATTAACTTATTTATTTTTATCATGGCCAAGTTTTTAAGTCTACGTTAAACTTCACAAATACTTTATAGGCTCTTAGGTCACGTATTTGCACCTCACCTTTCTCTTTCCCTATAGTCTTGCGGATAACACTTGAGATTTGATGATAATGCAAGTAGATGGTGATATTTCCAATTCCAATATTCATTTCCTAATATACTTCGCAACCTGTCATTGATTCACAATTTCGAATTGAGGCATTGTACAGAATTAAATAGTCTCCCTGAAACCTTTGGCTACCCGTCACAGCTGCAACATTTAGACTTGCAAAGGTGGAGTAGATTAAATAATCTCACTGGTTTCATTTGTAACCTGTCTCAGCAACGCACTTGAATATGGTAGGGTGTATAGATCTTATAATCTCTTTGATTTCATTGTCCACCTGTCTCTGCTATGCACTTGAACACAATAGGAAGTTTAAAGGTTTAAATAATCGCTCTGATTTCATTGACAACCTGTCTCAGCCACCGCACCTGAACATAATAGGGAACTTTCAAGGTTCTAATAATTTCTCTAAATACATTGTCAACCGGTTTGAAGGTTACCCTCATCACCTCAACTTTAGTCTTTGTGGCGCATACTATGATTAGAAGTTGTTCTCTATCAATAGATATGTATCTACATGGCGTTGGTATTTGAATACTGCTTTGTGCTTTATGTTTGGCCTCTTGAGATGACTATATCCCCTCTCATGGTTGTTGTGTTCTTGTTATTCTTTTCTTGATAGATTGTGTAGTCGCTAATTGTCATCTGCACTTATACCAATCATTTTATTCCATGAGATCACATTTCTTTGAGGCAATCCATCAGACAATACATTCATCGTCCCTATAGTATCTCTGTCGCTGCTTGAGTCGCGCACCTCTATACTGCATAAAAATAATTTTTCCTATTCAAACAAGTGTTTAGGCCTTGATTATGAAAATTTGGCTCCTTGTTTTCCATTAATTATGCTTTCAGACACATTATGGAGAACCACTTGCTTGCATGGCTTACGTCCCCACTTTTTGTATAATTTGTAGTTTCTGTAGGTTCGTTACTTTGGAGTAATAGATATCTTCCTCTTTTATTTGGAATAAATAAGTACTTGTTCTTATAGAGATTTAGTCAAATGAGTGAATTAAAGTAAACTAAGTTTAAAAGAAAATATATTAATGATATATATGTATATATATATAGTGTTTTAATGAAAGAATATTTTTTCCTTCTTAGATAATTTATTGTGTTTAACTTATGTTGAAGAAATGGTTTTGAGTGAATGTTTTTTCTAAAAGGAAATATTTCAAAAAATAATTATGTAAAGTGTAGTTAAATTAGGTGCAATATTTAATTTAAAAAGAAGAGAGAGAATGATTAGATGATTAACTGAGTAATATTAAGGAAGCTCTTGAATTATATCTTTGTAAAGTTATTAACTTGTTTTATATAAAGGAATTAAGTAATCTTGACAAATAAGAGAGTGATAGAATTAGGAATGGAGATTGTTGTTATTTAAGAGTAATAGTATAATGTAAAAATGGGAATATATTTGTTTTAATTTGTGTTTGGAAGAGTATACTTGTGATTAGTATCTTATGGCTTAAAACATTAGGTTTTATCTTCACTTCGCAATATTGTGATATCCTTAAATGTTGGAAGTGATTGATCTTTAAAATAATATTCTTTTTAGATTGTTTCAAGTTACTTCTTATTGAATGAATGGATTTATTGTATTTGAATGTGTGGTTTTATGGATTGTTTTGCTAGATCCTTTCAATGTGACTTTTCGTGAGTTGATTTTGAGTGGGGGATTTTCTCTCATTTAATTTATGTTGCTATTCGTTGGGAACCCATATGTTTTCTGTTGTTCCTTACCCTAAGTGGTAAATCGGTTAATGTTTTCATTGTCATGATTGATGGTTTTGCTTGAGTTGTTAATGAGTCAAATTGAAAAGTTCTTTGGGTTATGGGTATTCCGCAAGGACAAAATAGAGGTTTCCCTTGGATTTCCGATTTAGTTTGTAGTGAAGTTGTTGATGTTGCTTTAATGGAGTTGTTGATCTTATTTTGATATATTCTCTCATTTGAATCACAAATAGTGCTTGTGGCCTTGCAATTATTGTTGTCAGTTCTTTGATGGGGAAACCCTAGTGTAAAATTTTTGAGATACTTCCAGAGGCTTGAGGTGAATTGGCAGTTGATGTTCTGTTTTTATGTGCTCGTGACATGACAAAATATTGTATCTTTATTTTGAAAGGGTTGTACGAACTTTGTGAAACTTTGATTTTGTACTTGTTAGCGAGATGGGTAATGCCTCGCAATGCTTTTATGTTGTGATTCTTTGTTCAAATTATGATGGTACAACCCTTGGTTTTTATGTTGTTGGGTCTCTAGGGAGAGTGGCTCCTCATGGGGGCCGGCGCCCCATTTAAGGGGAAGGGCACAGGATAACCCACGAGTGAGTTTTTAATCAAGTGAAAACATAATAGTTAACTTAGGAGGGTTGCGTAGTAATATCATTATAATATTTTAAAAATGGATGCCTCATCTTCATTAGTGCTTTCACAAACTAATGGAAGGCTGAGAAGGCCGTGGTTGGCAAGGTCGTGACCTCATCTTCACGAGAGGTTTTCGGCTCCACATGAGTCACCCTATGGACCAGCGCCTCCAGTTGGGAGGAAGGGCACATGATAGCTATAGATGGGACTAGCGCCTCCAGTTGGGAGGAAGAGCACAGGACAGCCCATGTAGGACCATGCGATGACACTCTCCCCTAGTTGCCCATGTGTTTTACTTTATTGTGTTCCTATGAAAGTAGGTTGTGGGAGTTGGTTTAGATTGTTGAGAAATGGTTTTATTTCGATTTATGGAGTATTGCCTTGATACATTTTTGGTGTACTTGTGGTCTTGTATGATCTCTTTGATATTTGACTTATGGCCTTGTACTCTTATGGTACTGTGATATGATGTTATTGTATTGTTTAATTGCAATTTGGAATTGTATTATGTTTATTATTTTGGTTTAATTTGGAAGTGTTTCAGGTTTATCCTATGGTTACTTGTGTTACTGGTCATTGCTTTGATTTATGTGATGAGATTTATGACTTTAAGTTATTATGTTGACTCTTGGATGTTGTTGAGTTTGTCATTATAATCCTTGCATTTAATGATACTTTTGTATGATGTGAGTCTTGTGGTTCTGTGTTTGGATGTTCTTGGTTGAGGTCTTTTTCTCGTCAGCTCCTAGCACAGGGGGTGGGTCTTTGGACTCACATGGTCAAGTGGAATGTGCTAAGCACCCCATTGGGTCCCCAGTCGAGGATCGAGAGGTGTGGATTGGTGTTGTTGCGGTGACTCCAAAGTTGTATTTGTCTTGGAGCTAGTTATGATACTTTGTATTCCTCTATTTATTTGTATCATGGTATCTTGTGTATGGTTTCCATTTATGTTTGGAAACACTGTTGTATCTTTGTACCTCTAGAACATTGTATTGTAATGTAATGTTAAACATTATGTGGGTATTGGCCATGGAAATTGTTATTCAATGTGTTAAGTTAATCATGCATATGTTGTAATTACACAGATGGTTTCTTAACAATGATTATCATGTATGTGTTATATTTGTTAATGTTTACATTGTTATGGATTATATATTTAGCTTTTATTCTTTATTGTCGTTGTGTGGATTTAAGTCGCGTAATCACTACTCGTGTACCCCAAGGGATGTATGTGTTAGTGAATCTACTTAAATGAAATTCATGTCATGACTTAATGTGTATTACATGTATGTTATAAAAAAAAATTGTACAGTAATTATTGTTTATTTGTTCTTTGGGGTTCGCACGACGGGGCGTTACAACATGGTATCAGAGCCTAGGTTCATACACTGGGCACTAGGTGTGCTCACTATGTAACCTTGCGCTTAGACTCGTGAGTCTTGAGTTTCACTTTTCTTTTGTCATTGTTGTGAACCTGAGTTTCTTCTGTTAACCGGTGTCAGGTCGATGGTGTAGGAAACTGATGGGAAAGGATAGGACCCTTGGTGTAGTGTGCAATGCACCGATATCATTCCTGTCAGGGATGCTCTATGGACCCTTGAGTTTTAGTGTGATGTGTTTTTTTGGTGATGTGTTTTATGTGTGAGAATATGTCAAGTGTGTGTGGAATCTGTGATTTTGTTGCCCTTGAGTGATGAATTATGTTTTCTTGAATCCGTGAAGGTGTAAAATTTTGCCCTTTTTATTTAAATTGATGTGAGTTTTGGTGTTGAATAATGGTTAAAGTGGAGTTCTTTGTGTGAAAATTATGAGTTTTAACGAAAATGTAAGGTTTTGAGGATAATTATTCTATGATTCTTAGCAGAATATAGTATCTTGAGGCTAAGATGCAACTTGAATTATTGATACTAATGTGCAATGCTCTATGGTAGCTTTTGATTTACAGGAAGTGGGCTTCAGAAAGCATAGTGATGAAGGTAATGTAATTGTAATATGTAGGTATAGATACTTATAATGTCAAGTAGTAATTCATTTTGATATAGTAGATGAATTAGGTTTATGGTTAGTATCCTTATACTAATATTTCCTAACTAATTAGAAGAAAATTGTTTACGAGTTACTAGAATTGTTTTGACTACTATGTGTGGTTTGGTGGGAGGGACAGTGTGGTATCACTCGCTTGCAAGTGCCCTACTATGCTGGAAGTTCCTCTCATGATGTATTTGTGATATATATATATATGTATTGTGCACAACATTTGTTTTCATGCAGGATTGCAGGAACTAAGTCTCGATTCCACCTGCATTGTTAGGACAGGGCAAGCATTATATACACCCAATGGGTTTGACGTTGAACATAGGAGCTGACAAGAAAGTTTCCAAAACCTAGTTCGTCATATGTCCTGGTGTTTGACCAATTTGGTCTGGTTGCAACCCCCTCACCACTTTTGTTTTGGTATCATTTCCTTATTTTTGGTTTGTTTAATTTTCATTGCTTACTTGATGATGTTTAATTGATGTTTTAATTTATGGTGTTGATGTGCTTATGAACATTGATATTGTTGTGTTACCATGTTTATGCTTGATTTTGACTTCCTGGAGTAAGTCAAAGCCTTGGGGGGAGGATGTAGTGCCTCTCCGTCTGTGTTGTCCTTGTGTTGCCTCTGACTCGCTTGTAAAGTTAGTATTGATTGGCATGATTTGAATTGATTCAATTTGTGTTTTGAGGTATTAAATAAAATAAAAGTTATAATACTTCTGTGTTTTTTTGTCAAATAAAATGTTATTAATGTTTAAAATGAATTAAATAAATCAAACTTGAATATTATAATAAAAAAATAAAAATAAATAAATAAATAAATGATTATGGAAGTAATGAATAATAGTATAATAAACAAAATTAAATGACTTCCTTATTATTATTTTCAGAGGATAAAATATTTCATATAAGATTTTTATTATTATTTTTATGAAATAAATAATAAACAGGCAAAGAAGTATTATTTCTATTGCAAGATTCAGTTATGGGAATGTGAAAAGACATTCAGTTAGGAATTGAAGGGGCACCTACAGTTGTACATTAGTATCTCTGGCATGAGGGTCGAGAAGGAGGATATGTTTTCAATTTTGTACAATTGAAGAGAAAATAGGTTCCCTTTCAAGATGAGGATTCCATTGTTAAATTTGGGCGTACATGATCCCTTTCAAAACTCTTGGGGAAAAGCATGATATGCAGAATTAACTATAAAAGGGAAGTAATTATAATCTTTTCATAGAGGGAAGATATTTTAAAAGGCACAAAATATGAGATCGGAGGGGAGCAAGATACAGATCCAAGGTTTCTTTTATCACCGAAGAAACATAACAAATGAAGGGAGGCTTGCACGAAGAAGATTAGAATCCCACGAGCAGTCAAGCGTAGATTCAGGCTTGAATGGTGAGTCCTTATTTTTAATTTATAATTCTGTCGTAGTCTCTGGCAATGCCTAGCAATATCTCAAAATTCATCCTTCATCTAATCTGCCTGTTGAGTCTTCTGGAACATCTAAGGGTTCATTAGATTTCAATATAAACATTTTCTGAAAACTTTACCATTTAGTTTTGGCATCTATTCGGCTTCTATCTTTAAATTGATGGAATATGGTTCGCCTCTCTCAAAACAACCTTCCACGGCGAATTGGGTCTCTTGCTCTATCATAGGAAGTTATAGATTTAAATAAACTACTTGATTCTGTTGTCAATCTTATGCAGTTGCAACGCTTGAAATTAAAATATTGTCAAATCTCTAACAAGATAGAGAGTGGGTAGTGTTTTTCATCCAGAATTCAAACTTGAGCACATCTCCAAAAACTCTCCTCCAAATAGAAATAAGTTACTATGAATTTTCGAATTGATTTGAATGAAGTTCATTCACATTCTGTTTATTACATTTTAAGGTTGAGAGCAATGCATCAATACATTGAAGGAATTGCAACCAAATTAAAGATTAACTTATTTATTTTTATCCTGGCCAAGTTTTTAAGTCTCCGTTAAACTTCACAAATACTTTATAGGCTCTTAGGTCACGTATTTGCACCTCACCTTTCTTTTTCCCTATAGTCTTGTAGATAACACTTGAGATTTGATGATAATGCAAGTAGATGGCGATATTTCCAATTCCAATATTCATTTCCTAATATACTTCGCAACCTGTCATTGATTCACAATTTCGAATTGAGGCATTGTACAGAATTAAATAGTCTCCCTGAAACCTTTGGCTACCCGTCACAGCTACAACATTTAGACTTGCAAAGGTGGAGTAGATTAAATAATTTCACTGGTTTCATTTGTAACGTATCTCAGCAACGCACTTGAATATGGTAGGGTGTATAGATCTTATAATCTCTTTGATTTCATTGTCCACCTATCTCTGCTGCGCACTTGAACACAATAGGAAGTTTAAAGGTTTAAATAATCGCTATGATTTCGTTGACAACCTGTCTCAACCACTGCACCTGAACATAATAGGGAACTTTCAAGGTTTAAATAATTTCTCTAAATACATTGTCAACCGTTCTGAAGGTTACCCTCATCACCTCAACTTCATTCTTTGTGGCGTGTACTGTGATCAGGAGTTGTTCTCTATCAATAGATATGTATCTAGATGGCGTTGGTATTTGAATACTGCTTTGTGCTTTATGTTTGGCCTCTTGACATGACTATATCCCCTCTCATGGTCGTTGTGTTCTTGTTAGATTATGCAGTCGCTAATTGTCATCTGCACTTATACCAATCATTGTATTCCATGAGATCACATTTCTTTGAGGCAATCCATCAAACAATACATTCACCATCCCTATAGTATCTCTGTCGCTGCTTGAGTCGCGCACCTCTATACTGCATAAAAATAATGTTTCCTATTCGAAGAAGTGTTTAGGCCTTGATTATGAAAATTTGGCTCCTTGTTTTCCATTAATTATGCTTTGAGATACATTATGGAGAACCACTTGCTTGCATGGCTTACGTCCCCACTTTTTGTATAATTTGTAGTTTCTGTAGGTTCGTTACTTTGGAGTAATAGATATCTTCCTCTTTTATTTGGAATAAATAAGTACTTGTTCTTATAGAGATTTAGTCAAATGAGTGAATTAAAGTAAACTAAGTTTAAAAGAAAATATATTAATGATATATATGTGTATATATAGTGTTTTAATGAAAGAATATTTTTTCCTTCTTAGATAATTTATTGTGTTTAAGTTATGTTGAAGAAATGGTTTTGAGTGAATGATTTTTCTAAAAGGAAATATTTCAAAAGATAATTATGTAAAGTGTAGTTAAATTAGGTGCAATATTTAATTTAAAAAGAAGAGAGAGAATGATTAAATGGATTAGATGATTAACTGAGTAATATTAAGGAAGCTCTTGAATTATATCTTTGTAAAGTTATTAACTTGTTTTATATAAAGGAATTAAGTAATCTTGACAAATAAGAGAGTGATAGAATTAGGAATGGAGATTGTTGTTATTTAAGAGTAACAGTATAATGTGTAAATGGGAATATATTTGTTTTAATTTGTGTTTGGAAGAGTATACTTGTGATTAGTATCTTATAGCTTAAAACATTAGGTTTTATCTTCACTTCACAATATTGTGATATCCTTAAATGTTGGAAGTGATTGATCTTTAAAATAATATTCTTTTTAGATTGTTTCAAGTTACTTCTTATTGAATGAATGGATTTATTGTATTTGAATGTGTGGTTTTATGGATTGTTTTGCTAGATTCTTTCGATGTGACTTTTCATGAGTTGATTTTGAGTGGGGGATTTTCTCTCATTTAATTTATGTTGCTATTCATTGGGAACCCATATGTTTTCTGTTGTTCCTTACCCTAAGTGGTAAATCGGTTAATGTTTTCATTGTCATGATTGATGGTTTTGCTTGAGTTGTTAATGAGTCAAATTGAAAAGTTCTTTGCGTTATGGGTATTCTGAGAGGAGAAAATAGAGGTTTCCATTGGATTTCTGATTTAGTTCGTATTGAAGTTGTTGATGTTGCTTGAATGGAGTTGTTGATCTTATTTTGATGTATTCTCTCATTTGAATCGCAAATAGTGCTTGTGGCCTTGCAATTATTGTTGTCAGTTCTTTGATGGGGAAACCCTAGTGTAAACTTTTTGACATACTTCTAGAGGGTTGAGATGAATTGGTAGTTGATGTTCTCTTTTTATGTGCTCGTGACATGACAAAATATTGGTATCTTTATTTTGAAAGGGTTGTACGAACTTTGTGAAACTTTGATTTTGTACTTGTTAGCGAGATGGGTAATGCCTCGCAATGCTTTTATGTTGTGATTCTTTGTTCAAATTATGATGGTACAACCCTTGGTTTTTATGTTGTTGGGTCTCTAGGGAGAGTGGCTCCTTGTGGGGGCCGGCACCCCGTTTAAGGGGAAGGGCACAGGATAACCCACGAGTGAGTTTTTAATCAAGTGAAAACCTAATAATTAACTTAGGAGGGTTGGGTAGTGATATCATTATAAGATTTTAAAAATGGATGGCTCATCTTCATTAGTGCTTTCGCAGACTAATGGAAGGTTGAGAAGGCCGTGGTTGGCAAGGTCGTGACCTCGTCTTCACGAGAGGTTTACGGCTCCGCATGAGTCACCCTATGGACCGGTGCCTCCAGTTGGGAGGAAGGGCACAGGATAGCCATAGATGGGACCGGCGCCTCCAGTTGGGAGGAAGAGCACAGGACAGCCCATGTAGGACTATGCGATGACACTCTCCCCTAGTTGCCCATGTGGTTTACTTTATTGTGTTCTTCTGGAAGTAGGTTGTGGGAGTTGGTTTAGATTGTTGAGAAATGGTTTTATTTTGATTTATGGAGTATTTCCTTGATACATTTTTGGTGTACTTGTGGTCTTGTATGATCTCTTTGATATTTGACTTATGACCTTGTACTCTTATGGTACTGTGATATGATGTTATTGTATTGTTTAATTGCAATTTGGAATTGTATTATGTTTATTATTTTGGTTTGATTTGGAAGTGTTTCAAGTTTATCCTATGGTTACTTGTGTTACTGGTCATTGCTTTGATTTATGTGATGAGATTTATGACTTTAAGTTATTATGTTGACTCTTGGATGTTGTTGAGTTTGTCATTATAATCCTTGCATTTAATGATACTTTTGTATGATGTGAGTCTTGTGGTTCCGTGTTTGGATGTTCTTGGTTGAGGTCTCTTTCTCGTCAGCTCCTAGCACAAGGGGTGGGTCTTTGGACTCACATGGTCGGGTGGAATGTGTTAAGCACCCCATTGGGTCCCCAGTTGAGGATCAAGAGGTGTGGATTGGTGCTGTTGCGGTGACTCCAGAGTTGTATTTGTCTTGGAACTAGCTATGATACTTTGTATTCTTCTATTTATTTGTATCATTGGATCTTGTGTATGGTTTCCATTTATGTTTGGAAACACTATTGTATCTTTGTACCTCTAGAACATTGTATTGTAATGTAATGTTAAACCTTATGTGGGTATTGGCCATGGAAATTGTTATTCAATGTGTTAAGTTAATCATGCATATGTTGTAATTACACAGATGGTTTCTTAACAATGATTATCATGTATGTGTTATATTTGTTAATGTTTACATTGTTATGGATTATATCTTTGGCTTTTATTCTTTATTGTCGTTGTGTGGATTTAAGTTGCGTAATGACTGCTCGTGTACCCCAAGGGATGTATGTGTTAGTGAATCTACTTAAATGAAATTAATGTCATGACTTAAGGTGTATTACATGTATGTTATAAAAAAAAAATTGTGTAGTAACTATTTTTTATTTGTTCTTTGGGGTTCGCACGACGGGGCGTTACACATGCTCTCAAGAAATATTTTATACAAAATAGAATTTTTTTAATGTTTTATAGATTATATAATCTACAAATAGTAAACTCATCCAATGGCTCATATGTGATACACCATTATAAAATACAAAAAAAAATCATTCTATATCCCTCATATAAAATTCTAGTAGTCATGGATCCTCTATATCACTCCAAGTGATCTACAATGCTATATTAGCTATGGTATTGGAATTCCATTCTAGAGTGGTGCATGAGCACCTAAACATATTGTTAAGCCTCCATGAAAATTTTTTGTGAAATTTGAGTTTTGAAATGTAAAATAATGTAAAAGAATCATGTTTAGATCATTTCCAATGTATTTGAGTCTTTGATAGGTCTCTAGGTGGTCAAAATAGTGAAAAAGTGCAAAACTTGCAAAAATTGCAAAGTTGTAAAATTGGGAAATTTAAAAAATATGCAAATAAGTAAGAAGTTGAAGGGTTAGTGGGAAAATGGAAGGTTTGGTCAATTGGAGTGAAAAATAAATTAGTTTAATTGATCGTAAACATCATTATAAAGCATGGATAAGGTGAGGAAAAGGCAATCTTGACATCTTGTACCCAAATTTGTAATAAAGAGCATCCTATTTTTCTAAAACAACACTTTCCTTGCAATTTTTCCATATTTTTGGGTCTATACAACATCATAAATATTTGTTTCCTATTGTCTTGAATTCATTAATGTGTAAAATATTCAAATAAAGTGGTTTTGAGAAGATATAAGTGACTTTAAAATGCTGCTAACAGACTTCTTTCCTAAAATAGGTTGTAACCCTTAAATAGGGGTTTTGAGAGTCTTATAAGTTTTAGCCACCATTCCACCGATGGAGGTTAGTTAGATCGATGGAATGAGATGTTATAGGTTGATTTATAGTTTTTGTGTGTGTATAGGTGTAGGGGAAGCCAAGGTGAAAGGTTTTGTTGTTGTCTTCAATAGAAATTTTGTGTTTTCCCTTGAAAGTTGATGGTTAAAAGTATGGTTATGGTGAAACCACATGTGTAAAGGCTTGGTTATGGTAAATTAAGCTTAGGAAGTCATATTTTAACATGTTTGGAAAAATTTCATGGTGTCACTAGGTTTGCAATACACCTTTTCAATAAACCCTCACTCTTTTAAGCATTGTGGAGCCTAAAATCAAGGGATTTTTTGTTCAGTATTTTATTGCACCTTTCAGTCCCTAAAAGTTTTTAAATCTCTAGTTTTGTGACCTAACCTAAGACTATTCAAGGTTATTTTGTTTTTTGAAGGTGATTGAATGACATTTCCTTTGTAATTTTGACCTAATTTGGTGTATTTACTAGCATACAGTCTATTGGTTCTCATGCATTTTATAAAACAAGTAAAATTTATCTTGAAGTATGTTAGTGTAGACTAAAATGGGTGCCTAAAGATGTGTTTATCCTCTAGAGACTTGGTGTGGTTTGTGAGATATACCCGTTTAGGTTATGTTGCAATATTACTAGCAATTTTGTGGTTTGATTGTAAGAAGGCGTGATTCTATACAAGCATTATTGTAAGTGATTAATTTTGGTTTGAAATGATCAAAGGGGTGATCATAAATATGCATCAATGGCTTGAAAATGTATTGAGGAAAAACTTGTTATTTTGGTGTTTGAAACAATGTGGAACCATGGTGCAAATTGGTGACTTGAGTATGCATGTTGATCAAGAGTGAATGTTTCAGAGTATTCCCACAAGGTATTTGGTTTATTTCAATATAAAGCATTATGATTACAATTTCTTGGAAGTTTGGTATAAGATTAGAATCATGAATGGTTGGATTTTTGTCATTTTTCCTTGTGGAGCAAGTTGCTTTGAAGGGTAAACTAGTGCATGCTAAATGAATTGATGGATAAAGAGTTTTCTGATTAGGTTGTTTTTTCTCAATCAATATAATGTGGATGAAAGTGTATTAAGGTTTGATGAGCATGTGGAATATTGATTTGGTGATTTGAAGTATGGTAGCCTTGTAGTTTCAAGTGAAAATTGATGGATTTTGTTGAAAGAATATGTGAAATTTTTGTGATTTGCTAATTGATCTTCTCGAGTTGTGTTTAGGGTCAGAAGTACCCTTGAAAGGTTGTTGTTTTCGGTAGATTCTCTGCATCATAGGAATTTATTTTTTTAGAGAAAATGACATCAATCATTCAAGAACACTAACTAAATAGTGGGAAAATAATATTTTTCACCTAAAACTTCCCTTAAAGTGCATTACTAGGTGGTATATTTCAAAGACTGGGGTATAACATCTAATAAAAGGAAAGGCTTCTATGCTCTTGTGAAATTATTTACACACTATGAAAGAATATCTATTGATATTCATCTATATTAGTAATTAACATTTAACGAATCACAAGGATGTGATGATGAATTTAGCTCTATATTATTTTGAGAATATTGGTAGAGAGTGTTCTAGGATCCTTCAAGATGCTAGTATTGAATCTAGTAGTAAAAGATATTATATTATAGTATGAGGATTTAATAGATACAAAAATTAAAATCCATGGATTAAAAATAACAAAGAAATAAGTGAATGAGTGAATGGTTGATATCATTTGTAAATTATTTATGATAATTATAAAGGTACCATCAAACCTTAAAATAAATGAATCAATTTTTTTAGTATTTTACCATAATGCATTTTATTCCAAGCCAGGTTAAATTATCTCTTGAAAAATAATACTCAAGCCTCAAGACAAGACTACAACATTACAATAAACATTGGTAGTAATACGAGAGAATTAATAAACCATGTTGAGAGTACTAGTGTAAAAATTATATTGTTAAATATAGATACTTTAGGTAGGTCTCTTACAACTAAATATAGGCTTAAAAAAGGTAACAAGTACAACAAATATTTTAGCCTTTAGGATGAAGTGAGGTGTTAGCTCTCAATAATTTCATAACATATTTTAATTAAGGCTAGTTGCTACATAAAAATTCCTATAGTATTAATTAGTCAAATACATGATGACTAAATGATAGAGAAGTTATTATAAATTAGGGAAAATTTTATACACTATGGGATAGATACTCCTAAATGCTTAATGTGACATCATGTGAAGTTCCAAGAAGAATCTGAAATGTGTGAGACACACTATATACCCCATGATCTAGTTAGCTGCATTATCAAACTTATGGTGGTAAGAGAGAAGGGATATAGTTAAGTCATAAAATAAATGTACCCATAAGAAAAGTGATGGGATCAATGATCAACTACTTTCTTTTAACTATTTCATTTTCTTACCAACTCTTTTGCTAAGTTTCAAGACATTACCAAAGACTTTTCATACCTTTTATATACATTTAAGAAATATTATGTTTGTGGAAATGGAAATATGTTAAATTGATATGCATATGGGAAAATGCATGAATTGCTATGAAATTTAGTATGATTATATGTTTAATTTATGATTGGTAAAAATGTGGACACCTTAGGAATAAGGCTAACAACTTGCAACAGGAAGGACTTCCAACCCACAACAATAGGTTTATCAACCCATAGCATAAGGACTGCAGATTGTTGTAGAGAAGAATTCAAATGAATATGGTGCAACATCATCTAATGGAAATGAAGGTGATCATTTATTGATCAACCATGATTCAATAGATAACACTAATGTTCACCAAATAAGAAAACTAATAGGAGAATAAGTCTACTTGTAGTAGGACTAATTTATGATAAAACTATTCTAAGGAACACATTTATGTTATGTGCAATTAAATTTCTAGGCATAGAATCCTAATATGGTTTATTTACTCCTACTTTACATAGTTATTGTATTTTTTTTAAACTAAGTCATCTTCCTATCTTCAAGGGAGAGTTGGTAGATGTTTCATAAGTTAATTTTCAGTCCATAAATAATGTAACTCCTCATAGGCCCTATATAGTGGGAGCTTTTGTCAAGGATGGGAGCTAGTTTCTAGTTACCTAGATTATCTTTTTTACCATTATTACTCAGTAATTTCAGAAATAGAATGTGTGATTTTGAATAAAATATATTCAATAGACTCCTATTAGATTGTATGTATGAGTTTAATGTTACAATGGAATAAGCGAAATTGATTTGATATCATGTTTGTTGATAAGTGAGTGGTTGATGCAATCTATATAAGAAATAGCTCAAGAAAGGACCACTTAAGGTACTATTGAACATCTTCAATTTTTGTTGTTAGATTAGATAATGCATTATTAAATTCAATTGATAATCTTAATTTTTACATTTAATATGAATGCATATTTTGTATTTTATGAATTGAATTACATAGACTAATGTTTGGTTTCATACTCTAGAGGAATTATCTAGGTTAGGAAACTATAGTTCTAATAGTTATAAGGTAAAAGTACAAAGTTGTGGCACTTTCGGCTAACTTATCAACACAAGTGAATTTTTGTATTTATAACTAAAAATCAATTTTGGTCAAACATATCATCTAGTAATATTCATTCTAGATAATTTAAATACTTTTGCAACTTTTCCAACTTAAATTATTGGCTAAATGCATATGTAGCACCACTTTGACGTCAATTTACTAAAAAAATTGTAATTATTTGAAAAATTTAACATTTCAACAACTCCTACTCATAATTTATTTTTTTTTAAATGTAAAAGTACCCTTTTGTAGATCCATAAGTGTAGTTTAATATATATATTTATTTTAAATAATAGTTAAAATATTATTTATATTTTATTTTTAATTTTTTTCTAAAAGTAGGTTATCAAAACAAAAATATTAGATTGATTATTGTGCTAAGAAAAAAACTAAAACATAGTAAAAAAAAAAATTAAAAAATATGATGCCCTAGAGAAAAGAATCAAGATTAAGATAGCATAATCTTTTTTCTATTTTAGATAAATATTTAATATCAAAGTTGGCGTCGACTAGAAACAACCATGTTTTAATTCACGCACATTTAAATATTTATTTAAAAATGTATATTTATTAAAATTACAGAAAAATATATCCATGCCCTAAAGTTTACAGTTATAAATATACACAAAAAATTTGAAGGAAAGAAAAAAGAAAATTTACTATTTAAAGTTTGATGTCCCATGTAACATCATTTTTCAGCATTTTATCAGCACTAAATTATAGTGTTAATTTATAAAAAAATATATTGAGCTAATTTTATTTTTTTTTCAAAAAAATATAAGCATAAAATATACTAAAAAATACACATTTTATTATTTTGCATCTTTTCAAAATTTAAAACATAGATGCCACTTTCTAGTGATTGAAGTTTAAAAGTTAGATCAGTGTTGGTCATTTCCTTTATAAAAGTGTGACACAACTTTGTACTTTTACCCTATAGTCTTAAGTATTAAGTACCCTTAGAATAAGGTAATAATTTATAATCATTTCCCCTATTTTTTGAATTAGATTTTTTTTTTTAAACAAAAGCGGACTAGCCACTGTAATATATTAATTATAATTATAGTGTACATATCCCAAAGTCAAAGGGCATACCGGTAAGGAAAGAATCTGAAAAGAAAACCTCTGGTTATCACCCATAAAAGAAAAAAATACATAATTTGAGTATAAAACTCAAATATTTACATCAATTCTTGCATATAGTATTCTAAACTATAATATATCAACATGATATATTAGCTATCACACTAAGGATATTGCCAGATTTACATTTTTACAACACTTTCATCCCCCTATTACATCATAGGCTACTTAAGATCTTAACATTTTTCAAATAATCAACCAAAATTGAAACAAAATTTTCTAGCCTCCAATTTTAGTACTTATTCTTCAATCTTCCTCTGTTCAAATGAATTATCCCCTTGCACACCCTGTGCATCCACAAAATTTATAGCAACATTCATATGAGAGATGATGGATTTTGGAGCTTTTAGAAAAGCCATAAAATAGTTAGGGATTGATGATAAAATAGATTTTACCAATAAAATTCTCCCTAATAAAGATAACCATCTACCTTTCCATGCCAAAATTCTAGATTGAATAGTTTGATTTTTTTTTTACCAATAATTAACTTTATTCTGTCCAAAAAAGAAAGGAATGCCTAAATATTTACAAGGAAAGTAAGCATGTTGAAAGCCAAGTATATTGACTATAATATTTTCAATGTCAGCTTTGGTATTGAACACATAAATCTTAGACTTTCCATCATTCACTTTTTGACCAAAAGTTGTATATTTTTCCAATAAAGACTTTATCTACAAAGCTTCTTTAATAGAAGCTTTACCAAAAACCAAAGTGTCATCAACAAAGAGAGACTGAGTCACTAATATGTTAGTATTTGGAAAAGAAACACCCTAAATTAAACCACACATATGATCTCTAATAATCAACCTACTCAAAGCTTTAGCCAGAATGATAAAAAGGGATGGAGATAATGGATCTCCTTGGAAAGCCCCTTGGGTAGAGCCAAAAAAACCCACTATAGAGCCATTCAATAAAATTGAAAAATTAGCACCAGACAAACATGCCATTATCCATTTACACCACTTAGAAGAAAAACCAAACTTTAGTAACACCTGCTTCAAAAATATCCAATCAACTCTATCATATGCCTTCTGCACATCAAGTTTAAGAATCATTGCAGACATTTGTTTTCAGTAATGGAATGCATAGTTTCATGGGAAACAATTGCACCTTCTATACTTTCCTCTCCCATGGACAAAACCCCCTTGTTCCTCATAAATGATTGATGGAAAAAGAGAGTGTAACCAAAGATAAATGGCCTTAGTGAAAATTTTATAAATTGTGTTACATAAAAAGATAGGTCTAAAGTCAAAGAAAGTTTCAGGAGTTTTAAGTTTAGGTATAATAGCAATATTAGTCACATTAAATTTTTTTAGCATGCCTCGCGACTTTCTTGATTCTTCTAGTGCATTCAGAATATCAATCCCAATGAAATCCCAACATTTTTGATAAAATATGGTAGTGAAGCCATCAGGACCTAGAGCTTTATCAATAGACATGGAAAAAGCCACATCTTTTACTTCCTTAAACGAGAATGGGGCTAAGAACCTAACATTATCTTCCTAAGAAACCACACAAGGAATACCTTGAAGGAGTTCATCTCTCTCTCTTGCTAAAATAACTGTATCATTGTTAGGAGCAAATAAAAAAGAAGAAAAAAACTTAACTCCTTCATTTTGAATCTCTAACTCTTTTGTAAGCAAAACACCAGTCACACCATCCTTAATCGAAAAGATAGTGTCTTTTTCTTTTTTTATTTGTGCTGAAATATGGAAAAATTTTGTATTCCTATCACCATCTTTCAGCCAAATGTCCCTAGACTTTTGTCTCCAATAGATTTCCTCTCTCAATAACAACTCTTTTCATTCCACTTGTAACTTACACTGCTCATCAAATTATGCATTGTCCAAACTGTTGGAAATATTTTTTTCATTCACTACCTCTAGCTTTTTGTAAACCAATTCTTTCTGAACAAAAACATTTTTAAAGACATGTTGGTTCTTTTTTTTCAAATGTTGCTTGACATACTCCAATTTCTTGCTTAATTGAAACATTCTAGAACCAAATACAAAGGGAGCTGACAACCACCACTATTTTAGAAATGAAATAAGATCGAGATGTCTAAACCACATAGCCTCAAATTTTAAAGAGGATTGATTCTTTCTCTTAACTTGATTTGAAACCAAATCAAGTGATATAGAAAAATGATCAAATGCTACAAAAGGTAAAATTTGTGATTGAAATTGATAGCCACTTAATATCCAATTCAGAGAAATTAAGAACCTATCTAATCTCTTCGCAATTTGAAGGAAATTCCTTTTCCTATTTGTCCAAGTATATCCACCATTTTGTGGAATTACATCAACCAAAGCATTATCTTGAATAAAAGAAGCAAAATCCTCCATCACTTTTTTTGGAGGACAAATACCACCTTTTTTCTCAAGAGTACTTGCAATTGCATTAAAATCCCCAACACTAACAACTTTTTCAGACCCAGTGCTATCAAGCTTTAATTTCAAAGTATCCCACAACATCTTCTTACCTATCATACTATTAGGCCCATAAACATTGATCAGCCAAAAAGATAAATCAAAATGATTAATCTTCATTAATTACCAATTATGATCAAATGTGATATTACTAATGTTAACTATTTTTGCATTCCAAAGAGTCAAGAGACCTCCTGAAGCTCCTTGAGAAGGTGAATGTGAAGCTTTCAATTTCCTCCACTTCTTAACAATAAGCTCAAAAGCTTCATCAAAAAATTTTGTTTCTTGAAGAACAACTAGATCTGCCCCACAAACATCCAATTGTTGCTTGACTTGGGCTCTTTTGTCAGAGGAATTCAAGCCTCTAACATTCCATGATATTAATTTCATTGAGACTTAGGAGAGAAATAGGCTCTCCTTGGTCTTTTTTGTTTCAAACCTATCCCCATTTGGGCATCTAATGTTAGTTGAACACCAACTTCTATTTGTTCTTGTAACTTGACAGCTAAAGATTTACCACCCCTTTTAGCAGGGGACTTTTTACTTGAGGAAGGAGATAAAGGTGATTGGGAAATTGATAATGTAATCAATTCATTTGATATCTCACCATCCCAAAAAACTTCTAAAGAAATATCATCAATCAACTATTCCCCTACTGATAATAAAGATTGATCCACAATTTTCTCAACATCCTCCTAGGAGGGAAAAAAAGAAGAATGATCATTAAGATCACTAGAAGACCGAAGATACAACAAGGTACAATCACCTTCCAATTCTTTCTCATTAAAAACCATTAATCTTTCATCACTTTTATTGGAAAGGCCAAGTGTGAGCATTGAGGCACATTGGTTTAATTGATGGATAGTAGCATAATTGAACTGAGGAGCCAATAACTTAATTGAAGAGAAAATAATTTTCATCGATGAAAGCAACAACTTTTCCAAACCATGTGAAAAAGAGATAGTGATGATCTTAGAACAAGAAGATGTAACATCTAAACTTGTAGTATGGAAACCATCTAGGGTATGTGCATGATCATCATGGAAAAAATAGGCCCTTAAGTGGCAAAAAAATTAGAAAAATTAGAGTTAGGAAACTTGAGTAAAAATTTGAATAAGTTATCTATATTATTTCAAAAATATATAAGAATAGAATCTATAGAAAATTGAATGTAGTTTCTAAACTACTAGGTTTATTTTTAAAAAAAAATAATCTATTTGGTGAAAATTTGAAATTTCAATGTAGTAGCACTTAAATTTTAGGGAAAAATTAAGAAGTAGGTGTCCGTCTGACCACCCTAACCACAAAAAAATGATAATATTTTTTATAATATTTTAGACATAAGTAGAGGACTCATGTCCGAATGTGATGCATATTTTTTGTAATTTTTTTCCAAGTATATAATTAATTATGAATTTTTATTACAACTTTTAAAAATATAAAAACTCATATGTCCACCCTAACTTGATCAAAACTTCATGAAATTCATTTTTCTTTTATAATCCTATAGTATCGAAGCATAGAATGTGATGTATGTTTTGGATTCAAAAATGTGATACCATTTGAAATCTATAGATTTTTTCAATCAACCTATCAATCAACACTTTAGTCATAATTCAAATAGAAAATGAATAATAATTATTTATTAAATTCAAAGTAAAGAATAATTTATATTGGTGGAAAGCTAAGAATCTCCTTTAAAACACCTTTCATTTCATCAATTTTGGGTAAAAAAAAAATCATCAGCCACATATCCTACAAATACCCATCATATTGCCACTTTTTGGCCCATCATGATCTTCCACATACCCTCTAAAGATGAACAAGATACATTCACCTGATTACTTAATAAAGAGCCAACAATTTCCCTTGAAGAGAAAAAATCAAACTGAGAAAAAGCATCAACAAAATTTAACTATGAAACTATAAAAGACCCATAATGGTGAGAAACTGTAGATGGAAAACCTTGAAGATTTCACTGAGAAGATAAATCCTTAATAAAAAGATACCAATTGACACATAAATCAAGAACCGTAGAAAGGAATGCCAATTCCTTAGCATATGAAGGTAAAACAACAAGAGAATTCTCATTTAATAGGTTAACAGATTCTACATCTGCAACCCTATGACCAGTCACATTCGAGACCTCCAAATTCACACATTTAGTGGGAAAATGAGTAGGTAAATGACATAATAAACATAACTTCTTAGGATCCTCATAATCCAAAATCTGTTTCCAAAAACCATATATTGACTTAATATTGACAACCACCGGAGAGCCTTAGAAACATCAATAAGCACACAAATCCTGACTAGTAAAGAGGGATTAGAAAAGAAAAAAGAATCATGATGTAGATAAATGCCTAGATCTAATTGCCTAAAACCTAAATAATGCTCAACTCTTTGTATTCCAGAGGTAACCCTTGCAGTTGTATCCAAAATGGAATAAATTGAACCCTAGTGTGAGAAGGGTTGAAATTTGGGGACCAAATGGTAGAAAATAAACCATGCCCTTCAAAAATCCAAGATTTTTTCCTATATACAACATTTCTAGAATCTCTATTTGAAAATATAACAACAAAGAAGCCTTCTCCCTTGTCTAAAAATAAGACTTGATTAGAACCAACCCAATTTTGAAAGACCTAATTTTTCAAAAAGTTGAGATCTGGGTGAAACTTCCAAAACTTGTAGATTAACACAACATGCTTAAGATCATCAATCTACAACGTGAGCATGGCATTAGGAAGGGTGATATTAACTTGATCACCCTTCCTAGAATTTTTTGGAACCCATCTGTGACCATTGGAGCCCAAGATCTTCTCCTTCTCCTAACATTGGGCCATTGGAGAAACCCTCATCCCCATAACATTAGACCCATTTTCATTGGAACCCATAGGGGTCTGCTTAGAAATAGGAATATAATTAGGGAAAGTAAGAGGTGAATGTAGGGGCATTATGATTTAGGATAATCAACAGAAATGTCATTTGGAAAAGTGGCAGGGAAAATGGAGGACAAATTTGGAATGAATGGAGCTCTAGAAGAGCTAGAAATAGGATTATTAGGAACAAAATGGGGAGGAGGAGAAAACCTATGAACATGAGGACACCCAAAAACCACATCTTCCCATGAACAGGAAGAACTAGAGGATTCTAAGCAAACTACCGATTTAGGAGCACAAATGTCAAAAGGATCTTGCCCCTTCTTGGAAAAAGATTTTGTAATATGAGAATAGCGTTGAGACTTCAAAATGGTAGGTTTGAGAACTTGTTGATATGAAACCCAAGCCTCATTATGAAAAAAACTACCAGGGAAGCCATGAAAATGCTTAACTTTTCCAAAAACATCTTTTCACTGGTGAGATTGACTTTCTATGTAAAACAAAGGTATATCTACGAGAAAAAGCACCATTCATGGTAGGAGAACGAGTTGCAAGAACCCTTACTGGTGCTTGAAAACCCTTTCCCTTAACAGAACAAGCAGAAAACTTTGAATTTTTACCATTAACAGAAAAATTTGATTCTCATCTTCTGTGGAGCTCCATTTTACTTATAGAGGTGGTGATTTTACTTATCAATGATCCTCTTTTAAAGGGTGCAACATCAAAACTTCCTGGGAGGTCAGCCATCCCAGTACTACTTCGGCCCAAGCACAAAATTAGAAAATTTATTCATATTTCAAACTTTTATTATATTTGCATGTGTATTTTCCTATACTCCATTGGTGTATGATGTGTCTAAAATATACTCCATTGATAAATGTATGGTGTACCTACACCCTCCAGACCCAAAACCCAAACCTCAAAGAGGAAAAATGTAGCTTTGGTAACAACCCCTGCTACCTTGGGAAGATGAACGAAAGAAAATGAATATAGATATCAAAACATAAGTGATGTTATGGAAGAAGAAATTAAACTTAGCTTAGAGGGAAAAGAACAATTGAAATGAAAAAGTAGTATCTCTACCAGTGGTGAAGGTGCCTCACAATAGGCTAGTACTAAATCAAAAAGGGTAAGAGTGAATATTATGGATTTGTTTGAAGAAGAGGAAATGAATAAGGAGAAAGAATATTTTAGAATTTATATCCAGACAAGAGGGAAGAGGAAATAAAAATAGATGAAGGCACATCAAAGCCTGAGAAGAAGAAGCTCGAGACTCCTTTAGTAAGAGATCATCCATCTATTAAGTTGGAATTCTTGGTTAAGATAGTGGAGATTGATGATCTATTATTACATCACAACAAGGCTATGTTGATCTGAATAAAATCGGACCTATCAAGATAGTGGAGATTGGAGAGACTATTATTAGCTCCAAGAGAAGAAATTATAGAAAATCATCAGAAAGGGACAAAGTTAATCAATGACAATATCAAATATTTATAAGATGCAATCCCTAGTATGACTATTGATGATTCTTTAACACCTATTCATAATTTGAAATTTTTAGTTGATTCTTTCAAGTAATATACTTCTAGTCTCAAGGAGCAAGCCTCAAAAGAAGCTGAGTCAAGGATTGTAGAGAAAATATTGCTTGAAATTAAAGAAAGATGTGAAAATACACATAGAAAGGTTATGAAATACTTGGAAGAAGGGAAGGAATGTGAAGGTGAGTGGTGCAAGAGCACCTACTCCACCATTTGCAAGATTCAATACTTGAAGATGTAATCAATTAGCCATCTAGTTGTGATAGGGATGTTTTGAGTTTATTTAATCTAAATAAGGTTTAAAAAAACCATTTAATATGTAATTGGTTGATTGGGAGTCCTTAGTGTCAAATGTGTAAAAGTTGTGCAAAAAAATGCAAATATTGTCAAGTGTAAAAAAAAAGTTGTCAAAATGTAATTTTGAGGGAATATGAAGGGTTAGTATTTTTAATGGTAGTTAGGAATGTTGGGGAAGTTGAAAATCAATTTTAATTTCCTTATAAAGCCTCAAAGGGCTCGAAGATGGTTGTTAGTTGATTTATTGAAGAATTTCCAAAATGAATACAATGTTTTCTCTAAATATTTTTGAGTTTTTCTTATCTTTGTTCTCTTTGTGTGGATCTGTATAGGATTTTAGTGCTCTAAAATTCATTAGATATCATTCTAACATGTTTTAAGTTCCATTGGAATCCATTTTTATAGTCTCTTATTAATTTTAGAGGAAGATCACATAAGTTTTATATAACCACCTGTTAAAAACACTGAAGGCCCTGTTGTGAAGATAAAATGACAAATTAGTCATCCCACTTATTGGATAAACCTATGCTTTAGTGTTATGACACATATAATGGTAGGTTAGATGTATAAGTGGTCTGGTAGGTTGTGGAGCCTATATTTTTTGATATGGAGTGAAGCCCTAGGGCTGGAAAATGTGTTTTCCCTTGTGAAATTGAGTTACCCAAGAAGGTTTTTAAGGATTTGTTGAGGGAATTGGCCTTGAGAATTGTTCTTGAGTGTGTACAAACCTTTTACAATCTGTTTGAGTGATTGGGAGTGTTTCATTAGCCTAGAATTGAAGAGTTTCTATAAACCCTAGGCCTTTTGCAAGAAAATGGAGGGTTTGGTGGATCAGTAGGTTAGAGGTCATAAACCTAAGAATTGATCAAGGATTATATGGTTTTTATGGACAATTTAACTCTATCAAGTGAGTTTTGTTAAAAAAAAAAAGAATAGGAAGTACTTCCTTTGTTAAATAGGGCTATTTGAGTAGCCTGGAAGCAAGACAGTCTATTGATTCTCGATGTTGGGTCAAAGAAAATTCTGATAATCTATTGGGATATTGTGTTGGGATATATGTCAAGGCTTAATTGATGTTTTTTTGGCCTTTGTATGGACTCCTTCAGTATATTTCATCAAAATTTGTGTTTTGAGTGATAGTAGCCTATTGGTGAGGGTTTGAGACAATTTAAGTACTTTGTGTTCAAAGGGAAGATTTCCCTATTTTTTTTGGGTCATTTTGTGTTGAAAAAAGGTTATCACCACCTTGCTTGCATCAAGTGGTATCAAAGCTCAAGGACAAGGTCTCTTGTCAGTGATTTCATTGATTTTTAGAAGGTGAAAAGACAACTTGGTGAAGATGCCTCTGAAGGGTGTTGGTGTTGCAAGAGAGTTGCAAGAATTGAAGGAGAAGCATGCTAAGCTTCTAGAGTCACATAATGCATTTTTGGAAAGGCTTGCTACCTTGGAGAAAAAGAAAAGAAGAGATGAGAATGAAGAAAGTGAAACAAAAGAAGATGATGAAGAATATGAAGTTGATGAAGAATTGGACCCTGAAAATCAAAGGATGGTAAGGATGCTCAAAGAAGTGAAAGTTGATTCTCACAAGGTAAAATTTGATCCTCTTGTGTATGGTGGTAATTTAAATGAAGAGGATTTGCTTGATTGAATTGTTGCTATGTGTTGGCATATGGCTTCTAATGTTGTCATTGATGGAACTGAAGTCATTACTTTGGTCCGTAGATCAGAATTTGGTCATACCAGCATAAGGAGTTGAGATCAGAGTATTACTGACAGAAAGAATGAAGAATAAGGTATCTAGTTACTACGTCAATTTGTTTGCTTCATCGGATCAACTTTTTGAGTTTTGGATCCCTAGGATAGTTTGTTAAGCATGAATTTTAACTTATTATTGAGTTTTTTGTTATTGCATTAATTGGTGTACGAGTAAAGAGATTCGACAGGATGTTTCTCCATTTATTTGCTCATTGTGGATGTATAAGGAGTAATTATTTAAATGTTTTTATGTTCATGTATTTTTTTTTGTCCAAGCTATGTCATAGCTGACTTGTGTGGGTGCACACCAAAAATTGTTCATGATTTAAGCTGATACATGAAGAATATTTTGTATTTGATTTTCAGACCAACTTGTAATGTCAAGATCCTTGATGTAGGTATATATAATTCATTAGTTATATCACTTGGAGAGTGCATGTAGTAAGTGTAGAAGTATGTTGTGATTGTAAGAAGGGTGATTAGATGATTATGCATAGTTTCACTTGTGCATTAATGCTTTTGTAGTGCGAGTTGTGTAGAATAGAGCAGAATTGTTGAATTAGTCAAAAGGATAGAAGATTGACTGCAATGCTTAATTGAAGCTATAATCAAGAATTGTAGATGTTATTCTATTAGTTCACTATTTCGAATTCAATCCAAATCATTGTAAGGTAGTGAGCCTATCTTATGTGAGTAGTGAGCTCTAGACAGTGTGCCTAAATGCAAGTGCATTCCCATTTTGTAATCTTTCTTTTTTAGTATATACCCATATTATATTGTGGATTGGCTATCCACTATGGTTTTTCCCCTTTTAGGGTTTCCATGTAAAAATTTTGGTGTTATGGTGTTGCGATTGTTTTCTTTCTATTCATTCAATCCTTAAGTCAGTTACAGATTAGAATAATAAATTTTTTGCACAACACTGATTCACGCCCCCTCTTAGTGTTTCTTGTTTCCAACAATTGGTATCAGAGCTAGTTCCTCAAAAGAAGTCTAACAGCTTGGGGAGATCTTGGAAGGATTTTTTCAATGGATATAAGCAATCTTCAACAACAACTCATGGTGGCTCTTGATGATCTTGAGCAGTCAAAGTTTGAGAACTAGGTATTGCAAGAAAATATTGAGAGTGCAAAGAAATCCATTTAGTCATTGAAATAAAAAATCAATGAATCAAGCAAGAAAAGGAACGAATTGTGGTATCAACCTAAGAAAAAGAACATAAGCATGTAAGATGAACAACTCAGTCATGCCCTGAAAGAGAAAACAAAAGAATGAGAAAAGTTTTCTAGAGAGAATGCTGCCCTGAAGCATGAGATGGAATCCATCATGATGAAAATGACCAAGGAGATTGAGGATAGAAATAAGAATGAAGAAAAGCTTGCACAATCCTTGAAAGAAAAATTTGAACAATGCAACAGATTGGACAATGAACTAAAGGAATCTAAAAACAATGAATAAGTGCTTGAAAAACAACTTGACGATCTCAAAAATGAACTTGCTGCTACAAATGAGTATAAGGAGAAATTCAAATCAATCTTGACTAAACTTGATGAACTGATTAAAGGACAGAGGACTGATGGTGACAGGAGAGGTCTTGGATTTGAAGAAGGAGAAAGTTCTAGATCTAGACAAAAGAAAACTAGACAAGGGAGATTTAGGCAAGGAAATCAGATGAATAGAGCTAGAAGGAATTTGGTAAGATAACCAAATGCTCAAATATTTAATGGCTACTATTATGCTTGCAATAAATCTGGTCATATGGCTTCTTAGTGTAGGAGCAGGATGAACACAAGAGGACCATCATTCTCAAGTTAGTGCTTTAATTGCTATAAGTATGGTCATAAGTCAAGTGAATGCATAGTTGTGATGAATAACTTCCATAGAGATGTCAGATGTTATGCATGCAATAGATTTGGACATATTGCTAACCAATGCAAATTAAGAAAAAGTTAGTGGAACAATTGGGCTGGACAGAGAAGTGTTGTGTGCTACAACTACAACAAATTTGGCCACACTACTAGATTTTGTTGGAACAAAAGAGGTTCGGTAACACAAAACATGCAACAAGATGTTAAGGGAAAATGTATACTCACAACTAATGTGATCAAAAGGAAAATGTAGAAGAAATGGGTGAAGAAAAATCCCTTTGTAGAAGAAAATATGCCAACACCAAAAGCAACTTTTGGTAATCCCTCCAGGAATTAATCTTAGGCCTCTGGCCTAGGGGGAGTTGTCAAGTAAATCTTTTAAACCCCCTATTGATGATTGGTATTGGAATTTGAATGAGTCTAGTAAGTGCATTGATGTTTCTTAGATGTTGTTCAATGAATTGGAGGCATTATTGGAGAATTTTAGAGATCCGTAGAAGAATCGTCTGTCTCTATTCATGAAAGATAGGAAACCAGATGAATTAGGGTAAAGGCATTCATTACATCAAAAAGGAGTTAGGTATGCAAACAATAAAGGATCATTTTCTTCCCTCATTTGTCACTTTTCATTTTGAAGGAAAATAGTTTGGAGAGCCCTGGAGTGATCATTGCCAAATTGTGGAGAGATTCAAGCATAAAGAAGGATTTGCGATCAAACTTCGTTCCAGCCTTGAAAGATATTTATCAAAAAACCTGTGAATTTGAGAAATTGCAATCATGTCTACTCCTCTGGTAGTCGAAGTAAAGTATAGGCCACGTCAAAAGTTTAAATAGAATCCTTATAAGTCTATATAGATAGACCCCTTATGTGCATTTTCATTTGTGTCATGTAGAGTCCTACACATTGAAGATATTAGGGCTTATATACATGCAAATATTGCAGAGTTAGGAAGCTCTCATTTGATGAATCTATATTCTCATTATATAATTCAAGAAGATTTCACTGTAAAGCCAAAATTTAAAACCCTAGAGGAAAATAAGTTTGCGGAGTTTGCAAAATTTCAAATATTTGAGGAAAATGAATGGGTCTGATATTTGTTGAGTCGTGTTCATGACAAATTCATGTGGTTGGATGAGCCATACAAAATTAGGAAAGAGGCTATATGTGCAGTTACAGGTCTGAATTCCACTGGTAGACTTCCAATTTTGAAGTTTGTAAAGAATGATAAGGTCACTGAGGCAACATGTGCACATTGGGATAGAAGGGTAATGACAATAGAGGATATTGCTACAATAGATATAAAATTCACATCAATGGTTATTGGTTATAAGATATATCACTCAAGATGGGAGAAATTTGTATTTGGTACGACTATCTATGCAACCTATGAGATGGTGAAACAAAATTTGTAGACTATGATTTCTATGAATTGCTCAGAAGTCAGTTAATGAAGAATCTAGGGAAAATCAAGAAAGATAAGAAGAATATATTCAAATACGGTAATTTTCTACTATGTCTATTTTTCTACTTCTTAGAAGAGGTTCTGGGAGTTGGAAAAGTTCATTGGTAGATTGATGTGTCGGTAGCTATTCAGATAAGGAACATGTTGTTTGGAATAGGTGATCATCAGACCTGGAATACTACTCCCTGGGGGTACTTTAAAAATTTCTATAATATGATGCATGCCAAGGAAAGAATCCCTACCTCAATCATGGAAAATTACAAAGATACTACCTGCTTCATGGTAGAAATTGATCAATTCCATATGGAAGTTGTTCATCCCAAACAAATTTGGATCATGCAAGTATGGGATATGAAGTAGAGGACAAAATTTTGAAAGTGTATCCTGAAAACTTATTGAGTTCACCTCAAGATCCAGGAGAAGAAAGATTTGGAACTTATGCAAAGAAAAGTATGCAAGTACATATTGATCTGAAAAATCCCATGATAGCTAGGAGAGTAAGAAAAGAGGTAGAAGTCTTTGCAAAATATATGGGAATACCTATGTAGAAATTGAAAGAAATAAGAAGGAAGAGAGATGAGGTTGAAGCAGAAAAAGATAAAGGAAAAACAAAGTCTGCTAGTCCAGGAACACCTTTTGGCAGCACTATATCTACTAGGAGTTCCCTTGCAGCCTAGCCAACTCAAGCCAAGGCTTCTGAAAAAAGGAAGAAGAATAAAAGCACAAGAACATATGAACCTGTTTCTAAAGATGAAGAGGAAGGGGCTGAATCAGAAGTTGTGAAAGAAATAAAGACTACTGGGACTCAGGCTGTCAAATTAAATAAAAGAAAATCTTCCGGTGAAGAAGAAGAAGTAGAGAAAAAGGAAAAAGTTGACAAACCCTGCATGTCAGTTGAGGAAGTTGAGAATGCAGTTGTCAAAGATGGTAATCTCAAGCCACTCTCTGAATGGTATGAAGCCTTTGATGAATTTGGTCAGAGAACTCTTAAAGAAGCTAGAGTAAAGCATATTGTATACACCTAAAAATGGTCACATCACAATAGTCTGGTAATTAATTAAATATTTTTAATATTTAATTAAATCTTTGAATTCAATCTACGTATAAATGAATTTAAATAATTTATTTATATTGTTTATTCTTTCATTTTGATTAAATAAATAAATTTATTTAATCAATTTTCTTATCCATTTCTTAATTAATTAAATAAACATTATGATTTATTTATATTAATTATCATATATAATCTTGACTTGAATATTTTATTCAAATAAAGATTGAAAATTCTTCTCTTCTAAAAATCCTCTAAATTCCATTCACAATTAAATATTCCAAATATTTAGTTAATTCTTCTAAAGTCTATTTGCAATTAAATATTCCAAACATTTAATTGAGTCTTCTATAGTCCTAAAATCAAATATTTCAAAAATATTTTAAATCCTCAAACTCACATAAAATTAAATAAATTTATCTATTTAATTTGGATTATCTGCAATAACTGTGAAATAAATTCAAAATAGAAAATCAACAAATTTCTCTGTTTCTGAGCAAAGTTGTTCCCGTGGGTTGAAGACAAACCTCCATTCTTTTCTCCAACTTCCCAACATCTTCCATTCTTCTCTCAACCTCTCAATCTTTCATCATCCAAAATTACCAGACTTTCCATAGCCATTGATCTCTGCTAGCCAAGCTCTTGCCTACAAAAAGCTATAAAAGGGATTGTCAAGTCTCTCAAAAAAAAAAAGAGAAGCTTTTGTATGGGAAAACTATAGCCAATCTACAATAGCACAACCTTCTAGCATTCATAGCATTCTAAATTTTAGCATAGCATAGCCCAGCATATCAACATTCCATATCATGGCCTAATCAACCTCATACCATAGTTTCAATAGCATTCATAATCCTAGCCCCTATGCATAATCTACAGCCCCTATGCATATTTGTATACCAACATTTCACTCCACTAGCATATAGGATAGAGAAGTACTCTCCCTTTGCATACTCGTTCTGCAGATTGTCATTCTAAGAAGCTTTACTTACACAATCTGAGAGCAACAACTTCAGGCGAATTACTGGAGATAGAGGACAATGGAATGATTCTGAATAAGCTCTATTTGATTTCTTTGATTTCATTTTATTTAGTTTTATTTAGTATCTCGTTTTGATACTAACATTTCCCACACACATTTTTGGCACCAACCGTGTGGCTGCAGCCCCAATTTTTAACATCTTTGTGCAGATTTTTCTGACAGGTTATGACTGGACGAGCGTATTAGCGCCTCAAAAACATTTCAGCGCATTTCATGCCCAATTCAATGCATATTAATTCTATTACAGTGCATCTTAATCATCTTTCAACGCATTTTAAAAGTATTTTAGCACATGTTAGTGATTCCTTAGTGCTATTTAATGATTTTGTAGTGCTCTTTGAAGATTCCATAGCGCTCTTTGTAGTTTCCTTAGAGCATTTCTGTTTTAGCACTATTGATGTCTATTTTAGTGCAATTTTTTTTATTTTAGCATAGAACTTGTAAGTCTGCAACTGTAATATGTAACTTAAGTAGAAATTTGATTGGATCCAATGCAACCGTGGCTAGTAAGAGCTTTAAAAAAAAATGAATGAACCAATCCTAGGATAGTCACTTAATTCAAAAATGAAGCAATCCTAGGATAGTCACCTCATTTTCTATTTTGGATTAAAAGAAACTTCATGTCTTTGTGAAGCAATATCTTCACCTAGCATAGAAAAATGTTTATTTGGGCTTAAAATTGAACTCTTGCTTGCTATGATTAAATGGTGGTAGGCCTATGCTCTCCCTTTAATTGGGTGATCAAAATTCTAGACTCATCTATTCTATTTCATGCAATTTTAAGCTTTTTTAAAACCTTTTAGAAGGCCTGTCGTAGTGGGAAAAAGTACTCACCCTAGGGGAAAGACCTAAGTGGGAACAACTAAAGCCAAGTTTTCCAACCCACTTTAATCAAATGTGGATGGTTGATGAAAATCCCATTCGACAGTAGTGTGCATTGATAACCATCCCAAAAGCCTTTGTTCTAAAGGTTGGGAGGTCTCTCAAGGGAGTATATCATTTGCCGCACCGAACGGAAATCCATACTACAAACTTTAGAACTAGTGGCTAACTTGTTAGTTTCCGAACACCTTAATTCTCACAGTGCAAGGGGAGGGAAGAATTTTCCCCCAAGATACTCACCATATAACTACCATAGACCCTAACCATTGACTATTCTCTTTGGTTAAGACTTGGAAAAGGAAAAAACACGGATGCCCTTTAGGGGGTGACAGGGTTTTGTGAGTTGACGTAGTTTTAACATGTGGGCTGTGAAATTATGGTGACCTTTTGACCATAAGAGTGAGTCTGTTTATTTTATTTTATCATTGATCTTTGAAACAACTATTATACAACTTGCTTGATGTGTTAATTCAGTAAAGATCATCCAAAAATCACAATTACATTGTTACTCTCATGTTAAGAGATTAGAAATCGACTACCTTTGTTAAGAAATCCATTTTCAAACAAATCAAAAAGCCAAAGAAACCACTTAGTTACAATAAACTATTGAAGAGAAGATGATTCTTGTACCAAATTTGAAGGGTTTTACTTGAACATAGAACCTTTATCCATTGATATCACGACTTTGTTAGAGGTTTCACTGACGATTATGTTGTAGAACCGTTATACTCACAAGCTCTCTTTCAAAGAAGAGCCCTTTCTCAAAGGCACAACCACAGTCAGCATATTCATTCTTCTTATATTCCCCAACCTACAATTGTATAGTCTACTCGTCCGAATTAATTTCTGCAATAGAGAACTCAATCACATTAGGCATTTATCACAAATCCATCTTTTTATGAAGCTACGATCAAATTTCATAAAGTGCAAAATCATTTTTTTTCTTGGTCTTTTGTTTAAATTCCCACAAATAGGATTTTCATCCTTTCAATTAGGGAAAACATGAGCTAAAGACTAGAAATATTTTAAGTCATAGAATCTTCATTCTATTCTGACTTTCATATCCATCAAAAATTGCACTATTTCATTCTTTTCATCAAAAGTTAGTAGAATTTGGAGCAAAGCTTATGCCTGTTGTCACGAGATCTTGAAAGCACATAGAAAAAGATGAAAGAGAAAGTGCCACAAGCAAAATGGGTGATAATAGTGAGAAGTAAGAGAATCCATTTCATACTGAAGATATAATAGAAGAAAAGGTTCAAGAAGCAGAGCAGGATACCTAATTTCATACTCTTATAGAAAGAATTTTAGAACGAAACAAAGAAAGTTATTTCCTTTCATTAGCTAATCAAGGAGCTAAGTTACCTACCAATTTTGATATAGAAGGGATTAAAGAGAATCCTAAAACTCCTCCTAATGATTTTAGTGCCTTACTCAACAAATAAAAGAATTACAAAGGAAAATAAAGGAAATGCAAGGGGGTGCAACAAAGAAATATGTTTTGGATGACATATGTCCTTATCCATTTGATAGGAGTCTTCAAATGATTCCTTTTCCAAAACATTGTGAAATCCCTAAATTTGATAGGTACAATGGGAAAACATACCCAATTGAACATGTGAGGAATTTTGAAAATATGAGTATAGAATTCACTTATGAAGATACCTACTTAATGCGATTGTTTCCACGAAGTTTGGGTGGAAAATCCATGGATTGGCTTTCCAAGATCACTCCCCCCATCAAAACCTTTGAGGAGTTAATAAATCAATTTATATCACAATACGCCTACAACATCCAACACCAAATAACCCATGTGCTTGATCTTTCTAAAGTGAAACAAAAAGTAGGGGAATCTTTCACTACATTTTTGCAAAGATGGAGAAGATTTTTTGCATGATATTCCCATCCTGTTCCTAAAAAATAAAAGATGGATATCTTCATCAATAGCCTAGATCAAGAATTAAGCTACCGGCTTAATCTTCATTGTCCTCCTAACTTTCAAAAATTCATTGAAAATGCAATCACCATTGAAGGGGCCTTAGTCAAAAGAGGAGTAATAAAACTTGATAATCCAAGTTTATCCAACCATAACAACAATGATAAAACAACATTTTGGAATAGAAATAAAAATGTTGTCAATGATGGTATAGTGGATGCAAACAATCTACGAACAAGATCATCTATCTTCAACCTATCAAGTGCTCCACGAAACAACCAACAAGGAAACAACAATCAACAAGGACAAAAATCCAATCAAGAAAGCATGACCAATCAAAACAACAAGGATAATCATGGTAATTTCAATAACAATCTTGGCAATACTCAAACATCAAATCTACCAAGACCTCCACTCTTTTCAAATTGATGAAATTTTACCACTTTGGGTCAATCTCTTGAGTTTGCTCTCAAGGAGCTTCTCGATAATAAGGTTATCACCTTACCACCACAAAGAGATTATGAGCCACAAATCAAACCACCATCATGGAATGACTCGTATTATTGCAATTATCATTGATGTAAAGGTCATAGAACAAATAACTATCAAGCCTTGCGAAATCTAGTACAAGATTTAATTGACAATGGCACCATCACAATTGAAGGACATTGTACCAACAACGATCATCAAGCATTCAAAGATCCTTTACCAAAATATCGAAAGGGGGAAACAACAGATACCAAAGTGAAAAGTATAAATAATGTTGAAGACAACATAATCCATCACATCTATGCAGATGATCAGCGGGTTAATGTTATCAAAATCAAGGAAAAACAAGGATATCAATAGGTTAATGTGACTACAAAAGGACAAGAAAAAGTTATCTTAAAAGGAAGTTTATCTAAGGTAGCTATTCCTCCTCCAATCATTATAATCTAGTTGATCAACTGAGAAAAACATCAGCTCAAATCTTCATCCTTGAACTTCTCAAAATATCCCCTGTACACAAGAAAATTTTAGAAGAAGCTCTTGTAAGCACAACTATCGACACTAATCTAGATGTAAAAAAATTTCAAGCCATGGTGGGACATTTGTCTTCCCCCACTTGTCTTTCATTCTTTGAAAAGGATGATTCCTCCATGACACATCCACATAATTCATCACTTTATCTTGAAGTCATGATCCATAAACACCGAATCGGACGTGTCTTGATAGATGGAGGAGCTGGTTTAAATATTTGTACCTTAAAAGCTAATACATGCCTTAGGAATATTAGAAAATTCCATTGATCCACGAAGGAAAATAACTATCAAGGCATATGATGATGAAAAAAGAGATTCTAAAGGACTAATAATGCTACCTATCAGAGTGGGACCTGTTGTGAAAAATACTTTTTGCCAAGTTCTAGATCGTGATCTTTCCTATAACATACTTTTTGGTCATCTATGGATTCATGATATGCAGGTGGTACCATCAATGTACCATCAATGCCTCAAGTTTTCGTATGATGGACAAGAAATAACTATACAAGCTGACTACAATAGCACCCAAACTTATTAAAATCTCCGAGCCACTCAAGATGCCCTTGTGCCGCATAATAGGGAGGCTCTTACTGCTTCTTCTTCCGATCTACAAGGCCAATTGCAAGAATTGTCAAAGAATCTTGACACCGAGCTACATTTAAAAGACAAAGGAGTAGACAAATATTCACTATGCCTTTCTAGCTTACCTCCTTCTCTGAGGTCACATGGTCAGCCGACCCTATTAAATCAAAAGATCGCAATAGCCTCTACATCCCAAGCTACTGTGCCCATCACAAAGTTTGATGGACAATTCATTAAAGCTAACACTACCGAGGAAGAAGCTAAAGATAAGGACATCCTAAGCTGGCTATACAAAGATGAAGATGAATTTGTCATGCACATCAAGTTACCTCCTGAACAATATGGTAAAGGGTATACTATCATGCAAAGAATGGGCTATGAAGGAAATGGTCCTATAGGAAAAAGAAAAGAAGGAATCATTGAGCCAATTCAACCTATTTCAAAACATCCAAAGGATAAAACAGGACTTGGATATGGTAAAGATACAAAAGATTCAACTTCATAGTGAGTACAACAAACTCATGAAGGAGAATCAATTTCAGATAAACCCCATGAAGATGTCACTATACAAAAATTTTATGAATCAGTTTTCCAATTCCAAAACGGTTCAGACACTGATTCTAATGAATATGAATGGGACACCATCTATAATCATGAATTTTGGAGAGACAAACAAGTTGATACCATACACAAATATGCACCCGTTCTCATACAAGGAAAAAGCGCAGGAACACAATCACTTGAATTTGAACCATGATATGACGATGACTTAAGTGAGGACGATTTTGATTTTAATGAGATTGATAATCAACAGGAGAATACCATCATAAACCTTGTCCATCATGAAAATGACAACCATATCATGACTTTAACAACTCAAGACCTTACTCAACCTAATCATCCCATACCTTTAGTCTATCTGGAACTTATTGATTGGGACAACGATGCACCTATTCATATCCCTACATTCCATGATGATGAGGATATTGTTAATTTCCTTTGTTCATCTAATCAAGAAAACAAGTGTTCCATAAAAGAATCTCATACTCAAGATTTTGATAGGGAGGGTGTCAAGTCTCTTAGCTGTAAAATAAATGAAATAAAAGATAGATCTATCGGTGAAAACTGAAAAATGGCAGTTGTAGATCACAACAAGAGAAAAATAAAGAGAAAATCTGATGAGGAAAACCTTTTTGAGGCATTGAAGGATGAGAAACTTGACACTCTTCCCAAACATTATCAAGAAATATCTTTTATTTTGATTAAGCCAACAAAATCAATCAACATAGGTGCAATAGAGCAGCCAAAAATCTTGCAACTTGTAGCATCATTAACAATAGAAGAAGTACTGAAATTCACAAAGTTCTTGAAGGAGAATCAAATCAATTTCGCTTGGTCATATGCTGATATGATAGGGTTAGATCCTAATTTGATAATGCATCATCTATCTATAAACACAAGGGCAAAACCTGTGAAGCAAAAACTCAAAGAAATGCATCCACATGTTGCATTATTGGTTAAAGAAGAGTTAAAGAAGCTTTTAGATGTTGGATTCATTTAGTCTATTGACTATGTAGAATGGATTCATTCAGTCTATTGACTATGCCAGATGGAAGGATTAGAATTTGTACAGATTTCAGAGATTTGAACAAAGCATGTCCCAAAGATGACTTCCCTTTGCCAAACATAGATATGATTGTTGATTTAACTGCTGGCCATTCAATGTATTCATTAATGGATAGGATTTTAGGATACAACTAGATAAAGATTGCACTAGAGGATCAAGATAAATCAGCGTTCACATGCCCTTGGGGTACCTATTGCTCGAACGTGATGCCATTTGGGCTTAAAATGCAGGAGCGAATTATCAAAGAGCAATGGCAACAATTTTTCATGATATGATGCATACATTCATGGAAGATTACGTTGATGATCTCCTTCCCAAATCTAAAACAAGAGAAGGACATCTAGAAATCTTGTCAAAGATATTTATCATAATGGAGAAGTTCAATGTTTGACTCAATCCAAAAAAATGTGTCTTCGACGTTAAATCTAGAAAACTCCTAGGATACATTGTTTCAAAAAAGGGCATAGAGGTTGATCCAGGAAAAGTACAAGCTATAATGGACATACCGCCACCATGAAATATTAGTCAGCTCCGATCACTACAAGGATGACTATAATCCATCAGGAGGTTTATAGCTCAACTAGAAGACAAAAGCTTACCATTTACACATCTATTGCATAAAAATGTCCCATTCAAATGGGAGGAAAAGTGTGAAGTAGAATTTAAACAGATCAAGAAATATCTCATGAATCCACCAGTCCTAATTCCATTAGTTCTAGGAAAGCCGCTCATACTCTATATTTCAGCAATAGAAGTATCTTTGGGAGTGTTACTAGAACAAGAGGATTCTACAGGCAAAGAAAGGGCCATATACTATATCAGCAGAACTTTAACAAGTCATGAACTAAACTACACTTTCATTGAAAAAGATTTCCTAGCAGTAGTGTTTGCTTCCCAAAAGTTGTGCCACTATATGTTGGCTCATATAGTTAAGCTGATAACCAAAATCGATCCACTAAAATACCTCTTAAGCAAAGCTAACTTAACAGGAAGACTTGCAAAATGGGTAATGATCTTAAGTGAGTTTGACATTCACTATGTAGATCAAAGAGCTATAAAAGGACAAGTCATAGCAGATCAGTTCGCCGAAGCACCTTTATAAGAAGAAAACCTAATGCACATTGAATTTCCTGATACAGATGTCTTCACAACAACAATTAATAAATTATGGACATTGTACTTTGATGGATCTTACACGCAACATGGCTCGAGGGTAGGGATTCTTTTTGTCACACCTGAAGGACATACCATTCCAAAATCATATCGGTTGATGTTTCCCTGCACAAATAACATAGTGGAATATGAAGCATTGCTATCAGGAATGAAGATAGCATTGGAATGGTAGATTACAGAGCTGCAAGTCTACAGTGATTCACAACTTGTCATTAATCAAATCAATGATGATTATCAAACTAAATATGATAAGATCTTACCTTACAAGAACATGGTGGATGATTTTAAAAAGTATTTTATGGCAATCAAGTTTTCATAAATTCCAAGGATTGATAATAAAGCTACAGATGCAATGGCTACAATTGCTTCCTTGTTACAATTATCAGAAAATCAAAAATGGTATGAATTCTTGGTGGAACAATTGTTTTCTCCTACCTATGATAATCCTGAGACCCAAGTCATATGCCATTTAACCAATTCTGATTCACCTTTATATGGCAAGATTTATACCTACCTGAAAAATAATATCTTACCTCCAGACTTATCCTAAAACCAAAAAAGGAATTTCATACACCAATCATCCTGCTATACCTTGATCACCGATATCCTTTACCAACATGGTCTTGATGGTACACTCCTTCGATTTCTTAAATGTGATGAATCTGAACAAGCCTTAAAAGAAGTTCATGGTGGTATTTGTGGAGCCTATTCAAGCAGTTTAACCTTAGCCAAGAAACTTGTTAGAATGGGATATTATTGGCCTACCATGGAGAGAGAATCTTTTACTTTTGTCAAGAAGTGTTCTAAATGCCAGATCCATGGGAATCTTATTCATGCACCTGCATAGGAACTACAGCCTTTCACTTTGACATGGCCTTTTTCTTAGTGGCGACTAGATCTTGTTGGAAAAAATCATCCTTCATCATCAAATGGGCATAAATTCATCATCACAGCTATAGAGTATTTTACAAAATGGATCAAAGTTGTTCCTTTGACGACTATGACCAGTAAACAAATCTCTTCATTTATCTTGAATTACATCATCATCTGATATGTAATTCCTAATTCTATCATCACTGATAATGGGAGGCCTTTCAAGAATCAGAATGTTGATGAACTTTGTGAAATATTTCACATTCAACACAGGTTCTCTACACCTTACTATTCACAAGGAAATGGTCAAGCAAAAGCTTCAAACAAAACAATCTTGAAGATCTTGAAGAAGATGGTAAATGATGTCGGTCGTGATTGGCATGTTCAATTAAATCCAGCTTTGTGGGCATACAGAACCAGCATTCGCACACCAACAGGAGCTACCCCATATTCCTTGGTATATGGAGTAGAAGCAATCTTACCATTGGAGGTTGAAATACCTTCGCTTAGGGTCTCACTAAAAGGATTGATAACTGATGAAGATTACCGAGTATCTCATCTACAAGAGCTAGAACTGTTAGATGAAAGATGTCAACATGCAGTTGATCATTTGAATGGTTATCAACAAGTTATGTCCTGTAGCTACAATCATAGAGTTAAACCACAAAAATTTCAAGTAGGTGATTTAGTCTTGAAAGAAAATCCACACAATCAGCAAGACAGAGAAAAGAAAGGAAAATTTGAACCAAATTGGCTTGGTCCATTTGTCATCATTGCAACATATGGTTCTGGAGCATATCAGTTATCTACATCAGAAGGGGACCTGTTTGAAGAATCGATAAATAGCATTCATTTGAAGAAGTTCTATATCTGAATCATCAAAATTTAAAAAGTCCTAAAAAAAACATAAAAACTTAGAAAAAGTCTTGAAAAAATACATAAAAATCATTAAAAAAAAAAACAAAAAACAAAAAACAAAAATTCACATGATCTACAAAAGTGCAATAAAAACAAGTGGTGAAAACCTAGCAAACAGGCGCTACTTGTGATCAAAATGGGCCTCTCCATCTATTAGCTTATGTCTTGCATTCCCTTTATGACATCATCTATCCATATCTATCATCTATACATATCTATCATATCCATATTATGCAACAGGAATCCTTGTGTTTCATCATGGCTTGATGAAATTTGTACATATCCATAATATTCAGGTTGTGTTTACACTGGGGGCAAAAACACAGACTAAACAAGAGAGGGGCAATGAGCTTTTAGAACATCATAAACGAAAAAATGACAGTTTGACAAAGTGCAACATACATTGATGCATCAAATCAACTACAACACCAAAACGATCACTCAATGCCAATGAAATCAAACAACATGGTCAAAACAAACAAAAATATCAATGTTGATAACCAAGTTGGATGATCTTAATTTGAATAATGTTTGGAATACTTTAGGAAAAATTTGAATTGTTGGTTGATTCTCTATCATATCTCTAGAGCAATTTGATGATGTATTGAACTAGAAAAACAAGGAAGGATTATGATTTTATTTTTCTGTTGTTTGTTAGTGAATCATGAGTACTATGCAAATTGGTCGCGAGACATGCTCTACTACGTATCATTAATGAAATTTCAAAATTTGCATGGGAAATGGGTTAACTCTTGTCTATTTATGCAAGCAATACTCAGGTCATCTCGGTTCAATTATACCTAGATGTTTGTATTATCTTGCTATATCAAAATTCATGAAAGCAATACTCAGGTTATCACTGGTGCTAATATACCCTTTGATGCTTGTATTAACTTTCAACATTTCAATGCTCTATGATGACACAAAAAGCACAAATAAGCTCTCAGAATGGCAATATTGTATAGATATCCTGCATGGTTAGTATAGATTACATTCATTTTAGAATTTGCATTTGGCATTTATAGATTTTTCCAAAAGCTGGCAAAGTATCAAAGTTTCATATATTTCCAATAAATGACAAAGTATATTTGACATTCACAAACACATCATCACATACATTTTTCATACATATTTGCATCAAAAAATTATGAAAAAATAATAAAGCGTACATCATAATCCTTGCATCATTTTCACAACATATCATTTTGTTTGTTTCCATACATCATACATCACATCATAAATCATATCATAAGCATCATGCATAGATAAAATAGATACCCATCACATAATAAAGGTACACATACTCATCGCACAAACAAATCATCACTGCATATGATATATCTCAAAAATGAATGTCAAATATACAAAGATGTCAACTATGCATGACATAACATCATAAAAAATGGGACCATATTAGTATGTATACAAATGTTTCAACAGAGTATCAATAAGACATCATGCAAAAAGCACTATGAAGTGTTATCCTCTGATGCTGCTAGTCTGGGACTTGCCCCACCTGCACTTGATGGATCTACCCCACCTGCACCTGATGGACCTGCTCCACATGCCCTTGATGACCCTCCTGGAGGTAATGGTTGAGATACACCCCTGCTTGTAGCCCAAGAGAAACTATGTGTAGATTGAGACTGTGTATAACTCACTCTCTGCTCAGGTGGCACTGCATCATGGTACTTGATCCTATAGAACTCTACCTCCTAGGTGGCCCTAGTCAGCTCTCTCATCATGTCATCGATCGAGGTACCTACTGCTGCTCTCTACAAACTATCAGCTAGGGCCATGGCCTACTCGCCCTGCCATCTGGGTGTATCTCTCTCAGCCGTTAGTGTAGTCAACTGTCCTTGTAGTTGTGTAACCAAGGCCTATGCCTGTGCTAACTGACCATGTAAGCTCTACACTCTACTCTACAAGGTATCTATCTAACTCGGCACCACTAGATCTACTAAAGAAAATGGAGCTAAATGTCTCATCCACAGTCCACCTCTGCCACCACCTCTGTCGCTACCTCTACCACCTCTGCCGCCTCCTCCACCACTATCACCTCCACTCTCCTCATCACTGCCATCTCCATCCCCATCTGACTCATCATCATCATCATCCTCAGAGTCATCACTCTCTGAAGCTACCTCTCACTGTCGCCTATGTCCACCTATATGTGGTCTCTGCTCCTCAATTGGAATGGCAGGCCCATTAGGATCAAATAATCATGGCATGGGATGTTCCAACACATACTGAGCATACTCTAGAGTCATCCCTCCATCAATAATATCAGCTCTATAGTCCCACATATGTACTCCCAAACTGGTGGACTTTCCCACTGTTGCATCATATGCAATCTATGGACCCCACACTGTAATATCCTACTATCGATGTGCATAAATAGAAGAACCCTATGGCATACCCTGAGGCTGACCATACTGTCGCCACACCTGACTAAGAAAAAACCTCTCAATAATCCTGAGAGTATGACCAATCAGATATCTGGAGGTAAATACATATGGCATCTCCCTAGCATCCTCTGGCCATGCCTCACAATCTACATAGGGCTGCCAGCATACTGTATCGAGATCATCTAGAAGATGCTACCAATGATCTAGTTTTCCTAGCCTTGGCTGAGCAATGACATCGGTATATCTAAATCTATACGGTTGACCGACAGGCTATCATCCACGAGTCAATGGTCGCATAATGACAAAATGCTCCCATGCCCATATCTGTAAAAGTGAACAACCAACAACTAAACTTCAGCCTCAACCATACACAACATGGTGTAGCTCATCATATAAATGTGCAAGAATGCACAATCTCCAAGCATATCATGTACCCTGCATCACCATACTCTCAAGTACAGGACCCCACCCGACTGCAAAGCCCTTCGACCTATTGTCGGGGCATAGAGCACCTCCAATGAAGCCTGCAAGTACGAAGGGTAAGGGCGCATATGAATCCATCATCTCCACCCATGAGATATAATATCCCGCAGTATGATTGTCTTTGAATATCTGCCTCAAGGCATCAGTACCTCCCACCTCCCGACTGTCAAATCTCACTATCTCACCCATCACTAGAATCTTTAGGATGCGATACACATCCTCAGGAGTCACAGTAATCTCCCCTATCAGAAAATGAAAGGTGTTTGTGTCGCTGTGCCACCTCTCTGCAAGTGTTGTTAATAAGGATTTGTTGAGACTTACCTCAAGCATGTCAAGTAACGAGGTCAGTCTGCATGCCTCGATCACATCTCTATCCTCCTATACAAGCTGCAGAATCAACCTCCATGTCTTTGGGAATCGCTCCCATAACTGCAAGATGCTCAATCTCTCCTGTTGAATAGGAAGAATCATCAAGACAAATCAAACAAATATAAATATCAAATTTATCAAAATCTTGTTTATTTTTAACAAATTTAGAAGCAAACTTATCAACAAACTATTTGTTTTTCATCATCGTGAAAAGCAAATTTATCAAAATCCTGTTTGTTTTTAACAACTTTAGAAGCAAACTTATCAACAAACTATTTGTTTTTCATCATCATGAAAAGCAAATTTATCAAAATCCTATTTTTTTTTAACAACTTTAGAATCAAACTTATCAACAAACTATTTGTTTTTCATCATCATGAAAAGCAAATTTATCAAAATCCTATTTGTTTTTAACAACTTTACAAGCAAACTTATCAACAAACTATTTATTTTTCATCATCATGAAAAGAAAATTTATCAAAATCCTATTTGTTTTTAACAACCTTAGAAACAAACTTATTAGACAACTATTTTTTTTCATTAACTTGAAAGCAAATTTATCAGCTACTATTTGTTTTCCAACAACCTTGGGAACAAATTTATTAGACAAACATCATCAAACCAGGGCATTGCAATACACAAACAATCAATACAAAGTCATGTGTTGCAATATTAGTAATAGGTGCTAAAAAATTATAAAGGGCGCTGAGAAATCAATAGCGCTACAAAAATCCTCAAGGGCACTACAAAAAGGTTAAAGGATACTAAAGAATTAAAGGTGTTATCGAAAATCTAAAAAGCACTGCAGAAAAGTGAAAAAGCACTAAAACACTAAATTTCACATCAAACCATGGATAAACATGCCCTAAACGGAAAATTTTCAAATGCTGAAAGTTTAACGGGGTACATACTATAGGTCCATAGTGTGTCGGCCACTGATGTCATTTGATGTGCTCAAAACAGTGTTGGTGGGTAGGAAGTGCCATCTTTCTCACTCTAGAGCTCAAAAATTTCAATTTTTACTAGGTTAAAATAGGAAAATGACATGGAAAATGACATTTTTAACCTATTTCAAGCAAAATTGGGGCATTTTATCACATTCTATCATTGCAGGGGTAATTTAGGTCATCAATTTTTCATTTCACATCTTTCCACATCAATTTCTTCACATCATAATTTTTGAACGATGAATCGACATCTTAAAAATCATAAAAATTGAAAAAATTCCAACAAATCTAAAAATTTAAAAAATTTCACAAAAATCAAAATATTATCAATTCATCGTCTGAGGGGGCATATACCTATCAACATTCGATAATTAGCATCTAGGGAAAATTTCAAAATTCTTTGAAGCAATGCGTAAAACACGTCACTTCAAAGAGGGGCAAAATGTATACACCTAAAAATGGTCACATCACAATAGTCTTGTAATTAATTAAATATTTTTAATATTAAATTAAATCTATGAATTCAATCTACGTATAAATGAATTTAAATAATTTATTTATATTGTTTATTCTTTCATTTTGATTAAATAAATGAATATATCTAATCACTTTTCTTATCCATTTCTTAATTAATTAAATAAACGTTATGATATATTTATATTAATTATCATATATAATCCTGAATTGAATATTTTATTCAAATAAAGATTAAATATTCTTCTCTTCTAAAAATCCTCTAAATTCCATTCACAATTAAATATTCCAAATATTTAGTTAATTCTTCTAAAGTCTATTCGCAATTAAATATTCCAAACATTTAATTGAGTCTTCTATAGTCCTAAAATCAAATATTTCAAAAATATTTTAAATCCTCAAATTCACATAAAATTAAATAAATTTATTTATTTAATTTGGATTATCTGCAATAACCATGAAACAAATTCAAAACAGAAAATCAACAAATTTCTCTATTTCTGAGCAAAGTTGTTCCCGTGGGTTGAAGACAAACCTCCATTCTTTTCTCCAGCCTCCCAACATCTTCCATTCTTCTCTCAACCTCTCAATCTCTCACCATCCAAAATTACCAGACTATCCATGGCCATTGATCTCTTCCAGTTGGGCTCTTCCCTACAAAAGGCTATAAAAGGGACTGTCGAGTCTCTGAAAAAAAAAAAAGAGAAGCTTTTGTACGGGAAAACTATAGCCGATCTGCAATAGCACAACCTTCTAACATTCATAGCATTCTAAATTTTAGCATAGCATAGCCTAGCATATCAACATTCCATATCATGGCCTAATTAACCTCATACCATAGTTTCAATAGCATTCATAATCCACAGCCCCTGTGCATAATCTACAACCCCTGTGCATATCCGTATACCAACATTTCACTCCACTAGCATATAGGATAGAGAAGTACTCTCCCTTTGTATACTCGTTTTGTAGATTGTCATTTTGAGAAGCTTTACTAACACAATCTGAGAGCAGCAGCTTCAGGCGAATTACTAGAGATAGAGGACAATGGAACATTTTTGAAGAAGCTCTGCTTGATTTCTTTGATTTCATTTTATTTAGTTTTCTTTAGTTTAATGTTGCATTGGTGTGTTTTTGTTATCTCATTTTGATACTAACATTTCCCACACACACATGAATATTTTCAATAAAGTTCTTGTTGAAATCATGCTTGGCTTGCCCAAGAGTCTATATAATATTTTGGAGTCTAGAAGGTTAAGTGCTAGAATAGAAGAAGAGAATATCAAGAAAAAAATTCTTGCCAATTTATGTCCAGAGATGTAAATTGAGGAGATGAATTCACTCCTTGTAAAGGTAAAAAAGGAATTTAAGAGCAAGACAAGGGTGAATAGATTCATGATTCGTGAGAATGAAACTATTTTTAGTGAAACCAAGAAGATTCTAGATGAGTTTTTGTCAAAGAATAAGATAAATGTTGAAGAAGTGGATATTGGAAATGAGGAAGTGAATGCTAATACTGAAAATTTTTAGATTCCTCCCGAGGTGGAAAGCACAGAGACACCTAAGGAAGTTAAAGTACCTAAGGAGGTGTTAGCTGAGGAGAAGGAGATGCACATTGAAGACGTTGAAGTGCCTAAAGGCAATCAAGAAATAGTCTTTGAAGAACCCAAGGTTGAAGTAGAAAATTTTTAAGAAATCAGAGTAGAGGAAGTGAAGAGATCTCTGATGGTGCAACAGGAAAAATTAGATCCTGAATTCGATGAAAGATCAATAAATTTATCCACTCTATCCCCAATTAAGATGATGAAGGTTTCTTCAATTGCTCAAGCTAAATCTAGTGAGAAGATTTTGAAATCTCACATAGAAGAAAATGAATTTCTAAGCCTTGCATCTGGAGTTCTATAGAAATTAATGCCTACTCATGTCATGGATCTGTTTGGATCCTCTTCTGGTGAGCTAAAGAAGTTGATAAATTGTGTAAGTTCTCACTTTGAATCTTTTGAGAAATCAGCCTTGATTAAGGTGTAGAAGGAGTTCAATGAAAAGAGATTAGGTAGTTTGAATGAACTTATTGCAAAAGAAAAAACTATGTTAGCCACCTACATGAAAATTATTCAAGATAATTTGTCTGAAGGAGGAAAATATATAAGTCTTGTTTCGTTCTATCAAAATTCACTGAAGAAAATGAAAAGTAGGTAAAATATATTGAGAAGTAGTTGGTCACTATTTCTAATGCTTTTGATTCATTAGCTGGTAATGTTGGTAAACAAGAAGGTCGGGTGATTTCCTTGCTTGACAAAATAAAGAGTTTAAAGCTTGAAAATGAGAGGATTGTTGGGAGAATATGAGAACTCAGAGAACTAATCAATCCAAAGATTGAGATAATGATGAATGCATTAAAAGAGGCTAAATATTTTATGGCCACTCTTGACCCAGTAAATCTTGAAGAAAAAAAAACTCTATCTTATCTACTTTGTGGTCATATAACCCTTTTGGAAAGTTTGAAATTTTTTGGGACTCAAACTTAAGTGTGTTGAAGAATGACTTTGTAGATGTCTAAATTTTTTTGAAAGTCATAGGTTATGCTTGCATAGTCTTGAAATTTTGAAATTTTTGATTCCCTAATTTTGTCATTGATGTTAAAGGAGGAGAGAATGTAGTGAAAAATGCCTTGGCATCCTAAGGGGGAGCATTGTTTTGAAATTTTGGAGTTTGACAACGTATTTCTGGTTTTGACACTTTGTCATTTTTCACTAAGTGTTGCCATCAATGCAAAAGGGGGAGATTGTTGGCATATGGCTTCTTATGTTTTCATTGATGGCAATTGAAGTCATTACTCTGGTTTGTAGATCAAAATTTGGTCATACTGGTAGAAAGAGTTGAGATCAGAGTATTACCAACATAAAGCATGAAGAAAAGGGTATATGGTTACTACGTCAATCTTTTTGCTACACTTGATCATCTTTTTGAGTTGTGGATCACTGGGATAGTTTGTTAAGCATGAATTTTATCTTATTATTGAGTTCTATGTTACTGCATTAATCGGTGTACAAGTAAAGAGATCCGACAAGATGTTTTTCCATTCATTCTCATTGTGGCCAACTAAATAACTATGGTGTGTTGTAGATGTATAAGTAATTATTTAAATGTTTTTATGTTCAAGTATTTTTTGTGTGTCCAACCTTTGTCATAGATGACTTGTGTGGGTGTGCATAAAAAAAAATTCATGATTTGAGCCGACACATGAAGAATATTTTGTATTTTATTTCGAGGCTAACATGTATTGTCAAGAACCTTGATGTGGATATATATAAGTCATCAGTTATATCATTTCGAGATTATGTGTAGTAAGTACATAAGTATGTTGTGATTATAAGAAGGGCGATTAGGTGATTATACATAGTTTCACTTGTGCATTAAGGTTTTTGCAATGTGAGTTTATGCATAACAAAGAAGAATCATCGAATCAGTCAGAAGGATAGACGATTGACTACAAAGCTTAACAAGAACTGTAATTAAGAATTGTAGATGCTATTCTATTAGTTCACTCTTTTGGATTCAATCAAAATAATTTTAAGGTAGTGAGCTTATCTTATTTTAGTAGTGAGCTCTAGGTAGTGTGCCTGAATGCAAGTGCATTCCCATTTTGTAATCTTTCTTTTGGGTATACTCATATTATATTGTGGATTAGCCATCCACCATGGTTTTTCCCCTAACAGGGTTTCCACGATTTTTTTTTGGTGTTATGGTGTTGTGATTTTTTTCTTTCTGTTCATTGAATGCTTAAGTGAGTTACATATCAGAATAATAAATTTTTTGAACACTGATTCACCGCCCCTCTTAGTGTTGCTTGTTTCCAACACTATGGATAATTACTTTGAAAGTGAAGACATTTTAGATGAGTAGATGGTGAAGGTGGAAAAGACTAAACTTAATGGTCATGGTCTTTTATGGTGGGACTATGAGCAAGCAGAGAGGATAAAACAAGGCAAGTCAAGGATAACTTCTTGGGACAAGATGGTGCAAAAACTAAAAGGTAAGTTTCTTCCAAAGGATTATGAAGTTCAATTATATAAAAAGGTGCAAGGATTGAAACAAAAAGATCTAGATGTCAAGACATAAAAACATGAGTTTTATAAACTATGTATAAGGGCAAGAAGGGATGAAGATGAAGTTGAGAAAGTGGCTAGATACCTGGGTGGTTTGAGATTTAATAGACAAGATGAAATTCTTGTTGCTTTAGAACCCAAAGTCCATTGAGGAATGTTTCCAATTAGCAATCAGGGTGGAGGAAAAGCTTAAAATAAGGCAAGAGAAATCAATGAGAGGAAGAGGAACTAACAGAAGAGGGAGAAGAGAAATCCCTACATCAAAACAACCATTGGAAGAATAAGAAGGAGCAAATAAAGGTAAGGAGGAAGGTGTTGATACTAGAGGAGGTTTTAGAGGTAGAGGACGGTTTAGTGGTGGTAGAAACACTACTAATTGTGTAGGGAGAAATTATACTTGTAATGAATATGGTCATCAATCTTGGAAATGTCCTGAAAAGGTTGGTAGTTCATCTAGTGGTGAAAAGAGAATGGATACGAGAGCACAAATCATTCAAGAAGAGGAGTGTGAGAGTACAAATTCTACAAGTTTAAGAGTTGCTCCTAAAATAGGGGAAATGTTGATGATGAGAAAGACTATATTGAAGGAAGCAAAGGAAGTGGACTACCTTTGCAAAGAAAGATCCTTTTCAAGACTACGTGTAAGTGCAAAAACTTGGTATGCAAGATTGTAATTGATTTTGGTTCAATAGAGAACATGGTGTCAAGTGAGATGGTGAATAACTTAAATTTGCAAAAATTACCTGATGAATCTCCTTATAAAGTATCATGGTTGAGTGATGGAAAGTCTTTGTTGGTTAATGAAAAAGTTGTGGTAGATTTCCAGATTGGAGGCTATAAAGACAGTGTAGTTTTTGATATTCTTCCCATGGATTATTGTCACCTAGGTACCCCTAGGTAGACCTTAGCAATATGATGGGTGAGCCTTGTTTGATGGTACAAAGAACACCTATACAATAATGAAGGATGGGTGCATGTTTGTTTTAACTCCTTTGGTGGAAGATGAGAAAACTAAGGTCAAATTGATAATTTGTGGAAATAAAGAGCTAGTAAAAATTGTAAATGAAGACAAAAAGTAAAGGGTTGCAGACAATTCAAAGCTTGAGAAAGCAATGGCAGTAGGTAAGAAGATTTAATCAAGTTTACAAGGAAAGATGACTATGAATTTGAATGAAAATATTTTTTGTGGGGACCATTGTGTGTCCTATAGGTCAAAGTAAGTTTCTAAAACTAACTAAATCTACACATATAGTAATTAAAATATCTAACAATACAATAACTAGAGAGGATAGTAAGATGGGACAAAAAGATGACAAGACAGTGTGGTAGTTGACAGTAAAGTAGGGATAATATGGACAAGACAGTAAAAGAAGTTGCAAGCCTTAGTTTGAAGCAAAAGAGAAGTTAGATCAGGGATCCCAAGTTAAGGGTTTTTTTGATTGCATGAATGAAAGTACTTTGTCATGTTTTGGTTAGAGAATAGATCAAATACCATCATCAGGTTTGTCTGAAGAAAGGAAGATAGTTTCAAATGTAAATAGGAAGGAGAATGCAGGGAAGATCCTAAGATCATAGTATATGGACTAGGGGAAAGAGTTTGTAGGTCATAGCACATGTGGAAAGTATGGATAGATAGAGACAAGGAAAACCCCTTGTGGCAAGAGTTTTTTTTTTTTTGTGGGGGTGTATGGTGCTGGAGCACCTACTCCACCATTTGCAATATTCAATAATTAAAGATGTTATCAGTTAGCCATCTAGTTGTGATATGGATGTTTTGATTTTATTTAATCTAAATATGGTCTAAAAATACCATTTAATATGTAATTTGGTGATTGGGAGTCATGGGTGTCAAATGTGTAAAAGTTACACAAAAAAATGCAAATATTGTCAAGTGCAAAAAAAAAAGTTGTCAAAATGCAATTTTGAGGGAATATAAAGTGTCTATATTTAAATTGAAGTGAGGAACACTGGGAAAGTTGAAAATCAATTGTAATTGATAGATAAAGCCTCAAAGGGCTCGAAGATGGTTGTTAGTTCATTTACTAAAGAATTTCCAAAATAAATACAATGTTTACTATACATATTTTTGAGTTTTTTTATCTTTGTTCTCTCTGTACAGAACCGTATAGGCTTGGAGTGCTTTGAAATTCATTGGATATCATTGTAGGGTAAGTGCACCAAGATGGTCGCACTTTTGTGGGAAAACAAGAAAAAAACAAGCCATAACGAGAACGCGTTATAACACATTCGCGTTGTCTTTTTAAAAGAAAAAAAAAAGTGAATCCAAATATCATTTGTCATTTGCTTTTTACTGTTTTTCATCTCCACCCGCGGCCAAAAACCCTGCTTTACGCACTCGCGTTGTTGGAGAGGTGATTTCTTCACATTTCATCAATTTTAGTTGGATTTCTTCACAAATATGGCGCCACGACGACGAAGAGATGCAAGAGGTAAGTTTTGTTTGGTATTTGTTATGAATTTTTTAGTTTTAAATTGATTTTGTTTGTTTTAGTTTAGAAATGAATGATTTTTTTTAATTTGTAGGAAATCCTCAACAAGATGAGGAAAATCCTCAACCAAATCAGCCTCAACAAAATCAACCTCAACAAAATTAGCCTCAACAACAAAATCAACCTCCCCCACCATTCTCTCAATACCCTCCTGGCACTCAAGAAAATTTGAGGAGTGAAATTGAAAACAATAGAAAAGAAGTTGAGGATCTTATTAGTAGGTTGAGTGATCAAAATTCTTCAACCACAAAAAGAATACATCTAGCAAATTCATTGAAGGATTTGTTAAAAAATATAGATGCAATTACCCAACAAATATCTGGATGGAAAAATAGGAGGGAAACATCGAGGGCATATTATGCAAACAAATTATCATATAAACAAGTAAAATATTTAAAGATTACTAAAGGCGATTTGTACTCTCTATTCACTGACCCTAAAACAAATCAAAATCTCACCCTCAATGCAAAGAGGTTTCCTATTCATTGGTGCCACCACCAAGAGATTAGGAATTTCTTTTATGACAGATGGTATATGGTCTTTGATTACCCACCATGCAATAACTGTGAAGTCCCCCAATATTTTCTTAGGAAATTATATTGTGAGTTTGTGTTGAACCAAATCCCGAATTATTTTGATATGAGGGAGTTTCAAGGGAGAGGTGAGGGGTCAGCATAGGATAGGCCCGGTGCACAGCTAGATCCTACACGACAGGGGAGACGACATCTTGCTAGGCCCCCTCGTGAGCAGATTGTGATGTCTGTAGTTGCAAAGGAGAGTGTTGATGTAGAGACTTTGCAGGCGATCACATCCTTGACTCAGAGTGTCATCCACCACACTAGCCCCATTGTATAACACAATCCAGGGGAGTCTTTAGGTGGTGGCCTTCAAGGCCATGTGTGTCAATCTTGCGGAGCCACTTGTTCGTATGACCCTACTGGCCCTCAGGAGGGTGCTATGTAGGATCCATATGCTTCTACGCAACCTGATCTGTATGCATCTATGGGGATGGAGAGGGCGGCTAACATTCTGCATGATGCATATCGTATTGACAGTCAGGTAAAATTTAACATGTTCATTGAGTTTAGTTTATTAAATTTCAATTGTGAAATGCAAGATTAACTAATTTAGTTTTATTATTTTAATAAAATTGTAGGGTCATAGCGTTGAGCCTGGATATACTAGTCATCAGCCTATTTATTTTTGTAGTACACCTATCAGTGGGGTATGTAAAGTTAGTAAACAATTCTAAATTTAGTACACATCATGTGTTAATAGCATTGTTTTACAAATGGTATTTTAATATGTGATTTTGGATGTTGAACAGAGTACTGTCAAAGGATTCAAGGAAACACCTCCGAGTGCGAGTAGATTTACTCAAACATTCACAAAGGTAATATAGAATAAAGAGAACTTAACTAATGAATTCTAAGTTTAATCTAGATTTGTGTATATATAGTCATAAGAGTATATGGGCTCACTAGGTTATTATTCAAGCTTTTAAGAATCGTCCTACTATGATTGTTTGTCTTAGAATTCCTACACTAGCAAGCTATATATAATAAAAATTTAACATGGAATTGACAAAGGTAGAGCTACATTCTACTCCATCCTATATAATTTTTTGTGATGTCAACGTAACCAAGAATAAGACTATGGATGTCCTACATGATGTCAATGTAACCAAAAATAAAACTTCTATCCTCGACCCTATCTATCAGCCACTTGACTCCTTCAATATCTCCTAGATGCTTGGAGATGCTTAAGACTAGGTCAAAATACCCTATATTCTCTTCATTTGTTGCATAGCTCATCAAGTTTTCCTATATGTTCTCTAACTAATCATGATTGCATGGAAAGAAGTTATAAGTACTCATTAAACTCTCAACTATTGGAGCCTCCTCAAACTTTCCCATAGGACGTGGAAAATGCTTAGAAATGATTAAATTCCCTAATAGGGTGTGGGAGATCTTTTAGGAAAACATTTGACACTAATTTGATCCATTGAATTCTTCTTCATTCTTATATATTCCTCAAATATACCTTGCAATACCCCTATCATACCTAAATCTACTACATTCATGTCCTTTTTAGCTAGCATGTAGGTGATATAGTATGGTCCATGAATTTTTATGTCTTCTTTTTTCATTTTTCTATATAGTCCTCTTTTATCTCACTACTAGGTCCTCACATAAGAAGAAAAGAAAAACATTACTTCTTTTTCTTATCTAAGGCCCCTAAGGTTTTAAACCCCTTAGATGCAAGGATTCAAAGCACATCAACCATATGGTACAAATGACTAAATCCCAAAGATGATCTGTAGCAATGAAAGAGTTTGAAAAGGTAGAGAGAGCTACATTGGTGACTCAAGAGAAACTTCAACTTTCAAAAACAAAGCCAATTAGGCTAGCAGACATGTGGATCAAGACAAAATTTGGTGGATGAGGAAGAAAGATGACTAGAACTTTGGAGGCCCACCATACTGGATTTTGATATTCAACCATGAGAGTAGAAGAGAGAGCTGATATCATGTATCAAAACATTAAGCATGCATTCTTCCAGCCAATGGATAAGGAGATGATTATTTTTCTTCATTTTCATTTGCATAACCATATCACAGCGTGGGAACCATAAAGACCAAGGATGTCCAATTTTAAGTGGAGGTAATGGATGTGGTCCAAAATTTAGGAGGGGCAAGAAGGTCAATGTATGATCTTGATGAAATTAAGGAAGAACAACAAGAGAGGAATAGGAAAAATAAAATCAATACATAGTTTCAAGGATTTGTCAAGCGAGTAAGAGAGCTATGGGAGCAACCTCATCTAAAATATTTTGAACTAGAGTTTTATATAGCATTTAGAGAGCTTGGTTTTCATGGAGTTCCTTTCAAATCCTCTGCTTTTATTGTTCCTATGGTAAATTTTTTGGTAGAGTTGGTGGAATTACCTTTCTTAGTAATCACTATTACTGAGATTGAGATTGTTAACCTTGAGAGAGTAGGACTTGGGAAAAAGGGATTTGATATGGCTATTGTTTTCAAATAATTCAAGTGAGATGTACTCCATATGTACACCATTCCTCAATCTTCACTTGATGGCATCAAGGAATGGATGAACTCCATGGATATAAAGTATTATGAAAGTAGAATGAACTTGAACTGGCAACCAATTTGTAAGACTATTATTGATGATCTAGATAAATTTATTGAAGATGTTGGTTGGGAATTTTTGAATATGAAAGCTAGTGATTTTGATTCTGATAATTCAGAAGGGTCAGATCAAGGATAAAACCCTCTAATGTAGAAGAGGAATCATAATTAGATTTCATACAGCCACCATCAAGAGTGTTACAAGCCAATCAACAAGATGGAGGGAATTCTTATATAAGGATAATTTTCAATGTTGTAGGTACTAGCTTTAATGCCAACTACAATGGCAACATTGAAATTCCCTAGCAGTATTTATGTTAAGAAAATTTCCTTTAGATGCAAGGATTCAAAGCACATCAACCATGTGGCTTAATTTATATCATAAGTTGTACCATGATGTTCACTATGCATTCCTCTACTCTTTTGACTATCAAATGTGCCACTGCCTTGTCATTGATCACCATCATATTCTCCTTTTCATGATTATTTTCTCTATCATCTTTGGTATAAACACTTGTATATTATATTTAACTCAAGTGAGGAAACTTAAAAATCATAATGATAGGCCAAAGAAAGAATATTTAGTCTTTTCATGGTAAAAGGAGACCTCAATTAAAACACTGTCATCCTCAAAAGGTTAATTCCATTGTCAAACATTTATTGCATATCTTAAACTATGACAAGCGTTTAATAAGGGTTTTGAAGAATAGGCCCTTGAGAAGTTATCTCCATCATTTTTTATTGTCGCTGTATCTTTATTTAGCTCTTAATCCATTCCTTGCAACAGTGATACTTGGATTTTTCATACTTAAAGCAGTTGGCTACTATCAAAACTCCTTTTGACTAGATCATCTCTTCTTCTCATATTGGTTGTCATATTTTACATTGTGTTTTGATGCTTTTTCACTTAAAATTTGTCCTAAAGGGTCTTTTGTTTTTCAATGTGATTGTCCAAGGTTATTGCTTTTTAAAAAATTGATAATCATATTGTTGGTTACATTGCATTACACATCATTCAAACTCAAAGCATTACTTCAAATTTGATAACTATTTTGTGATTGAATAATTTGTTGTTTTATTTTCAGATGTTGGTGAAGAAACACCGCCAAATGTAACAAGGGCAATGGATATTGGTGTTTCTACTGCAATACAATCCTCGATGGCTCTGATAGGGGAGGTATGAGGCAAATTACTAAATTTCAATTTACATTTGTTGTTATAGATGAACTAGTTCTAGTGAAAAATCAAACCATTATTGATTCGTAGTTTAATTCCTATTCGATGGTTTATATAGGGCTTAAGCATGCCTGAGCTTTGGCATGCAAATATTTCCCTCAAGGAGAGTGATCGTCAAATGGTCAGGTAAGTGATTAAATTTTGTTAAATATATTAATTTTATAATGTAATTTCTATATATTAATGTCTTTACTTCTTATTGTAACAGTTGAAACTTGACCAGGAGCTAAACCCTAGGAGGCGAGTGAGCACTCCTCAACAGTGGGTGTGATTTATCGCCATCGGGTCGCAGGAAAGGGAAAGAAATTTTTATTTGAACCAGAGCATGGAGAGAAATGAATTTTGAATGTGACCCTTTGTTGTATGCCTACATGGAAATTTTGTACATATTTTTTATTCGATATATTTGACATTGTATGCCTATATGGCATTCTCGTAAGCCTATATGGCTTTTTTGTAACTATATTTTATACTTATATTGACATATATTGATGTACATGCGTACATGGCTATTTGATTAATACAAATCTTTTCTATCGATGGTGTCCATATTTGCATTATAAATTCATGGTTCAATAGATATGAGTTACATGTATTCAAGTGTATACTTTACAACTTACGCACATATACTTTTTGACTTACATTGGAACATCGAAAAGTGTGAAAATTTGTGTTTGGAAGTCAAACGTAAGCAAATTTTGCAATTCTCGGTTCTTGCATACTCGATCATATAGACTTATTCCTTCCTAGCACATATTGTGAATATTTCTCATTTGGTGCAGAAGAAAAATTCCTCATTTTTGAACCACTCATAGCAAAGAGATTCACAATAAGACTTTAGCGTTGGAAGACTACTCCATACTTCTCTTGTCTAGACCATAAAGGATTGAAAATTCTTAATTGATGCAATGATAGTCCTGAGATGAGAATTTATATTATAACCATCCCTATTTTGAAACTTCACATCTAATACTGCATCAACAAGAACTTAAGAAGTGTTCCATAAGAGTGTTAGGTTTGATAGGCCTTCTCTTCCCTAAGGGAGGAGAGCCTGCATCTTGAATTTTGAACAAAATTTTAAGAAGCAAACATTTTACCTAAAAGCTTCAAACCTAGATGACATATTTGGCTAAGTCTATCTTGAAAATTATCAATGCATTCAAACTCTAAAGGAGATTCTCCCTGAAAAGTAGACTTTACTCTTTTTCCCAAGGAAAGAAATTGCAACAAGTTGCATGATTTATCTTATTTCTTTTTCACAGTTCTTGGTCAATCATTCATGGCTCAGGATAGTTTCATTCCAAGGCAAGGACACCCAAAAAAAACTGAGATTCTTCTACAATCTGCAAGAAAAAGGTTTTCGCTCTTTCACAATGTAAATAATTATGTAACACTGTTTTATTGTTTGCCTTCCACATAGAAAAATGTTCACACTTTTCAGATTGATCAATGATCAATAATGGTTGATTGTAAACACTTGACATTTTTATGTTTTGAACTTTAATTTATAAATTTGTAGTTTATATTCATAATGTTGATTACATTGCATTGCACATCTTTCAAACTCAAAAAATTGCTTCACATTGAATAACTTATAACTAGATGCTAATAGATGACAAAATTTCAATTACAATATAGTTTTTACAAAGTCAACCTAAGCAATTATGCAATTACTTCACATTGCATAACTAATAACTAGGAGCAGCTGCCAATTGCATTTGCTTGTCATGGCATTCTATGAGACCACATTTCTTTGAGGCATTTTTTCAAATAGTTCACTGCCTTGTCTATACTACCACATTTTTTATACATGTCTACCAAAGCATTTTGTCAAATAGCTCAAGTGTTGCCTTGTTGCTATGGCTGAAAGCCTAAAAGAAGTGCTTTGGAACAAGCTACATGGATGCTTGGAAAAAATCTATCAAAGCATACTAATAAGCAATAGCATAGAAAAGGCAGCAAACTATTTGAAAAAAATCCTCAAAGAAATGTGGTCTCAATGGTGATGGAATGCCATGACAATCCATAGTAATTTGCTTGTCATGGCATTCGTCATGCCATTCCATCACCATGAAACCACATTTCTTTGAGGCATTTTTCCAAAGAGTTCATTGCCTTGTCTATGCTAACACATTTTTCATACATGTGTATCAAAGCATTTTATCAAACAGTTCATTGCCTTGCTACTATGGCTAAAAGCCTAAAATAGGTGCTTTCGAACAAGCTATGGATGCTTGGAAAAAATCTATCAAAGCATAATAGTAAGCAATAAACTGATGCAATACAAAGATTGCAAAACCACTCAACAGGCCCATTCAAACTACCACAATTCAAGTTACATCAGGCCCATATCACTGAAACACAACCCAAACAATAGGAGGAATGGCCTATTTCAACATACTACACTCAAACCCTTAAGGGATCGATCTAGTTGAAAGTAGCTCGGAGCAATTCCGCATATTTGGGTGTGAAAAAGGACCATTCCTAGCGTAAACATGTCTATTTTAATGTGTTGGAATAGTTTGTTTGGTCACATGAGTTGTAGAACGAAAATTACACCACCTTGCAACTTTCCACTACTTCCATCTAACACTTTTTCCATCAACAGAAAACTAAACACCACAGGAAAACCACTCTGAGATAATGAAAACCGAGAGAGGTTATTGTAGAGGGGCCCAACATGATCCCATAGGATCAGATGAAAGCTTTCTAAGCCTCATGGTGTCCGAGTAACCTCATGCTGAAGTTTGCACCCATTTTGCCCTTTGGACCCTTAAGGGATCAATCTGGTTGAACGTAGCTCGGAGTGATTCCACATGTTTTGGTGTGAAAGAGGACCATTCCTAGCGTAAACATTCCTATTTGAATGTGTTGGAACAGTCCATTTGGTCACATGAGTTGCAAGACAAAAATTGCACCACCTTGCAACTTTCCACTGCTTCCATTTGACACTTTTTCCATCAACTAAAAATTGGACACCACGGGAAAACCACTCTAAGATAACAAAAAATGAGAGAGGTTATTGTAGAAGGGCCCAACATGATCCCATAGGATTAGACAATAAGTTTCTAAGCATCACAGTGTCCGAGTAACCTCATGCTAAAGTTTGTAGCCATTTTTCCCTTTAGACCCTTAAGGGATCGATCTGGTTGAACGTAGCTCGGAGCGATTCCGCATGTTTGGGTGTAAAAGAGGACCATTCATAGCATAAAAATGCCTATTTGAATGCATTGGAACAGTCCATTTGGTCACATGAGTTGCAGAACAAAAATTGCACCACCTTGCAACTTTCCACTGCTTCCATCTGACACTTTTTCCATCAACTGAAAACTGAACACCATGGAAAAACCACTCTGAGATAATGAAAACTGAGAGAGGTTATTGTAGAGGGTCCCAACATGATCCCATAGGATTAGACAAAAATTTTCTAAGCCTCATAGTTTCTGAGTAACCTCATGCTGAATTTTGCACCCATTTTTCCCTTTGGACCCTTAATGGATCAATCCGGTTGAACGTAGCTCGGAGCGATTATGCGTGTTTGGGTGCAAAAGAGGACCATTCCTAGTGTAAACATACCTATTTGAACATGTTGGAATAGTCTATTTGGTCGCACGAGTTGCAAAACGAAAATTGCACCACCTTACAACTTTCCACTACTTCCATTTGACACTTTTTCTATCAACTGAAAACTAGACACCACGGGAAAACCACTCCAAATAACAAAAACTGAGAGAGGTTATTGTAAAGGGGCCCAATGTGATCCCATAGGATTAGATGATAAGTTTCTAAGCATCACAGTGTCTGAGTAACCTCATGCTGAAGTTTGCAGCCATTTTTCCCTTTGGACCCTTAAGGGATCAATCCGGTTGAACATAGCTCGGAGCGATTTCGCATGTTTGGGTGTGAAAGAGGACCATGCCTAGTATAAACATGCCTATTTGAACACGTTGGAACAGTCCATTTGGTTGCACGAGTTGCAGAACGAAAATTGCTTGCACTAGATGACCAAATTTGCTTGTAAGTGCTAAAACACTAAAACGGGTGTAACATGCAAACCAAAATGAATCTTTATAGGATAAATACATTTTATGGTACCCATTTTTGGCATTTAAAACATATATCAATTTTAGATACACTTTTTTTGGAACACATGCCTGCTGTCCCAACTTCTTTGCTTCTAAAGAACCCCAAACATGCAGTGAGTTTTGCTTGTTTTCAGTGGATTTTTCTTAAAGAGGCACTGAGGAGTGATAAAAATGGTTGTGATTAGTCTATATGAATCTGAATCAGGGCTTTGGGGTGAAGGGGTGAGCTGGTGGAAGAGCACCTAGGAAACATTAAGGAGCACTAGACACAATTTGGAAGCCTAAGATGAAATTTTATGTTTTTGATGTTTTTGGTCATGTTGACCCTGTGTTTTGAGTTATCCATGTTATAAAATGTTAGAATAAGGGTTTTTTAGTGGTTCATGATTCTTGGGATGAGTTTCTTAACTTGTTACTCTAGGCTCCACTAGGAGTTTCTAATTATGCCTAAAATGTTGCATTTATGCAATTTTTGTCCTAATAAGGTGGTCATGTCCGACCAAGGGAATAATAGCCACTTTATCAACCTTTAAAAGGGAGCTCTCGACCTGTTTGATGGGTTAGAGCAATTTGGAGAATTTGAAGTTTCATGAAAATAATGAGAAAACAGTGATTTTGGTTGAATTTTCTGGTTTTTTTGTTCTTATTTCTGAAACAACAATTAGATGAGTTGAGAACACTTTGTTGGTTTGATTAACATGTAGAGAAGTCTTTTGAAGTATTCTTTTGGAACTTTAGATATTTTGTTCATCACTTTAATCCATTCTTGTAAATACTGTGTGTTTTCCTTTATTGTTGTTTTGACTAGTAAATCTGACAAAAAGGAGTTTTAGTCTGTTTCCTCACCGTACCAAGAAGTATGGGCTTATTGGGAACAAGGATAAACTCCATGAGTGTACATAATGTAGAGATAGGAGTCTGTAGGGAATCAAAAAATCATGTTGGAAGTCTTTCCCTAGGCGATTTGTTGATACCCGGTTTGGGAAGACAGTGAAATGCACAGTTCTAACATGGCAGGGGTGACAATTGTTTAATAATGCAAAGTGTGTAGTGGTTGTAGGAAGCCTTGAGATGGTTTGGGAAGGAAGACAGAGTCTTCATCAAAACATGTGTGGCTGGAAGAAGCAAACAGTCCAGAAAATGGTCTACAAAAACCCTAGTTCTTGCAAAATTTGAGTTATTCCTGTGTACGGATAGAAAAGGTCCAAAACCCTAAAAATCTCCAAGAGCTTGGAAATTGAGCCAGGGTGTCAGAAGAAATTTTGACACAAATCTTTGAAGGAGAATAGTACCAACCTATTTTCTAGGGTCAGAAGACCTAATGGGGGCTCAAGGCTAGTAGCCCTTCTCAAACCCTAAAATAGGGTTTTTATGTAAGCATTGGAGAAATGGTGAATGGAGGCTGGTCAAGAACCTTGGTGAAGATGGTTTTTGAAGCCTTGGAAGTTTTTCACACCCCTACATCAAGTTAGGAAGAATTTTAGGATCAACTAGTCTTTAGGAGAATAAGGGCTAGTGAGTGAATGCGGAAGAGTGCCAAGATTGGCTTGGGGAGAAGAAAGTAGTGATAGTAGGGTTGGCCAGTAAGAGTAGGAGTTCTTATATCTGGGATAGGACCTATAGGTCAGGGTGAAAAAGATTGCTTAGGAGTTCTCAAGGTAAGGACTCAGAGCATGGAACAGTGAGAGTTCCATCCAACCCTTCCCTATCAAATTGGTATTAGAGCAAGCAAAAGATTTGGGATTGATCTTGTATGTCAGAGACAGAGTCTTGTGGGTCTAGCATAATGGTGACAAATGTTGATTTGGCCAAGAGGGTTGAAGACATAGAGGAAGAAAATATGACATTGAGAGAGAAGTTAGACCAAATTGAGCATGCACTGAATGTTATGCGGTTTGATGGAAGAGAAACAAAGGAAGAAGAGGTTGCAAAGGAAGACAAAATCCCTGAACCTGATCCTATATTGAAGGAGGATCCTTTCTTGAAGGCTTTGAAGGCTTTGAGTGGAAAAGCACTTGAAGGAGTACCACTATTTAGTGGAAAGATGGAGGCTAATTTGGTCATGGAATGGATAGAGGGAATGGAGAATCATTTTGAATGTGATGGAGTCACTGAAGCACAGAAGGTGAAGGTTGCTAAATCAAGATTAAGAGGTTCTTCCTTAACTTGGTGGGAATTCATTGAAACAGAGAGGGAGAAGGAAGGCAAGCAGCCTATATCAACTTGGAAAGGAATGGTTGCCAAAGTGAAAGAAGCCTACCTACCTAAAGACTATGAGATTCAGTTGCATAAGAGGAGATAGAGTTTGAGGCTAAGAGATCAGGATATGAGTTCTTACACTGAGGAGTTCCAAAGACTTTGCATGAGGTCCAATGTCACAGAAGATGAGAGTATTAAGGTGGCAAGGTATCTCAATGGTTTGAAGTGGAACATTCAAGAGGTGATGGCTCTCTTAAGCCCCAAAACAGTGCACCAATGTTATCAGTTGGCATTAAAGATTGAAGAGAGGAGTAAAAGGAAGCAGGATCAAGCCTCTAAGGGCAGAGGTAAAGGCAGAGATCAGAGAGGACAGCGTGGTGGATACCAAGGTAGAGGCAGTGACCAAAAGAACCAAGGAGATTCTAAGCTCAAAAAGAATGGAGGTGAAACATTTTCAAGAGGAGGACATAACAGAGGGAGAGGACCTCAAGGAGGTTCAAACAGAGGAAGAGGAGCAGGCAGGAGCAATTCTTATTTTGCAAACATGAAGTGTTACCATTGTAATCAACTAGGTCACCCTGCTTATAGGTGCCCAGAGAAAGAAACTTCATCAAGCAATGAAAAGAGAGTGGCATATGCACAAGAGGACACCATGAGTGCTAAATCACCTGAGATCAGTCATATTGAATTTGAGGTAGGATAAAATATGATGTTCAGTAGAGTCTTGATCAGACAACCAGTCAAGGAAGAACCCAAACAAAGCAGAGCTCTATTTAGATCAAGATGCAAGATACTTGGAAAGGTATGTAAGGTCATTGTAGATTCTTGTTCTATAGATAATATCGTCTTTGAGGAGGTAGCAAAGAAGTTGAAGTTGGAAACAAAACCACACACTAATCCCTACAAGGTCACATGGTTGAAAAAAGGGCAGAGTGTTTTAGTTAATGAGCAAGTAACGGTGGAATTTTCAATTGGAGGATATAAAGATAAGTTGGTTTGTGATGTACTACCCATGGATGCATGCCATCAACTACTAGTTAGGCCATGGCAATATGATAGAGGTGCCATATATGATGGGAAAGAGAACACCATTAAATTTAAGAAGGATGGGAGGACTTTCAAGTTGCAATCACTGTCAGAAGAAGATGGACATTCAAAGGTACCTAACATCATGTTAAGAAATGGTAAGGTGTTCCTTAAGGACCTACAACAAGGAGGTGAAGGATATGTGGTCCTAATATAGTCAAAAGATGAAGAAAAGGCTGAGAGGACAGCCTTACCTGAATCGGTCCAAAGGCTGCTAGAAAAGTATGAAGATATTGTCAGTGATGGTACACCTACAACTTTACCTCCAAAGAGAGCTATAAGTCATCAAATAGACTTCATACCTGGAGCTTCATTACCTAGCAAAGCAGCATACAAGCTCACACCAGATCAGAATCTTGAAGTAGCTAGGCAAGTGAAGGAGTTGTTGGATCAAGGCTTGATTCAAAAAAGTATCAGCCCATGTGTAGTACCTATGGTTTTGGCAACAAAAAAAGGTGGTAAGTGGAGATTATGTATTGATTCTAGAGCAATAAATAGAATCACAATTAGGAATAGGTTTCCTATTCCTAGAATTGAAGACTTGATGGATTGTCTTGGAGGTGCAAAATACTTCACCAAGTTGGATCTCAAGAGTGGGTATCATCAAATTAGAACTAAGGAGGGTGATGAGTGGAAAATAACATTTAAGACAAATGATGGGTTGTATGAGTGGAAAGTGATGCCATTTGGCCTTTCTAATGCCCCTAGCACATTCATGAGACTCATGAATGAAGTACTCAAAGATTTGACAGGGATATTTGTGGTGGTATATCTTGATGATATACTGATTTTCAGTAAGTCAGGAGAAGAGCATTTGAAACATGTGGAGCAAGTTCTTAAAAGGTTACAAGAAGAGAAGTTGGCAATCAACCTAGAGAAATGTGAGTTCTTCAAGCAAGAACTTGTGTATTTGGGGTTTGTAGTATCCCAAGGAACACTGAAGATGGATCCAAGCAAAGTAGAAGCCATCCTAAACTGGCCCACACCAACCACAGCAACAAAGGTAAGAAGTTTCCATGGTTTGGCTCAATTTTATAGGAAATTCATAAGGAATTTTAGTGGCATATGTGCACCAGTCCTAGATACCATGAAAGGTTTTCTAAAAAAAAACTTTAAGTGGACTCAAGAGGCTAATAAAGGGTTTGAGAAACTAAAATAGGAAGTGGCAACTCAACCTATTTTATTATTTCCTAGTTTTGACAAGTTGTTCACTATTGAGTGTGATGCAAACTTGGAGTGGTAGTATTAGGAGTACTTATTCAAGAAGGTAGGCCTATGGCCTTCTTTAGTGAAAAGCTTAATGAAGCCAAGCAAAAGTACTCAACTTATGATCTGGAGTTATATACTTTAGTGCAGTCACTTAGGAAATGGAGGCATTATCTTCTGCCCAAGGAGTTTGTGGTCTTTACTGATAACCAAGCACTCAGCTACATCAACACCTAGGAGAAGCTAAGTAATAGGAATTTGAAATGGATGGAATACATCCAAGCCTTCACATTCACCATCAAGCACAAGATAGATTAGCCTTTAGGGTAGATTAAGGGCTAAGGAAGAGTTGAAGCATTGTACCAAGGTTAACTTGGTAGATGGAATTGTGATAGAAGTGGGGTTGGCCAGACAAACCAGGGGTACCTAAATTTCAGAAGGGTCTTATAGGTTAAGGTGGAAAGCCAAAACACCAAGGAGGTCTTGCAAGCAAGACCTAGAGTAGGAATCTGTGATTGATTCCTCCAACCCCCTCCCTATCACTCTTCTTCTTCATCGTTGTCTTCTCGTTCTCCTTGTTCTCCTCACCTATTTCTCAACACCAAGTGTCAATTCAAAACAAAAAACTCTTCTTGGAAACACCTTCAACCTTTAGCCTTGAGGTGAGATCTCTTTGTTTGATAGCTTACCAAAGTTGATGTAATGACATGTTGTGTGACATTACTATCCTTTGAGCGTGAGGTCTTACCCACAATGTCATAAGCATCCATTAGATTCTTGAAAATAGTGTTTTCACTTGATGCATTCGATGTTCTCAACCCAAGAGTCTTCATGATGTTTCTGTACTTTAAACCCTGCATCATTTGAACAAATAGTTGACATCTTGCAGTCTCATTTATCCTTTCAAACAACATTTGCCAAATCTTATCAGCATATCTTCTACAAGTGCATTCTGGAATCTTACATTCAATGTGCTACAAAATATCCTCATCAATATTAATCAAAAACTTTGTCTTTCTACGCAAAATTCTAGGTGGTGTTCTCGTAGGTACATACATCTCTACATTAACAATTTCATCAATATTTAATTGAGGTGGGCTAGATTGCGTACCTTTGATCGAGGGTGGAATAGAAGACATACCTTGAGGTTCACATGGGGATGATGGCATACCTTGTTCCTAAATTCCGAGTGATGATGTTCTCTCAACTTCAAATGTGGTGGAAGGTGTCCAACCATACTCACTTGTGGTAGATGGCGTCCCTCCATATTTGCTTCTATGTAATGGTGTCCCTTTGTCTTCACTTGCGGTAGAGGGTGTGTCTCCAACTACGATATTTGCATCTACCCTAGCACGACACTTTTGCATTCGTTCCCTTTGTGCTGCCAATTTCTTTTCTCTTTTTGACAGTTGAAGTTCCTCTTCAACTGGCTTGTTTTCATCAATCATTCCCAATTTATGCTTTTCACGATATTCCCTCATCTGTTTGTTATTTTTATCTCTTAAGGCTTGGAGCTGATCATTTGTTAGTTTTTTCCCTTTAACAGTTCGTTTCTTCAGCATGACGAATAATTTTACCTGTGCAAAAAGTGCTAAGTTGTCAAATTAACTAATTGAAAGCTTTGGAAGCATAACTCAATCAAAACAATATAAATTGTCCCTATACCCAAGTAGTGATGCTATTCCATTACCACTATGCAAAAAAGTTTGTCACAAATCTAAATACAACTATCACTTTACATACAAATTCCTTAGTCTTTAACATCAATACGGTATTTAATCTTTAGGACTCCATACCCTAAATCGTGAATCCCACAAATCAATACTCTATTTTGTGAAATAAGTGTATAAAATTTTAGAGTATGTTGAAAAGGATCAAAATAGGCCTGAGAATATGTAGAAACAACGAAAGGAATGTTGTTAAGTGCTTGGGAGCAGTCTCATTTGTTATTCCACAGTTGTTTCTATGCTTGGTAATGTTTTGAAGGTAGATTACATGAAAGATTTGATGATTTGTGCATATGTTTCCAATATATGGCAATGGTGTCTTGAAAGCAAAGTAGTCAGAGTGTGTCTATACTGATATATTGGAATATTACAATCAAAACATCATGAAATTGGTATCTTAAAGGTCTGGTGACAGTGTTAAACTAATGTTGATTGTTGTTGTTACAAATGGTGTTTAAGTGAAGATAGGATGATGGATGTGTTGATTTGAGCAAAAATATCTTAAATGGTTGGGATGATGTTTGATTGCAGGTCTAAGGAACAGAGGTGTTTGAT